>CM053561.1:77091754-77627989 GCA_028646485.1 Cryptoprocta ferox | reverse complement strand
CCTGTGCTCTCCGTGGGGTCCCGCTGCCTTCACTGCACGATGCCGGAGTCCACGGACGTCTGCTTGCGTGTGGTCTTCGGGGGGGGTGGGGGGGGCGTCTTGCTGGGCAGCGGAGGTGGCGCGTGCTAGAAGACACGGAAACATGACGGGGGCCACGTTACTCATGCCCTCTGGGGGGGGTGCTGACCTGGGGCAGTGACTCTGCACCTGGGGCGGGGTGGGGGGAACGGCCTCTCTGCGTGACCCAGGCCTGGCAGGTTGCTGCACACACAGGACGGGGTGGCTGGGGGCCCATGGACCTTCCTGGCATCTCTGATTAATGGCTTTTCCCAAAGCGCTTCAGGCATCTGCACAGCCGCCAAGAAGGGAAACCGCTGCTCCCTGCAGCCGGCGTTGATCCGGGGGCCCCTAGAGATGGACTGGTGTCAACACTGGGCAGTTTAATTTTTTTTTATGTTTTTATTTATTATTGAGACAGAGAGAAACTGAGCATGAGTCAGGGAGGGGCAGAGAGAGACAGAGACACAGAATCGGAAGCAGGTTCCAGGCTCTGAGCTGTCAGCACAGAGTCCGACGCGGGGCTTGAACTCATGAACCGTGAGATCATGACCCGAGCTGAAGTTGGCTGCTTAACCAACTGAGTCACCCAGGCGCCCCAAGACTGGGCAGTTTAAATGGTTTAAGGCAAAGCAGAACCGGGGCCACCTGGGCAGCCTGGTGCTGTCACAGCTGAGCACTCCTGGATGAGGACCCATGGGTCCCCTCTCGTGCCCCTGACGATGCCCCTAAACAGGTCAGGGCCACACAAGCCCTTGGAGATGTTCTCCAGGGCTGGGCGAGAAGCCCTCCCTTGCTCTTGGAACTGGAAAGACCGCACGAGAGAGAGTCAGCCCGGCCCCTGTGGTCACTGCCCAAGTGACCCGTTGAAAGGCAGCTTTTCATCTCATCTCTTCCGACACTGCAGACGGAGGGGAATGAACAACGTTAGGGGGGTGCTTGAAGTCTTCATGAGGGAAACACATTGTTTACAGAATGGGTGCCGCTGTGTCCCAATAAAATTATTTACAAAAAAGGGGTGGCCGGCCGCATTTGGTCCGTGGGCCATCGTTTTCGTCTCGGGATTCCTCCGAATGAACTGACTGACGGTTGCGAAGGTGACAGAAGAACCTCCTGCCCAGGGCCCTGCCGCCTTGCCCTTGGCACTGTTGTGACCTCGTGACCGCCACAGACACCTGCCACACAGGACATGCTCTGTAGCAGGTGCTGGCCAAACAAGGGTGTGAATGAGCGAACACGTGAATGAACGAGTGAATGAACAGATGAATGCAGGAGCAGACGTGCCGGAGGTAGAACGAACCGGAATGGGTAGGACCGCAGAACACTAGCATCTAAGGAAGGTCGGAGTGGAATTTTTAGCAGCCTCTCGGTGGAGGCTCACATTTAGCTCAGTGTGAGGGAAGGAGTTTCAAGGACAGAACAGTAATGCTATAGTCTCTTCCTCATTGCCCAAATTTCCTCCCGATTCACAGACAAGTAAATACCAAGACGGCCTAGTGCCTCGCACAAACAGGAGAGAATAAATACGGAAAGACAGAACTGAGACACTGGCACTGAGACACTGTAGAAAAGTCAAGTAAAATAAGAGACTTAAGTTTTCTTAAGGTTGCTGAGCACCGTTAAAAAAAAGCAGACACCTATTTAAGAGATGTGATAACTGGGTTGCTTATGTACGTGTGAAAGCCACAGGGACAGGGCAGGGCGAGCCACTGAGGGTCAGGCTAACCTGGCCAGACACAGGCCACACTGCAGGTGCCTTTTGCGGCAAATGGGAAGACGGTGGGTTTATCACCGTTAAGCAAAATGAGAGCTCAGATTACTGCTTGTAAGAGCCATTTTCAAAGAAACGACAGCTTAAAGTAGCAAGAGCCAGAGTCAGGAGGGATTGATCACCCCCTGGGGCAGACGAGTGATCATCATCCTACAACAGCCTCGGGGCCTGCACAGAGGGACGCGCCCTGCAAACACCGCCGCCTCCAGCCGATCATGACACACCGCTCCACGGGCGCGGCGCTGCAGCTCGCTCTCCTGCTGCAGGTAAATCACGCAGGACGCAAACAGCAGAGAGACTTGGGTGATTCATATAATTGAATCCACAGCCCATTTAGAAATGGAGCCGAGGTGTGCACGTGTTCCTTCCCGACCCGGCGGCACGCGGCATCAGCGCGGCATCGGTCACTCCAAAGGACGTAGCAACAAAACGGAGGTGATAAAATGTGGCCCCTGAATTGATCTGTAACCAAATGGGTTTGGTCATATTTCCAGGCTCAGAATTAGGGAGACCTGGGGCACGTTCTGCTTCTCCAATTAAATAACGATATGGAAATAAAGGTGAGATCGGTTAAGTAAGCTGTAAGGAAAACAACACCCCGACCGGTCAATGTTCCCACTTGACTCCCTTTCTTTCTCACTTGTGGTTAAAATCTGCAGAAAAGGTCCAACGCATGTTTCCGTGGCTGCAATGAACCGTTCTGGCCTCCTGAAAAGCCATCGTAGGTCATGCGGTCGCGTCTCCAAGGCCAGTCTTTTGCTGTGGCATCTCTGGGGTGGGGACAGAGGGCCAACCTGAGAGGCACTGTGGCCTCAGGAGATCAATCATCCCTACAGCATCAAAGATGAAGCCCCAGGGCTGATGTGGTTTTTATATAAGAGAAATAATCAAATGCGTGTAGTGTAAATAAATTCCTTCCCTTCTGCTGTCTCACAAGAGAGAGAATAAACTTGCAGAACACTCCATAAAGAAGTACCCAAGAAAGAGAGAGAGAAAGAAAGAAAGAAAGAAAGGGCACATAGGATTTATATTGATTTTTAAGGGGGGGGGTGAATGTGCGTTGCTGTTATGAGAAACCTACAGTCACATTAACAACCTCACGTCTTCAGTGTTTGACGGGAGCTCTGCGGCCATGTAGTGACTTTGCTGACCCGCTGTCCGTGTGCAAGGGGATGTTTTCCTCTTCAGACCACAGGGATTTAAATGTATAAAGCTGTGAATAATGTGGCTGCGGAAGGGAGGAACCTGGAAACGGATCGCCTGGGGCTGCCGGGTCAGTCCGCCGGTGCTCCACTGTTTGCACGCCGAGCCCCGTGTGCATGCAGAGCCCCATGTGCACGCAGAGCCCCGTGTGCATGCCAACCACCATGTGCACGTCAACCTCCGTGTGCACGCAGAGCCCTGTGTGCATGCCGACCCATGTGTACTCTGACCTCGTGTGCACGCTGACCCCCGTGTGCACTCTGACTCCCATGTGCACGCTGACCCCCATGTGCACACCAACCCCCGTGCGCACGCCGACCCCCGTGTGCACGCCGACCTCTCCCTGCAGCCTCCTGAGAACAAGCAGAAAAGCCAGGACAGCAACCCAGGACAGGCACGGGGGCTGGATCTCCAAGGAGTGTTTCCAGAACTGTCAACTGGTTAACAGAGGGACCAGTTTGAACAGCCTTTTGACTCTGTTGTCGGGCTCAGGGCTTCTCAAGGGCCAGGTTGGCATCCGGTGGGAGCCCAGCCCCATACAGCAGGACCAGCTTCTTTTAAAAGTCACGTCCACCATTTCACAGAAAAGCTGCTTTCCAAAATCGAATCTGCACGAGAACTGCACCTGAAGCAGAAGCCCTCCAAGGTCACGAGCCTGGATCCCGTCTGGACCTTCTCCCCCTGTCCCTTGTTCTCAGACCCACACGTGGAAGTGTGTCCCTCTGCAGTAACGGAGGACACGGAACCGAGATCGTGTGCACGGACTTGTCTTCTCAAAACCAAGCGTGGGCTGGCCCAGGGCACACGTGCTAACCTCAGGAAGGAGGGATTTCTATTTTGTGGAGGGAAAGTTTAAAAACCCACGTTTCAGGTTCCCGGCTGACTTACCCTCTGGTGAGGAGGAGGGGGCGGGGGCGTTGGCGAGCTGATCAGATCCTGGTTTTCCAGCAAGTTCCCATAATCTGCCATGCTGCCCTTGAGAGGCAGCGGGGGCGGAACCTCAGCTGCATCCATCCCGGTCACGCCGGTCATGCCGTTCAGCTCCAAACCTGGAAAACCGAATCAATTTAGAATCAAACGTCCCCGCCGAGCCTGTGCACCCATGTGGATGCGTCACCTTCTCTCCAGGAAGAGGCAGGGGAGGCAGAAATGTGCATGTTGACTCGGGAGAGGAGGGAGCAAGGAGGGGAAGAGAAGGTGAAGGGCGGGATTCCCTCCTAGCGGCACGTTCTAGAAAGAGAATACCAGTGCCATAAAGGCACCTACAAGTGGAGCGTGAAGGAGGCATCAACCCCCTGTTCAAACAGCTACCCCGGGCCCCGGGGGGTCCCTCTGTGGGCCTCTTTGCGTTGGTGGCATCTAACCAGCGAGGTGTCACAGCCAGTCACCCACCGTTCAAGTCTCTCTCAATGGGGAAACCGGGGACCGTATGAAACGAAGTTATTAGCAGTCACGGTCTACTGTGGCTGTGACTTTAAAGAAGCCGAGGGGAAGCACAATTGATTTTTAAAGTAAACTGAAAAAACAGCCAGTTTCAAACAGAAGGATAATCATTAAGACAGGATCCTTTTTCAACCCTTGTTGAGACTCTTAGGAAAAACTTGTTTTTCTTTTATATTTGAGGAAAATTGGCTTTTTTACTGATGGGTCCCTTAGAGGTTTCCCCAGTGACCCGTTGGATGAAAAGTCCTTCGTTAGGGAAACGCTTCCGGGGGGAAGTTGTTGGTTTCTGAGGAAGGCTTGTCCGTGAAGCGAGGGCAGTGAGAGAAAAGGCTTCTGAAGGAATGTCTGCCTTCATGATCGCTTGCTTATTTGCATTGTGATAAACTACAAGTAACATACAATTTGCCATTTTAACCGTAACTGATTGTATACATCAGTGGCACTGATTTATACAACATTGGGCAAGCGTCACCACTATCCATTTCCAAAACTCTTTTATCATCGCAATCACAGTCTGTCGCCGTAAAGCAAGAATGGCCCCCGGCCCCTCCCTCGGCCCCTGATGCCTCTAATCTACTCTGTGTCTACAAATTTGCCTATTTTAGACACTTCACGAAGGCAAAATCATCTGTTTGTCCTTTTGCGTCTGGCTCATTTCACTTAACATAACGTGTTTGAGGTTCATTCATGACGCAACGTATACCAGACATTGCTTCCTTTTTATGGCGGACTAGTACTCCATTGCACGGATATTTCTTGGATGCACATTTTGTTTATCCATCCATCAGGTGATGAACACTTGGGTTGTTTCCACCTTTTGCTATTGCGAAGAACGCTGCTGTGAACATTCGTACGCAATGAGTCCCTGTGTTTAATTCTTTGGGGCGGAGGCTTGGAGCGGACTTGCTGGGGCATATGGTGATCCTACGTTTAATGTCAAGGGAGCACCAAGGTGTTTTCCACATCGGCTACAGTGGTGCTTGTTTTTAACTATTTAAAGGAAATAATAAGATGGTTTTAGAAAAAAGAGTCTGGTAATAGCGTAAGGATGTGAGGATGTAACACTCAGAGATCGTCTCCTTCTCGACGGCCTGTTTGGCTCACCCGCGGTGCAGCACTAACTCCCCACCTGAGAGTCCCCAGAATGGCACAGTTCCCAGGAAGAAAACGAGGTGCAAAGGACAACTGTGCGTGCCTTCCAGAGCCTCTGCGCAGCGCAGAGGAAGGAAGCTGGGTTCTCCCGGGTTCCCTTTTCCCGCTGCGGCCCTCACTGCCTGCCGCCTTCTACCTGCCAAGACCTCTCCTGTCTGGCAGACCTGAATTTAGTGGCAAAAGGCTGATTCCCACTTGTAGTAGGTTGAACACTGTCCCTCCAAAACTCGTGTCCACCCAGAAGCCCAGAATGTCACCTTGTCTGAACGTAGGCTTTCTGCGGAGGAAATTAGTTAAGGATCTCAAGAGGAAATCATTCTTGATTTATGGTAGCCCCTAAAGCCAATGGCTGGTGTCTTTATAAGGGGAGAGGGCCCAGGAGAGAGGAGAGTAGGCCACATGAAGACGGATGCAGAGACTGGAGCGGTATATCTAGAAGCCAAGAAATGCCAACGATTGTCAGAAGCTACCAGAAGCTGGGAGACAGCCATGGAACAGAATGTCTCTTCGAGCCTATGGAAGGAAGCAATCCCGTTATCTTGATTTCTGACTTCTGCCCTCCACAAGGGTGAGGGAATACATTTCTGTTGTGTTAAGCCAACAAGCTGATGGGTCGATGTCATGGCAACCCTAGAAGTTGGGGGAAACTGGAAAGATGAGTTATGTGCTTAGCTCTTCAGAATGGCTCTTCACTCGGCATGCCTCCTGGACACAGGAGGGCCCAGGGCCCTCGTGGGGCTCCGCTTCCTGTGATACAAAGAGGGAGGCCGTCCGTGTGCCTCTCGTGCCGACCCCACCGCACGGGAGGTTCCGAGAGCACACTCCCCCCAGGGAACTTGGGGACACGGATTTGTTGGAGCCCCGAGGGGGACTCCCGGTAAGTTGGGTGCTTGTGGCTACAAGGGGAGGAGACGAGCCTGTCTTTAGGGCCTCCGGTCAAAGAGGGAGTCACAGAGCAAGGTCATGAATTCCAACGTGGAGAATGTTCCACTCACTCGACTGCAAACTGAAGCTGAGCTTGGTCCTTGGCGTGACCGGAGGGGGTATCGGCTGGGAGGACGGTGGTGACGGGGACACCGAGAAACGTCTTTCACTTCCCGTGACGTTGATCACCTGGCTCTTCGGTCGCTGGGGCCGCAGGGGACTTATCTATGTCGGAGGAAAGAGCACGGTTAGGGTCTGCCATGGCTGAGCTGGGTCCCCCACCTACCACAGGTTGAAGGCCTAACCCTCAGTACCTGTGACTGTGACTTTACCTGGAAATAGGGTCCTTTGCAGATGAGGTCACTAGGGTAGGGCCCTAACACAATGTGACTGGTGTCCCTATAAAAAGGGGGCATTTGGACGCAGATACATGTACATGGAGAGAACGCCAGGTGCACATGGAGGCAGAGATCAGGGCGATGCCTCTAGAAACCAAGATATGACAAATATTGCTGTGGGGGGAGGGAGGCCTGGAACAGGGGGAGCATGCGTGTGGACTGGCGACCATCCTGTCCCATGAGGCACGTTCTGATGAAGGGCGCTTTCCTGGTGCGACTCGAATTGTGCCAGGAAGACCCATCCTCCCCGCCCACCTAGGCTCTGAGTCTCAGCTGAAGGTCAGGAGGTGGTGGATGATGCAAAATCAAGTAGGAAGCTGGACCAGGCCCAGAGTGACCAGAGGAAGCCTCTGCAGATACTTAGGAGGCCAGAAGCAGGGCCAACCCCAGCGGGCCCGGGAGCCCTGTGTTGCCTCCCCAGGAATTGGGCCCGGGGAGCCCTGTGATGCTCCCCAGGAATGGGGCCCGGGGAGCCCTGTGCTGGCCCCCAGGAATGGGGCTGCTGCTTCTGCTCCAGTAAACCTGCCTCCGACCCGTCCACCTGCTCTGCCCTGCGGCACCTGGCTGGTCACAGGCAAGGGGAGGCTCGCACAGGAACCCGTGGGCACCTCCGTGCACTCACAGACCTTGCTGACACCTGTCACCTGGAGGAGGAGGCCCCTTTGTGGAGAGACAGGCAGCTGGGCTGGACCAAGAACAGTAAGTCTGCTCCCCGCTACCAAGCGAGAGGTCAGGATTCCCGTCCCTGGAGCTGCAGCCGCTGTGGTCATTCTGGGAGGCGTCAGAGGCCGACGGGCGTCAAGGTTCTGTGCTCTGACCCTGGCACGTTCCTGTGGATTTGCTGAGGCCGATGCAGGCCAGCTGTGGGGAGGCCCACTTTGGCTGAACCCAGCCAGTCTCTGCCAGTGTGCTTGCAAGCAAACAGGGCCACAGCAGGGAGGGACGGAACCCACATGTGATGCGAAGCACCGGGCAAGACCTTCGACCGCTCTTCAAGCAACTTCGCCATGACCAGCTCTGCCACTTGGTGCAACGTCTCTCAGGCCCTTGGTTCTAACAGCTTAAAATGGAGCCTAAATATGCACAACTATATGAACGGCCACACAGAGGGTCCGGCACGTGGTAATTAGCTTATGTTTCTGCTAATTCCCCCACCCAGTTCTGATGTTTTGGGACTTGAGATCTCCATCCTGGCTCGGGAGAAGGTGGTCTTGGAGAGTGCCAGGGTGGCGGGCACCCTGACTCTCTAGGGATGTGGGGTGGTTCATTAGAGACCTTTTCATCCCGCTGCTGCAGGCCCAGCCCCTGGGCTACGACACCAGCCTCTGGCCTGTCCCCCTCCTGGGCTCTGGCAGCCCTGGCCCCGCTCATGCTGCGGTCAGAGCTGTGTCCGAAGGCCTCAGAAGGGCATTCGCCTGCTTGAAGACCACGCCGAGGCTCTCGAATCTGCCTTCTCCTTCTACACAGCCAAGCGACATGGGACCGCTGCTCTGAGTGGCTCACAGTCTGGGTGAAACATACTCTCTGGGTTTAAGACATAAACAAGCCATGAAGTCTGTCCTACTAACAGGTGTTCCCAGTGAGCCCTTTCATCAGGCAACCCTTCAGTCATAGCCAGGACAGGTCAGGGGCTCTTGCCTGGGGCAGGCACCTTCCTGGCCACCGTCCAGACAAGTGCCCATTGTTCCCAGGGGCAGGCGGCGCTGGGCCTGACTTAACCTTTGAGGCTGACAGCCTGTGAGAACCTCTTCTGTGTTCTCAGTCTACAAACAGCTCTTTTTCTTTTTTCTTTCTTTCTTTTTCTTTCTTTCTTTTTCTTTCTTTCTTTCTTTCTTTCTTTCTTTCTTTCTTTCTTTCTTTCTTTCTTTCTTTCTTTCTTTTCTTTCTTTCTTTCTTTCTTTCTTTCTTTCTTTCTTTCTTTCTTTCTTTCTTTCTTTCTTTTTCTTCCCTTCCTTTCTTCCTTCCTTCCTTCCTTCCTTCCTTCCTTCCTTTCTTTTTGTTTATTCATTTATTTTTTGAGAGCAGGGGAGGGGCAGAGAGAGAGGGGAAAGAATCCCAAGCAGGCTCCACAATGTCAGCGCAGAGCCCAATTTGGGGTTTGAACTCATGAACTATGAGATGAAATCAAGAGTTGGACGCCTATTAAGCATCTGACTTCGGCTCAGGTCATGATCACACGGTTCGCGGGTTCAAGCCCCGCGTCGGGCTCTGTGCTGACAGCTCAGAGCCTGGAGCCTGCTTCGGATTCTGTGTCTCCCTCTCTCTCTCTGCTCCTCCTCCCGCTCATGCTCTGTCTCTCAAGAATAAATAAACATTTAAAAAAAATTAAAAAAAAAAAAGAGTTGGACGCCTAACTGACCGAGCCACCCAGGTGCCTCCCCAAAAACATATTCTGAACACAGTTCACCCCAGAAGCTGCCTGTGCCTCGTCTTTGCCCCCAGCATCTAACACTGCTGGGCGGTCCCGTGAGCAGCGGCCCCCAGGCCCAGCCCCGGGACTAGAACGTGCTGAACGGGTGTCCACTGCCTTCACACGCCCAGGAACCGTGCAGCGACCGGGGTTCCCTGGGATCTGTTTCTAAGGTCAACTACCCAGCACGTGTCCGGTTAAACCACAGAGGGTCCTTCTGAAATATGCCAATGATGTAAACATGAGGCAGGGAGACCACCGGGGAGCCCCGGGCTGTGCGCAGGGCCCGGCAGGAGGCACTCTGGGGCTCCGGCTGAGCACCTCATAACTCGGGGCAGTACCTGGGGCTTAGAGGCTTCTGGTCAGGAAGGGGCGAGGGGAAGGCGTCAGCTGACATGCAGTATTGTTGTCAGATGACAAGAGCATTCCTGTTTGCCTTCTGAGACGTCAGGATGCATACTGAATGCAATCGCCCTGTGGCTGCATGTAGCCCAGCACCACCTGAGTCCCGGATGCGGACACAGGCACCCCTGGGAGAAGAGACCTCTGCTCCGAGCCCCTCGATGCCTTACAGCACTGGGTCATGCAAGGAGAGGGTCCAGGGTAGACCCCAGATTTCCGTGGGACTATTTAATAGAAAATTCAATCAACAATCCAACCGACAGCTCCACTGGCTAAATGTGGAGCAAAGGGAGGTCCCAGAAGCTACGGCTGAGCGGGAAGGTTCCCTGAGAAATTACCGTCTCTGAAAGGATCACGGCCTCGGACTGCTGCAGGGAGATGTCGGTGGGTTTAAATTCTTTATCAAATAGCTCTTGATGTTTGCTGTTCCTTTTTTCCTTCTTCTTGTCCTTCTTCTCCTTCTCTGGGTCATCCTTGTCCAGCTTGTCCTGGGACCTAGAGTGCATTTTCTTTGGCAGGAGGGGCTCCAGAGCAAACCTAAAGGAGACGGCTCTTTAAATCACTCATGACTTAAGAGGAGGACAATTGCCTCTCACCCTGCAGATAAATGTCAACCCGTTCACAAGGAATCTCTGTGTTGGCCGGGAACTGGTGCACCTTATAGGAAAGGAATGATTTAAAAAGAGAGGCCAAGGGGGACTTAAGAGACATATTAACCGGCTGTACCAGACAGAGCCTGTGTTTGCTATTGGAAAAGAACAAACTGGAAAATAAGAGCACACGTATCCCAGGATGGGGGAGATGTGAGGTCTGAGTGGACGTGGCGTGGTCATAGTAAGACATTGTGTAGATGGAGAAGATGGGATTTGGGGTGTATTTCAAAAAGGGAGCCCTTACCTTGTAGAGATTCATACTGAAACACTCATAAATGCAAGGGGGAGAAAAAGACGCTATTGCAAAGAAATTTCTGGCATCTGGATTCTGACCGAGTCGCTACAGACAGCTCAAGATTACAGATATGTCGGCTGCTTCAATTTGAAAGGCTTTTGGATGGCTCAGTGAGAAGCAAGCTGACTTCAGCTCATAGGGACACAGAGCCGACCACTGAGCTCAAGACCCGCGATTTTGGCTGTCACTTACTGGGGAGTCTCGACCTCCCCTAACTGCTGTGGGCCGGGTGTCTCCAGTCTCAAGATGCAAGGAAGACACCACCGCCCTTGGCCCTACAACACCAATGTGTTGGTATAAAAGCACATTCGTTAACGGTTAGTCTACTGAGTCAATGCATCTTGGACTAGCTTCTGTGCACACACATCTACGTGCAGTTGTGGTTTGCTATTTTAGTGCAAGACTGGGGGGTGGGAGGGGTCCGCCCTGTTTCTGTCCTAGTAAGTCATATCAGGAGAGAGAAGAAACCGGTCTGATTCTAAGGTTGGAGTTTCATCCTCTGTAGCAGGAAGGAGTTAGGAGGGAGAGCAACATGGATGAAGGTATGAAAATGTCCTAATAACTCTATAAACTTTTAGTTATAAAACAAATAAGGTACAGGAATGAAACATACACCATAGGGAATATAGACAATAGAAAAATAACCCTCATGATTTTATTCTAGGTTTTACATAACTTGAGACAATTAACGTACGGAAGAAAAAAACAAGACCCGGGGACATCTTTCAGCTCAGGGAGAAAGAACCTGTATACATCTGGGAGAACCTAGAGAAAGACAGGTTACGTTTAAATTTTGTCACACTATGTGGGGCGCCTGGGCGGCTCAGTCGGCTGAGCATCCGACTTCGGCTCAGGTCATGATCTCATGGTTCATGGGTTCGAGCCCCACATCGGGCTCTGTGCTGACAGCTCAGAGCCTGGAGTCTGCTTCGGATTCTGTGTCTCCCTCTCTCCCTGCCCCTCCCCTGATCATGCTCTGTCTCTCTGTCTCTCAAAAAAAAAAAAAATAAAAATAAAAGAATTTTTTTTTCACAGTATGAGAACCACCTGCTGAACAGATGAAGTTTATTCTGCAGGTAACCTGTGCCACGTGGGAGCAAAGCCTCATTTTCTTCACATTAATTACAGAGCATAGGGTGGTAACCCTAGAATGAACAAAAATCTGGACTCTAATAAAGATGCCTACTAATTCAAGGTTAAACGATGCCTCCTGGGAGGAGGCATGTATTCATGCGTGTGATACACCACGCCTCTGTCTGAAACCTGAGATCCACTTCCACCCTCACCCCCCCATTCCTGGAAATGTAAAAACCTTTTCATAACTGGCTTGGGGATTTTCTCGGGGAAAGCTGAATTAAATTTCTTTAGCAATCTTGCTCTAAGTGACAAGCACAGCTACCTCTAAATTGAGAATTTCTGTATGGATTTGGCCTTTTATCAGCAGACGCTGATAAAAATTATCGTTAAGGAAAAAAAATGTGGGTTTAGTCTTCAGTTCTCCATTGGGCACACTGGTCACCGGCAACAAAGGGCACTTGGATTTGAGCTGTCCTTTGGGGTGCTGTGGAAGTGTGTGTCTGCGTGAGGCGGGGGCCAGGATCCTGTGGGTTTGGTGAGGTGATGGATGGACAGCCAAATGGGGTTGCAAAGACACACAACCTTACAAACCCAACAGTAAAATAATTAGCATTTGTTCCCTGATGTTTCAATTGCATGAGACATTGTTTCTTTTTGTTTAATAAGAACAAACTTTACATGCTTGCTACTCAGAAACACAAAAATTATTGATATTTAAAAAAAGGTTTTAATGTTTATTTATTTTTGAGAGAGAGAGAGAGAGAGAGACAGAGTATGAGTGGGGGAGGGGCAGAGAGAGAGGGAGACAGAATCTGAAGCAGGCTCCAGGCTCTGAGCTGTCAGCACAGAGCCCCGATGCAGGGCTCGAACCTACAAACTGTGAGATCATGACCTGAGCCGAAGTCGGATGCCTAACCGACTGAGCCACCAATGCTCCCCAAAAATTATTGGTATTTTTTAACACTCAAAGTTAATACAAGAAACACAGCGAGAGCTCACCCAATATTAACTAGCCTATTAGCTTCTTGTTTCGCTCTCAGTCACTCTGCACTGTTGGGCGCTCAATGGCAAAACCGGGGTCTCCAAAGAAGTCTCGTAGAAGACGGTGGCCCTGCCAAGTCCTCCAGTAAGCTGACTGTGTGTGACAGTCCTGCACAATCACCACGGGAGTGAGCAGCAGATGAAAAGTACAGCACACAGCCAGCAAGGAAAGTGCTGCACTCCTTCCAGAAGTTTCAGAGCTGAATGGACACTCAATGTAGGTTTTGAAAGTTGATGGAAACCTTTCCCAAAAAATTCTTTCTCAAAAGCTCACAAGACCCTGAAAGTTACATTAGACACTACAGTTGTAAAGTCTTGGGGGTTGGGGGGAGGTTCAGTTTCAAAGACAATTTTGATTAAAAAAAATCCCCAGCTCTGATAAAACAAACCCAGGGCCCCGGTCGCTCCTCATAAGACTCTCCATGACCCCCCACCCCCACCCCAGCTGCTGAGCCCGACTCACCCATCCGAGCCTGGTCTGGAAGGGGTGCTGTCTGATGACAGGGAAGACACGGAGGCCACTGACAGAGGCCGGGACGAAGAAGGCATCGTGAAGGATCGGACCATGGACCGGGGACGGCTGCCTCTTCTGTCATCCAGACTTGAGGGCTGAGAGAGAGGGAGAGGGAGAATTAGAGAGAGAGAGAGAGAGAGAGAGAAAGAAAGAGAGAGAGAGAGAGAGAGAGAGAGAGAGAGAGAGAGAGAGTCTTGTTTGATGCTCTTCTGTCAAAAGACTTCAGGCCTGGCATGATCAGACTCTTGGGACCATGTGATCTTAACACCCTGGATTCTAGACCCAAACTGTCCACACTTTTCATGAACAGTACGTATTCTTGTTCAGTTAAAGATGAAAATGATGATCATTTCAGGGTTTTTTGAAATCTTACCTGACAGTGTGAAAAATATCATAACCTTTCTGTTTTTAAAAGTTGTAAATGCAGTTTTATAAAAAAAAAAGTTTTTTATTTATTTTTGAGAAAGAGACAGAGTGCGAGCAGGGGAGGGGCAGAGAGAGAAGGAGACACAGAATTCGAAGCAGGCTCCAGGCTCAGAGCTGTCAGCACAGAGCCCGACACGGGGCTCTAACTCAGGAGCCGTGAGATCATGACCTGAGCCGAAGTCGGACGCTTAACCGACTGAACCACCCAGGCGCCCTGTGAATGCAGTTTTCTTTACCAAGACCACACCGCATTAATCTGTTTCAAAGCCAAAGTAGAATGTAATGACCAGAAACTTGTAGAGCAGCATCTAGAATGTCATTAAAGAAACTGCAAGCCCATGAGATGAACTTTGCACATGTCTGCATGTTGACAAACCACACAGGTCACCAAAAATACACGGATGTGTAATGACTGAATTTCTCTAGAATAAACTAAGATGCTCGTGCCGCTTAACTAAAGATGGGCTTGTTCCCCCTGCAGTGGCTGGGACGCCGGGTTAGAGGAAGCCCCGGCCCGAGCTGCTCAAGCTCTTGCTCCTGGCCCGGCAGTGAACTCGACAGAGATGCATTCTGGAGAAAAGTGGTCTCTGGATGGGGTTTTCCATCCTGTCTCTGAAATATGACTTCTTTACCGAAACCAGGGTCACTGAAATGCAGCACGCGTCAATACCTAATTACCTACAAAGTGCTAATGGACCTTCACCCCGAGATCAGCTGCTTCAGAAGATCCTTCCTTTGACCTGAGGATGTAGGGCTCCTGTCTCTGTGCAGCTTCCACCCCCCACCCCCACCCCCAGCCCCACACCCCCAAAGCTGGCGCTCAGTCAACCACCTATGGAACAGGGCCGTGGCTGCCTACCTACTGAACAACACTTGTTCCGCATCTGAGAAGTGGGCGTGTTTCTTAAATAGGTGCTTTGCACATGAAATCCTCCTTGATCTATATGTTCTCTCTTTAGTTGTAAAAGGTTCACAATTACAGAGGAACAGTTTCATGCAGGAGTTGGTAAACTTTTGCGGGGAAAGGCCAGGTACTAAGTATTTTAGGCACACAGCACGTAAGGTCTCTGTCCGATCTGCTCAGCTCTGCCACTGTCGCAGGCAAACAGCCACAGACAGTTTGGGCGTGAGCGGGCATGGATGTGTCCCAATAAAACTTGATTTACGAAAAGGTCAGTGGGCCACATTTTGGCAACCGCTGGTTCAAAGCTAAATGCCGCCGGCATCTGCCCGCACAGAGGGTGCGTCTTGGGTTTCGCACCAAGGACGGTGCCATCGCACGTCTTCAAGGAGACGTCTGTTGTCATTAATTGACTAGAAAGTGCTACTTACAAATTAGTCCAAATTGTGGAAATGTTCCCCATAGAAAATCTAGCAACTCAAAGTCTATACAATGCACTTCTCAGCCTTTCTGAAACACATTTCGATGCAGCCCTGGCTTTCTGATGCCTGGCTCTCATCCAGCCTCTTGGCTGGGCGCCGGGACTGTTCCATGTCCCACTGTTCCGGACACTCTCAAGGAAGCGTCCTGTCTGCTGCTCTAGGCCCACCGTGACCGCCTCTCCCACCCGCCGCCCTGATCACCCCACCCTCAGCCCCGCTCGGCCACTGCTCTTCTCTCTGATATCTCTGGGAGTCTTTGACCCTCTTCATACTTTGGTTGGTTTTTTTTTTTAAGTTTATTTATTTATTTTGAGAGACAGAGAAGGGGGTTGAGAGAGAGAGAGAGAGAGAGAGAGAGAGAGAGAGAATCCCAAGCAGGCTCTGCACTGTCAGCTCAGAGTCCGACACAAGGCTCGGACTCACCAACTGTGAGATCATGACCTGAGTGGAAATCATGAGCTGGACGCTTCACCGACTGGGCCACCCCGGTGCCCTATCCCTCGCCACGCTTTGAATGAGACCTATGGGCACAGCCTACACTGTCCCTTGCTCTTTCTTCCACAGCAGCAGCATCTGAGGACGGCTCGGAGGTGGGAACCCGAACACCGGCCCACCAACCCTGCAGGGGCTGCCTTCTGCCTCTCCCCTGCCACAGCTTCGGGCTTCACGTCCACCTGCACTTTCTGGACCCGGGGAGCGGGAGGAGCAGAAGGGCAGAGAGCCATCGACGTCAGGCTCAGGTGACGAACGTGCGTGGGAGACGCTGGTTCTCTGTTCCATCACCTACTAGACACGCGGAGACGTGGAGTTCTAGGAGATGCAGCTGAACATGCCGTGGAGAAGAAACGTGACCCGTCCGACATCGGGGTGCCCCATTCCTGGCATGACGCTTTTCATCTCTCTGGTGAAATGATCTTCCCAGCAACGTGGCAATGCGAGTGTGAGGGGCGCAGGGGGCAGGAGGGGGTGTCATGGACCTCACGCCAGCTCTTGGGAAGGCCCGGAAGACCCCTGAACATCCCATCCCACAAAGGGCTGGGGGTGTCCCTCAGGAGGCAACCTTGAATCCTGGGCGGATGCGCGAGTACGGACGGAGAGGGTGAAGGGAACTCGGGTGACAGGAGCAGGGCTCTGGCCAAGGAGGGACAGAAGCCACTTCGGGGTCCCACCCTTGCAGGGCACCCAGTGGCTGTGGCCACAGGACCCCCTGGCTGTTTGGCCCACGATTCCTTCTTGACTGAGCAGAGCCTCTAGAAATGGAAGAATCCAGACTTTTTTTTTTTTTTTCATCTGAAGCAGTTAGAGTTTCTCCCTTCGTCCTTGCTGTTGTCATCACTACGGCCTAAAGCAAAAGCTCACTTTGGCTCTCCTAGCGGAAGCCAGCCCTGCCCTGCCCAAAGGCTCTGACATGTTTTTCCACGTCCTTGTCTTCTAGCTGAGCCCAAATGCCTCCCCTTGACCCGCCACAGGGGCTTGCTGCCCGTGGATCCTGGAGGGCAAGGAGGGGGAGACCAGGTTTCATGGGGTAGGGTGAGAAGCAGGTGCGTTTCCTAGTTTTCTGGAAATTTCCTCTCCAAATGCTGCACAAATGCCACGTGTGGGCTGGAAATCCACAGAGGGTGACATGCTGGCCCCTCAGAGGGGAGGTGGGCAGGGCGAGTGAGGGCAGTGCGTGCATGCTCTTAGGAGGGGACCCCAGCAGGGTGGGACAGTGCTGGGGGACAGAGGGAAGGACCCTCAGTCACAGGGTCAGCGCTGTGTCTCCCACAGAGGCTGGGAGCCATGACGACTCCTGTGAGCGTTGTAGGCCGAGTTCTCTCCCTGGAGAGTCACCCCACTGAACTCCCGCAAACAGAACCGGGGAAGCTGAATACTCATCTCAGCCTCCCCAGGAGCCTCTGAGGAACCCCAGGGTTCCACAGATCCTGGTGAAATAACCACTGGAAGGAAGGCCCGGAGAGGAGAAATCCTGGAGGCCAGAGGCAGGACGGGCTTCCGGGAACAGCAGAGTGAGGAGGCGAAGCACAGGGGAGACCAGGCTACCAGTGAGGCAAGGAGGGTGCCTGGTGGGTTTGTCCCCTGGGGAGGGGGGAGGGGTGCGAGTCAGCCAAGGAGGGAGCTGGGCGGGGGAGTCCCTGTGCTTTCTTTGTGCACTTCCGGCTGGGGGCTGGAGGGGGACAGGGAGGAGTGGGTGGGAAGCGGGGTCAGAAGGTGGGGGGTGATGTAGACAAGGGTGGAGAAAGGGTGGACCCAGTGTGGTTCCCTCGCTCAACTTCAAGGAAGAGGGACAGGACCACGAGCTTGAAGACAAACACACACCTCCTGTGTGCAGGGAAGCCAGTGGAGACGCAGGGGCAGATGCTGAATGCAGCTGGCACGGGTGGCCCTTTCTTCGGGGACCCCGGGCTCTGCGCCCCTCACTCCCTATGCATCCGGAGAAGCTGGGCTGTGAGCTTGTGTCCGGGAGCGGTGGCTCCTTAGAGCCCCGGCACCGGCAAGGTGAAGGTCAGAGTGGAGCGGGCCGGGGGCCTGGCGGAGCTGCTTGTGGATTAAGAAGTCAGAGAGCGTCCAAGTCTTCTGTTTCTATCTATGGCTTCGGCTGGGTCAGAAAAATTGACAAAATGGTTTATGTCTCTTCTGTGGGGTTTTTATTTTTAAATCCATTTTTTTTAAACAGGATGATACTATATTGCTTTTCAAAGTATTCTGAGATGCTTGCAAGTTTTCAGAGTAGATAAGGCAGGAAAGACTCAGACCAGCCTGCTTTTTATTGCCACATTTCTCAGAGAATGACAGGGGCATCTGCCTGTCTCTCTGCTTAAGGGAGGCCGGCTGCAGATCGCGTGTCTGAGGTCCCAGGGAGGACGACTCAGGAAGGCAGCTCCAGGAAACGAAGCGCCCAGGGGGAGAAAATGCACCCTTCATTCTATTCCTGGATCGCTCTCCCAGTAAGCCTGTCCAGCCCCCAGCTGGGCTGGGGCCGGGGGCTGCGGTGGTGGGCACCATGCCGTCTCAGGACGCGGTGGGTGGAAATTGCTGATCTCCAGCCAAGGATGGCTGCCTCGGAACAGGGGAAACCTGTCCCCGAGTAGCGGATAGCCCCCCACCACCCATGCACCAGCCCTGAGTCCGGCCCCTGCTTCCCTTCTCCCCTGTGCCTGGCAGCAAGCACGTGCAGAAGTAACGGATCCCAGCAGAGACGGTAAAAGGATGTTTGGTGAGCCAGACAGGTTTCCGTCATTTTGAAATACAAATTCCATGATTGATACGAGAGGAAGCTTTTCACTTAGTACGAAAACTTGGGGATCTCACAAGTGTTTGTTTCTTAGAAAGACTTAAAAGCGGTGTGAAACTTTGGAAGAGACACACGACCATGCATTCTGAAATTCTTGCCATGTGACTGTACCAGGCCGCAGCCCCGAAGCGATCAGGCAGCGCTCGAGGGTTCTGACTGGCGCCGAGGGTTGTCCGGGGCAGCCAGCAGGGGCACCCTGGTCCCCAAGCCTGTGCAGCTGTAGCAGCCCCCACGGGCCAGCAGCTCTGGATTCCCCGGGGGGTGAGTTTTCAGACCAGAGCCCAGAGGCTGTGTTCTCTTGGATCTGTCAGGCTCATACCCTGCTGGGCACAGGGCAAAGATGCCCTGCTGAACTGGAGCCCGGCAGGTGCGGGCAAGGGCGAGGGTGATCAGGATGGGGGAGCATGGAGGGTAATCGTAGCCAAATCAGCTCCTTTCTGGAGGCCTCTCAGTCTCTAACCTGCCTCCAAGCACATGAGCAAGAGAAAGAAACGCTCTGCTGTGTCAGTTACAGAGTAGTGTCTAAAAGCACAGACTTGGAGGTAGACAGGGTTCAAACTCCCATTGGTGGCCAAAGGGATCACTGCTAGTGGGTGACCTTGTGTCCCTCTGTCCCCACTTGTAAAATGGGGATGACCTCGGTGCCTCCCTCATAGCGTTAAGTGGAGGAAGCAAGTTCAAATCTGCAAAACACTTGGAAAGCTCCCTGGCATATGGTACGCACGAAATTAGTGTTTGCTCAGTAAGACGAATCTGTGAAAAAACGAAGGGAGTTCAACAGAAAGAGCAACGGAGAGCGGTAGAGAACAGCAGACAGACGGAATGGGGCCCAAAGAGAATCCAAAATGGGGCCCTGCGTGGGACACCTGGTGCTTCCGGAAGTGGCCAGCGGTGGCGTGCGACGCGAGAAGCCTTTCGTTTAGCAGGAAAATGGAAGCTGCGTGCGCCCTCCCCTCCTTCATGCCACAGGCATGGGATCCTAGACCACGAGCCTCACTGCCTCTTTTTGTCACATGGATTCTCACCTCTGAACGATGTGGAAAGGGGCCTTGAGTCATCTCCTGTGCCCGAGGTTTCCAGAGTCCATGAACAGTCAAGGTTAGGACCCACCAAGGCTCTCAGAGTCCGTAAGGATACAAGGAACATCACCATTGCAGTGCTGGGCCTCGCCCCCATGTTGCTAAAACATGGCTCACGGACAGCGTCTCAAGCCTGCCACTTACACTGTGGCCTGTGTATACGGTGCCACTATCGCAAGGGCTTATGCAGTCAGACATTTTGCCTCGTTCCATATCACAAGCCACTCTTTTATCATGATCCTGATCCCAACCCCCACTCAGAAACCTTCCACAAACCCTGAGCAAAAGCCCAATTCGGCCCCTACATCCAGAGCAAAGCTTCCTGCCCCAGATCAGCGTTCCAGGCTCTTGGAGGCTGAGCACCTTTCCAGCTTCTCCTGTGAGTTCTCTTCTGCCCAAGGCACGGCTATGTCTACACTGGCCTCTGGTCTGCCATTCGAATTCTGGGACGCCCAGCCTTTGCCGGGTGAGTGAGCCCTTTCTCCCCACCTCCTCCCCTGACTGTCTCTAGCTTACTTTTCTTGGCCTAGACCAAGGCCCACTCCTTTAAGAGGGGAGTCCTTGCTAATGATTTCAGATCTCAGTAACCCACAGGAACTCTCTTCAAAGACTTTGACTTTGGACTGGGCTCCACCTCTGACTTAGGACATCATGAATGCTATTGCCCTGTGTGTTAACCCTCCGTGGGTGCTGTATGGCTGTAGGTGAGGCCTCTATGGCTGAGTCATATGGGCCTCTGTATTTTCTGTTGCCCCACCAGATTAAGGGGAGATCGTGTTCACGGCAGGTGAACAGGGTATTTGGTGATCAAGCAAATTCACGAACACTTACTCACACGCTGACATTTCCAGTTACTGAAAGGAGGCTGCCGGTTCACTGGCAGATGGACTTATGAGAGGGCCAAGGTCCTTTAAGTCCCAAGCAGGTGTCAGATACACATCTCACTCACCCTGCCCGTGAGCCTGTCACTGTAGGGCAATATGACTCAAAGATATCCATTTCCCCTTCTGGAAGGCTACCCACTTACCATGGTTCGGACGCCATATTGCTTTTCCACCTTTTCCTTCAGCTGTTTGAAACAGGCTTCCATTCTCTCGTGAAATGGCCTCAGTGCTTCTGTGACTTTGTCTCCATGAATCCTGATCCCTTCGGCCAAAAATGGAATCTGAAAAACACAGCAGCCAACCCTCCTTATTTCCTGGTTAGTGGTCTCGAGAGATGAGTGCACACCAGGCAGAAAGTGGCACTGTGTGCAAAATGCAACTGCTTTGTTTCCAAATCAAACCGTGAATCAAAGTCATCAGCAGGCACATTACCCCCAAAGACCAAAATGTTCAAATTAGAATCCTTTGTGTTTTAAATTGGACATGTTTGGTGCAGTGTGTTCAGCATGCGATGGCCACTCGGTGTCTTTGCCTGACTTGACTCCGATCGGTCGACCAATCCCAGCATAGACTCATCTGTGCTTTTCACATGAATTTGGGGAGAACTGCATTTTGAATTTCTTTAGCTGTAATTTGAACTATTTGCAAAGGGTCATGTCACAGTGCAAAGATTTTTTTAGCCCAGAAGATAGCCTTTATAGGCAATTGAGAACCCTATTCTAAAACTTAAAAATCTAATTATATGTGATCTATAGTCCTGAAAAATCTTCTTATTTGGAAAGGAAAACCAAATTTATTCTTCCTTAAACCTAAAAATAATCACTTCTCTGCCAACACTGCTGTCACAAAATATCCATGCCAACACTTCACTTCCAAGCGCGGAGATGTAGCTGACCTTTAAAAGCGTCGCAGAGAGACATTTTCATTCCCCAGCCCCAGAGACCCCCTAGAATCACTGAGGGCTTTCTTTCCCTAGCTTCTGCTTCCCCCCCCCCCACCCCGCTCCCAAGGCTCGGACCGGGAGTTAGACATTCTTCAATGCAATCAAGCTAAGAGGCTTCTTCTTAATAATTTATAATTAAATCAAAATACTGATTAAAAACAGATTTTCCTAATATGACAGAACACCAACCTAAATGAGCAGATTTATTAGTGAGAAGGATAATAAGCACACAATTGAATTTCACGCGAACAAATTCAAGAAATCTTATCAAGATGAATCAATGCATAAAATGTATTTGGTTGCCATTTATAGCACACAGCTGTTGCCTCTTGTGGTCTCCAGGGAAAGATGGAAGAAGGGAGTGCTCCCATGGTACGGCCCACCCAGCAGCCTGCCCTTGGGCTGCACAGGCATCAAGCCGGTATTGCAGACAGTTGGGTCTACACCCAAGGTACGTGCCAGGTGTCCCTTTCTGGCCAGTTACCGCCAAAAGGGCAGCATGCAGGTGAGACTTGACAGTGGATGTGACGATTTAATATTCCATACGAATTACTCTTGCAGATGGCGACGTCCCCAGAGCGCGCCACTGTATGTTCAGGTGCAACAGGAGAAAACGCTCACATTAATCTTTCTGCTTCCCGAGTCCTGCCTTGGGGCATGGCAAAGGCAGGCTGGGGACAGCTTTCAATGGGATGGTAAACGTGTCCTATCTATCTGGGTGCGAAAGCAAGTATGGGGGTGCTGTCCTGAGGTGAAAGCACAGCCATGGGAGATACGGCAAGCCTTTTTCTGTGGAATGGAACTTTTTCAAATATACAAAATGTGGTCTAATTGTTTCTGCGATTTTTGTTGGTTTGCTTAAAAGCCTTAACTGGCCAGTTTCTTGAGCATCAAAGAAGCGACTTGCTGGACTGGAGTTAAGACCATTTGGCTTAGGTTCCTGGTGCCTAATGAACTGCACTTTGGCAGGTGAAATTTATGGGGTATGAGAAATGATCACTTCAACAGGCCCTTGATACAACCTTCTTCGAGGACGGGATTCTGCCTCTGTTCCATGTCTGATTGGGGCTGAACTGCAGCCACGTGTAAGGAGACGCTCTGTGCAAACAGTCCAATGTATTGGGTGCTTAATATACAAACACAAGCCATGGAATGAGGCCTGAAGTGATCTTTGGAGACCCCGGAGTTCAGTGAGTTCCACCTGGATGAGTGTCAGACTCTCCCAGCAGGTTCCTGAACTCCACTCCGGGAGTCCTGGTTTGCCCTGGGGTAGATCCCAGGAATCTGCATTTCTTAAAAGTTTTCCAGAGCCCAGAGAGGAGTGAGGACATCCCCAAAGTCACTCCTTGAGTCGTTCAAGGTGAGCATGCAGCCTGATCTCCAAAGCCACCCTTCTCCACAGCAGGGCTGTAGGTGAAGTTTGCTCCTTGTGTCCCCTACACAAATTCATGTCCTGCCAGCAAGACAGAACATTTGGAAGCACCACTCGGGGCTCTAGGAGCACCGTCCCTGGTGACAACAGTCACACCTGGGACTGGGGATGACGAGTAACTCTGTTTATCTTGGTGCATTTCAGAAGAGAACTAGGTACGCAACACAGCGCTTTAGTACGAGTTTGTATGGATTCATCTTTGGACACGCAGCAGGGATGCTCAACAAGGCTTCCTTGGGGAAGGATGGAGCCGTGCCTTCGAGGAAGGGGCTGGGGCTCACTCGTGACCCGGTGCCGGCCATAAACCTGGAAGAAGCCCGCCACAGCCTGCACGCACCCAGCTCTGACCCAGGAGAAGCGTGTCAGCGCCATCCAGGTTGGAGGGAGGCCAAAGCAAAATGGAGAGCTGCCTGGCGCTGAACACCCAGCCTTCACTAACGATTTTAGGCATTGAGATACGCTTCTTGCACATCAGTGATGGAAACTCCGCCAACAAGTCCTTGGGATTCCCAAGAGAAAACCTCACTCTGCCCTGATGGGAGTTTCCAGAAGAAAAAAAAACCAAACCAAACAAACTAGCAGACAAAAACAGAAGACAGCATCCTGTTAACCCCAAACTTCTTATTTTTAATGACTGTATGACTCAATTACACCAAAGGATGGGTTTCCAAACATTGGCAAATGAGAGCAAAGTCACAGGTAAGGTGTTGAATATGTATTTCTCATCCCTCTTTGATTTAATGAAGTTGCTAGAAAATGGATTCCTTCTTCCTGCTTTCCTGTGGGTCGCTTTAAAATTCATTCTTTAATATAGTTATTAGGGGTGATGACATAGTGCTCTCTGGGGAACAAATTATTTTCCTCTGTAGGACTTGAAACTCTTAAAATCCAATTTGCTGTAAAAGCTTACAAGAAAAAAAAAAATCAATACAACTTTTGCAGACCAAACTAGTTTTTGTGTGGCAATGAATTTATAGCCTTCGATGGAGTTTGAATTTTGTGGCCTTTGGTTTCTACAACACCTAAAATGGAATCATTCAGACTTTTACACTATCTTTTTAGAAACCGAGGGAGGCTGTCAACAGGAGGCTTATATTCCACGCAGAGAACCAACCTAGGCCAATGAGAGCCCTGGGCCCAGCTCCCAGGGGTTCTTATCACGGAGTAATCCCAATGCAAATAGATGCCTACAGATCTGTGGTAAGGTCACATCCGTTAGGATGGCTGTTGTAAAATACCAACCTAGAACAAACACAAAAAATGACAACTATTGGCAAAGATGTACAGGATGTGGTTCCTCAAAGGATTAACAGTAGAATTACCGTTTGTTCCAGAAATCCCACTTCTGGGGATACACACAGAAGAAATAAAAGCAGGGAAAAAACCAGACACCTGTGCACCCAGGTTCACAGCAAGATTATTCGCGACAGCCCCTAAGTGGAAGGAACCTAAGTGTCCGCTGACAGACGAATGGACAAACAAAATGTGGTCCATTCATCCATTGGAATGTTCTTTAGCCCAAAAAAAGGAGGAAATTCTGACACAGGCTACAACTTGGATGAAGCTTGAAGACACATGCTGAGTGAAATAAACCAGTCACGAAAGGACAGATACCATAGGACTCACCTTACACGAGGCACCTAGAATGATCGGATTCATAGAGACAGAAAGTAGAATGGTGGTTTCCAAGGGAGGGGGGGAATGGAGGGTTAGTGAAGAGATTTTTGGCAAAATGGAAAAGTTCTGGAGATGGAGGGAGGGGATGGGTACACAACAATGTGAATGTCCTTAATGCCACCGAATTGGTTAAGATGTTACATTATATGTTATGTAGGTTTTATTACAAGGAAATATACATATATTGTAAGTCGGCTCAAAACCAGAGCTCAGGCCCGCTCGACCCCGAGAGGTCACACTGGCCAGCGTGCTGATGATGGAGAAGCCACTGAGGTGCGGCTCTGGGAGGGCCAGGGTCAAAGTGCCCACACAGATGTCTCCTCAGAGGAACAGCCTCACCTGTGTCAGGGCCCCAAGTGGCAGCCGGGACCCCCGGCTCTGCAAAGCGGCCTGGGGTGCCCTGCTGGCCAGGCACAGGGTGACCCCGGCCCCCACCCTCCCTCAGCCCGCTTTACTCAGCCTGCTGTGTGGAGATTGGGTCAGACAGCACCCTCCTCGCCTCCCACATGAGAAAACAGAGCCTGAGAAAGCCAGCTGTCCTCAGTACACAGCAAGTGTAGACAGAGCGCCAGGGGAACTAACTGGTCTGGAGGTCTCCTCCACCACCAGGCTCACGAAGTGAACAAGTCACTTCCACTGGACACAAGACACCCTCTGAACCTGACCTAAGATCAGGTCCCTCTAAGGAAGGACTCAGAAGACCTCAGGAGTAGAGAAGCACAATAATAATACACAGAATTACAGCTGGGAGAACACAGAGGAGGACCCCCCCTACACCCCGACCCCCACCAGGGAGAACATGACGGGTGGGCGCTCTGCAGTGGTCCCCCCTGTGCCTCCCACGCAGGCGGCACTGGCGTGAACACCTTTCCAAGGACAGGCTGTAGCCTCTGTTCTGTCAATACCACACAGAGATTCCCCAGCAGAGACAGACCAGGCTCATTTGTAAGAGAGGACTTTCTGTGTGTTCAGGTTCATGACTGCGGCCTAGGAGTTGAGTTAATCATGGCAGTGGTGGTGGTGGTGGTGGTGGCGGCCGGGGGTGGGGGGGGTGGGTTTATATAGGGACAAACACGGCTGCATGCACTGTGGCTGATGTCCACACTGGCTGGTATGTGTGCAGAGGCAGCCGGGTGGCTGTGGGTCTAGACTCTGCGCTTCTCCCGTCCCAGCCCGGCCGGGCAGCCATCGGACATTTACCTGCCATGCAATTAGGTCTTTGAGCTTCTCGATCTTCTCATGGGCCTCGGGGTGTTCCTGCAGGTACCGCTCCGTGAAGAAGGCCTGGTGGAGACAGGGAGGGCCGCTCAGTACACCGCACACCCGACACGCATGTTTGCGCCTGACACTGGGGATAGAGCCGTGCAGACCCCAGACCTGCCCCCCAGGGAATGGACCGTCCCAGCACTCTGCACGAGATGTCTGGTTAGGTCAAACTCAACAAATGGAGTGAACGGGCAGCCCAGGGGGGCATGTAGGGTAGCACCTCTGTCCTCGGAAACCAGCAAAGCCACAGCTGCCCTGGATGGCTCAGCCGGCTGGGTGGCGGCTCCCCTGCCCCCCGCCCCGTGCCTGCCCTTCACCTAACGGCTGCTTAGGACAGAGCGCTCCCTCCTCGCCGGGGCAGTCACTCCTGTTAGCCCGCTCTCCGGGGGTGCCCCTTCTGTCTCAGCTTTGACTCTGCCTGTACGAGAGCTCCGCAAACTCTGCTGGGAAGGGGCCTCAGCTCTGCAATTGTTAGGTAAGGAAAACAGTCACAGACAAGTAATGAATGGCCTCGGCCAAGTTCCGAATTTGATTAATAAAACAGGGAGCAGGGGCGCCTGAGTGGCTCATTTGGTTAAGCGTTTGACTCTTGATTTCAGCTCAAGTCATGATCTCATGGCTCATGAGTTCGAGCCCCGCATGGGGGATTCCTAAGCCTCTACTTTCGATTCTCTCTCTCTCTGCCCCTCCCCTGCTCATGCTCTCTCTCTCTCTCTCTCTCTTAAAATAAATGAACTTAAAAAAATGCAGACCCCTGGTCTGGACCACAGCCTGTGTCCTTGACTTCTGCCCATTTGTAACGAGATATTTTCTAGGGAGCCCAGCTAGCCTTCTCCCCACCTGCCGTGCCGACCTATCCCAAATGTTCTAATTCTTTCATCTTTCGCTAAAACTCTATCTCTTGGCCTTTCAAATGATCCCAGACCTCTTAAAAGCCACCTGAGGGCAGTTCTGTAGAGCTCCATCAGCCCAAGCTGGGGGGACAAAGCCCAGGGGAGTCACGCTGGGGGTGGGGCCTGGACCTTTGAAGGCCGGCACAGGCACCTCTGGGAGCTCCTGGCCTGGCCTTGGCTCAGTCATTGCTGAGGTCGGTCAGTGAGATCAGGGCAGTTTCTGGGCTTGGACACAAGTCTCTAGAGACAGTCTGTCCCAGGACAGGGCTGTCCTGCGGGCTTGTCACATGCCTTTTCATAATTTGCAAAGCCTCCCATGACGGCAGGGTCCACGATGCCGTTGAGCAGCATGGAGAGGGGGTTGATGGGGAGGCTGGGGTCGTGCAGGTGCTGCTGGACCATGCTGTTCATCTTGTCATTGGTCAGCTGCATGGTCTCAATGGCGTTCTCCAGGGGGCTGACCTCCACCTGCGGGGAAGGAGGAAGCTGTGACTTGAGGCCAGCTGCATAGGTGGCACCAGGGGCCTCTGGGGAGGAGCATTTCCAGCTGGGGCCAGGCTTCCTACTCCTCCAAGCACCCTTCTCCCCAGGGTGTTTCCTTATCACCCAAACAAGAACAACGGGGTATTTTAGTATCACTGTGCATTTCCACAGGTGTGGCTGTCACACGCAAAACCCAAAGGGATAATACAAGGCTGTCTGACTCTGGTGTGTGTGTGCATGCATACATATGTGGTCTGTTTGTTTAAAACTGGGTAAGGTTTTGAGAAATTTCGAGCAATCTGGGCACTGTCCCTGGGGCAGGAGGCCCAGGCACTCGGGAAGCCCCCTGTGGCTGTTTGGTCACTGTTTGGGAATTGGAGGAGGGCCCCACCCTGGTCTCCACATTGGATCACATACCCTCTTGAGGGAAGGGCTTCACCACCCTGGGGGGAGCACGTCACCACTTCCCACGGCACCTTACAGGAAAACCTGCCACTGGTCAGCGGGGCCATTAGTGCCGGAGGCAGGGGCCCGCTGTCCCTCTGCAAACGACCTCCTTTCTCTGGGGGCCCAGCCGGGCATGTCTCTCTAGCTCAGCACTAAGGTGTAATGAAAACTCGGCCAAGTTTAAAGCAGTAACGACCCCTTCCGGCCGGGCCTCGGTCTGACATGCTCAGCTGGGCCACAGAGCCACCCCAGGGGTGACCTCAACACAAGATCATTTTGGTCCTCCCTGAAGAGGCAGGCAGGGGCCCTGCCTGAGCCTGGGAACCCCAGGGCCTCTGCAGCAAGTGGCAAACAGAGCAGCCTACTTTCTTCCTGCTGCGGCCCCAGGAGGTCGTCTGCAGGCAGAGGGGAGCAGGGGGAGCAGGGGCAACTCTGCTCTCTGCTGGTCCCAGATCTCAGAGTGACGCTGGGAGTCACTGTGGAGGAAACCGCCTGCTTCGCTCGCCCTGTGCTGCCCGGGCGCTGATGGACGGGCCGTAACACACAGAAAGGTGGCTGGCTGTATGCTGTGTGCCCCGCTGCCCCCAGGCATCCCCGAGCCTGAAAAGCACGTATTGCAGACTGCCACTGTCATGGCATCCCTGGCCTTGTCCTACCCCAGAACGCAGCGTCCCAGGCACACGGCTTTTCCAAGTCAACACTGCAGGGCAATATTCCCGTTACCGACGGCTTACTCCCTGCGGAGGATCTCCTTCATTTCAGGAAGGAACGGCTTCCTATTTTTATCCAACAGCAGGGCTACCTGCCACCCCACATGCATCCCCCGGTGGCCTGTCCCAGGAGGGACAGGGCACAAGGCACAGGGTAGGCGGGTGGCAGTGGAGGCCCCGTGACGCCACTCTGGGATTATTCGGCTTCCAGCCTCTTAGTTTGTTAAAAATGGCAAACGGAGCCGGTGGTGGAAGCGCATCTTTACAGAAAGTCAGGGCTCACCCCTCTCCACGTCTGAGCTGTTAAGCCAAGCACCTTCTTCTGGAAATCTGGCTGGCTCAGGAAATCCCCGATTACTGCGGGCTTTGGGCAGAGGCTCATCGGGAAGATCAGTGCCTGTTTATGCGAAGTCCCCCCACTCTGTCTCCTCACACACGTATGTCACCAGCTCTATATAGTGCCTGCAAAGGCTTGTGTCTCTGCCACCTGCCACAAGTCTGTGCCTTCCATCCATCAGGGCCTGCCTGGGTGCCATGGGGGCTCAGAGCAGAAAACAGAAGTGCCCAAGGCAGGGACAGGCAGAGCAATCCAGGGCTTCAGAGACGGAGGAGGGGGCACCTGGGAAGGGGGGGGTGCGGATGTGACCCAGTGCTCTGATTGGCACGAATGACAGGCAAGGGTGGGAGCAGGGCCAAGAAGAGAGGATCCAGTCACGTTCAGGAACCAAATCAGGAGTTTCCAGGGGCTCTCCTTGCAAACTAAATGGTAAGCACCACCCCTGTGGGTAAGATTCTGCCGGCTGAAAACAAAAGGCATGGCGACACACAAAAAAACATCCATATTTCAATCAGATCTCTTTATACAGGCAAATGCGACTCCCTGATATTTCAGTAGCCATCTGCTGCCTGACTCTGGCTGGGGCACAAGGGACTGCCCCAGAGCTCACCACTGAGGCAAAGCAAAAAGTTTAGCTAATGAGATGTGCGTCATTATTTCTTGAAAAAGTGCCAGCGAGGGGTATATTCTCAAGCTATTTTTACTTGAAATGAGCAAGTACTATTAATCAAGTTGTTTGTCATGTAAATGGCAAAATAAAAACCATCAGGAAGAAAGATCTGAAAAAGTGTATGTAAATTGGAACTTGTCTTAAACTTTTCATTTAGTTAACAGAAAGAACTGTCAAAACAGCACGGCGATGACTGGCTTTAAACGTTTTGTGAGAAGAAATGAAATCCTCATTCGGGTTTCCTTGTAAGCTGGACCTGGTTGGGATCACCCAGCGTTTCTACTACAAACTTCGTGGACGAGGAGGGCTGATACCCCGAGGAACCCGCGGGGTGGTTATGGGTTAAGTCTGGTCTGACCCGGGGTCACGGTGTGCGTGCCGCACCCCAGAAGAGAAGGTGTAGGACGGTCCGTTCTGGTGGGGGGAATCCTTACCATGAAAACAGATTTGACCTCAAACCACCTTAAAATTCCAGGTAATTTGTATGCCGTTGTGTATATGGTCCTCTCGATCCACATGTTCTGCAGAGAGAACGCACACATGGTATTTGTCAGGAGAAGGATGTCAGCAGGGTGACAATTCTCTGTGAGGCAACGTCCTCCAGGCAGGACAGCTCTTCCCAGGACGGGTCGCACGCGGCCCTTCCATGTGCTCTGCGGGGCAGGTCTGCCCTGAGCTAAGACCTAGGCTCTGCTCCTCTGTCAGATGGTCACACGAGGAACAGCAGTGTCCCCTGCTTTGCTGCCTGATGGCGCTGGCCTCCCTGACATTTGGGCAAAGAAAGCAGAACAGGAGAGTCAGGGAGAATTCTAGACGTCAAAATGGGGGAAACTCCCTCTGAGGAAATAGATTTGTGAAAAGGCTCCAAGGAGGTCTCCGTTAGCCGTGCTCAGCGTTATGCTCAAAGGCGTAAAGGCTTTAAGGAAAACCTTAATCACTTTTTCTGATACGAATCAGTATTTCAGGCTTAATTTTTTTTTCTTGCACAACCGGTACCCGTTTACATTAGAAACTAAGGATATGGAAAAGTCAGAGACGGTGACTTTAACCATTTCAGGATCTGTTACTCAAGACTTCTTACTCAGCATGAAAAAGCCTGTGTATTGTCAATAAACACCATCTGAGAATCCATAGTGGTCGTAGAATAGTACATCATGTATTGCGGGAAACTGCTTCAAGCCAGGAAATGTAACCTCACACTGCACAGAAGCCCGTGCACGGTAAGGAGCAGGGGGTCCTACCCCAACCCCTGCTGCCAGTGTTGTTTGTGGCAACCTTGTCCCTGCAATGGGTCATCGGCAGGCAACAGCCGTCCCGACATAAGTAGCTGGCATGGTGGAATGGCAGCAATTCCAGAGAGCTGGACTGGATCTTAGAGAAGCTTCTATCCCCGGGCTTCTGAGGCTCCAGAGGGGAGAGGCAAGGGGACCCAGCCGAGGCCTCCTTCCTGTCTCCCCAGCTAAAGCTCCTTTTGGCCCCAGGAGGCGGCTCCCTCAGGCGTCTGTCCTAGAGAAGAGCAGTGTGCATGCTCTGAGCATCCGGACCACACTCCCCAGAGGCCAACGCACCCTGGGCAGCTTCCCTGGGTCCCACTCGGGCCTTCCCGGCCGGCCAGCTCCGGCTAACTCAGGCGCTCTCTCTCTCCGCCTCCCTCCACCTGGGCTGGCCCGTTGGTTCCCAGAGCTTCGCCCCTTGCTGAGCGGCCACACGAGTGGAGTGCCAGGCCAGGCCACTGGCAGCAGGGCCGAGCCCAGCTTCTTGTTGCTGCAAAAAGCCTCATGCTTATCTGGAAGCCTTAGGCTTTGTCAGGCGTGTGAAAGACTAAATCCTGTGGCTTCTGAAAGCCTCGTCCAAGTGTGAGGGCCTAACAGGGTCATTAGGGGATTTCAGGGCCATTTAGAAGGAGCATAGCCTCCGAGGCTTAGCGCAGCCCCAAATGTCAGGAAGCCTCGGTTATTCTTAGCTCTGCCCCAATCGGCTGCACACCCGGCGGCAATTTGCTTGACCTCCTTGTGTCTCTTTCTTTGCGGTATGAGAATACATCCGTGGCTTCCGGATACGGAGGGAGATGCTCTGTAAACGACCGAGCTGTTGCCACAAGGACCCTGACAGAGACCGCTCGGAGAGCCACTGCCCTTAGCGCTGGTGTCTTGGTGGGGCTGTGCCCCGCTCGTCCCCTCCCTGGGACAGGCCACACCACAGTGACCAGTTACCAAGTAGGCCCGGGATGCCGGCATTAGCTAAGACACAGGGCCTTTGTTTGGACAGAACCAGTGTGCTAAGCGGGAAAGACAAGGATTCACGGAAGACAAGCTCAAGTGGACGCACAGGGCACGGCTCGGGGCAGGAAGGGCCTTCCAGTGCGGTGACTGGACTCTCTCAGGGACTGTCCTGAGGACCGACACTGCAGGAAACTTAGGGCTTCCAGGGGAGGCTGGGTAGACAACTCGGCTGGAAGGGCTGCAAACTTCTCTCTGGGCCAGCAGCGTGGTGTCACTGAACTTTGACCTTCTGTACCCCTCCCGACGGAGGGCAGGGGGCCACGGTTTCCCACAGTGCTGCTGTTTTAAAAGGCTGCAAAAATCTGTGTTAACATTTCCATGACTCGAATGCAGGGGACAGACATTTGGCAACGTGTTGTTGGCTGTCACAACTAGGGAGGTGCTACTGGCATCTGTCGGGTAGAGGGTCAGGGATGCTATGGACCCATCACAGAGAACTACCTGGCCCCGGACTTGGTGGTGGCCAGGGGCACCTGGTCCCGTGCCTTCTGCCTCAGGGGAATTCAGGCACTGGACAGGGAGCCTCTGGGTCTCTGCCCTGCTCGCCTCTGACTGTTGTCATCTGCAAACAGCCACATAAAGTGCTCGGCTCCTCTGTGTGCCTACTTGTATCCGAGGCACCAGCAGGGTACTCCGGGGCCCCAGGGGCCCAGACGGAGACAACTCAGAGAAGCCCAGGAGGGAAGCAGGTGCGCCTGGAGCATAAGAGGTGGGGCCACAGCACCTGCCCTTTCTGCTAACTCGGAAGGCCTTGGCCACATGGTTTGTGAGCTGTTCATCGTTTCACTAAATTTGAAGGGGTTAGGACTTGGTTTGGGGATTTCTGCACACGGGGCACAAAGCCATTGAACACTGCACCGGGCTAGCCTTTGAGACCCGTTTTCCACGGCCAGGTTTGCCGGTGGCGGAATGAGTTCTTTGGGGTTTTTCTGGTGGTTGTTTCTTACCGCAAATTCATTGTCTGGGTTTTTCTCTCCCTTGCGGATCGGCCGAGAATATTCAAATCGCTGGACCTCATTCACCCTGTAAAAACTGTGTAGAGACAGATGGGTCGTTAGACATTTAACCCCCAAAGCAGCTGATCTGCTTTTAGACGTGGGGTCCGGCCCCCCGACAGGTCACTGCATCCCCTAAAATATCCCTGACCTTGGCCCTGAGCGATGGCTGTGGCTTTCTCTCCCCCCGCCAGGCTCACAAGAGAGATGTTGGCAGGTGGAAAAATTACCTTGAGCTCTTCCCTGTCCCTGGAAACCCTCCAGGGAGAAGAGATGCTGAGTAAGAGAGGGGCGCACAGAGGAAAGGGAAGTGAAGGAGGGTAGAAACAGGCCTCAGTTCCCCGCTCTGGCGTTTCCTACTTCAAAAGTTTAAGTCATAATTTGTTAGTTTAATGTAGTGATTCAACAATTTATTAAGATTATTTAATTTAATAACTTATTATTTAAACAAATTTAAAATTATGTGTTTATTATTTTTAAAAAGGCCTTGAATACCTTCGTTTCAGAGCTACAAAAGGCACGGTCTGCAAGCAGCAAGAGAGGCGTGCACAAAACAAGTGTGTACCTTCTTTGCCCGGGGAGGGGGAGGCTTCCCCACATATATGAGAGGCCGACTTACTCGTCCCCTGTACTGAAACGCGGGTGGCCTCCCCACATCACAGGGAAATAGCCGAGCATAAGCTACCGTCCACTGTTCGCTTTAATGCCTCTTGCTGAGATAAACTGTGGCAAACCTTCAAATGTGTGCCTCGTAGAAGCAATCATTCATCACTACAGAATCCTGGCTGACTTTCCATTATGGGTAATAAGAGGTTAAAGACAGGAGAGTGAATTTTGAGGAAGGATACAACCCACCAGACTTCAGGATATGAAAGAAACAGATTCTGAGCACTATCAGGCCATTGAACAGGTTAATTACTTAACCAGACTATGCATCACATAGAAATGAAAGTTCTTAATATCAAAGAAACATCTAAGGCAGAGTGTTACTACAGTACTGCTAAGTCGGGTGCAATTCAATGGAGAGGCACAAAATCTCAGACTGGTGAGTCTAAAAATCTGCCCCCTGATCCCATGTTATGAAGTCGTGGTGTTGCAGGGGTAAAGGCATTCTGCAAATGTCCCAATCCCTTTTCCTGTCATACGTTGTGAAAATAGTCCGGCCCTCCCCACGCACGGGGACTCAGAGGTGCTGGGTGGGGGGCTAGGCATGGCACACAAAGACCACAGTGCTCCCCTTCTTCCTCCCAAGTTTCCCTGGTCTCCGCACATCAGGAAAGGAATAGTTCTCACACCCTGTGGCAACACGTACTAACTTCTTCCTTCACTGTTTTGATGCTCAAAATAATTTGCTTTCCTTGCTCTTCAAAGTAAACAGAACATCTGGAAAGCTAATCAAAGCCTAAAATCCATCCTTTCGAGGGTGAAATTCTTAGTAAGAGATCTGTGCACAGTCTTTCATCATCCTTATGTTGGGCAGGAGGAATGGGACGCTTACCTTACGATCTGCTCCGACACAGGCCTGTGAAATTTCGGGGGCAGGTCGAGTTTGGGCTTCACGGTGAAGCACTGAATATCTAAGGGTGAAGAGGGTTAAGGATCACCAGGCATCATGGACATCAGCCGGGACGAGGCCCCCGAGTACACCCAACCACTGAGATCGCGTTCTGTCCCACCGGGTTGTCTTAAAGGATACATTGGCCAGGACAGTTTTTGATGTCATCGCCTGGGGGAGATGTCGTCTTCATCTTCTCCGCGTTGGGGAACTGAGTTAAGAGCCGAGCTTCAAAATCTTCCCTGCGTTCATACTCTTTCCCTCGGTAAATGAAAACTTTCCCCTGCAAACAGTGACATTCATTAAATAACACCACGGGGGAAGGTCAGGACAAGTTCACACACAAATGCACTGGTCTTCAAAGTACGCTTGAGAGTTTTCTTTAAAAAGTCATTGAATTGAAGAACAGCTTGTAATTACACTGGCTTTATTAATCAAGAACACACAAACACAAACAGGCGCCACATAAGTTAATGGGGTTTACGAAGCACTGAACGCAGTCCGGAAGTCTACTGGTGGATTTCAGCCTTAGCGGTGACAATCGCCGAGAACCAAGGGAGCAATGGGAGCCCACCTTCTAGCGGGCACGAGGTGGCTAGCGGGGAAAGGCACCGGGGCAAGTGCATCATGGTGTTCTAATTAAATGGCTTCCATTTTAAGAGAGCGTGAGATTGAGGTGTGTGGCCTCAGAGCCTGAGTACAACAGTCTCAGCTGTTTCCGAGAGGACACAGCCAAGTGACCAGCAGAACCACAGGGAAGGGGTTCTAGACCAAAGCAGGGAGGTGTGAGGCCCCTGGGTGGCTCAGTTGCTTAAGCGTCTGACTTCGGCTCAGGTCATGATCTCGTGGTCCATGCGTTCGAGCCCCGCATCGGGCTCTGTGCTGAAAGCTCAGAGCCTGGAGCCTGCTTCAGATTCTGTGTCTCCCTCTTTCTCTGCCCCTCCCCTGCTCATGCTCTGTCTCTCAAAAATAAATAAACGTTAAAAACAAAAACAAAAACAAAAAACAGAAACAGAGTAGGGAGGTATGAGGACTGCGGCTTCCCTGGGAGTGAGACACAGGAAGCGGATGGGAGGACTGTCCTCACTGTCCCTCCGTGATGTACCGACAATTACCCAGTGATGAATGACAGGTGCAATATCAGAGTTCTCCTTCTAAAGACTGGCTTTTGAGGGTGCCTAGTTGGCTCAGTTGATTAAGCATCTGGATTTGGCTCAGGTCACGAACTTGGGGTTCGTGAGTTCGAGCCCCGCGTCGGGCTCTGTGCTGACAGCTCAGAGCCTGGAGCCTACTTTGGATTCTGTGTCTCCCTCTCTCTCTCTCCTCCACTTGCACTCTCTCTCTCTCTCTCTGTCTCAAAAATAAATAAAGATTAAAAAAAAATAAAAAAACCCCTGTATTTTGTCCATCTATGACACTTTGTCACCTCCACAAATTCCAAGTTGGAGAGTCCATGTGGGGGTGGTTAGAGATGGCAGGGTGACCTTGGGCTGGGTGTTAGGCAGGTGAGCCCTCTTCCTCACACAGGCTGCCTCATTGAGGCCATTTCTGTCCAAATGGGACACAGTCACACAGTAAATGCACCTCTAAGGAATTTTCTGATTCTAAGATGTAAAAGGTCTGTGAACCTTCAAAGATTCAACAGTCTTCTGAGTGTCAACTGAGTCACAGAAAGGTGGCAATGGGTAGTGTGACACTACCGCTGGCTCCTGAGTGTAGGCCCCCCGCCCCCCAACACCCTGCCCCACCCCAGGGCTGAAGAAAGATGGCAACAAGAAAAAGACGCTGAGGGACTGAAGAAACAGGAGACTGGGGGATAATGCTTTTCCTCATGGGATCCGTTGTTTCAATCAGGAGACACTGAGCAAGAGGCCCCAGCCTGGCTGGTCATGAGTCAGGTGCAGCCCTGTGATCTGTCCTGACCCTGGCCAGACACCAGGGCGGAGGAGAGACAGAAAGCCCACAGAATAGCACCCCGCCAAATACGTTTACATTTATCTCCTAGAGACTAAGTTCGAAGTCAAACTAAAATTTGTCTAATTAATGAATGTTCAAAAGATAAAGAGAGATCCTATGGTACTCAATTTCTTTCCTTCCCTAGTCCCGACTTATTCTGGGTCCCCATAAATCACTAAAGAAGGAACAGTTTAAGAATTGAATATTTTTTTCACTTTGCGCTTAGGTATGTCTTAAAGTACCCATTATGGAAGAAAAATGTTCTCTTTCTCTAAAAAAATAATGTCAAGCAGAAACCAAAGTAATATGTAGTCTTAATTAGAAATATAAATACACAGTGTGGGCATCTTTTAAGGCTATATAAAGCCAAACATTTCAGAAATTCAGGAAGATTTAATGTGTAACAGGCTACTACAAAACTCGCATGCATTTATGATGCTTTACACTAGAAGAAAGACATAATAATAAAATGTATATAAAGACTTTAATAGAAAAACACTAGTGAGTTATACAAGAAAGCACTACTAACATTTTCTAGAAATGTCAATTATTTTGCATTCTGAAGCAGTCCCTTCAAACATGAAAACAAGGGGGAAATATATATATAGTCAAAGATATTTATTCCTTGTAAGAACCATAAATATTAACATGAAAGCAAAAAAAAAAAAAAAAAGGCAAACCCAAAGCCAATGAGACCAATTCTTAAAGAAAAACAAAGCAAAAGGGACAGTTAGTTCTCAGAGGTATTAAACAGCCAAACATTTCGCCCGTGGTTTTGTAACGGCTAACGTCATTGTCAGGTTGACCCCTGCCAGGTGATCTGTGAAGCATAATAAATATCTTGCTATAGTCCCACAAAATTATTCAGGTGTGGCAGGGAAGTCAGCTCAATATTAATCATCCCTGTTAAACTCTATTCACACTTTGAATTTTGTCCTTTTGACAGGGGAGATGACCCAGTGTGGTCCCCGGAGCACACCCATTGCGTGTGCCTCCCAGCACACGCCAGGCATCCATTGGCTTAGGGACTGCAAAGTGCCCGCCCCGCCCACCGGCATGTCAGGAAGCCAGTGCAGAGCCATAGTGAGTGGCCGTAAGTCACAGCAGTGTCCACGGAGGGCCACACGCACACACATACACACACACACTGTAACACCTCAGCACAGCCAAGATTTAGGGTCTGGTCTGTCTTCCTCTTTCTTAGAGACACACACATGGGGGCACACGTAGATTTATACACAGTAACGAAAGCCTTTAACAACATCAACTCCAAGCTCATAATATTCTTCAGCTTGGTTTTTTATTTAAATATCATTAATTTCAGGGGCCCCTGGGTGGCTCAGTTGGTTAAGCGTCAGACTCCTGGAGCTTGGCTCAGGTCATGATCTCACGTCGGGCTCTGTGCTGACAGCACGGAAACTGCTTGGGATTCTCTGTCTCTCTCTTTCTCTGTCTCTCTCCCTCTCTCAGAATAAATAAACTTCTTAAAAATAAAAATAGAATACAGTTAATTTCAAAATCCTCCTTAATTTAGAGCTCATAACGAAATGTCCTTTATTCATTGTTTGGGAAGAAGACTTTCTCCAAAATCTGGGTTTCTGATTAGCTGCTGTCCTGGGCATATACTGCCATGGCTGCACAGGAAAAGCTGCAGTGTCAAGGAGAGAGGACAGACCCGCAGTGACAGGGTAGGGACAGATGCCCCAGTTGCCCCACATCCTGAGTGAGTGGACAAATCAACAGCTCATGTTTTGGAGCAGACAAGACCTGGAGGGTCACTTGTTGATGTCATATCAACAATGACAGGTCCTCAGCAAGTAAGTCCTTCCTGCTGGTGGTGGCACAAAGGGACGTCAGGGACGTCTGGGCAATCAGAACCACCAGGGTCAAAGGCACACGGCTCCGGGACTAGGAAAATCTCCTACCTGGATCTAACTGCCCCACTCAGCTATGCTCTAGACAAGAGATGTCCCTTCCCCCAAACCGGAGGAATGACATGTGGTCTCCCAGAATATGAGAAAACCATGTGTCTTCAAAAAATGTCATAAGAAATGACAGGAAATCATGGCCCATTGGTCAATGGCATCTAAGAGAAACTTTAAACAATTCTACTAGTAGGTCAAGCAGCATTTATTTGCACAATTTCTCCTCTGGCCCCATGAGTGCTAGGAAATGGGCATTTGGTTGACGATCACAGTATTTCTTCAATCAGGTGTCAAACAGCACATGCCTATCTAAGGAATGGAATGTGACTCAGTGTCCCCAGCAATGTGGCCATGAAAATCCCCTTACAGTTTCTCAGATAATTAAAAACACACATGTTCACGGCAGTATTATTCACAATAGCCAAAACAACGCAAACGTCCATTGAAGGAGGAATGGATAAACAAAATGTGGTGGTATATCTATACAATGGAATATTATCCAGCCATAAAAAGAAGTGAAATTGAGATTCATGTCCCAACATGGATAAACCTTGAAGATAGTACGTCAAGGGAAAAAAGCCAGAAACAAAAGGGCAAATACTGTATGATTTCACTTTATGAGGTACCTAGAAAAGGTGAATTCATAGAGACAGAAAGTAGAACAGTGCTGCCAGGGGCTGAGAGGTGAGAAAATGCGGAGTCACTGGAAAATTTCAGTTTGGAAAGATGAAAAGGTTCCAGAGATGGATGACTGCACAACAACTTGAAAGTATACTTAATGCCACTGAACTGTACCCTTAAAATTGGTTAAGGTGGCAGATTTTATGTCACCTGAATTTTACCACAATTTAAAAAACACACCTAAATCTCTGAAGGAGAGTCCCGTTTAGGAAAGTTCAGATGGAAAGTTTATATGCAATCAAAGAAAATATTATAAGCCCTTCTCTTACACCCTAAGCTAAGCACAGAGCTAATAAGAGTACAGAGTCTGACTTTGACCCACGGATACAAAGTCCAGATCATTCCTCAGAATGGGAAGAGGCTCTCTGCCCAGGCAGCAATCTTGGCTTAGATTAAATGGAATCAAAATTTACCCGAAGGAATGTGGGGAACCCTTGTCCGTAGTAGCCAACAGCGAAATAGTCAGGCTTAGGTCTTATCACTTTGACGATGTTTTCATAAAACTGAGCCTGTTTTTTCTGAAAGGAAGAAAGGAAATTTCAGGTTTGAATGGTGTATTTGAGCATTTTTTCTTCTAGAATCTTCGAGTGGGCTCTCCAAGCTTTGGCAATTACAGTCAGGTGGGAGGGTGAGGATGAGGGAGGTGCAGCGTGGTCACGGGCATCTGGACACCTCGACACACAGCTTGGACAGAATTTGTCACTCACCCCCACTGTTTAACAGGGAATCTGACCAAAAGAGGAAAATTCTGTAACTAATAGGATTTATCCGTGTTTTCAATAACCAAACAGGTGCCACAGAAATGTTTTTTTCTTCTGATTAAATGACTGGTCTTTAGAATTTTAAAAACTGTTACCAATTAGGTACTGGGACACATTAAAGAAGAATTTAAAAGGGCGGAATTTTGGTCTAAATTACTGATAAAGTCCATCTGCTGAATACAAACAGCTTCTGCAGCAGAAGAAAGGTCTGGGTGACTCTCTAATCACCCACCCGCCTTGTAGACGGGGTCAGTTTTAAACCAGCAGAGGTTCTTGGGCCAAGAGCACTGTACACGTGGGGTCTGTAGATGTTTACAGCTTTAGTCTGGTTCCCAAAGCTCCGTTGGGAATAAAAGTGAGGACTCGTGGGCCAGATTCGGTCAGCAAATACATCAAGACCCTCGTCCTAGACAAAATGGAGGACCACGGCCAAGACTGCAGAAGGCCTGAGGAGAATCCCAATGTTAAAACAGGAAGGGAAATCCCAGAAAAACAAGTGTAGATTGCCCGTGTTTATTTAACTAGAAAGAAAAGAAGACCTACCAGCAATTCGCTGAGTTGTTCATAATCAAACATCTCGTTTTCATACTGTTCAGCAAGTTCCTTACCCAGAGCAATGGCCTCCTCCCACATCTGTGAAGAAAAGGAAAGAGAAACTCAAACCTGAATCATGCAGTCAAGGAATGAAATAGTCATACAACTGTTCATAATAAAACAATTTGGAAATATGCTTGCTGAATATGAAAACACTAGGAGAATAATGTTGGAAAAATACAAATATTTTCTAGGGGCCCGTGACCAGATGTCAGTTGACTAAACTTGTTCACTACTGGTTCCTCCGCTGAAGTCGATCCATCCGAGTGGCCAGTAAGCTGGGGGTAGGAACCACAGGGCTATGAGAGGCTACAAGGAGCCTTGGTTTTGCTATTTTTCCAAATCATCCCATTGAATAAACACTGTTTGGACTGTCAGTAAGAACGGTATATATTTCAACTCTAAATGAAAGCTTGCAAGAAGTTGCTTTATGTGTGCAAATACTGTGAGGCTATAAAGCCTGCCATCATTTTGAAAGGAGGAGCTTTTGGTGGTAGTGGTTTCAAAGTGGATTTCCAATCAAGAAACTGATTTATTAGAATGCTGATAGGCTTTTTGACACATGTGGAATAATTTGTCGATACATATAGTAAGACCTGAATTTCCCATTTTTCTTGGGAAACATAAAGCGGTGGACTTGAGAAGAGTACGTTACATATGGAGGAACCATCTCCTCCAGGAAGCCTTTCTGGACGCCAATTCTCCTTGTGCTCCCACGATGACCCAGCATCCCCTGACTTCCAACCTGATGGTAACATACTGAAACTGGAGTGCTTCTCTGTCATTCCTCCTTAGAGACCAAAAGCCCGTTGAGGGCAGGAACTGAGCATTATTAAAACCTCTGGACCACAACTGAAGCCCTGCTCCAGAATGTTTATTAAAATAACTGAAGGTCACTGACTTAGAATCAGGAAAGCACCATGCCATTCCGCATGTGTCCCCAGCCAAGAACCACCCACTTCCTGAAGGCTACCATTCCCACAAGATGGTGGCCTCTAAAGTCAGGACAAGTGATTCTGAGCTTGTTCTCGGTCCAGCAAGTCCCTTGCCTTGTCAGGTGGGTACTTCTTCATACCCATTTTGCAGATAAGAAAGTTGGGGATCAGACAGGTCAGTAACTTGCCCAAGGGCACGGAGAGGTGTACTTGGCCCATTTTGATCTTTTTCTAAAGCTCTTGATCTTGATGACTTTATTAGTTTGGGCTGCTACAATAAAATACCATTGATGGGGTGGCTTAGACAACAGACATTTCTTTCTCGTTGTTCTAGAAGCTTGGAGGTCCAGGATCAAGGTGCAGGCAGATTCAGTTCTTGGTGAGGGCCTTTCTCCTGACTTGCAGAACACCACTTTCTCACCATGTGCTCACAGCGCTTTGAGAAAAAGCTCTCTTCCTCTTCTCAAAAGAGCAGTGATCCCATCATGGGGGCCTACTCTACTTATGACCTGATATAAACATAATTACCTCCCAAAGGCCTCATCTCCAGATATAATCACAGGGTGATCCAAAGTATGAATTTGGTGGGGATTGGAGGTGGGGGGGAAACAAACATTCAGCCCATAACCATGACCATGTGCTAACCTTCTGGCTTCCCTCACTTCTTCCTGCTCAGATGGGTTTGAAAGGATCCTTGGGGGGCTCTTGCGTGGTTCAGTCCGTGAAGCATCTGGCTCTTGATTTCACCTTTTGTCATGATCTCGCGGTTCATGAGTTCAAGCTCCATGTCAGGCTTCACGCTAATAGTGCAGAGGCTGCTTGGGATTCTCTCTCTCCCTCTCTCTCTGTTCCTCCCCCACCCAAGAATGCATGTGTGCTCTCTCTCCCTCTCTCAAAATAATTAAATACATTTATGTATTTAAACTTTATAAATAAATAAATAAAACAAGCTAGGCTAGTCACAGATTCCAGGTTCCCGCTGAGAACAGAAGCAGCCGGGTCCCATACTTGGCACCCCCTCACCACTGAGCACCCACCTGTGGGCTAGTCTTTGCTGCTCTTTAGTAGAACGATCCCATTGAGGGCCTTCCTTATTACTGAATGGCCCAACAGACTCAAAATATTCTTTATAACTACTGCTTAAATAAACCACCTGCTTTTTATGAGAAAAAAAGCCATTCTGGAATGAGAGTTACACTCTCATACGATGAAAGACAAAAATGAGCCCAGAGTAGAAAAAGATTTCTGAGACGGGACCTGCACCCAGGGAAGAGAGAAAGTGGCCAAGACGCCCTTCCCGGGGCTACACATGGTTCCCTCCCCAGAGCCGCCACTGCCTCCAGCCCGCTGGCGCATTCAGAGATGCCTTGAGTCCTCGAAGATTTTAATCCGCTGTTCCGGATCCTCCTCGGGTCCTCTGCCGGGGCCCAAGCTCACATTTCTCTCGCACTTTCTATGGCTTTTTTAAGCTCCAGTGACCAATTCCTCCCCCTAAGAGTATTTCCATTTCAAAGAAAACTTTTACTTGTGATTCCCTGTCACAGGATTTTTTTTTTTAGTTTTCTGCAAGTGAACACACACTCTATTAGCTGCCTAGAATGTTAGGGCACCTAATTCATTACTGAGTAAAAGCTTAATCTGTTTTTATCCTAAATGACAGATGAGATGCTTTAGATACATATCAAAAGTAATTGTTTTTAAAGAAATGTAAGTCTTGAATAAATATCTTATCCGGCTCACCCTTGAAGTGACATGGTTGTGTTTTCTATGAGATTTTCTATAAATACACATTCCCTCCTCTCCCCTCCAGTGTCTTAAAGGATTCTGCATTAGGGAGATTTAGATCGACTCTTAATTGGATAGGGCTCTAAGGAGTGTGGGCAATTCATATTTCCGACGTGAACACCTTGGAAGATATTTCAGTACCAGAGAGGAGACAGATTCAATGCGATTGAGATTTAGATTATTACCACCATGAAAGATTCGCTTTAACCCGTGGGTTTAAGCCCTGCCTTAGCTTGTGTAATAGGCCATGAGGTTTCCCACAGCCCCGAATGAGAGAGCATCAGATCCACATGCAACTTTGTTTTATGATTTGAAATCCTTAGTCCATTTTATTGCATCCTTGAAATCGCTGGTTACTTGCCGCACGGAGCATGTTCTTTCCTCCATCTCTCTTCCTCAGATGGTCTTAGCTACGCTCTCTTGAGATGATAACTTTTCTCTATCACTCCGAACCTCCCAGTATCAGGAAGTACCATTTCGTCAAGTTTCGTGAATACAAACTTTTTTTTTTTTCCCCTTCTGGTAAAGCTCCTTCCTTCGCTCCATGACAACAGTGGCCGTGGAGAACAGATCAGCTATTGATTTCCTACGGAGAACTGCACAGTTGACCGGATGACAAGACTGACCTCACTGGGCACGGGAGCCGTGGCAGATGACAGAGTAGACACCAGCCAGGATGACTGTCCCTTACATTAATTCAGGCTGCCGATGACTCACCGGCACAGTGTGGCCAACTCTGGTTTAATCCACTTAGTAGTGGTAAGTGACTCACTGGTGAATATGTTTTATGGGATGCTTGAGCCTTGATTATTCTTCTAAAATTCAGCTGTTTTTCCAGGCAATTGTTGGGGGAAGGGTCTTACTCAATTATGTCTGAATGTCCAGTGTCCCACATAGGTCTTTGACGTGTGCATGGATGAGGATGCAATGGTGTGGAAGAATCCAGGGCACTGTTCGAGATCCCTCTGCACAGAGACGAGTGAGGTGGTCCAGAACTAAGTAGCGTTAGGTCTTGTCCGGTAAGCGAGGCCAGGCACCCTCGAGTGACAGTTTCCATTTAGTCCCTCTGGGATGAAGGGTGGGAGTCCCCAGGGAAGATGCATGTCATGAGAAGGGCCATAGTGACTCCGAGATCTGTGGCTCAGCTGAAAGAACAGAGATGCTTGCAGGCACCCACCCTCTCTCCAGGTCTCTTGCTCTTTTTTGAGTTACGTCGTCTTGGTGTTTTCAACTGGCGTCAGCTAGATCAAAGGATCCATATATTTCCAGAGACACTTCTCAGAGAGCGAGCGAGTCGGGCCCTGCTCTCCCAGCCCAGCAGGTGCACTGTCTCTGTGGTCTGCGGCACAGAGCCGCCCAATCCGGCAGGAACAATGAATGCCACGCACAAGATGGAACTGGCATCGGGAAAGCCAGCCAGACAGGGCAGGAAGCCAGTGGGACCTGGGACTTGGGGTGGGCTTGAGAAGCCTTTATGAAAAGGTTCATGAAGGATTTATCAATGATAAATCCTCCCCTCTGGTGTGGTCAAGTACTCAAGGAATCACTGCCCATCTAAGTCATGTTCACTAACGCCTCGTTTCTTCCCACAGAAAGTCTTTGCCTGTCAAAACAGGAAACTATTTGCTCAGCTTTTAATGCCCTGGGAGGAAACATTTCTTTAAAACATAGAGGTTTTGCATTTTTTTCTTCAGGCCAGGGCATCTGTAGTTCTGCGAGCCTCTGAAAAGTCTAAATCAGGCTGCAGGGAAGGGACACTTGGTCCTTGATTCTGCAGGTAATTAATTATTGGGCATCTGTGATGGGAGCAGTGAGAACCGGGGGAGAGGAACAGAAGTGAGTAGATAGCTCTTTGAGGAATCGTGTAAAAGGAGGAGACTGACAGGCAGTCAGAGAGGAGTCAGAACAAGAGAGAACTTCTTTTAAAGATGGGGGAAATAAGGGTATGGGTGTGGATGCAGGTGAATTAGTCAACAGTGAGCAAAGCGCTGACAAGGCAGGGGCGGGGCCAACGGGCTGGCGTGGCATCTTGGGATGGGCAGGGGGGTCCGGGGCTCAGCTTAGGAATGTGGAGAGTCCATCCTTCAGAGGAGGGAAGCAGAATCTACGGGGGCAGATGCAGACCAGTGCGTGACGGTAGGCCAGGGGTGTGTGGAGGTCAAAGAGGCGTCCCACGGCCCGGATAACCGCTAGCTGGAAAGTCAACTACTTTGCAAAAGAACTGACTGTGACAGGAACGGAGCCGCATCACTCAGAACTGCTTTAACTGCCTTGCAGGAAATAAAACCTCACTGGACTTTGCAGAAGTGTCACTTGCAGTATTGCAGCCACGCGAGGACGCTGATTCTCACCCTGTCCCTGGTGTCTGAGCTGTGCTGGGCACCCTGTCTCCTCCTGGCATTGGCTCTTCCGACATTGACCCACTTAATGGAGGGAGCGTGTGATCAGCTGATTTCAAGTCTCTGGAAGCACCACCTCCCTTTCCTGGTCCCTGCCGCCAGCCACCTGTCCCAGGCCTCCAACTCCCAGGCCACCTCCCAGTGAGTCTCCATCCAAGTAGCCAGAATTACCCTCTGAAAAGAGGAAAATGAATCACTGTTGCCTCTTTGCACAAAATCTCTCCAGATCCTTGGGCTTCATGGAGTGAATGAAATCTTCAGGAGACGTGCCAGGTCACGGGCAAACTGGATCTCAAGGTCTCTCCATCCGTGTGTCTCAGGATCACTCACCCTCCAACCTGTAGACATGCTTCTTGACGTCCTCAGGAAAGCAAGATGGCCTCTGGAGCCTTGGCCTTGGCCCTTAGACCTGTGCTGCTCTCATTCTTTGCAGGTCCTGCTCCTCCCAGCCACTGCCAGGCAAATTTTATCTTATCTCTCAGGAGCCAGTCGAAATGCCACCTCCTCCATGAAGCCTGCCCTTTCTCCCTAGGAGTAATCACTCCTGTCCCTGTCAGACAGGGAGACCCAGCACCCACCTTAGTATCAGACCTGAGGAAGGTTTTGTTATCTACCTGTTTGTACATGAGCCCTGGGGCTCGATGGGGATGCCTGGAGGCTGGCCTCTAATTCAGGGGTGCCCCTTGCCCCAGTAGGGCCTGGTAGTGGGAATACTTGTTAGGGGTCCTGCAGAGTGGGGAGTAGTGTGGTTAGGAACTCTAAACATTGATTTTGCTCGTGCCTTGATAAAATATGATTTTTTTAAATGTTTGTTTATTTTTGAAGGAGACAGAGACAGAGCGTGAGTGGGGGAGGGGCAGAGAGAGAGGGAGACACAGAATCCGAAGCAGCTCCAGGCTCCGAGCTGTCAGCACAGAGCCCGATGTGGGGCTTGAACCCATGAGCCATGAGATCATGACCTGAGCTGAAGTCGGACGCTTAACTGACTGAGCCACCCAGGAGCCCCGATTCTTCTTCTTTTTTTTTTTTTAATAGGAGCAAATCACTATTAACATGATCTCTTTGAACGTGTTAGCAGGTCAAATTCTTTCTAACTGAACAAATTCTGGCAAACATCAGGATTTTCAAAACTGTGGAAATTGAGTGTAATCCAGGAGGAGGGTGTCATTACGTGTCTGTCCTCGCAATTCCTCTTAATAACCCCCGTGCTTTAAAAGGGAAACTCAGAGGATGAAAACATGTCACCCCACATTCTTAGAAAAGAAATCCAGCCACTTCACCAAATGCAGAAACTGACTCCCCAAATGCTTATTTTTAGTTCACAGGAAGACGGCGAGATGCCTCATTTTTGACTTGGGCGCAAGGCAAAGTGCGAACTTTGTCAAGGCGAGGTTATTTTGAGGGAAAAGGAAGCCGAGCTCCGGTTGGAAACAGTCACAGAGCTGCATACAGCACGTGGGCTCCCAGTCACGCTCCTGTCGATCGGCACTGCCAGGCTGGCTCTTGGTTTCAGAGGTGGCTTGACGCTGGTGAATACGGACGGTCTCACTCCGACTACATTTTCCTGAAAGCAGGGCTTCTATTTTTGACTCATCCACCATAGAGAAGCCTGGTAATTTTCGGTGAAGTACGTGGATTAAGGGCTTTATTGAAAATTACTAGGCCTCAACCAAACACAATAAGACAGACAATACGGAGCGTGTTCAGGAAAGATCGGCCGTCTGCCGGGATAAAACCCGACAGAAGGCTTTCAGGGGGATGCTCAAACGGGTGGTAAAAACAGAATGGAAAAGGAGTAAGGAGTGGTTATTAGCCCGGGAAGGAAGAACCGTAAAAGGATGAAGAGGGAAACAGATGGTAATGACATTTTCTGGAGAGAAAGAAAAAGAAAAGTCCAAGAGCTTGGCTTGAAAGACGTTCAAAACTTTTGAAGACGATAGAAAAGCAAAAATAGAAGAATGACTTCGTGTGGAAGAAATGCAGAGAGATAACTGAACAGAATTCAAAAGCCGGAGTGTTCAATATAAAGCAGCAGAAAATGCATTCAGCGTTGCAGCCTCCGGAGCACGAAGACAGAGAAACTTTTAATACGCTCCGACCCCAGTCCCTGGTCCTCCACTGTCCCTGCGGCCTCGGGGACGCCTTCCACGGAAGACCGCTCCTTTACTGCCTGCCGAGGTCTACCTCGGATTCTGTAAGTCCCTATGTTTCCTAGGAAGCCGAATAAATTTAAAACAGTGCAAATGAGCTCTAGAATGGGCAAAGTTTCCATATATTAAGGACATAATGAAGATTTCCTTACTGACACAAGGACACAGCCACATGGTGACAGCCTGTATCAATGGAGCGTTCACCGAGTCACGCTTTTGCCAGGCGGAGGTCCTGTTTAGCACCCATTTTAGAATCTCGTGATCCTCAGCCTTCGAATTCAACTGTGGTGTGAAGTCCCCTTGCCTGAATATGTTTTAAAGTCAGAACTTGATTTTTCTCCCTTAAAATGAATTAACTGTAAAATCAAACCCCATTCTTGTGACTCAACTGCTCTTGTGCTGCAGGACCATGCGCAGCACATGGGATTTGGGGTGTGACCTGCGTCAGCTGCTAAGTCAGAGCCTCTGTGGCCCAAACCAGGTGCCCTCCCAGCATGCTTGTCCTGCTCGCTCCCTGGATGAGCTCCTGCAATCGTGCTGGCCGAAGACCATCATTTCTACAAGATGCACAGAATCCGGGAAGGAAAAGCCGGTCCAGGTGTTGCAAGACCGTCTTGTCAGATCTACAGCCTCCGCAGGGAATGTGGTTCTGGAACAGTTAGCACCGAGCTCGGGAAAGGAGCCACTGGAAAACGCCCTCCCCCGAAACCCGCACACAGCAGAAATGATGTCACGCGTGGGTCTGCCCCTTGAGACCTCTACGGGACTCAGAGGCCTGGGTCAGGAACAAGAAGACCCCACTGAGGAGACAGACGCGCCCAACATAAGGTACTTTGTGGAACGTCTGAGGATGGAGGCCTTTTTAACGTTTTGCTCAAGCATGGGCCAGAAGGCACTCCATTCCATAAAAGATGACTCAAAATGGCAGTGTAGACACTGAGGGAGGATGGGCATGGGCAGGGGTGTGTGGGAACTCCCTGAACTTCCGTACATTCCACTCTTTTTTGTGGGGAATCTGAAACCGCTCTAAAAAATAAAGTTTACTAAAAAAATGTTCTGCCCGAGTGTCCAGTCTCTGTAGTGCGAGTCCCCCTCAGAGGCTGCAGAAGCAGTAGACACAGCCTGTCCTGCCCGGCCCCCAAGTAGCTTGAGCCAAAGCAGGGCCTGGTGACTGGGGTGTCCCTGGACCAGCTGCCTTGTCATTCCTGGGAGCTGTTTAGAAATACAGAGCCTCAGGCCCCACCCAAGACCTACTGAGTCAGAACCCGCATTGTAACAAGATCCCCAAGGCTCTTAGGGGCCTGAAGAGCATGAAATCCTCCAAGCAGGGAGATACAGGACACATACAAATGGTTCCAAGGCCAGGGCTGGGGGAAGGCACCTTCCTGGATGGTTGGGGCGGGGAGGCTCCAATGTGGAGAGGGCATGGGAACAGGGGCGGGGGCGCCCTTCCACACCCAGGGAAGACCATGGGAAGTCCAAGTGGCTGGGAATCCAAGAGCATGTTCTAATAAAAAGGCAGGATGTTGTGGGTGGAGAGAGGAGTGCTCCTAGGAGGGGCCTCATCTGCCAGGGAGAAGCCTGGATCTGTGTGCAGAGGGGGTGGGGGAGACCCCGGAGGTTTGGGCATTTTTGTTTTTTATTTTTATTTATCTTTGAAGGAGAGAGACAGAGTGCGAGCAGGGGAGGGGCAGAGAGAGGCAGAAACACAGAATCCGAACCAGGTTCCAGGGTCTGAGCTGTGAGCACAGAGCCCGACGCGGGGCTCAAACTCACAAACCTCGAGATCATGACCTGAGCCGAAGTCGGACGGTTAACCGGCTGAGCTCCCAGGTGCCCCTGGGCATCTCTGAAGTGATTCAAGTGATGATACTACGGCCACTTTGTAGAGTGGTGACCCAGAGAGCAGGGTCGCAGGGATGGGTGTGGGGTCCCCGGAAGAGGATGGGTCATACAGCCAGGACCAGAAGCCGGAAAGACGGAGCTCACGAGGAAGGGACCACTCGATGGACTGGCTCTCGAAGCAGCTCTTCTGTCCAAGGAACTGCTCAGCGGCGCCTCAGGGGAGGGTCCGGGCCAAGCCAGCGCAGACACTAGAGCTAGTTTGTCAGGGATGCTCCTTGCTGAAGGGCGCTTAGATGCACAAACTACAAGGAGAAAACGTGACTCATCCTTAGGAGCTTGGGAAGCCGATAATGAGATTATAATTGACTTTGGTCAAAGCACAAAATAAAACAACACACCTGAGGGGCATGATTCTAAATTTCAATAATAAAATAAGATAAAATAAGTGCCTGAAAACTGCATCATGCTCCAACAAAGCTATGTTGCTTTTTCTTGATTTCTTAGGATTTATCTTCTTTCATAACTGCCTCTGTTCCTACCTCTTTCCTTCCCTCAGAGAACCCTCTGGCACAAGGAGGCTCCTAACTCACCCACCCCTCCAGAAAGTGCGAGTGGCGGGGGGCAGAGAGAAAGGGAGAGAGAGAATCCCAAGCCGGCTCCACACTCTCAGTGGGGAGCCCAATGCGGGACTCGAACCCACGAACCATGAGATCATGACCTGAGCCCAAGTTGGATGCTTAGCTGATGGAGCCTCCCAGGTGCCCCATAAACTAAACATACTCTTGGACAGTTTTTCCCAAATTTTAGACATGACATTGGGTCACAAGAAACAAAATCTAATTTTTTTGCTTGTTATCGTGTTTTCCCTTGTCATTTTGACATAAATTCTATTATTTCCTGGCTTTGGTCCCCGTGTACTAATTCTTTTAGGTATAGTTTAGTTCTTCAAATACTCACTCGGCGCAAGGAATATATGCCACCAGGGACGTAAGCAATACTGGCTGCCTGTGATGGCCCCAGGGATGAAAGAGTAAAATTCCATTTACACCAGCAGGTGGATGGATGTGCCTGTGGACAATGGTCTTAATGCTCAACGAGGACAAAGTCCTGGGCTCCGATCAGCACTGTCCAGTAGAAACATAATGCAAGGCATGTATGTAATTTTAAATTTAAATTTTAAATTCAAAAGTAGCCACCTTTTTAAAAAGTTGGATTACTTTTAGGAGTATTTAATATATCTGCAACATTATCATTTCAGCATGTAATCAATAACACAAAACTAAGTGATGGGGGCGTCTGGGTGGCTCAGCCGGTTGAGCATCCGGCTTTGGCTCAGGTCATGATCTTGTGGTTCGTGGGTTCAAGCCCCGCGTAGGGCTCTGTGCTGACAGCTCAGAGCCTGGAGCCTGCTTCAGATTCTGTGTCTCCCCCTCTCTCTGACCCTCCCCTGCTCATGCTGTTTCTCTCAATCTCTCAAAAATAAATAAAACATTAAAAAATAACCCACTAAGTGAGACAGGTGACATTTGTCTCCGTTGCTCTGGCTGCCGGAACCAAGTACCACAGACTGGGGACCCTAAACTCATTTATTCCCTCATAGTTCTGGAGGCTGACAGTCCGAGATCAGGTCGCCAGCTGGATGGTTTGATGTGAGGCCTCTCTGCTTGGCTCATAGACAGTCCTCTTGTCACCGTGTCCTCACAGGGTCCCTACTGTGGGTAGGGACCCAATCTCTTCTCACAAGTACGCTAGCCCTCATTTTACCTTAATCACCTCTTTAAAGGACTTAGGGCTAAACACAGTCACAACCAGAGGTACTAGACATCGGGACTTGAAATTCTGAATTTCCGGCAGAAACAGTCCAGGGCATGACGACATTCTTTACTTGACACTAAGTCTGATGAACCCAGTGTGTACTGTATGCTGACAGCACATCTCTCAGCTTGGACTGGCCACATTCCAAATGCCGATGACCACATGTCCCTCGTGGCTCCGGGACTGGATCACGCAGGTTACAGTCCCACCCGCTGCCTGAGCGCTACTCCCCTCGTGCCCCTGCCCAGGGGCCCCCCTGCATTACCTGAGACCCTTCTCGAGCTTCTGTCGGCTCCCACACTTTCCACCCATCACCCAAGAGCCATTGTGAGATACTTTCCCACCAAGATGACTGCAATCTGGGAACGGAGATGGAAATGTGTACATTGAGGCCCCCCCAAAATCAAGTTTGGGGATCTGCTGCAATGCCCGCAGCCACAACCTTATTCCAGTATACTCAGAAAAGGCCCGGAGGATGTTCCTTCTCAAATACTGCAAATACCCACACCTGGCAGGGATGCCGGAGTCTCCGTCTTATTTCCTAAGTGCAAGTGATCCTACATCTGGCACAAAGTGCCCAACGCTGCCATCTTCCGCTGTGACATCCCACCTCCCTCACTGGCAGCCTGGGCAGATTTCCGGTGTCCAAGCCAAGGGAACAGGAGCCCATTTTCTCACGCTGCCCACACCATTCCCAACCCCCACCCTAATCGGAGGAGGAAACTCAACTCTGGAGAAACGGGGATCAGGGTCCAACACCAAGTCCTGTGAGACATCTCTGTCCTCCCGTGACCATTGTTGGGCACTGTACTATCCGGGGGATTTGGGTGAACATTATCTTTTTGCGAACATACACGTAGTTAGGTAATTTGATGTGTCTTTAGAGTCTTCCGTTAGAACCCCTACTCACTCGTCTACTTAAAAGCCCTCGTGGAGGTACTGTCTTCCCTTCCGGGCACTTCTGTCCATGGAGGTCCGCTGTGGCCCTGGGATCTGCCTCAGCCAATGACATGGGCAGAAACACGGGTAAGTGTGTGTAAGGGCCGGGCTGGTGACTCCCTGTCCCTTCCTGGCTGCATTCCTTGGTGGTGAGGCCAATGCCCACCTGTGTCCCGGGAGAGGACACTGCTCATGTGGCAAGGGTGAAAAATAAACCTGGGTGCCGTCAAGCCCCCGTGCTTTCAGGAGGCTGAAATTCCAGCATCTTCCAGCCCTTCCTGCCTGACACAGGAGAGGAGTGATTACTTCCTTCTGTTATCTTGGTCCCAGGAAATGTAGTACTTGTTGATGTCAAAATGACTTTCCTAATCGCCCAGGCACTTCAGATTTCATCTCAAGAACTTTCTCCCTCACCTGCGCTCATGCTCACACATCAGCTACAGATGGATGATGGGGGCTTTGTCTTCTTTGAATGTTCTTGTGGAAAAGTCACAAATACTCAGAAGTGGCTTTTCAATCCGTTTTGCCAAGACAACTCTAACAGTTGCTGCGGAGACGACCCTCCTCAACCGAGCTGGGCAAGTCCACCTGCTCCGACCCCCTGTCAGCCCACCGGCCGCTCTCCCGAGATCATCTCTGTGTCCCCTCCAGGACACAGGGACAGGTGAGGATGGCTCTTCCGCCCCTTTCTCTTATTGCCAGTAATACTTTGTCACTTGAGCATTTTCAAAACCAGGATTTCTCACTCAGTCTGGATAGTTCTCTGCTGTGGGACCATCTGCACATCACAGGACGATCCAGAAGCATCCCTGGCATCCACCTCTGGAGGCCTGAGGCATCCACTCCCCGGGTCATGCCAACCGAAATATTTCCTGGGGGTCCCGGGTGAGAACTGCTGTTCTCAACTGACCTCGTCCTTTCCCCCCTCCATATGAGGCTGCCTGTGCCGGAAATGAAAAAAACCCTGCCTGCTCTTTGATTTACTATTTATTGGAGACCACTGTCCTGCCACAGATGAGCCTTTCTCACTATCAGGAATCACTCTTAAATGCTGAGTGTTCATTCTTTTTTCCTGACTTCTCTGTTCCCCCAACAAACTCCCACCGGGCTATGTGCCAGGCACTGTTGGGAGAATCAGGCACGCTGTCGAAGAGGCATGTGTGGCTGCCGACAGCCTATGGAGAGACCTGCTGAGGAAATACATGTGCAAACCCCTCGCTGCCAATCATGGCAAGTGCTGTAGAGGAGGAGACGACACAGTGGGGGTCGGACAAGAGGGGACATTCAAGCTGAGGCAGGAAGAAACCAGCCAAGGCCAGGAGGAGCAGAAGCCTGCTGGGCAGAGGCAGGAGGGGCTGGTGTGTGTGAGGTCCCCCAAATTTGGGCGATGTGGCTGAAATAAAGGGTGTCGCACCTCAGGGAGGGAATGAGGGGTGACGTGGTGGGAGAAGTCTCAGGGGCCAAGGACATACTGCCACTGTGACAGCCCAGAGTGGCCATGAGCAAAGGCACACATTCCTTCAGCCCCAATGACCTCTGGGCCTCTCTGGTCCCCGGTCCTGCTCTGTCCACCCCATAGCCAAGAACACAAGAAGCCAGGGAATCATCAGGGGAAGGAATGGCTGAATCAGCCCTGTGTCTTTTAGCAGTTTGCTGAGAAATAGGGTTCCCCTGGCTAAACCAATAAAACTGTAGTAATTGGCCTTAACTGTGAAAGCGTCTCATTGCTATGTAGAAATATATTCTGTTCCACTACAGGACCAGAGTAATCCACAGAACATTCCCAAGTGGCCTCTGGGCAACCTCCATGCTATTCGGAAAAGTTTGTCTTTTGTCCTGTGTCAAGGACTGTAGGGAATGAATAAAACACACATTGTCTTTTCAATAGGGTTTGGCTTATATCGACAGCCACACAAAGAGGCGGCCATCATCCTTTCCTGATGTAAGTGCTGTTTTGGGTAGGCTGAGCCCCCCCCACCCCCCAGAAAGATATGTTGAAGTCCTAATCTCTGGTTTCTGTGAACGTGACTTTATTTGGAAATAGGGTCTTTGGATGTGATCAGTTGAGATGAGGTCATAGTGGATCGGACGGGAAGTCCAGTGACTGGCGGGTTTGGAAGAGGGAAATCCGGACAAGCAGACACATACAGGTGGACACTGGACCAACGTGGCTACAAGCCACAGAATGCCGAGAATGGCCAGCAACCCCAGGAAGTGAGAGAGAGGCGTGGAACAGGGCCTCCCATTAGTCACTGCCCCGCAGACAGCATGGCCCTGCCAACGTGTTGATTTCAAGCTTAGACGCTCCAGAACGGTGAGAGAATAAATTTCTGTCATTTAAAGCCACTCAGTGGGTGGCACTTCATCACAGCAGTTCTGGAAAACTCTAAAGTGCCCCCATGGATTCTCTGATCACCTTTCTCAGAGTGAGAAAAAAAAGCAGGTGACTGAGATGAGTTATAAATCCTGCTGAAGCCACACAAGGAGCTCCGAAATCACTTTGGTGGCAGATTTTAAAAACGTCCAAAGCTCAAGGAACTCCTTTTTTCTTTTAATAGTTACATCTTATGTGAATCACACAAACTACGCTAAGACCTATTACCGGCTCATTAAAATGATGGCAGGCTTCCTCTCCATAGACGTCAATGGAATAAATGATTTTGTGGGAGTCAATGAATCTAGAATCCACCAAAATGGTGCAGTAGTGGTCTTACCACAGGATTCATCTTTCAGGGAGAGTAGAAAAATCCAAAGTGTCAAGGGAATGCGTTAGTTAAGTGCAGAAACCCCTCCAAATGAGTGTCCCAGACCTGGTTGTCTCCGGCAAGGACCAGCAAACTTCTTGTACTTGTTTTTAGTTCCTTTCTTTCAGACCATGTATAGAAGGAAGACTGTGGGGGTCTGGGTAGGATTTCTACTCCGAAGCGCCAGCCGGTGGGCCATGCATAACACCTTGCGACACACAATCTGTAACAAATTTCTGGTTCCGCAAACATCACGTGCCATGAAACGTGCGCTGCACGAAGATACACATAACGAGAAAAACACAAGAAAAACTGCATTTTGTTTTTTTTTTACCTTGCCTTTGTCGAAGTAGTGGATGATTTCCTGGTAGAGCTGTTCCTTCAGCTGGCCCTGTGTCGTCGCCTGGTACCCGTCCCGCTGGGTGAGGTGGGCCGCGCACACGTCCTCTGACCACTGGGGCAAAAGCAGAGCGTGAGAAGGGCCAGGTGGGGGTGCGTCCAGTGCCGCTACATGCCCGCCCTTGGTCTGAAAGCACAGCGAGTCCTGCACGCCCTGCACACACGAGGAGGCCATGGCCAGGGCCACTCGGGGCTGCTGCTGTCATGAGGCTGTTGGGGCCTGGAAATGAAGGCAGAACCTCTGTGCAGAGGCCCCACGAGGAATGAAAGACAGGAGGGAGGCCAAGCCAGGTCCCGCAAGTTCTGGAAAGCACAGAACTGTCAGCTTGCTGAGAGTGTCCTGAAATCCCTGGGATCAACTTTGAGCCAGGTGACTGGGCTGTCTCAAAGGAGACAGGTCAGGGTCCTGGCCTCAGTTCTGAGACACTCAACCTTTTTTACGTTTACTTATTTATTTTTGAGATTGAGAAAGAAAGCGAGCAGGGGAGGGGCAGAGAGAAGGGGACAGTGGAGCTTGAACTCACGATCCGCGAGATCATGACCTGAGCCAAAGTCGGAAGCTTAACCAACAGAGCCACCCAGGCATCCCATCCTTTTAATCAACACCAAAGAAGACACATGGATCTTACATACCGGTCGTAAAGAAAGGGACCCGATGGCCTTTCTTTGTACCTGTGGCTCTAGGTCTGTTGCCCATCACAGAGGCAGAACTTGATCAGTGGATGTGGAAGTGACAGTGGACTTAAGAGTATAAACAGTAGATGCACAGGGGTCTCCGCAAGCTGGGGATGCACCAAAGTGAAGGCAAGCTCATCTGATGTGTAGACTCATGTACTTGGGCTCCGCAAAACAGTGGCGTTACATATAAGGGTTCAATAAAAAGTCACTATTTGGTGAGGACTTACTATGTGCAAGACACTAGGTCAAAGAAGAGTCAGAAGGTGCCCTGACCCAGAGGCAGTGCTAGTACAGATTAGAGCACAATGATCTATAATAACGCCACAAAATCTATTCCATGAGCATTAAAGACAAAGAGGTGTGAGTACACACTGCTGGTGTGTGTGTCGGGGGGCAGGTCTGGGGGTGCTCCTTGGAGAAAATAATTAGAATGGGCTTGCTTATCAGTTGGACACAGGAAGTAGAGTTTGACTTGTTAGGAGAGCAAGGATGCTGCAACAAAAGCAATGGACCCCCAGGCCGCCTGGACCAACGTGGGGGGGGCGTGCCCCACTGGACTCGGTGTCGTTCAGGCCACATCTGGAGTAATGACACCAGCTGGGGTGACACATTTTAGGGGCAGATTAATAAGAGTAACAGCTGTGATAGGGCAAAGGCCCAGTGGGACTGACCTGCTAAAATGGAGAGCAGGGGAATCGGGGAGCATGGTGAGGCTCCCCAAAAGGCTTGCACACATCTTCCGAAGCCAGAGGGGCCCTGAGGCGCCTCCTGTGGAGCCCTGGGGGCTCCAGAATGGCTCCACTGCTCTAGAAATGTCGAGTCAGGGTGAGAAACATTTAATCAGGCTGCAAATGTTTCACCTTGAAATTAGACCTGCCTATCCTGACCATGGTTAGCTGTCACAAAATCGTTAAGTTACGGAGTTCTCACAGCACACCCAGATTTCTATCTTCATGGGGGATAAATGTAAAATTTTAGATGATTCTGAAATGTAACAACAATAAAATAAATAAGAAGGTTGATTTCAAAGAACTTCCTTGGAGTTTAAAATCACTTAAAAAATATTGAAGAGGGGCATAAAAATCCCTCTATACCTTCCATTTAAACACTGATATAATTTAACTTGATTACTAGAACTCAAGGCTAATGTTTTTATTGCTCTTGGTTTAGACAAAATAGCCAAAGAAGATTACATTTGAGAATTTTTAGTTTACGAACAAGAATGTATTTGTCATGTTGAAGGAAAATTTTCATAACCAAACAAATAACGCCTTCATTAAGCTGATTAACCAGCTCGAGTTCACACTGAATGCAGTATCAAAATATATTTAGAAAAAATAACAAAATGTAATGGTGCAAAAGACAGGGAGAGAAATTGTAGAGCATTCTGCTATTTAACTGGAAAATTCAGAACCCCGGCAGAAAAGATAACGCATTTGGGCCTATGGATTTGGGTTGTGAAACACACCCTCATGTGGTCTGTGCCAAACCCATCTGCGTTCAATAAATTCAGTGCGTGAACAAATGATAGTTTACACACGTATATTTTATGTTCACGTGCACATGTGAACGCTTTATGTACTATAAGAGAATCAGGGTGAGTGAGCAGTTTGTCAACCCCATTTTGATTTTCCTGGTGAAAATAAATATCGTCACACCTGCAAAAATGCCTTATTACTGTGGGTTGCTAACAAATGAAGGCCATTAGACTTCACAGTGGCATGGCTGGTGTCAGGTGTGCTAACTGAAATCTCTATCTTCATAAATTACGTTCCTCCGGAAAGTTTTATGTGGTGTGAAGCCACACGGGTCTACTGAGGAGTGTTGATGAGGGACCCAGACTGAGCCTCCTCCTGTATTCCTTGTAATGGACCCTTTTGTTTTCAGGCAAAGGTAAATCTTCGCACTCCAATGTCTCCATGGCTGCCGCTGTTTATTTGTAACACCAAGAGATGCTGGGGATGTCAGGGTTGGGCCAAAGGCTGGAAGATTCTTGCTGGAGTTTCACTCTTAACATAGTATCCTCCTTAATGCTTCTCAACACCCAAAAGACATCGGTTAATGCCTGTTTTAATGTGATCTTCTCTGGTTTTCTTTCTTTTAGTTTTTGGTGTTTGGGGGGCTGGCCTGAGTTTGGAAACAGGATTCCTTGATTGAGTGGCCTTTATGTTGGGTCACTCAACTAAATTCTAATTCTCCTAACTGTTTTTGTTGGTCCCGTTTGTAATTTTTCAAAATTTTTGTATAAGGATGTAATGGAAAAGATGATCTAATGATTAGCTAAATTTTTAATACATAAAACTAGAAGTTGTATAAGCATTTCCTTTACCTATCCATCCAACTGCCTACCTACCCACCCACCTACACATTTATCCATCCATCTACCCATCCACTCATCCATCCATCCATCCACCCCACCCACCCACCCACCCATCCATTCACCCTTCCATCCATCCATCTACCCACCCATATTCCCATTTATTTATCCATCCATCCATCCATCCACCCATCCATCCATCCATCCATCCACCCATCCATCCATCCATCCATCCATCCAGTTATTTACTGTGGGTCTACTCAGTATGATTAACTGGGCTAGAAATGGACATGAGGGAAGAGCATGAATATATTACTGCAAACAAATAAGCAAACAAACATTCAATGTCAAAAGATACCTGCATAACAAAAGAATCATTGCAGCTGAAAGCTGTCATGCTCCAGACCTGTGCACGAGAATTAGGCAAGAAGTCTAACGTGAACTGATGGACTCCCAGAAGATCTCAACGTGAATGCTTTGCTAAGATAATTAGGGATATGCCTCATCCTAACCTACCCTGAGCTGTCCAAACTCCTTCTTATGATGTTATTCCCCGCTACCTCTGAGGTCTTGCCGGCATGAATAAGGAACTCCAGAATCTCTAACTTGCTGCTAGCCGACAGCCCGATGACGGCTGTTTATGACGCTCAGTGATAATTTGCTATGACATCTTGCTAAATCTGCATTCAGTAGGGCCAAGTCTATAATCAGAGTAGCTCCTAAATATGTCTCTGTTTATGTCACTACATTTAGTCAAAATCCGTAAGATCTTAAATCATAGGTTTCCTGAAATTTATCATGGACAAATAAAATTTTAAGTCACCTAAGAACATGTAACAACAGAATCGTAAAAGTGGGTAGTAATTTCTATTACCTTCAGAAGCTTTGCATGGAGAAGCAAGGTGTAAGCTGCTTCCGTGTAGTTATCACACTCTTTATGCAGGTCACACAGCTTGTACAAATACCTGAGACGGTGGAAGAGACAAATACGCTTCACGTGTGAACAAATCATTTGTGTTGAGGACTGCAAGAGCTAAATTCACCTTCAACTGCACATCCTATCTACACTTTCTTTTTACAGTGTTCACAATTCACAATGCCTCGAACACTCTGGGTGCAGAAAGCACTAAGAAAAACCAATAAGAAGAATATACAATCATATTTTTCAAAGAATTTTGAGTCCTTCCTTTTCAGGATGAAATGAAAGCTGGCACAGGAAGGCAGAATTGTACTTCAAGGGTTTCTCATTCTTTTTCATCTTTTCCAGACTTTTCTTCTTATATTTGAAATGAGATTATGATGTTTGATTGTGATTGCTTACATTTCTATTGAATCCGAGCGCGCATACACACAGATCCATAAAAATACAAATCCATAAAAATAAAAGGCTCTGATGATCACAGTGAATGTGATCAATAGAATTTCTCTGCCATAAAAATATAACGGTTGCTTTCTTAGTATAAAGCAAACGACATTTTGGATAAAAGAATCTAGCTGTTTTCTCAAAAGTTTATTAAGTTTCTATGGCATATTTTTATAAAGGAGAAAGTAAAACATTTTTAGAAATCAAGTTAGAAAATCATGCTTGATGTAATAAACACATCATAAAACATGAATGTCACGTGATATATCCTTACTCTACTCTGCTAAGTTATAGTCTTGCTAAGTATTTGATACTGGCCCCTAAAAGTGACTAAGAAAGAGAGGGGCTCAATCATAGCCCACCCCCACCTAGAGAAAAAGGTAAGTGAAGGAGAAAAATCCAGCAGACAATATAAAACCTTGGAATACAGTGTCAGTTAAATTAAGAATAGACTGAAAAATTATACTGTTGTCCATGTGTGATAAAATTAAAACTGGATTTCTCATTTGATCATATGGTTGTTTCTTTTCAAAAGGGCCATAGGGATCAGTCAAGAGATACAAAAACCCTGTGAAATAATAATTTATGGCTTTTCTCTAAGGTGGCTACATATGACCCCCAAAGGCTCTGCGTTAGTATAGATAAACTGGACCAGGAGTCAGAACACACCAAACTCTACCTCGAGGGTTCACGAGTCCTCTATGATAAACCCCCACAGTTAGAAAGCAGTTGTTAGCATGGACTTAACAAACAGTACTCCTAATAAACGTGCAGAGGTACAAACAAGCAGGATGCCTACATACCTTATATACATTTCTTCTCTTTCAATTTCTTTGTAGAAATTCTGAAAAATCAAACCACAACACTGTTTTAAGAAACCTCTTCTATATAAGATGCCACCTGAGCATGAAATGCTCATGATTCTTCGCTTTGTGTCAAACCGAGCCAGGTAGATCCAGCCTTTGGTTTAGAACCATAAATTCACATAAAATGCGAAGTTCACTTTTTGAAGGGGCGATGTGAATGATTCCATTTCCTGCACCGTGACGACAAAAATCTACTTCTGTCATTGAAGAGTTACTAGTCGTTAGTTAAAAAACAGTATTACCCAAAGATACGACAGCTTCGCCATTCTTAACCATTGCAAAGTCATTAGAAGATGAAAAAAAAACCCAGTAAAGATCCCAAATTTGGGAAGAAACATCAACATGATTTAACACATGCTGGGCCCAGCCTTGGCAAGAGCCTCTAGAAGACAATGTGGTATTCTAGATGTGTGGAGATCCATGTAGTAGCCATCGGCCACATGTATTCAAATATAAAGTAAATGTAACTAAAATTAAATAAAGTGAAACATTCACTCCCTCTATTCCACCTGCCATGCTCTGACCGCTCAGTAGCCCTAAGGGGCTAGGGTTACTGTATCTAAGTGTGCAGATATAGAACATTCCCATCGTCACAGAAATTTCTATTGGACAGTGCTGTTCCAGACAGAGAGACCTTCCAAACCATGGTAAAAACAAAAAACAACAAACTCGTTGCCATTTGAACAGCACTGTCTGTACACACATCAATGAAGAAAGATTAATGAGCAGGTTATAAGCAATGGTCTATTCTACATATTGTAAAATATCTTCTGGGCGAGCATGAAACTTTCTATCAAAGTTATATTTCTTAATGGAAACATCTCTATAAAGACTTCAAAATCTTATCATACACGAGGCACCAAAAAGGTGCAAAACAGTCACCTAACCAAGCTGAAGATACGGCCGGCAACACCACAGCCCACAGCCACATTCAGTGTGAAATCTAGCCCCTGAATATGATGTGATGACCCAGGATCAGGGCCTGAGACATGAGAGAATATCACTGCTATAAAGGAGTCCAATTATCCCCTAAGATGGCATAAGCTGTTTAATTTCATTAGCAAAAAAAAAAAAAAAAAAAAAAGACACTGCTTCTGAAACTGATCTCTCTGAAAACAAGCGATAAATAAATACAGAAAGTCAGAGGGGGCACCTTTAGAAAAATGCTCCCAGATTTTTCATATTTTGCTGCGTCTGAGATGTTAATGTCCTCTGGTTCAGACACTACGGCTCAGTAATGAGTATATTTTCAGCTGACAACTCAGGGGGACGTAACAAAGAGAATCCGCATCAAAGGTAGAGGATGAGCCCTTCACTTGCGGCTCTAACTCCAGCTCCCTGGTATTTACGAGCTACGACTGCACACCAGCCTACTCTGCACTCGTATTTTTAATCCTTTCCCAAGCTTTTGATCATTCGCCTTTACAATTTCACAACAGGGATATCATGCGACCTTTATTCCTCTCTCACGGATATGGAAATGTCTTCCATTTCCTGCCTGTGCTTAGTTCTGTTCCCTTCCTAGGACTTCAAAACCTTTCTAGAACTGAAGGCTGCTCATCTCCAACCTGTTTCTATATAAAACTGTGGGCTTCTTACGTCAAAGTCCACGTTACTCTGGCGCCCCATTTCTGAGCTCTGTAGACAGCACCCACCCCCGTCCCCATCGGTCCCCTCTCTCAAGTCCCTTCCGCACCAGTGCTGATGTCTGTGCTCAGGCTCAAGCTCTGCCAATATGTGAGCAACCCTTTTGGGACTAGACCCTCTAACACTAATGCGCCACTACTCACCACCGATCTTCCAGAACTTACACATTTGCATCAAATACCGGTGCTATACTCCTTCGTGACGACAACAAATACTGAGATTTTTAGAATTCTTGTGAGAACCACCTTAATTAGCCTTGTAAAGGGGCCATGAAGAATGTAACTTATGTCTCTAAAGTAACAATGAGTCCACCGGTCTGAGAGAGGGCTAGGTTGATGGCTGCGTAGAAGAACTTGGTCACACACAATAAAACTTCCAACCAGTCATGAAAGATTGCAGGATTATGAGGTGACAAGGAAATTCTCCGGAATTACAAATGTGTTTCTGTCCAGGGGAACTATATCCCATGTCATGCATATGCGCTTACAGGCAGGCGTATGCGTAGGGCACTTAGGTCGTTGAACACAGTGACTGCTCATCTCTTTTTTTTTTTTTTAATTTTTTTTAGTGCAAGAAAGAAGACATCAATGAACCCATACAACTAGAATGTTCCACTCACTCCATTTAAAAAAACAAATAGCACTGGGGCGCCTGGGTGACTCAGGCGGTGAAGCGGCCAACTTCAGCACAGGTCATGATCTCATGGTTCGTGGGTTCGAGCCCCGCGTCGGGCTCTGTGCTGACAGCTCAGAGCCTGGAGCCTGCTTCAGAGTCTGTGCCTCCTTCTCTCTCTGCTCCTCCCCCACTCACACTCTTTCTCTCTCTCAAAAAAATTAACATTAAAAAATTTTAAAAATTAAAAAAATAGCACTGATTCTAAAGAAAGTTTGTCAATGGGCTTAAAGGGCGTCAATAAATCCTATGTTCTTTATTCTTTTTTTTAAATTTTATTTTAGGATTTCAAGGGGGTTTCTGGTTAGTGATAAATGGAGTGCATTTTATATATCACTAATGGATGTTTATACATCTATATTTCTCTAGTGATGAATATGCATTTCTATCTCTATGAAACTCTGTTTCATAAGAAAAGTACCAGGAGAGAAGGTGAAAATGGTCCAGACATTTAAAATATATTTACGTTTTGGGGCACCTAGGGGTGGCTCAGTCGGTTCAGCTTCCAACTTCAGCTCAGGTCACGATCTCGCTGTTCGTGGGTTCGAGCCTCTGTACTGACAGCTCAGAGCCTGGAGCCTGCTTTGGATTCTGTGTTCCCCTCTCTATCTCTGCCCCTCCCCTGCTTGCACTCTCTCTCCCTCTCTCTCAAAAATAAACAAAACAAAATCAGAAACTTTAAAAAATAAATTAAAAAATATATATTTATGTTTTTACTTCTGTGACTTAATGTGAGCTGACTAGTGAGTATTAAGAGACAGAACATCTGTCTGCAAAAACCTAGTTTTCTTGTTTCTCTTTAATCCATAGATCTATTTTACATTTAATTAAAATTTTTTTTTAATGTTTATTTTTGAGAGAGAGAAAGAGAGAGAGAGAGAGAGCGTGAGCAGGGGAGGGGTAGAGAGAGAAAGAGACATAGAATCTGAAGCAGGCTCCAGGCTCCGAGCTGTCAGCACAGAGACCGCGAGATTGTGACCTGAGCCGAAGTCGGACGCTTAACTGACTGAGCCACCCAGTCGCCCCTATTTTATTTTTTAAATGAAAGGCTTGTGATAGGTTGAGATCCCTCTTATGATCCCTGGGTGATGGTTAAGAATGGAACACCTGACTCTTCATACAATGATTCAGGATGTTCCAAGTTCAAAGAAGTTAATGATGTCAGATCATCTCAGGAATCCTGGATGTGATTCTTGGCTAAAGCCTAGCTAGTGCTGACAGCAGTAACAACACATAGGTACTGAGTGAGGCTCTGTATGAAAGAGGAACAGAGGTTAATCAGAAACTGTGACTGCACGTGGCATTTCAAGAGCTTATTTTGTGACCCTGTGTCCTGATGATAAAAGGCCACATTCAGAGCACATCCTCAGTAGGCTTCACGTCCTGGTGAACATGAGAGATCTTGCTTAAAAAAAAAAAAAGTACCCTCAATCATTGACATTGGAAAGCTAATAAATGTATTAATAATTCTGTTCTTTGGACACAAATCAGCTTCTTAGATACCCTTTAAAATCAGAGGGAGCACTAGAAGAGTAGGCCCCTAGTAGGGAATGGTTTCCAAAAGGTTTCCATTTCTCTCCTGCAGAAAAATACTGATGTCTCCTTCATGCAAACCATACTGGCATCACAGAAGTAAATTACTCTGAACAGAGGCAAGAATTCAGGAGGACAATGAAGCAAGGGCCAGGGCATTCCTGGGCAAAAGATTGGGGCCCTTGCCTGGGGCAGAACTCACTGCCTATGCTACACACAATTAGTCTACAAGTGAGTGTCAAAGTCAGCACAGCAGGAGGCCAGGATCTCAGGGACAGAAGCCAGAAGCCAGTAATTCTTACAGGTGCCCAAGACCCTTGCGACACATATGCAAACATATTTTGATCTTTTAAGCTCACGGATTCTTTCCTGGGCTCTGTCCAGTCTATTCATGAGACCAAAGACCATCTTTATTCTGTCACAGTGTTTTGGATTTCTAGCATTTCTTTTTGATTTTTCTTAGAGCTTCCATCTTTCTGCTTATATTACTCATCTGTTTTTCATAGTCTCCTTTTTCTATTAGAGCTCTTAACATTTTAATCATGGATATTTTAAATTCCTTGTCTGAAAATTCTAAAACCCTCTGCCAAAGCCGAGCCTGGCCCTGATGCATGCTCTATCCCTTCAAACTGTGTTTTTGCTGTTAGAATGCCTTGTAATTTTATGCTGAAGGTGGACATGATGCACTGTAAGAGAAGTCCAATCCAGTCCTGCTCCAGGGTTTCTGCTCCCTTAAGCTGTGATTCACTGTATCCTCTTCTCTCTCCAATCTGGGGGACAACAGTCTTCCCTGTAGATCTGAAAAGATGGATCTAAGAAGAGCTGTTGATTTTCAGTTTCCCAGCTTCTCTCTTACGGTGAGGATGGGAGTGACAATTTCCAAGCTCGTTTTAGCTAGAAACCAGAATTCCCCCATATTTAGATTTTTAAGGAAAAGACAACTTGCTGTAGAAGGTGTTTCCCATTTGTCAAAACAGGTGGCCTTTCCATGGACAGTGGAGCCTGGATGGGTCAGGAGCTTTTAGCAGCCAGTTCCTCACGCAAAGCACAATTGCGGTATGGACACTACACTGGATGGAAGGTGAAACAATTTCCTTTTGCTTTTAAATCCAAGCATCTCTGGTGGTTCCCTAAAGAATGAAAGATGGGTCATATTCCTCTTGGCACAAAAGGCCATTTCTACTAGCTCAACGTGCCTACAAGTCCATTCAAAATGGCGGGCACGTTAGTGAAGACGGAGCAGCACATGTCATCTAATGAGCAGATGATGATACGCCAGATCCAGAAAAGTCAAGTAAGGAGCACAAGGCAGGAGTAGTGTTTTCTTGCATTCCTGCCTTGGGACAGGCAGGGGAAGTTGAGGAAGATCCTCTCAGGGCCAAGAGTCTGCTTTTCCGGCTACTTACGAGAGGAGGATGACACAGAGAGAGGCAGACAGCTGCGAAGCTGAGTGTGGGAGTCAGGTGGCTCCTGACAGCCCCATGGGATTGGCCAAATACTCCCTGCAGCCGAGCTGGTCATAAAGCTTCCTGAAAGCACAGTGCCCTGCCCTAAGCTCACTGCACTAAAACTACCTCAGGAAGGCAGTGTCCATAGGACCTGGCCACGTCACGGTGACAGCAGGTGTACAGAGGTCCATGGACGGCAGTAGCCAAGTCTCCCCAAGCCATATGCTATCCACGACACCATGAGCTGGCTCCTTGTGGCTGCTGTAACAAATCACTGTAAACCTCGTGGCTTAAAATGACAGATATACAATCTCTTGCAGTTCTGGAGGCCAGCGTCTGAACTCAGAGCATCAGCTGGGCCACGGTCCCTCTAAAGGCTCCCGGCGTAAATCCTACCCTGCCTCTTCCAGCTTCTGGGGGGTCCTTCCAGCTTCTGGGAGGTCCAAGCGCCCCTTGGCTTGTGGCCACATCACTCCAGTCTCTGTCTCCATCTTCACATGTCTTCTGTGTCTCTCCCTTTCTGGTTCTTTCTCTTTTCTTTTTAAATGTCGATTTATTTTTTGAGAGAGAGACACATACAGACAGAGCACAAGTCAGGGAGGAGCAGAGAGAGAAAGAGAGAGGGAGACACAGAATCCGAAGCAGGCTCCAGGTTCCGAGCTGTCAGCACAGAGCCCTACATGAGGCTCTAACTTGAATCGTGAGATCATGACCTGAGCCGAAGTTGGACGCTTAACCGACAGAGCCCCCCAGGCGCCCCTCCTTTTCTGTCTCTTATAAGAACACTTGTTATTAGAGTTAGAGCCCACCTGCATAGTAATTCAAGATGATCTCATCTCGAGACCCTTGACCCAATCACATCTGCAAGGAGCTTTTTTTTTCCAAATAAAGTTCCGTTCACGGGTTCCAAGGAGTGGGATGTGCACCTATCTTTTGGGGGCCATCATTCAACTCACGACAAGACATGCTCGCCATCTCCTAATAATGATGCACTTGAGACCTATAATCAACGAAGGTGTTACCCTGGTGACAAAATAAGATGGCTCTTCATTCTTAGCTACAGGAGGAACGACGTGAAAACACCTGGAGGGGAGAGGACTTTGCAGACTTGTTTACAGTGGGTCTGCAGAAACAGTCCTTCATTTTCCCTTCCCCTGCAACAGAGGAAGAAACAAGCAAAGGAAGTTCCGTGGCCAGCTGCCATAAGGCTTCAGAACTTCTTGGTTCAGTTTCTGGCTTCCTGTGAAGATTGGAAATTTAATTAACTTGCATTTCACTCACCAGCACATTGACAGTGCAGCTCATGCGATTTTCTTTGTTCTCATCATGCATGATGGTTCTATAATCCAGAAGTCTTTCCATCAGGCGTACAACAAGTTTTACAAAAGTTTCTCCTGTTTTGGCGAGGTATTTGTGTTTCCTGCAGTGTTCCAGGAGGCTGAAAAATAATTATGCACACCTTGTTAATCACACTCAGAAAAAGAAACTTGACTGGTGCAATTTAAAATATTTTCCATTATTAACACGTTTTAATTATTTCTGGGCTACAAAGTTCATTGTAGTCTAATTACAGTCTCCCTGTCTCCATTCTGACATAAATCTTACTGTTAATCAACACTTACATTTTATCAAATAACACTTTGTACTGTTCATCTCCTCTGCCTCCTTCCACTTCATGATCCAGCTTGGTGATGATCTCATTTTCAAACTATAATTAAACAGAGGAAGCGTAAATAATCAGCATGGCAGATATTTCATTTTATGACTGAGCATCAATAGTACGTAAATCGGTGAGAGATCATCATCACACAGTTATCCTACGCCTTTGAAGCCTGATTTCACTTAAGAGATGCCATCCCCAAACCCCTGGAGATGTCTGATGATCCCCTGCTCCAGAGAGGGTGGGGGGGAGTTGGAATCTTTCATTTCCTTCCCTGGTTAATGGAGCCTAAACATGTACATTCTGATAGGAGGAGCAAGAACCAGAGAACAGAAAGGCGAGGGAACCGTAGGAAGAATAATCAAGGAGCAACGTGAAAAAACCGTCTCAAACCTCATCTCCAGGAACAAGTAACATCTAAAATAGCTTGTTGCTTCCTGGAAAAAGAACAGATGGCATTTCACTTGCCAGCAAAGAGTTCTCTGAAATCACAAAACATCCAAGGGGCCACTTCACTGCCATTCCTTGATGGATCTAGTGAAATCTTTCACTTTGGTTGAAAAAAAAAAATTATAAAACATAGGAGGGACAACGTCTCTACAAGACCAGCAGACGTCTCGAGAAGGTCCATCTCTGGGTCGTTCCTTGAACACCCCAAAACTTGTGATCCGATTCCCAGAGCACAGGGGTGGAAAGGATCCTCAGAAATGCTCCTTGGTCCGAAACCCTGTCTCTTGGAGTTTTGCGGAAAACTCTACATTCTGGAGAGGTACAAATCTCCAAAATGTTTTCACAGGGGCCAGGAACCCTGTGGCTGACTGGGCAGGAAATAACTACCTAGATATTAATGGGTCTGAGAGCTGGTCCTCGCTGCCCAGTCTCCCATCCCTGGCAGAATTCAGGGCCACCTCTCTATGGGATTCTCACCAGGTGAGCGCCATGTTGCAGGAGCCCTGAAATCACCCATCGACTTGGGCTAGGGAGGAAGGAGGCTTGTGAGAGCGTTAGTTCTCGTAGAGCAGGAGACAACCACACCAAAGTGAGAGAAGACTGACAGAGGAGGCACTGAGGGAAACAAGAGCTAAATTCAGGATTCAGAAAGCAAGCACACCCTGCATGTAGGCAAGGGTCTCTAAGGTCCCCTTAAAATACATGCTCATGGGGCGCCTGGGTGGCTCAGTCGGTTGAGCATCCGACTTTGGCTCAGGTCATGATCTCACGGTTTGTGGGATGGAGCCCCACGTCGGGCTCTGGGCTGACAGTGCCGAGCCTGAGCCTGCCTCGGATTCTGTCTTCCTCTCTCTCTCTGCCCCTCCCCCACTCGTGCTCTGTTTCTTTCTCAAAAATAACAAACAAAAAACATAAAATCTGATAAATAAATAAATAAATAATAAATAAAAAATAAATAAAATACATGCTCAGGCAATGCTTTCCCAGGCCGACAATCCCCCACGTCGCCCACTATTTCCAGGATCCTATAGTTCTTCCGCGTGATGGACAGAAGTTTCATCTCTCCTGGTCTCTTCTAGAACGGCACCTGGTGGTGATGTTCTAATGGGGGAATGTGCTATGTGCGCATGAATCATTGGAGAATCAGTGCTAGACTGGAGCTGGGGAGGGCTTCCTATGTCAGCAGAGGAGTGGTCCAGCCGGCCGCGGAGACGGCCTGAGACACGGTGCCCCTGCCGCTGCTGCTCCTATGGGGGCAGCTGACTGTGACCCCTGTGGGGCAGAAGGCAGGGGGCCTGGGGAGACCCAGGGAGGAGCCTCAAACAGGCAGAGACACGCCTGATCTTGACCATGACTTGCCACCTGAAGCCACAATTCTCTCGAACTACAGATGAAGCGAGGCCTAAACAGGGCTGGAGAGGAGTATCGATTCTTGCTTGACATCAAGGACTCAACAACATCACAAAACTCTGGACCTCAGTGAATCCTGCCTGCAATTCTCTTCTTGATCTTCGTCTCCTCCCCAAATAAACACCCTCTTTTTTTACTGTTTGGACTGAAAAGTTCAGGGATCTTAGGAACACAGAAAAAGAGGCAATTCTAGTGAAGAAGAAAAAAGAACTTGTATTGTTTTTACCTGACGCCTCAGGATAATGACTCTACTGTAAAGTCAACCACCTTTTGATACTAACCCACTAGGACTTTGTTCTTTACAGAAAAGAATTCCACAGAAGGTGGGGCCTTTTTGGAATCGAAAAGGAGGCTGATAAGGGTTGACGATTCCAGCCAGTCCCATTTCCCAGAGGGCACCACGATGGGAGCCCCACAGAGGAAGTAATAATCGAGGTACCAAATAAGACCAAAGTAATCAAAACACACGACTGCATGCCACACATGTTTCATGAGCATACAATGAGGAAGTCACAGGGAACGCAGAAGAGTATGCCTTATCCCAACATGGACAAAAACACACGGGCTCTTGAAACCACTCATCACCGGTTAATCAGGAGGCATTTGAACTTGGAGTCGACTTTAGGGAAATAGCATGTTTCCCCTGCTTCCGCGTAAGCCTAGCTGTCACAAACAAGGGCAATAAGGAAACTCCAGCTCCTTAAGTATGCTGCTTATCAAATTTTGACTGATGAATTTAATGTTTCCTAAAATGAGTGGATGAATGAGAAGTAAATCAGAGAACACAGCTGATTCTAATTTTACTAACCTCTCATCTAAACTAAGTGATTTGCACACACACCTGGAAGCCCTGTCTACCAGTAAGGATTCAGTGCCCAGATCCGCAGCTAGCCTCGCATTCCAGGGCCTACGTTGTTTCTTACAGAATATACTAGAATTAATTTGGTAGTGTGCTGCGAACTGTGATCATAATCAGCACTAAACGATCCTGTCCAAATAAGATGGAGAAAGTCCATTTGCTGATAGAGCAGAGCTGATTAAAAAAAAACAAAACAAGGGGCGCCTGGGTGGTTCAGTCAGTTAAGTGTCTGACGTCGGCTCAGGTCATGATCTCACAGTCCGTGGGTTCCAGCCCCACGTTGGGCTCTCTGCTGACCGCTCAGAGCCTGGAGCCTGCTTTGGATTCTGTGTCTCCCTCTCTCTCTGCCCCTCCCCGTTCGTGCTCTCTCTGTTTCAAAAATAAATAAAAACATTAAAAAAATTAAAAAAACAAAACAACCAAAACTGTGTTTATTCTCTTACTCATAAATGCATACTGTCTGGTAATTTCCAGCAGGGTTCTCTATGGTGAGGTTAAAATTAGCAAGGGTTTACTGTGTGACTCCAAAGACAGTAGAGGCTTACTCACGTGATAAGCAAAATCACTATACTTCCTCTCTTTTCTGAGTCACCAGAATCACTACAAAAATGTCCACAGGGCGTCCAACTTAAAAAGCTGAACAGAGCATCTCCAAGCCTCCCAAACCAGTGGCCCTCCAAGAATATGAAACAGAGTCCGTGAAAGTACAGGGCGTTTCGGAAGGTTGACAGCGTTGTTAATTCAATTAACTTTGAAAGGAATGACCGCTTTAGCCACTCACTGCCACAGTTAACCACGGGTTATTGGCTCCAATTTATGGGATCATGGAGTAAGGATCTCAGCAGTGGATAATCCAAAAGCCACTTTTGTTTGGTTGAGAATGCGCCATTTTTTTGGAAGCTGGATGTAACATTCCCACTATAATGCCCAGATAGATGCACAGAACAGGCCTGCTTCTCAGGGATCCAGGAACGCATTAACACAAGGGATCTGAGGTTATGTCAGAGCAAGGAAAGGGAGCTGGACCAGGGTGGAAAGGTTTGCACAAAGAGGTCACCACATCGATAAAGTACTTGGAGGTTATCAAGAACGGGGTGAAATCTGAAATCCAGGAACATGTCCTTCTACGTCCGTTAGCAAAGGCATTCCTTCGACTTTTCTACCAACAGGCCTTTGTGAATGTGCTCTGCCCAGTGGCGCTCTGCCTTCTCCTACTTTGTTTGTTTGTTTATTTTTTCAAGAAAATGTGCTCACAAGGTACTGGAGGGAGGACCATGATTTGAGAGGACCCCCTGGTATCAGAGAGCTCCAAGGAATCACTCACTCTCAATTTCTGAACTTCCAGAAAGGAACTCGGCCAATCCATTGGAACCACAGAACCAAGTCCATTCCCTTTAGCGTTGACAGGAGGGGTGGGCGAGAGAACATCGCTGACCCGTGCCTGCGTGGATGACGTGAGCAAGATGAAGGAACCGGCTTCACACTCTCACTCCATATCCCCACATCCTTCCAAGTCCAACAAGAAGGCTGTTCGCTGACCTTGAAGCTTCTGCCTAGAGGTTAAAGAGCCCCAGGGCTGGGGAACTATCTGCTGCTTGACTGCCACACCTGGCAACACCTGAGACAGGTGCGGCTGCTCCCCATTTCCATAGCACACACATCGAGAAGGGTCTTTGGGGCTGTATTCAATGACACTGGACTCCAGAAGCATGCCCTCGGAGTGAGTCCTGTTCCATACGGTTAAAAGAGATTACAGGAGGGGCACCTGGATGGCTCAGTTGGTTAAGCGTCTAACTTTGCCTCAGGTCATGATCTTGGGGCTCCTGAGTTCAAGCCCCGCACCAAGCTCACGGCTGTCAGAGCAGAGCCCGCTTCAGATCTTCTGTCTGTTCCTCTCTGCCCCTCCCCCACTCACGCTCTCCCCCTCTCTCTCAAAACTAAATAAACATTAAAAAAATTTAAAAGAGACTACGGGGGCCTGGGCATCTCTTTGCTGGAAGGCTTTTAAGAACAGAGTTCAGTGTAATCATAACTTTTATTAGAGTCAAGGGTGTTAGCTTCCATGATCTCTCAGACCTTGGGCTCTGGGATTCAGTGAAATAAAAGCCGACTTTTCATGCCCTATGTTCCCTTTCAGGGCCCGGAACAATAAAATCAAATGTTATTTTGCAGTTGAAAGTGAAAATAAACCAACAAACAAAATGCCAAAGATTTAAAGAAAGAACAGGATAAAATCGGCACCAAACTTGCGTCCATATGACAGTGCCAAATGGACCGGCTTTCCCACCAGCTGGCAGAAGCCGGCAATCCACTTGGGTTATTCAGTTATTCGATTAGGGTTACCAGCATGGGGCAGTCGGAAGGGTTATTCCGACAGGACCGCAAAAATATCAAGGACACAAAGATGACTCATGTTCTCATATTGCTACAATGAAAATGGGAATTTCCGGAAGTTGTGGAGCATTTCCCTGACCCTCGCAGAGATGACAGAAAATAGCTCTATGATTGAAAATATTATTTTGCTGTGGGGTCTTTCCCATTCCGTCTTTATTAATGGTATACAGCCCGTACGGCCATTTGCTGAAATTCTCGGCTGTTAGTTCTGGGTTGTTGTTGTTGTTTTTTTTTCCCAAAGACATAACAAATGGAATTCTTTACAAAGGTGCCAGGAGGGAATTTAAAAGTATGCTTTTTCTTTTTTTTATGGAGCAAAATCCAGCGAGGCTGAGACTCGGAGCATTATTGATTTGGGGGGAGGGGTGTCGGCGACACGGGAGAGAAGTCAGTTTCAGGTCAGGTGGAAGTGCATCTCATGGTAACGTGACTCAGCCGGGGCACACGGGTGACGTAAGGGACACTGAGATGCCGATGCCTCCAAACGTCCCCACAGCAGATCCTGAAATCATCACATGCAGGAGCTGTCCCTTGAAGAAAGTCAAGATCTCCCGAAGACCTTCAAGTTCAAGCATAAACATGCCACTCTGGGATTGGGGTCAGGGTGGGGGGGGTGGGCACGGGGGACAGTGAACACACCATTGGGATGACGTGGGGGTGCAGAGACGCCAGAGAAGGCGTCCTCTGGGACTGATGAGCAGGAGATGCAGTAGAAGGGGACAACCGAGGAGAACAGGTGGAGCATCCACATTGTCAAGATTCTTAGAAAGGGCTGGCAGGACCAGGAATTGTCAGCGGGGCCTCTGCAGAGCTTATCCAGCACCTGGGAGGATCTGCCCAGCACAAACGGTGTCAAGCTGACTTGAGGCCGGGCCTGCAGCCCTGGGGAGAGGGGCCCCCGGCCAGCGGGAGAGCAGAGTTCGTGAAAGCGTAACTCCACGCCTCCTCATCCCACAACTGGACAAGCTCGTGCAGCACCTGGGGCCTGGAGAGGCAGGACCTCGCGCACCGAGGACGAGGACAGGGACACGCCTCTTTGGATGAAGATTCATGCTCTTTCTTGCAAAAGGAGAGACCAGAAAGAAGTGGACTTTTGGAGAAATGTGTGTGTGAGATCGGAAGTCCTTCCACTGCAGCTGAGGCCATAGGAGCGGCCACTCCGGGGAGCTGCAGAAAAGCCCGTCTGCAATGCCTGCTTCTGAAATTGCAGTAATGGTTCGATGCCATTGAATCTTGCGCAAAATGGCAGGATTTTCTTCAAATCCGGCAGGTCCCCTCTCTCCACTGCAACGATAAGAGCATGCCGCGCCCCAGACATGGTGCATATTTCACGAACAACGGCGCTTAAACAGCCCCGCTCAGAAAGACACAGCAACTGTCAAAAAAAAATAAGCTACATCACAGGTTCAAAACACGAACGTTTTGCAAAAACGAAAAGCCCTAACCTCTTCCTCTCACGCCATTAGTGTTGCACAGCTGCTGTAAAAGTGAAGCCAATTTAAGCCCTTGTTGACGTGACTAATAAGGTTAGATAATGGGATTGGTGGCGGATTAGTTAAACGGCAGCCAGCCAGCCCCAGCCTGGAGGCTTCCTGGAATGGAGGTGGGGATGTGGGGACCCTGCTCGTGTGTGTACACGCCCACTCACTGCAACACACCCACACCACCACCAAGGGCAGAGGGCATGCTTCTCGGGAAGAGAAGCGATAGAAGGTGAGGGTCGGTTGACCCGAGGATGGGAAAGAGTTAGAAAAGACACCGCAAGAGACAGAGGCTGTGGTCCAGGAGAGGCCTGGGCTAGGGCCCAAGAGAGGCAGCTGGATGCTGCAGATGAGCAAAGTGACAAGTCCCTGCATCTCACCGGGGAGGCCAGGAGAGCACACAGAGATGAGGCTGCTGTAACCTGCGCCCACCCAACCAAGTGACAAGGAGCCTGGTAAAAAGGGATGATAGGGAGGCAGCGGATCTAGGGAGGATGATAATCCATGGGACATTCCACCTGGGAGGCTGAGACAGACACAGAAAAAAGAAATCGAGATATCCCAAGAGAAAAGGAGATTGATCTTTTCCCAATTCACAAGAAGAGATTAAGAGAGCAGAGAGATTGTTGTCACAAGTTCTCGTTGTTCTCCCTTTATTTAAAAAAAAAAACAAAAACCTTTGGTGTGCCCTACCATGGGTCTTTGAAGTCACAGCGGATGACAACACCAATGAACAAACGGTCAGTGACCGTGGACCAAGAGATCCAAGTAGCTGACCATGCTTACTGACAGTGGGTTTTGTGGCCCTACGTCTTCACGTTTCTGCTTTTATTTACGTATATCCAAGCGAGACAAGTTTTATGGAAGTGAAATTGTTTGTGAAGTAAGAGTTTAATGTGCAGAACTACTTCATGCTATTACTCAGTCCCGTCTTCTAATATTAGACAGTTTTTGAACCCACCACTGGGGGCAGAGTTGAGAACGGAGGCAGAAACCCCATGACTGTCCTTCAATAACTTTGTGACATTACTGACAAACCAGAGACCCTGTGAACTGGAGAACTCCCTAATGTAAGTAATTACTATACTTTTTCTTTTTTAATTTTATTTATTTTTGAGAGAGAGAGAAAGAGAGAATCCCAAGCAGGCTCCTTGCTGCCAGTGCAGAGCCCCACATGGGGCTCAGATGCTTAACCAACTGAGCCACCCAGGTGCCCCTATCTGATTAAAGAATCACATGGCCCTTCTTTAGGGCTTAATTCATGTAAAATTCAAAAAGTCAGATGCATCTTCAGCTTAGGAAAAGGATTTTAAACTACATTTCTTGGTTCTGGTGGGTTGGCAACAAGATTGGACACGATTTATTGCCAGTGGCAGTCAAAATGGGTCAAAGCGTATGGCAACAGCATCAAAAAACACTGGCAATGTCAAAATGTACAAAAATGTTGTGAATTGGCAATTCCTTTTTTGAGAATGTATACCAGGAAAACTTACAAAAGAAACTCAAGCCATTTGCATGAATGTGTTCACTGCACCCTTATAGCAGTGAGAATCTGCAAACAACCTAAATGTCCAGCTAAAGGGGATGGATAAGAGAATATTATCCAAGGGTGCCTGGGTGGCTCAGTCGGTAAAGTGTCTGACTGTTGGTTTTGGCTCAGGTCATGATCTCACGGTTCGTGAGTTCGAGCCCCACGGACTCTGCTTTCTGGCGTGGAACCTGCTTGGGATTCTCTCTCTCTCTCTCTCTCTCCTTCTCTCTCTGCCTTTCCTCCACTCTGTCTTTCTCTCTCTCTCTCAAAATAAATAAATAAACTTAAAAAAAGTTAAGAAAGAGAAAATTTCCATTTCATTCTATGAAACGTTATGCCACCATAAAAATCATGGTTATTACATTGTCATCAAGAAAGAGGCGTCTGATGGATTGCCTAACAACCCCAAAAAATGTGGACAATGTTTACAATGTCACATTATATGTGTGCAAAGACTGATCTTGAACCAGAGGAATAAAAATAGCTATTCTGTTAAAACAATCTCTTTAATTTTAGAAATAAATAAATAAACAAATAAATAAATGTAAGGAAGCCCTCTTCTGCTATGGAAAGAAAGAAAGAGAGAAAGAAAGTAAGGAGGAAGGGAGAAATACAGGAAGGAAGGAAGGAAAGAAGAAAGGAAGGAAAGAAGAAAGACTAGAAAGGGAGGAAGGAAACAGAGGAAGGAAGGAACGGAAGAAGGAAGGAGGGAAGGATGAAAGGGAAGGAAGGAAGGAAAGAAAAGAAGAATGGAAAGGGAGGGAGGAAAGAAAGAAAGAAGGAAACAGGGAAGAAGGAATCAAAAGGAAAGGGAAGGGAAGGGAAGGAGGTGAGCGGGAGGTGTTCTCACAACATGTCTTTGGAGCAGATTCCATTCTGTACCAATGTTACAGCTCTGAATCAAAGACTAAAGATGTTCCGTGAGTCGCGGGAGGTCCAGGGAGCGCCAGGCTAAGCCAGAAAGCACGGGTACCTGACGTCAGTGTTCAAACTCAACCCGTAGGCACGGAGTGGGGTTTCTTTTAGCTTTGTATCTGTGCTTTGCTCTAGAAAACAGGAAAATTCTTCTTCACGGCCACCACCTTCGTGCCATAATAATGAAGCCTGACCAGTAGAAAGGTATGAACTCTTCAAAATCTACGAGCTAGAAAGTATAAAGGTGGGGAAGGAAAATCGACTCTTTAACCCTCAGATCCGTTACAATTAACGCTTCTCTGAGGCAGTCTTGGTTTCTTCCAATATAGGGATTTTTCTTCAAATTCTGCAAAAATCTATGTCAAGTGGGTACTCACTTACTTCAATCACTAGAGTATTTAAATCAAGGTTCCTTTCAGTGTGGGGGAGCCAACTATCATTTGGGTTCTTGGCTCACCCCCTGCAAAGCCTCCCAGCCAGCGCAGCCGCACGCGGGGGAGATGGCCATGTACGTTAGCACAGGTGAGCGTGTGCCCACTGGCCGAAATGTAAACACCATCCTTATTTTCACGGGATCCAGGGAAGGAGATTTTGTTAATCCTCCGAAATAAATATTCAGATTTTGTCTTTCCTATTGATACAGTCTGTTTTCTGAGCACTTTACACAGGCTTTCTTGGAGGGATTCGTATCAGTTTCACTGCACAGGTAAAAGATCAAGACGCATGTAAAAGAAAAAAAAGCAGAGACTTTTGACCTGAAAACAACATAAGTTGGCAAGAAGCAGGCAGTCCGAGAGAATAACATTTGGTTAAATATTCTGAGGGTACATACCAAGGGGGGCGGTGGAAAGAGACTTTTATCCAGGGTTTAATGTGTAAGTAAAGGCTAATAATCGAGAATACTTCTCCCTAAAGATGAAGGCAAAGGATAATAGGCTTCTTCAATAAGGAAAGTCCTAGGGTTTTCCTGTCTCAACATCTTTATTTTTTAATGTTTTATTAATTTTTGAGAGAGAAAGAGAGAGCAAGAGCAGGGGAGGGTCAGAGAGAGAGGGAGACACAGAATCTGAAGACAGGCTCCAGGCTCTGAGCTATCAGTACAGAGCCCGACACAGGGCTCGAACCCATGAACCGCGAGATCATGACCTGAGCCGAAGTCAGATGCTCAACCGGCTGAGCCACCCAGGCGCCCCCTGTCTCAACATCTTTAACTCCAGAGCGATTTATCAGTGTTTTTCAAGGTTTTCAGGCTTGTTCGTCTTTTCCCCAAGCCACTTACCACACACCTACTATGCCCTTACCATCTGGAAGCTTCGGGTCGAATGGAATTCACACTGCATCATATCAAAGAAGATAGGGATCGTGGCTTTGCGCAGTTCTGTCTCAGGAATTAGCGTCATTTCTAATATTGGGCCAACCATTTCTGGAATGAACTTTATCTTGTGTTGACCTTAAACACAGAAATGCATTATTCAGAACATATTTTTAAAAAAAGGATTTTAAGATGAGCTTCAACCGACCAAACAAAACCACACAGATTAGTATGAGTTTGAATGCTAGGATATTGGGGAACATGCATCCATTTCTCATCTGCAGGTATTTTGAATGTGTCCAGCCTTTAGTATGAGAAGTGGACTGTATTCTAAATGGTGGAAGCTATTAAAATATCCATCCAATAGAAGGCCTGTAGTCATGACTTATCTGTTATGTAAGACAAATGCCATTTCACAAATAGACAATTATATCACATTGATCGAGGTACCCGTTAGGTACAGCAGGGCTGGGAGACAGAATACCTGGTAAGCTCATTTGTGACGCCTTGTTATTAACACTAGCAATTTACCCAGAGTTAATCAATCTTACTCATATTTCTATATACTCAGAAAGTAGAATGGATCCTCTAAAGAACCTAGATTGTTTTATTACTCAGCTAATACAGATTTCTGCAAAGAGAATATTAAACAAATTTGGCTATTATAAATAACTATACTTAACAAAGTATATAACCGTTGTAATAAAGCCTAGATTAATATACTTCTGAAATTTTTATTAAGTGGACACATTTGCAAAATGTAACCTTCAATAAGGAACTGAATATAATGAAAATCTTATATAAATAAGTAATATTTGGACTAAAGGTGCTAATAATGTGATTCTTATCATTTCCCCCAAATGCTTAATGTCTCTGAAAGGCATGTAACTGTGGCAAAGCATTCTCTTAAAAATGCTATTATATTCAGTCTCGCAGGTGACACTTTTCTTGTCTTATGCTGAAAAAATGTCAGAGCCAGTGTTTCAGAAAACAGATGATAGTGACACCAAGTCGTTCATCAACACGATTTGAGTGTCACAGAGTGCTCTGTCTGTCACTGACAGCCCTTACCGCTCCCAGCTGGCAGGAAAATATAGGGCGGGAACAAGGGGTTGTCGATGCAAGGATCGGAAAAATAAGTTACAAGAACGATGGTTTTCTGATCTTTGATTATTGACCTTCCTATTAATGCAGGAACCTGGCCAGGGGCCAGTGCTCAGCTCTACCTAGAGCGACAGCCCCGGGGATTTAACCTTTGCAAACACAAATGGTCAAGGTGAGCACGACCTGGGTGTTCTCCAGTATCTCCCATTCCTTTCTTCTTTCCCTGTTTCTTTATTCCTTTCCTCTTTTTTTTTTTTTTTTGGCATTTGCATTATGGATTTCCCCTGGAGCATATCTTGCTCAAATTTAATGATGAACTCAGGTTTGGAATCAATGAGGATCAAGGTGACTCCTGTGGTGGTGTAGACTTCAAGAAAAAGAGGATGCACTTCCCCCCCCCCCCTTTTGAGACAAAGGAAGAACAAACTAATTATCAGATCACAATGAGGATACTTTACCTCGGGTCACCTTGCCAATTTCCTAGTTACAACTCCCAATTTTTTTAAAACCCACCGAGAGTCTTTTCTTTGAGTTAGGAAGTGGAGTCTCAAAGTCCCCGCCGGACACTGGGCTGTGCTCTCTGGGGAGAGCCAAGTCCTCACCTGGCAGCAGCCTCTCCCTGGGTGTTTGCACCACCCTTTCATAACCACCAGGGTCTGAAATTCCGGGACATTAGCCCCAGTCTTACCCCAGGAAAATCTCCACAGACACAAAGGTAGACCGGGCAAAAATTTCCATCATGCAGGCAAACTGATGAGGCCTCATTGTATGTGGGTTTTAATGAGAGCACATCATTTGTCCGGTCCCCAGAACCATCCACGAAGGGACCCCCTGAAGGAAAGCGATCCGGCAGGACCCCCTGCACCGCACCCGCCCGCCTGCCGAGTGTAAGCAACAAAACGGAAGGGGAGGCGGTGCGGCCTCGGTGAGATCAGGTGCTCGGGCCCCGCTTCCCCGAGCGCGCTTTGATAAATAACTCAACAGCTCAGTAAATAAGCACATTCCCCACCTCCCTCTCCTTTTTTTGGAGAGAGTGTGCTTTTGATTTCTCCTTTCCGACTCAAAATGTGACAGGTTTGGGAGGGGAAAACATGCTGCTCTGTCCCCTGGGGCAGCGCCGAGTCCGAGCTCACATTAAATCCAGCAGAGCAGACCCAGATCTTGCTCTGGAGCTCTGCTTGGCCGGGAGATCCCAGACACCTTCTCCAGGTACCACTGGTATCACTGGAAAGACTCAGGGAAGAAACAGCCTTGTGGAGCATTCGGCTTGTTAAAATCAAACATCTGTTTGAAAATCTCCATTTGTTAAAAACAAACGGAGACCAGTCTCGAACATTCTCTGAGCAGAGAAAATGAGTTCAGTCCTACAAGCAAAGCTTCATTTAGCTTATTGGGCGAGGCTAACCTGACCTGAGTCACTTCTTGCTTACGCCTCTGAAAATCATAAGCAAAACCAACACACACAAAAATATTTTCCAAGGTTGATATGAGGTAACCACTAACCAGTTCCCTCTCGTTGAAGAGAATTCTAAACAATAACCAATCACTAATAATATAACCAGTAAATTGTCACTGCTTTCTCACTATATGCACTTCTTTTTAAAAATTTTTAAGTTTATTTATTTATTTTGACAGAGAGTGTGCGAGTGCACAAATGGGGAAGGGACAGAGAGATAGAGGGAGGGAGAGAATCCCAAGCAGGCTCTTTGCTGTCAGCGCAGAGCCCGACCCGGAGCTCGAACTCATGAACTGTGAGCTCATGACCTGAGCCTATATCAAGAGTCAGATGCTTAACTGAATGAGCCATCCTGAAGCTATATAAGCTTCTTTATAATGACATACCTCTGAGCTTCCTTCCGTGTATTAGTTTGAGTGCTCCTTGTTTGCAAACTGTCTTCTTGGGGCGTGCACAATAAAACTTTACTCATTTTCTACTCCAGAGATTCATTGATTTTACTTCTGTGATTTGAGAACTTTTGACAGGCTCAACCCTGATCGAGTGATAGGTGACTAATTGTAGAATGATAAATATATCTGACTTCTATTTGTATTTTCTTCCAGAGCAGGCTAGATCAACCTGCCGATATGTTCCCAAACTGGAGTCTAATTAAAAAAAAACAAGCTGCATAGAAAATAGGTGTGTACCTCCCGGGGAAGTGAGATGTGCTGTCATAAACTTCCAGAGTGGTGGCCATGGCAGGGATGCTCACGGCAGGCTCCAATACCTGAGATTCGCAGCAGGAAAGAGCCAGGCTGCGTCAGGTGACCCCATGGAGACATTCTTAGCTGTTTGGAGGGACTACTTGGAGGCAGATCCTTTGGGCTGCTGATACTTTTATTACATGTTTTTTTAATTTTCAAAAAATAATCTAATGATTTTATAAGCAAGGAACCCACTCGTGTCGGTTGGTGCTTATTGCCCGCTGTTACGAGATTCCTGCTCTTCACTGACCAAGGTCATGGTTTACATTTGACCTCTTGGCCGCTTCTCAAGCCAGAGTCAATGTTCAATATTCGTGGCCGAAAAGCTGCAAAACACAGATCTTTTACAGTAATCACTGCATTCAAATCAGCTACTGTCAGGATGAAATGGGACATTTGCTTTCTTCACTGCCTCCTTTACTACGTTGCAAATCAAAGACCTCCTGCTTGACTCAGCCTATTTGGAGAATAACGACACATAATGTCAAGGGAACCAAATGCTCAAAAACGGTTTTTAAAGATCTGACTTACACCTAAGGGTGCATCCCCAGAAGGCCGAGCCTTCCCCAGGGCCTGGAGTCGGCATGGCAAAGAAGCTCGTATGACCCGGGGCCCATCGTATCTTCCTTCACAGCAGTCATGGAAATGGACAAAATAAAATGGAGCCACTTTCAAATGGTGGTCAATCTAGGGACTGACTACACAGGTGACCAGGAACATCATTTTTATAGAAAGAAAGAGCTGGAAAGGCAGGAGCACCCAACAGTCAGGTCAGCCATGGTGTGAGCTGAGTTTTAGAGCCTGCTTCCATGCCAGCCAGTGACCCTTCAGTGGGGGGAGGGCACTTAGGAGAGGGGGGTCCCAGGGGAGCACTAAGGGGCCAGAGTGGGCTGAGTTGGGGCAGCAACTATTTGTCAAGCAAGAGCAAAGCATTTTAATGTGTTAATAACCATCATTCTGAATAGCTGCTGGGGTGGATGCCTCTAGTTATCTGGAATAATGTAGAAACCGTCACGCCCTTTCAGGATGAGGCGCGGCCATTTGAAACCAAACCTAAAACTCTCCTGTTGGGGGACACACACAGCTCATAGTTTGTACCTGGGAGATGAAATCGAACAAGTCACAAGAAGGTGTGGCCACTCTCCTAGGAAGGGCTGGCGTGTGAGAGCTGGACTGGGAGGCTCTCAGGCAGAGGGGCGGCAGGAAGAGCTCAGAGAACCTGCCCAGTGGACACTGGCACCCAGTAGAGCCTTGGCTCCCCTCCCGTCCAGCAGAGAGCAGGGCCCTCCGTGCCGCCTCTCTGAACGTCCCTTTCTGCCCTGTTCTGTACTCCCTCTAATGGGGCTGCACTTGGCCCCTTCCTGGCGTGGGTCCTGCGGTGTCTGGCCAATCAGGGCAAGTGACAAATGCATCTGTCAGAGCGTGAGATCAATTAAAATGAATCATGAATGGCCCTCTTCCCTGTTCCAGAAGCCTTGGCCTTTCATTACTGAGATCATCAAAAGTACGTAAAGAATCACGGAGCATCAGGATTGGAAGCCTCTTCAAAACTTCAGTGCAACCTCTTCACCTTACAGCCTGGAAACCTGATGGAAACCCAGAGAGACTGGGCTGTGTGACTGAGGCCACACAGCCAGGCCAAGCCAAGGTAGGAAGAAAACTCCAGTAGGGATTCCTCAAATGTCTTCCCTCTGGGCCAGGGCGACTCCTCTCTCCCCGGGGGGAGTGGGGGGGGAGGGATTGTAGCAGGGCAGCACCCGGAAGGCTCGGTGACGGAGATGCAGGAAGCTCTTCGACCGCCTGGGCCAGAACTCAGATTCTGGGCATTTAAGCTGCTACAGCAAAGTCACTTGCATTGACACATCTCCTCAAGTTCCTGAGACCCACACAGCATGCAGGGCGCATGATCTACGTCCACTGAGAGCGTGAGCAATCGCGGCCATTCCAACCAGCTTTTCATCAGCACCTGGGAGCTCCTGCGCTGGAGGTTTACTCCTGAGAACCCAGTTGTCCATGTTTCACCATACTTCTTAATTTCAATGCTATGAGTATTATACATAGAGTATCATTTAGTAGATTTCCCCCAAGGGTTTCTGCACTTATTGTTCCATGTAAAGACCCATTTGAAAAAGACTCCATCCTTCATACAAACAGATGGACAAAGGATATTTGGAAATTTGAACTTTCCCTAGAGATGGGACAGGGCCTTCCCCGTACACATGTTTGCTAACATCCGGGAACTCAAGAAGAATCAGGAGTCAAAGCCACTGGTGAGGAAATCTGACTTCGGTTGGAAACGAGCTGCTGAGAACTTGCTGACTGCAAAGCCGGATTGTAGACGTGGCCCTTCAAACCCCCACCCCTCTTTGCTCGAAGGGTCTGCAGGAAGGCTATGGGGTCCAGTTCCCCACCTTCTCTGAAAACTGTGTTCAGTTTTTATCACCCTGTTTCATTCTTCCCGAGGAATCCGGATACGACAGGACATCTTTCTAGGCAAGCTCTCCAGCCACTACATGGAGAGCAAGAATCTATCGAAATTGCCCCAGCCCTGGGGGAACAAAGGAAACCCAGGTGTTGTGGGCAACTAGAGAGAGAAGTGGACAGACGCTGCCTCCTTGGAGAGAACAGAGTCACTGGGGAGAGGGGAGAGAGGAGGTCCTCCTTAGCCACCACAGGCTCCATGGGGCAAGTTGAGCGAAGTATGCAGGGCCCAGGGGGTTCAGGCAGGAAATGTCCCTGAAATCGTACACAGGACCATCTGTGAGGTTGAAGAAAGATGCCCAGACACCTCAGCACAAAGCAAGCTGAGAGTAGAGACCAGGGGTCAGGAAGAGATTCATCCCCACTAGAAGAGAGGATGGGTTCATAGACGACACGTTCAACCTGGTGACAGGACACTAAACTAGCGGTTACTTATTCCTTTCAAGAGCTTCTCTAATAGAATTGCATGGCATAGTGACTAACATTTTAATAAAGAATTCCACATAATTTTAATTAGTTAAAAAATGTTATTAATTATCTTTTCTTTTTGTTGTTTATTGAGGTAAGAATGCCTAAGATGAGATCTACCCTCCTCACAAATTTTTAAATGTAGAACACAGTACTGTTAACATTGGCTCTTATGTTGTATAGCAGATCTCTAGAACTTCTTCATCTCGAATAACTAAACATTTGTACCCTTTGACCAACATCTCCTCATTCCCTCCTCCTCCTCCCCTCACCACTGCCCTTGGCGACCACTGTTCCATTCTCTGCTTCTAGGAGCTTGACTCTTTCGAAAGTAGAATCATGCAGTATTTGTCCTTCTGTGACTGTGGGTTTTTTGTGGGTTTTTTTTTTTTTTTTTTTTTTTGCTTTTAGTGTTATGTCCTCCAGGTCCAGCCATGTTTTTGCAAGATTCCTTTTTTTTCCCTTTTAAATGAAGGTGAATAATATTCCATTGTATAGATTTACCACATTGTCTCTATGCATCCATCCATCAGTGGACACTTAGGTTGTTTCTATACCTTGGCTGTTGTAAATAATGCTACAGTGAACGTGGGAATGCAGATACTTCATCAAGACTGATTTCAACTCCTGTGGATGTGTACCCAGCAGGGGAGATTGCAGGATTATACGGTAGCTCTATTTTGAATTTTTTCGAGAAACCTCCATGCTGTTTTCCACAGTTCATTTTACATTCCCACCAATGCTGTGCAAGTGTTCAAACTTCTCTACACCCTGACCGACACCTGTTACCTTTTGTTTCTTTCATAATAGCCATCCTAACAGGTGTGAGGGGATCTCTCACTGAGGTTTTGATCTGCATTTCCCTGATGATGAGTGATGTTGCACATCTTTTCACAAACCTATTGGCCATTTGTATTTCTTCCTTGGAGAAATGTTGACTCAAGCCCTTTGCCCGTTTTTTAATTGGCTGCATTTCACTATTGAGCTGTAGGAGTTCTTTATACATTTTGGAAATGAATTCCTTAGCAGATATATGGTTTGCAAATTTTCTCCCATTCTACAGGCTGTCTCTCATTTTGCTGATTGTTTCCGTTACTGTGTCGGCTTTTTAGTTTGATGTCATCCTACTTGTCCATTTTTGAGTTTGTTGTCATTTCCAAGAAATCATTGCCAAGACCAATATGAAGAAGCTTTTCTCTAATGGTTTCTTCTAGAGTTTTGAGGTTTGGGAGTCTTATGTTTAAATATTTAGTCCACGGGCGCCTGGGTGGCTCAGTTGGTTAAGCATCCTACTTCGGCTCAGGTTGTGATCTCATGGTTCATGAGTTTGTGCCCCCACATCAGGCTCTGTGCTGATAGCTCGGAGCCTGGAGCCTGCTTTGACTTCTGTGTCTCCCTCTCTCTCTGCCCCTCCACTGCTTGTGTTCGGTCTCTCTCTGTCTCTCAAAAATAAATAAAAACATTTAAAAAATTAAAAAATAAATCATTAGTCCCTTATGAGTTGATTTTGGGGTATGATGTAAGATAAGGATCCAATTTCATTCTGTTACATGCGGATATCCTATTTTTACAACACCATTTATTAAAGTGATGATCCTTTCCCCATCTTCTGGGCTCCCTGGTCAACAATCAGGGGACTCTATATGTGCAGGTTTATTTCTGGGCTCTCTATTTGGTTCCATTGGTCTGCATGTCTGCCTTTATGCCAGTACTACTGTTTTTGATTCCTGTAGCTTTGGAATGTATTTTGAAATTAGGAAGTGTGATGCTTCCACTTTTGTTCTTTCTCAGGACTGTTTTGGCTACATAGGGTCGTTTGTGTTCCATATGAATGTTTGCATTATTTTTTCAATGTCTGAAAAATGCCATTGGGATTTTGATGGAGATGGCACTGAACCTACAGACTGCTTTGGGTAATATGGACATTTTAACAATATCAAGTCTTCCAATCAACAAAGATGAAAAGTCTTTACAATTTATTTGTTTCTTCTTTAATTTCTGTCGTTAACATTTTGTATCTTTCAGTGTTCCGGTCTTTCACCTCCTCGCTTAAGGTTTTTATTCATGTTGACCCTATTAGAAATGGGATTATTTTCTTAATTTGCTTTTCAGAGAATCTGTTGGTAGTGCACAGAAATTCAACTGATTTTTGTGTGTTGGTTTTGTATCCTGCAACTTTTCTGAATTTATTAGTCCTAACAGTGTTTGTGGTGGAGTCTTTAGAGTTTCCTACATAAAAGATCAGGTCTTCTACAAACAGATAATTTCACTTCTTCCCTTGTGATCTAGATGGCTTTTATTGCTTTTTCTTGCCTAATTTCTTGGGCTAGGACTTCCGGTACGATGCTGAATAGGAGTGGTGACAGTGGGTCTCCTTGTGTTCCAGATCTTATAAGAAGAGCTTTCGGTTCCTTGCCCACGAGTATACTAGCTGTGGACTTGTCATATGTGACCTTTATTATGTTAAGCTACATTACTTCTATACCTAGTGTGCTGAGTTTTTAATACAAAAAGGTGTTACATTTCATCAAATGCTTTTTCTGTATCTATTGAAAGACCACATGACTTTTATACTTTATTCTGTTAATGCAGTGTATCACTTCTGTTAATTTGTGTATGTTGAACCATCCTTGCATCCCAGGGTTAAGTCCCATTTGATCATGGTTATGATCCTATAAATGCACTGCTGACTTAGTTTACTAGTATCAGGGTAATCCCTGCATCATAAGATGAGTGTGGAAGCGTTCTCTTCCCTTCGATGTTTAGGAAGAGTCTGAGAAGGATTGGCATTAATTCTTCTTTAAACCCTGGACAGAATTCACCAGTGAAGCTATCTTGTCCTGGGCTTTTCTTTGTGGGAAGTTTTTGATTGCAGATTTCCTGTCATTTGTCTGTTCAGATTTTCTATATCTTCATAATGCAGTCTTGGTAGGCTTTATGTTTCTAGGAATTTATCATTTCTTCTAGGCTGTCCAATTTGTTGGCATATAATAACTCATAGTAGTCTCTTTTGATCCTTTTTATTTCTGTGGTATCAGTTTTAATGGTTTTATTTCACCTCTGGTTTTATTTACTTAAGTCTTCTCTCCGTTTTTCCTAGTTCATCTGGCTAGAGTTTGGTCAATTTTGTTTATCTTTTTTTATCTTTTCAAAAAATGAACTCTAGTTGTGTTGAATTTTTTGCTTGTTTTTCTGTTCTCTATTTCATTTATTTCTGCTCTCATCTTTATTATTTTCTTCCTTCTGCTGACCTTACACTTTGTTCTTTTTCTAGTTCCTTGAGGTGTTCAGTTGGGTTATATTTACTAGTGAAGCCAACACTATAGACCCAATGGACCTAACAGACGGGTAGAACATTCCACTTAGGAGCATCAGATTAGCATTCTTCTCACAGGCATATGGAACGTTCCTAAGGAGGTATCACATCTTAGGTCATAAAACAATTGTTAACAAATTTTGAAGGGGCACCTGGATGGCTCAGTTGGTTAAGCATCCTGCCCTTGACTTTGGCTCAGGTCACGATCTCACAGTTTCTGGGTTCGAGCCCCGCACTGGATTCTGTGCTGACAGTGTGGAGCTGGCTTGGGTTTCTCTATCTCTCCCTCTCTCTTTGCCCCTCCTCCACTCATGTGCTCTATCTCTCAAAATAAGTAAACTTTAAAACAACAACAACAAAATTTAAGGAGACAAACCATACCAAGTGTCTTTTCCAACTTCCATTCATTCAATGGAATGAAATCGAAAATCAGTAACAAAACAAAAATTAGAAAACTCATAAAGAGTGGAAATTAAAGAGCCTGCTCCGAAACAAACCGATGGGTCGAGGAAGACATAAAATGGGAAATCAGAAAAATATCTTGAAACAAACGGAAAGGACGACAAAATATCCCAAGACTTCTGAGATGCAGCCAAAGCAGTAGTAAGAGGGAAGTTTGTAGTGACAGACACCTACCTCGGTGTCTCATCTTAAAACACACGAATCCCCTAGTATTTTCAGCGCGCAAGGGTGATATGCTACCGCCCCCTGGTGGCGGGTTACATACAGGGTCCAGTCCTGAGTAGGCCAGAAAACCCTTTGGAGGTGAGGGTAGAATTTATTAAACTGAATACTGAACGCAGTGGCACCTGTGAGGGGGAGACGAGCTACGCGGCTTGATGGCTGAGGCACAGCCGGGGGACTGTCGGCGATGCCGGAAGCACTGGCGGATGTTTCTATTCGCCCCGCCCCTCTTCTTCCTACGTCTTCTGTACAGGAAACCGTTATTGCAAAGGTAGCCATTGCTCTCCGAGGAAGAGAACCGATTCGGAAGTGTCGGACGCCGGGGGCTGGCCGCCCGGGCCGGCGTCGCCACCCCCACACGTCCCAGCCCGCCCCGCGGCGTCCGCGACGCCCGCCACTCACCGAGGTTGTACCACATGTCTCTGATTTCGAAGCCGATCTGCCGCCTCATGTCTCCATACCTGGGAACGGGGGACAGGGAGAGCGCTGAGTCACGCTTTCGAGCCCTGGAAGTCAGACCTAGATCATGTCTCAGGGCCACGGCGTCTCCCATCAACACTGCAGCGTCTTTGCCACCAAGGGATCCAGCCGAGGGAGTCTCACTTTCTCCTCACCTCACGTTCTAGAACGTTCCTCCCGCCCCCAGGGGAGCACGGGCGAGGTGGTGGGGAGTAACGCCAGCACCTTCCTTTCTTCCGTCTCTAAAGGCAAGAGGAAGACCTGGCTCCCTGGCCTGAGGGGGAGCGGGTTTTCCGAGCCTCCAGGCCCCGCACACAGCGAAGGGCACCCCCCGACCCTGCTCCCCAGAGCAGCTCTCACGCGTCAAAACCAAGCCCTGCAGGGGCGACCAGGGCAGGGAAGGCCTCCCCCAAATATCTCTGCGGAAGAGGGCTTTGCACCAAAAGATGTCAAGGAACATGAGCCGGTTTTTGTTCATCGGGGCAAACAAATGCGAATTTTCCTTCTACCGGGTCAGCAGAAGAGGTGTGTGTTTTGTGAGAACCCGGAACCTGAGGCTTCAGAAGATAAACATTTTTGAGCTTGTGAGCAATTCAACATGTTCCCTCATGTTGCGCAGGGCTCGGGGGGAGATGCTCCTGGCTGTCTCGTTTGCATTTTGCAGTTACGCTGTCCTGTCTCGAATGTGGAACCCAACACGCCTTCACAGAACTTGACGGCGGGAGGATCGGCGAAGATCCAAGAGCACATCCCTCGCCAGAGTCAGGCCTGTTGTGTAAAGGCGCTAAAAATACCGTTTTCACGCTCAAATAAGATACAGGCGCTCAGGGCCAGAACAAAGGCGCAAAGAGCTACAAGGTGAAGGTCAAGACGGCCTCTCTCGGGCAGGGAGGTTGGGCTTTCCTTTAGTTTTAATAAGAAGGCAGCTGTGATGACTCTGCGCCGCTCAGCGTAACCCCCCAGGAGGGTTGCAGCTGTCGCCGGCACTCGAGAGGGATCCCCACGCGTGCGTGCCTTCCTCCTGAGGAGAGGGGAGCAGTCATGGAGGGCGTCGGGGCCGGTGCTCATTACCTGACTCCCGGGCTGGTGGCGGCCTTGTAGGTCAGAACCAAGTTCATCTCTGACAACTTACACGTGAGGGGACGGAACCAGTCCTAGAGGGGGAGCTGGAAGGGCTTGGCTGAGTCACAGGCAAGGAGGGAAGGCAGAGATCCCAGGTCTTCACACCCCACAGCCCACGCCCGCCCCGCAGCACACATCTCGAGGTCCCACAAGTGCGGGCGTCCCTGGCCGCACAGCTCGGCGCTGTGTCACATCCCGCGAAGGGCCCAGGTTTCACTGGACTCCGGCAGTAAGACTACGAGGTGAGCGAAGAGACGCTGCTGCAGCCGCCTCTCCACCGAGGAAGCAAAGGTTCCCGGTGGTGAAATGGCGAGCCGGACAGCAGCACGGAGCTGGGGTCACCTGGCGCTGCCCACCCCTCCCGCTGCCCGTGCCCGCCCTGAGGGGAAGTTGGAGGCTTAACCGACTGAGCCAGCCGGGCGCCCCCACAGACAGTTTTTTAAAGTTTAAGTTTCGGGGCACCTGAGTGGCTCAGTTGGTGAAGCGTCTGACTCTTGGTTTCTCGGCTCAGGTCATGATCTCACGGCTTTATGAGTTCGAGCTCCGCATCGGGCTTTGTGCTGACAACGCGGAGCCTGCTTGGGATTCTCTCTCTCCCTCTCTCTCTGTCCCTCCTCCATTCATGCTGTCTCTGTCTCTCTCAACGTAAATAAATAAACCTTAAAAAAATTATAAAATGGGCGCCTGGGTGGCTCAGTTGGTTGAACTGCCGGCTTCGGCTCAGGTCATGATCTCGCTGTCTGTGAGTTCGAGCCCCACATCGGGCTCTGTGCTGACAACTCGGAGCCTGGAGCCTGCTTCGGATTCTGTGTCTCCCTCTCTCTCTGCTCCTCCTCTGCTCGTGCTCTGTCTGTCTCTCTCAAAAGTAAATAAACATTAAAAAATTTTTTTAAATATAAAAAAATAAAGTTTAGGTTTCAAAATGTTTTTGAAATAAGAAATACGATTTACTTTACTAATGACACACATATAAATATATGTGTACAAATGTTTTATGAAGTAGAAACCTTCCTACCTTTGTGGTTTCCATGAAGTATGGTCTCCACGTAAGTATGTTGGGCCTGACTGTTGTGGGTTGAGCTGTGTCCTCCATAAGAACATGGGGAGGTCCTAACCCCCAGAACCTGAGAACGTGGCAGATGTCACCATGTTAAGATGACATCATACTGGATTGCAGGGGCCAGAGGGGGGTTAGGTCCAAGGACAGGTGTCCTTACAAGGGGAGGGGGATTTGGAGACACGGGGAAGGCGGCCACGTGAAGACGGAGGCAGAGTTTGGAAGGGTGCAGCCAAGGCCAAGGAGCGCCAGGGACTGGGGACAGCCACCAGACGTGAGAGAGGCACCAAACACGCTCTCCATCTGGGCTTCCAGAACGAACCAAGTGTGCTCACACCCTGATTTGGATTCCTGGCCTCCTGAATGTGGGACAATAAATTTCTGGCTTTTCGAGCCACCCAGTGTGTTAACTCTTAGGGCAAATGGTCGCGGGAAATGAATGCGATGACCATTAGGCTGCCATCCTGGCCCGAGGAAGGGGTGAGACGCACAGCTGAACACACGGCCTCCTGAAGGAGGGAGAGTGGAGAAAGAAGTCCGGAGCCCCAGGCTTGAGGAGCCCAGGCACCCCACGAATGGTCCGACGGAGGACTATGAGCCTGACAAGAACAGACAGGCCAAAGAGGAGGAGGAAGATGGACATGGAGTTCCGAGAACAAAGGGAAGAGACAGATGGGTGTTGGGAGCGGGTGGGGGCTGAGGAATGAGACAGACGAGGAGGCCGCTGGAGGGAGATGATGGGTGAGGTGAGACATTTGAAGGGTGAATCCCCGGGGGAGGCGAGAGGAGGTGGGGCCCCAGCAGTGACCAAGGGAATAAAGCTCATGACACACAGGGCTCGGACGTGCCATGGGGTCTGGCGCCACACGAGTTCTACCGTGTTCGATGGAGCACAGCATCACTCGTGCGTGGGGGACCCGTGCCCCCTGCCAACAGGGACTCGGCACGGGGCCACCGCTTGTACTTCTGTCTCCCTGGGCCCCCGGCTAACTCTCGGTTCACAGCAAATTTATTCTGAATAATTGGAGTCTCTCACAAAATGAGCACAGACACAAGTTACACTTTCTCTGAACTATTTCTTGTCACGATGTGGAGCGCAAACACAGCTTCGGATTAGGCCACACTGCGGAACGGGCCTCGTCGCAGCTGTATTTCCTTCCAGTTTCCCTAAGACCAACGTCTGTCGTTTGACGTCACACGTGCACCTCTCAGAGCCCAGCGTGGAGATATTTGTTTATGGGGTGTTGGGCTCTGGTTGTGCACCTGTCCTCTCAGAGGCTGCGATGGGCTGAGGGCAGATCTCTCTCGTAAAAAATAAATAGCAGTAAGTAAATAAAGGCGAGAAAAGCATGGAGGACAACTGGGGAGAGGGTCTTCACAGACCCAGAGTGGTCTGAGCAGAACAGGTTCAAATGCACTGGCCTGAGGCTGGCCTTCAAACGTGACGCTCGAGGGCTGAAAATTTTAAGTGAGCATTTTACGCTCAGCAATGCCGGACGCCCAGTTCCTGAACCCCCTCTCTCTTCCAGGACAAAGTCTGGTCCTGAACACAGGAGCCAGTCTGCAGTCACGGCTCATGTTGTCACACACGTGTCCTGCATACTGACATGGTCCGACTGGCTGCTAATCAAAAGTCGACTCTTTTACATCTGACTCATATTTCCTGAGTCCCAATAACGTTAAAGATTGGTGGGGGGCGGGGTGCTGGGCGAGGGACAAATGAGGGTCAGGCTTCGCGTGCCAACAACATCTCTGTCCTCTGTGGGCTGTCATTAGCACCAAGGATGTCTGAAGGCTGAGTCAGTTACATTTTCTTATTATACACTTTGGTTCCTGGTGGTTATTTATATTGTGGTCCACTGGAAGATCTTATACTCAATTTGGGTTTGACATAATCAGTTCTCTGAGCAGAACAGCCCATTATTTTATGTTACCCCCATGCACTTTGGGGAATGTCTCTGGAATGAACATCCTAATTATCTCCCCAACCTCGGTCATCAGGAGGATGGAGAGCTTAACAAGCAGAAATGCTCTTTGGAACAGGCAGCTCTTTGGACACCGGGATTTTCTATTGTTTTGGGCCACGATGCTGTGAACCAGGCATAAAGGAGTTGCTGCAGGCACAGGGGGAGAGAAGGGTAGGCAGGGGTGTACAGGTGCGGGCGGAGGGGGCTCCACAGCGAAGCCTCCACTCGGATGCGTCTGGTTGGATTCAGAAACCCTTGAGCAGCAGACGGGCCCCGGGGGAGGCGGCCAGAGGCTACTAAATGGCATCACTCCACCTTCAGAGCCCAGGTCCCTCTAGAAAAAGACAGCCTTGTGCATTAGACTGCACTGTGCTCTGCGTCAGCACCCAGCCCTGTGCTGGGACCCATGGGGTCAGCTCCCATATCACTGGGCCCCACGCTCTCCCCCAAGCCCTCCGGGCCTGGCCGATCACCTCTGCTTCAACAAACAGCCCAGAGCCTGTCTTTGCTCATAGATCAGGCCATGCCCTTTGGGACCTGATGGCCCTGATGGGGACCGGCTGTGCATCGACCCACGGCTCGGTCAGCCAACCTGGTAATTCCGCTGCTCCTTCCCCACCCAGCCTGGGATCCCCTCCCGCCAGAGGCCTTTGGGCTCCCCATGTTGGCTCCAACATGCCCGTGTCCAGGCTGCCACGGGACCCTGTGGGCCCCCAGCACCAGGACCCTGAGCACAGAGCGGGTTCTCAACCCCTCTGCACTAGCACAATTTTACGCAGATTCGAACAGTTCTAGGTCCTGGGAAAATGTAAGCATCTGGGTAGGATGACATTAAATATGTCTTCTGTCGATTTTGGTACTTAGCAATAAAACGGCAGCTAGATTATAAAGCGTGTAAGGTACAGAAAGAGGCATGAAGAATAAAACACACATGGGTCAGCCTGCCACGGATCTTGGCCACACGGCCTCATGGCCATGAGGGTCTCAGACCCAGAGAACAGCTGTCCTTGGTGGCCCGTTACGGCCACACACTGAGCATAGGTCCCTGGGAGAGGGCCCCTCGGGCTGCAAAGGGGCCGAGGCAGTCCTGCCGGAGTTTTGCACAGACAAGTACTAAAAATGCTTGGGAGTTTTTCCCTTGGGGAACCCACGAGAAAATTTCAAAGGGAAAATCCGGAGTCCCTTATCGCCATGGTTATGAGAAAGAGAAAACTCAATTCAGAGGCCCTGTTGGCCCTGGAAGGGGAGACACCAGCTGGCTGTGTTTAATTTTCCTTGGCTTTGAAGCCTCCAAATGCACACAGCTATGTGGGAAGCAAACGTTTTCTTTGGCGGCCAAGGCCCTGCGTGGTTAATGCATTTATTGACGTTGCTTTAGCTTAGACTGTTAAGGCCACACGCCGGAAGGGGACCCGGTGCGGAGCCACCCCCGCTCTGGCCCGGAGAGTGCTCAGGACCAGTTATTTTACACTAAAAAGCTCGAAGGAGATGCCAGCTCTTTTAAGCCAGATTTCCGGGTTCAATTCCCTCCTTCTCCTGCAGGCATCCTGAAGGGTTGGCCACACCGCGTGCTTGGCAAAGAACGGCTTCTGCTGTTGGCTGGGGCCGGGTTTGGATTCCAGGCTGGCCTCGCAGTGAGCCCTGCACACGGCAGGTGAAGCCACCTGCTGTGGGCCAGCTTTCCTTCTGCAGGACTCGATAGCAAGGTGTGCCAGGCGTCCGGAGCTGGCTGTGAGGGCGTCGTGTGGTGCTCAGAGTGAGCCAGGTGTTTCTGCGGCTACTCCAGAACATTCCACCAGGAGAGCATTTAAACAACAGGAGAGCCGCGGCCACCAGTCGCCAGCCCTAATTTCATAGGAGCCCTGAGATGATGTTAATTGGCAGAGTGGAAGCTTCCGTGTTGAGCCAGTCCCCAGAAGGCGTTGCCTGAAGTCTGTCCCTCGAGCCATGCCTAGTGGTCTCACCCCATGCTGGCTCTGAGTACGCAGACGCTGCCACTAACAGGCTTTCCCAGCAGTCCCCGGCGGGCACCCGCTTGCCCTAATGCCTTCTGGGGCCTTCCTCTTTTCTGAACAACGGATGCTTGTCTATATCAATGGCCAACAGACTGGAGTCACTCAACTGAGGCAGCCTGAAGGAAGGATGGCCGGCTGTGAGCCGACCTTTCTGTATGTGGATGGCACAAGGAAAGGATAGAAGGTTCTAAGAGCGGCTCAGGAAAACGTCCTGGGCTCTGAGCTGCCTGGGTCCAAACAAGCAGGTGTGTGACACTGGCCATGTGGCTTCACCTTCCTTATCTGCAAAGTGAGGATGATAAGACAACCCGATGAGTAGGTTTCGCTTGGGTTTTAATGATTATATGTGAAAAACGCACATGGAATGCTTAGCGAGTCACTGGCACGTAGTACACGTTCAGTACACATTTGCTGATATGCAGGGATGATGTGCTTTCGACGTGGCCCACACGTGAGATACACGCTCACAGAACACGAGGAGCACTGAGCAGCTGTCTCACCTTCTCAGACTCCCTCTGGAATCGATAACATCAGGGAGGGGCACGGGCTTGGCAAAGCCTTGCAACAGTCAATGTAAAGCAGAGGGATTATGACACGACTCACGGAAACGGGTGACACGGAGACGTGGGAGCAATGGAGAACTCTTCCCAGAAGCCCTTATGAAAGGGGCGCTCAGAGAAGAGAAGTCGGTGAAATTGAGGCAGAAAGAGAGGAGGCAAAACCCTCGGGGCACCCAAAGCTTGGAAAGAAAGCACCCGAGAGCTCTTTTCTTTGTCCTGGACGAGGAGCCATGCAGGACACAAGGACCCAGGCGGGAACATGAGGCTCCCGAGGAGTCTGTTAGGATGATCCAAGGGCTGGTTCAGCCCTTAGGGTCTCCCACCTGGAGCACGAGGCGGGGAGCCTCTTGCAAAGAAGGCAACCGGTGCGGCTCTCGCCCCAAAAAGTTCTTCAACAATCTCAACTGTGCCAACAGCTCGCATCAAGCTTCCTTTTTCGGAGGATCGCTGCAGAATTAGGCCATGAAGAAAACCACGTGTGCAATGACACCAGCGTAGTGCACGGCAAAAGCAGTTCTCTCCCGAAATTCCCATTCTGTGCGGCGCTAATGGTGGGTGCGTGGCACTGACTCTGAACTCACCAGGATGAACCTGCAATTTTAGATCTTGATTCGTGGGTTAGAAAAGGCAATACCGGATTCATAATTTGAAACCACCCTTTCATTACACCATGATTACAGCTTAATTTGCATACCAAGTTGGCTTAGAGACTACGCGGCAATTAGGCAGGCTCCTGCCCGTGACCTCGGGGCTGGACGCAGACTTACTTGTTAAGGATTTTGGCTCTCTTAGCGCTGGAAAAATTCTCCAGTTGCAAGGACTCTTGAGTGAGGAAAGCGACAGCCAGGTGAAAGTAGTTGTTCCAAAGCTGAAAACCAAAAAGGCGGAGACTCTGAGGTGCTGGGCAGCTTGATAACCCTCTGAGACATTCCTCACCAGCCCTGCACACGCGTCTGAAATGTTCATACACCCGCGGTCACATACACACGGGGCTAACCAGTCACCTGTGGTGTGGTTCTGGGCTGGGCCTGGGTGTTGAGGTCACAGTGCACGTGTTCGAATCCTAGCTCTAACACTTCCCCAGGCAACTAACCTAAGCTCCCAGTGCCTCAGTTTCCTGAGAGATAAAGTGGGATTTTGAGTAGCACCCATCTCATAGAGCTGTCAGAGGATCAATGTGCAAAGCTTTTGGGTAGTGCCGTCTATGCAGTAAGAACACAATGATGTTGGTTCCTACTGGTATGCGCTATGGAGCCCCTTACTTAATAATATATAGATTTCGCCCCAGATAGATAGATAGATAGATACATTTATCTCGGAGCCTGGTGCCTGCTTTGGATTCTGTCGCCCTCTCTCTGCCCCTCCTCCACTTGCTCTCGCACGTGCGCCCTCTCTCTCCCTCTCTCAAAAATACATATTAAAAAATTTTTTAAAAATAATATATATATTTCTATAATTTATTACTTTTTTCAGATACTAAAAATGTATATAAACACTAGAAAACTAAAGAGAAGAGATGTAAAACATCCAACACTTTATATTTCAAAGACTTACAGATTATGTGGCTGAACAGACAATTCGCTATGAAATGACTTTGCTCTAAAGCTCTGCACACCGGAGGTCATATGTACTTTAACACGGTCACCTAGACGTGCCATTGTAAAAGCGTCATTGTGGGCAGATTCCTAAAGTCATGGAACTAATGCCCCTTGGTCAGGTCAGTGTTTAAGACCAGGTCAAGAACATTAACATGAAGGAAGAATTCTTGGAGCACAAATGGGGAGGACTCAGACATACTCCTCAACCCACCGGGCTTGTGCCAGAGGACAGTCTGGGGGAGCGAGGGAGGAATTCCACCTGCTCCCAGTGGGAAAGAGCCTGGACAGAGTTCTCATCACACCTCCAAGCTCGAAGGGCCTTCCACAGTCTTTAGAAGAAATTTGTGGGTGCTGGTTTTCCCATTTACAAAACAGGGATAATATTTATTCTATCAAAACAGGGATAATATTTATTCTATCAAATGAAGATCCTTGCAAAGTGTTATACAAAAATAAGGTGTAAACAGTACTGACTCTATTTTTAGTTACCTGTGAGGTAAGTGGAAATTTTAAACAAGAGTTATAAGTAAGAGTGTGCGGTCTTCATTTATCTGACACATTTCATGAACCTGGCATTTTCTTTCGTAACACAGCAGCTCATACGATCGCTGCAGAATTGCCCAGGTAAGTGCTATGCCCCTGATTCTCAGATGAGGTGCAGAGACTCCCCCAAAGCCCTGGGTTAAATGTGAAGCAGATTGAGGGTCTCGTCCTGAACCTCACAGCTGATACTTTTTCACTGCCCACAAAGGTACATTCTCTCTTAGCCCCATTTACACTAAAAGGGTCAATAACATACAAGTCGCTTCTTTTGTTTTTGGAACTCACAGCCCCTCCATGCCTGGTCCCCCACCACACCCCCGTCTCCTGGCAATGGCCTCTTGTCGCAGCACTGGTGGGAGGCAGAGCCACTTGTGGGTGCGTCCTGAGAATCACAGGCAGGGGCTCAGCTAGAGCTGTGCATTCATGGACTGTGACACAGGTATACTCTGGGGGGGGGGTGTTGATTACGGGGAAGGTTGGGCATGTGTCGGGGTAGGGAGTATGTGGGAAATCTCTGTGCCTTCCCCTCAATGAACCTAAAACTGCCTTAAAAACAAAAAGTCTTGGGGCACCTGGTGGCTCAGTTCGTTCGGAGTCCGACTCTTGGTTTTGGCTCAGGTCATGATCCCAGGGTCATGGGATCAAGTCCCACATAGGGCTCCCCACTGAGCTCCCCACTGCTTAAGATTCTCTCTCCCTCTGCCCCTTGCCCCACTTGCATTCTCTCTCTCTTAAAAAAAAAAACTTAAAAAGTCACATAGAAATACCAACCAAAAAATCGTATACAATGCATGATTTGAGGGGTGTGGTGCTGACCCACAAAGGCTGTGACTCGAGGTCTGAATTTGCATGGAGTCCGAGGGCTAGATGATAGCAGTACGTAAGCTTCTCGGTTTGGGTAGTTTTACTGTAGTTATGTAGGAGGAAGTTCCTATCTGTAGGAAATACACACTACAACATTGGGGGGTATGAGGTTAAGAGTCCTTTGTATGGTATTGCCAGCAATGGGAGGCAGCGGGGCAGGAGCATAGGGAAGCAGAAAGGGGAAGAAGTAGGAAGCCTTCAGGACTGATAAGTGGAAGGAGAAGGAAGTGCTTGGAGAGAGAACCGTGCAGTAATAATGAGGACGTAAGAACATAAAAATGCGCCTTGTCAGAGCTCCAGCTGCCTGGAGCTCACAGTGAAGGCTGCCTCTGCCATCAGGCACTCAAGCCCTCCCCCTGGGAGTGGGACGGGGGTGGGCTTCAGGTGGAACAGCAATCCATATGCACTTCACACCTGCTAAGGGGCAAGGTGCTAGGTTGGCGGTCCAAAGTGTGTGTGGGCACGAGGGAAGCACCCTGGGGACCTAACTCGTGAAACACTGAACAAGAGTAGCATTAACGGACATGCTGGGAAAAAGGAGCCCACACTCACAACAGCTGCTCTGTTGTGACCAACCAAACAAAGGACACAAAAAGAAGACCTGAATATTCCTGTATGGGATGGGAAAAAAAATACTGCGGAGTATTCCCCCCGTACTGTAACATTTTCCTACATTTATTTATGAATTCAAGAAAGCCCCAATTAAAATAAAAGCAGCATGTTTAAAAAGCGAGGTTAACAAGCCGATTTTGCATTTCACATGGAAGAGGAAATACAAAAAGAAGAGCCAAGATAATTTTGCACTAGCACACTAACAGGCAAGCTCTGGCTCTCCTAGCTGGGTATAAAACCAGTAGATAATAACACAGGAAACAGAACGGATACATACACACATACACACACACACATTTGCAATTATGTTTTTTGACGGTGGCATTTTAAATCACTAGGAAAGAAGAACCTATTCATGAAATGGCAAAAAGTCAAGTTAAACTCTTACCCCTAGCACTAACTAGAGAAATCCCAGGTAGATCAATCATCAGGAAGTTTAAAAAAAAAAAAAAGCAGAACTATCAAGGTATCAGCAAATACTAACTACATAAAAAAAAATAGGTACATTTATAACACTGAGGCAAAGAAGGATTTGCCAAGCAAAACATAAAACCCAAAAGCCATAGAAGAAAGGACAGATTCGACTGCAGAAAAATTAAAACTTTTATATGATAAACTGTAACCCATGACGAGGCTATATTAAGAATTTCAACTTACAGAAAAGTGTGACAAATAGCCCAATAGGAAAATGAGTACAGGAAACGATCAGATGGTTCATAGTAGAAATCACACAGCCAGTAAGTGTTCTCACCCTAAGTAGCAATCAAAGAAATTCTAACAAAAATAAGAATCAACAATTTTAAAGAAATTGGTATTGGAGATGATTTTAGACAATGCATGCTCTCAACGAAGGTTAGCGGGATTGCAAATTGCTACGGTCGGGTAGTTTATCAGTGTCCATTCACGTACAATTTCATACCACTCGGCCTCGCAATTATGCTTCCCGGAGCCCGTCTTACAGCAATGCAACACTGAGATGCATTGCTTGCAACAGGGACAAACTGGAACATTCTATAGGTCATCAGTGCAAAAGTGCCTGCACAGATGTTGGTACATTTACATTGTGAAATGTGACAGAACAGAAAAAAAAATACAGAATATAATTCAATTTGTGTTAAAAGCAAAAGAAAGCCTACATAGGTCTGGATAAATGCATACACAGGCATCAGGAAGGGCACACAATTAGTCAAGAGCCACTCTGCAAAGAGGAAAAGGGTGGGGGAGGGGTCTTACATATTTTACTCGATGTGCTGATTTACAGTGCATGAATATTTTACAATGAGAACACATCTGTGCTTTTAGGATATGTGAAAACAAGGAATAAGCAGAGAAAAAGATAAAAACTTAAACAACGTAAAGAATAGTAACACTTCTAGATACACAGTTCCAGATCTATTATTATACACTTACATTCTATAATGCAGATAAAATAGACATTTAAAATTTAACAATTATGAAAGAAATATGGGCATAGATTCCTTCTCAGTGAACTGTCCTGCAGGAAACTAATGCCACTGGCACCTGGATGCTTTTTTTATTAGCAAACTTTAGTAAACTAAGTAATACTAATAAAAAAATCATTATTAGCAGAAATACATCCAGAGTGCAGTAGAAGGGACAGCCGTCCATACCAATGCACGGTAAATCATGCCAGGCAAAACCAGTCCTTATTGCTCACACACACACACACATTTCCACCACCTCCTTCCTCCCCACCCTCTGTGAACACTGAAGGAGCAGGCCCAAAATTGACAGATCAGCTGATGAAAACCAAGGCCATGTCCGGTAGGGTCTGTGCCCGGTAAAGGCCAGTGCAGGTAGCATAGAGCCAGGAGAGAACCAAGTTCCAAAAGCCAGCAGAGCTCAGGGATGTGAACCCGCTTTGCTGAGCCTTCCCTCCCCACATCAGGACGGTCCGGATCTGAGACAGTCCCCTCAGTTACAACAGACACAAGTGGCCTCCCTGCTCAGATCCTACGTGTCACTCTGATTCAGTACTTTTGCCCTGAAACAGCTCCATCTCTGTCCTTGCGAAATAGAGCAAATACTCCAAAGGCATAATTTTCAATCCCTGGGTTCCAGTGGTATATCTTGTAAATTCCATTTCCATACCTTGGACGGGAAACCAATTAAGTTCGAGGATTAGAAATGTTAAGATATTGGCTCAGACCAGCAATTTGTTTTAGCATGATTTCCCAACAAAGGGTATGTCTACCTTTCCTCTTACCTGTAGCTCAAAGTTGGCTTGATCCAGAAATTTTTTGTTCAGCATATCTGCATACTGATTAATTGCTCGCAGGAAGACTCTGAAAGATCAAGGGAAAATTACATAATTACACACTTATGCTCTGGCACCTTTGCAGGGCTTGGCATTTCAATTAGATACAACCCGAGACTGTCTGGAAAGTGAACTCTCTAAGTTCTGTGAAAAGCTGTGAGGCTGTGCCAATAAAAAGCCCAGAGAATTATATGCAGATATTCTCCAAATTAATCAAGGAAATTAGCGGAATAAAAGAAATGGACCAAAATAACAGCATCTGAAAGTAACATATGAAAAGTATCACTAAAAACCTAATTTAAAAAAAGAAAGAAAGGAAAGGTGCAAATTAAATCCTCTTCTCAAGTCACGATGTCTTCATGGTATTTTATTAAATTGGTCTTTGCTTAGCTGGCTTTTTACAGTTAAGCTTTTGAAAGTGCTGTTGTACGCCATCTATCAGGCTCGGAGCAGTTGGGTGACGTATTCGGAAGTACGGCTTATTTCAGTGTCATCTGTCCTGTGTTCCAAATGTTAATTTTGGTAACTAATTACTTGTTCGAACAAAATAAAGAAAGCTGTAGTAGATGTGTAAGTGATTTAACCAGAATGCTAGCAGGAACTTTAATTCATCGATCCATCGATAACATACAATTTTAAGCACCCGGAGCAAAATATCGCATCCTTCAACACCTTGAGTCTGACGTTCCTGTGACGGGACAGGTAATTTGGAAGGTTATGAATGACCCCCGAGTACTAAGCCTTCCACCAGCCTGTTCATCCTGTAGATTTGTTTTATTGCCCTTGAGGGTGTTTACGATAATAAAGCTCAGTCCAGATACTTCTTTTTAAATGACCCTTCTCCCTTTGCACAAAGGCGGGATGCAAGAGGAATTAGCATTAGGTCACAGATAATAAACTTAATTACACTTCCTCTGTTTAGACAGCAGGAAGCAGCCAGAGAGGGTAAGAGAAATCTAGGTTACTTCCCAGGAACCAGTGCTCTCCGAAAGCACTATCTCTTCAGCTGTGCATGCCTGCCGAAATGCATCCCTGCCTATCTCAGAGCCACTAGAGGCCAGGTAGCCTGGGAGGAGGGAGAAAGGGACTCTCCACCTGGGGCTTTAAGGAGGACTCCATCCCCACCCCCAACACTGCAGCTTCTCTGGTGCTCCAACTGCCGGCAGCTCTAAGAAAGGGGGTTTGCAGACAGCATTTCATTAAGGAACCTCTTGGTTGCATCCAGGGCCAAAACAGGTGTGACAAATGGCCTGTGCTGGAGTTTTCCATCTCAGGTGCTGAAGAAAAGTGTGGCAGGAGTTGTCTAAATTCCTCCCTGGTGACATTAAATCGAACCAGAATGGAGGCATCCATGTTTTAAGTGACTCCCAGTGGCGGGACGTAGGGATCCTGGCCTTGTCCGTTAACTGGGAGCACAGACTGGGAAGCAGCATCCATCAGCCAGAGGGATGGCAAGTATTACGGCTATCGGATCCCCGGTTAAATTTGAAAAGTAGCTCTCATGGCTGAATTTTGTGATTTATTGAGAAAAGCAGAACACAGGGCACTTAGGGCATCCTTACAAATTAATACAGGACCAGATGAAAAACACTAAGTTTAGGACATGCCTTGTGTATATATGACACCTGGAGACCTAATCAGCCCTCCCGTCCTGGGCAGGGGTCTCCCGGGCCAAGGTTAGCCCTCAGAAGTACAAGACATGTGGCTAAGGAGACAGTGGTCTGCCTTGCCCCTGTGACCCTTGGCGACAGTGTTCAGAGAACATCTGGGGACCTGTACTGCATTAACCCTGGCAACCCGAGAAAATCCCCCCGGATGTCACTTTCTGTCATTAAGGGGTGATTCCCATGCAGCACAAAAACCTTGGGCTAATGACCACAAACACATTTTTCCCCTCAATTTTTCCTTCAGTTTCAGAACTCAGCTGTTCACTAGGGTACCCCAGGGTCCTTCTGAACTTTAAGGAAGACCCTCCCTCCATCCCTCTTTGACAATAAAGGCAAGTTTACTAGAACATGCATTATTACTACATGGTAATTATTCTGCCTCAAGATAGCACCCAAACAGTTACAATATGCTACTTCTAATTAAGGTCTGGAACAATTTCAGCTGGTTAAATAAATATATTTCTCAAAATGACTTTTTTTTTTTAAATATGCCATGCTGAAATAATATGAAGGCCAAATAAAAACTTTTTAATGAACTGACATGGAGAAAGAGCGGGGCTGAGAGGGATTCTATAATTTAGATTCACTATAAATTTTAAAAAAGTGAGGACAAAAAGCAAATAACAGAATGTGAGTTGTAGCAAGACACCTAAAGGAAAAATCAAATAAAACCCATCATTATTGGCATCAACAAGGGCAAGCTGCTCGGGCTCAGTGCATCCAGGGCCACACACTTTCTAGAGAACCATCCACCACCAAGGACACACACAAATTATACCCCGCAGCCCACACTAGAGGGGATTAAAAACTGAGCAATGCCAAGTACATCTCAGGATCAATCAATGATCTAACAAGGCAAAAAGAAACATAAACAGGGGTTCACTTTTACATAAGAACATCTTTTATCTGCTACAATTCATGGATTGTTTCTGATAAATGTTAGAGAAAATAAATAAGAAAATCACATTAGAAGCTTCTGCATAACAGTCTGCTTTCAGTCACAGAGGAATATGGAATGAATCACAAACTAAGCTCAGTGCCTGGACAGCAGGATGCCTTTCTAGTTTGAGATGAAGAGTTCAGGCTGGTTCATCACAGCTCAAGACCAAGTCCTTTTTGCTGAGAAGCAATGAAAGGGAGGGTGGGTGTGAATGGGCTGCCTCTGAAGCCCTGTTGACTGTCTGTGCTGGGCACTGGTGGAGCTGGGCTCAAGGACAGGGAAGGCCACCAGACTGTTCCCAAATACTCCTGTCTGCTTATTCATTCATGTGCCTGCAATGCTAAGTCACCACCCAGCATGGATATGTCCCCTAGGTGTCCATCACCGGAATAGATGGATGGGTGGGTGGGACGGTGGATGAATGGATGGATGGATGGATGGATGGATAGATAGATGAATGGATGGATAGAAAATAGATGGATGGATGGATGAATGGATGGATGAGTGGATGGATGGATGGATGGATGGGTGGGTGGATGGATGGGTGGGTGGATGTGTGGTTGGATGCTTGAATGGATGGATGGTGTGATAGATGGATGGATGATGGATGAATAGATGAGTAGCCCAGATGATCAGGCCCTGACCTAAATTAGAAGGCTCAGGTAGGCTAGAATATTTGGTAGCCACTGATCTCTGTGGAGTCCTTATATTCTGAGTAGATTTTCCACTGTGGGGTTTAGCTCTTTTGAGTTTTGTGTTAACCAAATTTCTTATTAGGCATTTGGCATTTATGGTTGGGCACTGTTCCATCATTCTTGCCTTCACCTCCAGAGCTGGTCCCTCCATTCTTTTCCACCTCCAGAGCTAGTCCCTCATTCTCCTTTCCACTTCTAGAGCTGGTCCCCTCATTCTCCTCTCTACCTCCAGAGCTAATCCCTCATTCTCCTCTCTACCTCTAGAGCTGGTCCCCTCATTCTCATCTCCACCTTCGGAGCTGGTCCCCCATTCTCCTCTCCACCTCTGGACCTTGTTACTTGATGGCAGGAACCTTGTCTTTTACATATCAGGATCCCCCAAACCATTTAAAAGGACCCCTGGGCACTATTAGTATTCTGAAGTATTGTGACCTAAGGAACCATCAGCATCTACCTGAACTAAAAAATCTCTCAGAGCCAGTGGTGTGTCCAGGATTGGTACCAGTCAAACACAACAAAACAAAAGCAAACAAACACATCCTGAGCCTGCCTTCAGGCAAAGAGAGAATCCAAGCTCCGCATCCAATATTACCAAACATAAGCACGGGACACCATAAAGAGAGGTCACACATATTGTTCCCCATGTTACTAGCTCCTAAGAGTGTGAGAGCAGAGTGCTGCAGGGGATGGAGGGTGTCAGCAGTGGAAGGTGGGAAACAGTATAGACTGGCCCTGGCACTGCTCTGCCAGAAAACTGAGGGACTCAGGAGATAAAGATTCATAACTCTGTGAGCCAAGCAAGTTATGTCTATTCCCAGCCGGGAAGATTAAGTAATTTCTAAAAACAAAGCTAATGGCGTGAGAATCAAATGCTTTCGTGGATGCTGTCCCACATGGTCAAAACGATTAAGAAAAAGTGTGAGCCCGTATTTAATAGTTATTTTCAATCATTTTTAATCTTTGGATGACTTTATTTATAACCTAAAATCTTGGAAGATAAAACCAAACACACAAATAAATAATGTAGAGAGAACCACAGGCAAATTATGTCATCTCAAAAAGATTAAAAAAGCCATAAGGTCCAAATGCACTTTGTCTAAGACATTCAAATTATTCAAAGCAAATGACTGCAAATTTTATTTTTAATGGCCGCAAGGAAAGGACTTTATTTATCTCACTCTTCTTGGTAACTGATTCCTGACTCCAGGAAGTCCAAGTCATCATCTATACCAGTCCTGTTATAACGTTCCCCATTTTCAATCATTAGGGGCCAGTGTGAGGTAGAGTTCATTCCCAAACCTCATACAATTAAAACAAGAAAAAAACAAACAAACAAAAAAAACAAAAAACAAAACAGGAAGTTTTCTTGACTTCCTTCTCTTCTACCTGGATGGTTAACCACAGTGAGCTCCCAATAGAAACAAAATGGCACACTGTAATCCTTAATGGTGTCAAATATGAACTGGATCGTTGTGCACACACTCACATACATACATCCAATTACAGTCTTAATCCAATTCTTTCTATCCATTGTCTACCACCTATCTATTCTCTGTCTTTTTCCCTCCCTATTAATCAATCAATCAATCAATCAATCTTTTCACATCTGTATAAACATTTAGCCTCAAGAACTTTATAATCCCTTTGTGTCTCTCATCTACCTGTCAACCATCCACCCATCTAGTTATCTATCCTTTTCATGTCCATGTAAGCATTTAGCTAGAAGACCTTCATAAAGTGGCTCAAGTTTTTGAGATTCTCGTATTTTCAAATGAAAAGTACGCACTGTGAAGCCCCTGAGGTCCCTCGAACCTCGAATCTAAGGGTCATGTTTTTTAACTTTGAGATTAAAGGTAACAAAGAGCTATCACCACATTGTACAAAGTCATTTTAACACCATGATTTCCACTGACACTTTATAAAATGTTAAGTAGCATTAGGTAGAAAGGGGCAGACATGCCCTAGAGTTCTACGCTTTGACGCATCTTTAGGACACAGGCTGGGTGTGTGGAGTGAGGCTCAGTGGACGGAGGCACCTGCAGAGATCTAAGCCCCTCAATCACAAGCATTTCACACAGAAAATCCTGCAGGCTTTGCCTCTGGGACCACATCCCTTGCACGAAAAGGGACTTGGATGCCGTGAAGGCTCCAGAAGGGGACCTTCCCAATAAGCTGTCTATTGGAAAGCCGTGTGTGCGGAGCACTAAAAAGTAGCACTAAATAATTACGTGTTAATTGAGTAGAGGGGACCTTAGCAAGTGCAACATAATTAGGAACCAGTTTAACTATTAGAAGTTCCTGGCACAATTACAATCGCTAAAATGCCTTTATCATGATGGAGCCTCAGGCTTTTCTAGCATCTCTGTTACCCAGTGTTTGCTGCCAATAAAACTGGAAGATGAGTGCCTCATTACGACACAGGGAAAAACAGCAAGAAAGGCACTGAACTTTGTAGAATACAAAGCTCCATTTCTCAGACGGTGACGCAGTGACGCTGTGGGGTGTTTCATTCCTTTCGTAAACGTACTTTATGCTATATAATTAGATTGTACAGTTCATTATGAGGGCATTTAAATACCTCTGGCATTAACACAAGAGACGCTTTGGGGTGAAAAAAAAGGATGCATCTTTTCATGAAATGTTTTGCCCAAAAGAAGCGGAGGAAAGGAAGGAAATTAAAAGTGACAGATTCTATCCCTGCAGAACAAGGAAAAGGAGCTGGAAAACTGCCTGAAATGATTTCCACATAATTCAGGAGGGCCAGGAAGGAAGGGAGACTTTGGGAGACGTGATAAGGAGATGCAGAGAGAGTCCCTTCAACCAGCTAGCTGGTGGGAGGGAGGCCACTTCTCACACCTGGCAGAGTGGCCCTTCGCTCAAGGCAGTGACCAAACGGGGTCAGCCACTTCCCTTCAGCGGATCCCGGGTGGGCAAGACACATATGCACGAGGAAGTGACTTCTAAGCAAGACCCCGGGATAGGACACATGGAGTGATCCCCAGAAGGTGGGGAACCTGGGTGGACCTGCTCCCACGTTTGCGATTTGGGACATAGTGGGAAGACCACTGTCACGAGAGCTGTCTGGGAATGAGGCAGGAAGGGGTGGCTGGCGTCAGACTTGTGAGAGGTTGGAAATGCAAGGGTACATTTGCATGTGACATGGTGGGGAGGGGACATAAAGCACAGAAGGAGCAGTAAAGTCAAAAGATCCAACTGCCATTGTTTCCCAAAAGCATTAGAGACATTTCTCTTCGTGAAGATTTCCTGATTTCTCTTTTCAAATCAGGTTTCAGCATCTGTCAAACGTTGCACTAAAATCCAAAGTGCTGTGAATCTTTCCGCTGGCAGCCCGGCTGAGGCGGGCTCAGTCTGTGGTGCACAGAGAATTCCCAGGGAACGCCTGCTGGGGACAAAGACCGTGTCACCCCTGCTGTGCGATCTCCCAGGGGGGCAGAGGTCTCGGGGCCTCGCCCACCTGTCCGACACATGCTCCGTCTCTGGGTCCCACCAAAACAGTACACGTGGCCCAGGAGCCACCTCGGGCAGATGGTGAGAACCCCTGATGATAACCGGGACTCGCCCAGTCCTGCGATCCCTGTCCTGCTCTGCCACCCCTCACCACTGCTGCTTTACAAGGTGAGCATTCACTGAGCACCTCGCATATGCCCGGCGACTTCTGTCCCTTTCATAAAAATTCTGCCATTTAGTGCTCCCAAGTCCTGTGGGGTAAGAGTTACCTCGTGTCTTACGCAAAAGGCTCCAAGAGACAGAAAGAAGCACGTGTTCCCGGAAGGGCAGAGCAGGCTTAGACCAAGGCCATGACCGGACAGCATATCATGCAGCCTTCCTTAGGAAGCTCAGTCAGCGTGATCAGCACAATACAAATAAATCCCTGCAACTATTTTGCTTTTACGTTGTATTAAGGAAACTTTCCAACACGCACAATAATAGACGGCATACGAGACTCTCATGCACCCTTCACTGGGCTTCAGTGATCACCACCTCTGCACATTTCATCTCCCCTCACGTTATTGCTGTTATTCTTTTTCCTTAAGGGACTTTAATCTTCAAGCAGTTTCAGGTTCACAGCACGGAGTTCCCATATGCTCCCTGCCCCCCCTCCACTATCGGTATCCTGCGCCAGAGGGTACATTTCCTGCAGCGGGTGCACCCACACTGACATGTCATTATCACCCCAAACCCATGGTTTACATTAGGGTGCGCCCTCGGTGCTGCGCACTCTGTGGGCGGGGACAAATGTGCAGCAGCGGGAACGCACACTGCAGGACCCTACAGAGTGGCCGCAGTGCCCCGAACATGCTCCGTGTTCCCCTTGTTCGTCCCTCCCTCCCACGGGGCCCCTGGCAACCACCATCCTTCTACTGTCTCCACAGTGTTGCTTCGTCCAGGATACTATACAGTTGTGATCATACAGTAAGTAGCCGTTTCAGATCGGCTCATATTATTATTATCATATTTTCTAAGTCCCCTTTTGCCGGGTCTCAGATCCTTAATGCTGAAGGAGCTTTGCAGCAAGGGCCAGCAACACGTTCTCTTGTTAGGCTCTTTTCTTACGCAGCTTGGCGGCAGAGAGCGCCTGCCTTCCCCAGAATGTAGGGGTCGTTCACAGCATCAGGGTGCACAGTGCCCCGTACTGCTTCCGGAGGCTCAAGACGCAGCCCCGGCCACTAATGAGCTGCGTGGTTTTGAGTAGGTCACTCTGCCCCCAGAGCCTCGGTCTCTACCTATGCAAAACGGCTACTGGGGCGCCTGGGGGACACAGTCGGTGGAGCACCTGACTCTTGATTTTGGCTCAGGTCATGATCTCATGGTTCATGGGTTCTAGCTCCGTGTCAGGCTCTGTCCTGAAAATGCGGGACCTGCTTGGGATTCTCACTTCCCCTCTCTCTCTCTCTGCTCCTCCCCTGCTCACGTGCTTGCTTTCTCTCTCAAAATAAATAAACTTAAAAAAATTTTTTTGAAGGTTTATTCATTTTTCAGAGACAGAGATAGAGTATTGATGGGGGAAAGGGCAGGGAGAGAGAGACACAAATCTGAAGCAGGCTCCAGGCTCTGAGCTGTCAGCACAGAGCCCGATGCGGGGCTTAAACTCACGAGCTGTGAGAGCATGACCTGGGCTGAAGTGGCACACTTAACTGACTGAGCCACCCAGGCGCCTCAATAAGTAAACATTTTTTAAAAATAAAAAAATAAAAAATAAAGTGGTTATTAACACCAACCCTGCTAGGCTTTCAAGGAGTCCCGGATCTGCAAGGTACCAGGTGTCCGTGAATGGCCCTGATTACTGTTATAACTCAAACACGTACAGGTCTGTCAACTACATACAGACCAACTGGGATACAAATCCCACGTCTGCTCTCCTCACCAAGCTGGCTGTGTGAAAACGCTTCCCCCCACCCGAGCTACAACGCTCCCTGCCCCCCATCCTTCAAGGCAGCAAACTACAGCCCCATAACCCATTTGCGTAAATGAAGTTCTCCTTCATAAAAAACTTTTAAAGAACTGTGGTGAAGTGCATATAACGTAAATTTACCATCTAACCATTTCTAAGCGGCATTAAGTAGATTCACATGGTGGGGAGGCACCACCCCCGTCCGTCCACAGAACGCTTGTCATCTTCCCAAACCGAAACTCTCAACCCACTGAACAACTCCCCAGTCCCCGCGCCCCCAGCACCCATCCATCTAGTTTCTATTTCTAGGAGTTTGACCATTCCAGGTACTTCGCATAAGCGCAATCATACACCACTCGTCCTGCTGTGAGCGACTCGGGTCACTGAGCATAACGTCCTCAAGATGCATCCACGCTGGAGAAGGTGTCAGAACCTCCTTCCTTGTAAGACTGAAAGCCACTCCGTTGTACGGACGGACCACACTTCATCTACCCGTCCACCCGCAGATGGACACGGGGTTTGCCTCCACCTGTGGCTACTGTGAGTAACGCTGCTGTGAACACGGGGGCACAAGTATTTGTTCACGTCCCTGCTCCCAATTCTTTTGGGTCCGTTCTCCCAAATGGGATTGCTGGATCACGTGGGAAGTATCTTTTTACCTTCTTGAGGAACCGCCACACGGTTTTCCATGGTGGCTGTGCTAGTTCGCATTCCACCAACAATGTGCAAGGATTCCCATAATTCCACATCCCCAGCAGCCCTTGTGAGTTTTTGGTTTTGGTGACGGTAGCCGTCCTCATGGCTGTTAGGTCATATAAATAAAGTTTTATTAGAACACAGACACACTGGCTCATGGCGGGATTCTCTGTGTGGATCTGCCACACAGGCTAGAGGGCAGAGGAAGGAGGGCCGGGGGTGACCACTGCCCTATCCGTTGGGCATGGGTCCACACTGCCTATGCAAGAGCATGTGTGAGATTATCTGTCACTGGAGTTTTGGGATCCGATGTGTGAGATTATCTGTCATTGGAGTTTTGGGCTCCGATGTGTGAGATTATCTGTTACTGGATTTGTGGGCTCTAAATATCTGGGAATGGGAAGTGGAGGGTAGGCATGAGGAATTAGGAGCTTCTGTTTGGTGATGGAACATTTTGGAAATAAGTAGTGGTGATGGTTGTACAACAGTGTGAATGTAATTAATGCCAATTTGTACACGTATAAATGGTGAACATGGCAAAATTTAAGTTATATACGTTATACCACAATAAAGAAAAAAACATGAGAAGGAAAGGGAACCAGACATTTCCAGAAATGGCAGCCGTGGGAGTCATGATTTCTCTATCCATAACTCTATCAACAGTGTGACTCAGCTCCAGGATTGAACACACACACACACAGACACACACACACACACACACACGTTATTTAGGAATAAGAACTTCTGGCCTTTGTTCCCAAAAGAATAGAGTTGTTCAGATCTGTTCTGGGAGTAGGTGAGGCATTAATAAATATGCATAAACATAAACAAACAGGGATAATAATAACAACAGCCATTCACCCAGAGCCCTTGATGGCCCTGGTATGTCACTTCTCACTTAACCCAACACATGACAGTCAGTGGTCACAGACGTGACGTGTCCCGGATTTACTGTGAGTCCACGGATGGTCCATCTCTGCCGAGTCTTTATTCCCTACAGCACCAAGTGATGTATCTTATATAGAATAAAATATAATATAATTGAATCCACCTAGTGAGCCCAGGAAAAAATTAAGTGGTCAGAGGCCTTGAGCCAACTGTAGGGTTCAAGGCAGAAATTCTAAGGAGAATCTGGGATCATTACAAAGGAGAATGCTTCTTTCCAGTTATTTCATGCTTGGAACATCCCAGCCATGCCGGGAATTTATCCTGGTTCATTTTCAAGGCACACTAAAGGGCACTGCCATCACTTAGCAAATGAATGTACTTTGCTTTAGGTTCATTTGTTACAGGTAAAACACTGGGCCACGTTTTTTTGTTTGTTTGTTTGTTTGTTTTTGCCCCTTCAGAGGCCCAGGTGCTCAGGAAGGTTCTGAACGGGGTTACCTGGCACTGGGTGATGTACATTTCCCCACCCTTGTTGGTGTTTGGTTACTTCTACTCACTACTGGTTTGGTTTCCCTCTCACTAGGCCAGGTGGGCCTCTCTGTGCATCTGTCCCCTGCGGAGAAACGCACGAGGACATGGGGAAGTGACACAGCGGCGGCCTTGGGCTCTGTGCCTGAGTCACGTTCCTCCCTTACAGGCTGTGCAACCTTGGGCAAGTAAGCTAACCACTCTGAACTTGTGTCTTCTGGTGAGTCAGAGGGAATAGAAGAGTCAGTGTTTATAAAGGGCCTGGGTCGTACTCACTGTGCAATGAGTGGTAGCTACTATTGGGAACGTGATAAAGACACAAAAGATGAAGGCGCTGGTTTTCTTTTTCGCTATTTGTTTTGGAAGAGGCTCCCGGAGGATCTCCTTCACTTGCATTGGGGAAAGGAAAAATTAGGAGACCAGTGTTCACGAAATCTCAGCTGCTGTCAAGCTCTTTTCTAGAAAGACAAAGTTTTACACCTGAACTCAGCTCTTTGATTTCATTGTGGCTCAGAATTATCATCACTCAAGTGTTGAGTGTATGGCGCTTTCTTCCGCCATCTTTGTCCATGGAGAGCAGCTCCGAGACTTTCTTGGACGGGGTTACCTTCCCAAGGTGGATGGAAATGAGTAGGCTGGTGAGGTCTGTGCTCAGGTTCCAGGACTGCTTTTCTAACAGAACCAGAGACAGGGTGTCAGAGCAGGGCTGGGGCTCACCCCTGGCTCCTGGCTTGACATGTATCAGGTGAAGGTTACCTGTCTGGGGAGGCTACCATCTTGGCTGGGCTTCTGCTGGAGCATAAGTTACCCCAAACCCGGCAGCCTGAAACAATACCCGCTGATTAGCTCTCTGTCCCACGGGTCAGAATTCCCTGGAGGCTCAGTGGGGCCTTCTGCTTAAGGTCACGGAGTGTTCAGGTGAAGAGCCAAGGTGGGTTCTCGTCCAGAGGTTCTGATCTTCCAAGCTCATCCAGGCTGTAGGCAGAAGTCAGTTCCTTGTGGTCGGAGGTGCCTGGAGGTGGGAGGTCCTTGTTTCCTTGCTGACTATCAGCCGGGATGCATGCTCTGCGCCATCGGGGCTGCCTGCCCTCCTTCTCATGTGATCTCTCCATCTTCAAGGGCATGGGCATGTTGTAACGTTCTCATGCTTCAGATCTCTGGCTTCCGTCTTTGGCTACCAGCCAGAGAAAACTCTCTCTTTTTAAAGGCCTCTTGTGATTCCATTAGGCCCGCCTCCCTATCTTAAGGCTAATTATTAAGGTTACTGATATCTGCTTGATCCCTTTTTCTGTAACAAAAGTCACGGGAGGGATCATGCATGCGGCTCATGGTTCCACGCACACTCCGGCAGAGGAGATTGTGTAAGGAGGAGGGTCCTGGAGACCCTCACTGACTCTTTGGAGGCACAAACCTCAGTGCCAAACTGGGTTTCCTGGGCCCTACTCTCGTTCTCCTGTAGCCTGAGACTAAGCCCAGAGGGACAGGATGTCATCACGGAATTAATTCTTTGGCTGGCTCCTGTGCTGCCCTGAGTGTGACAAGGTGAACAACTCTGTGTAGGTCAGGGGACGTTAGGAGATAGAGCTCAGATATGATCCTGAGCCAGGCCTTGTGAGAATGAAGTGAGTCTCCTTCAGGAGGCCACTATCTGAAATCCACTGAGTGACACTTTTTTTGTGTGTTTAGTTATTTATTTATTTTGAGAGAGAAAGAGAGAGAGAGAGAGAGAGAGAGAGAGAGAGAGAGAGCAGGGGAGGAGCAGAGACAGAGGGAGACACAGAATCCAAAGCAAGTTCAAGGCTCTGAGCTGTCAGCACAGAGCCCGACGCAGGGCTCGAACCCACGAACCGTGAGATCATGACCTGAGCTGAAGCTGGACGCTTAACCGACTGAGCTACCCAGGCGCCCCCACTGAGTGACACTTTCTATTAACTGGCATAACTTTCTTCTAAGCCCGTGATGTCATCTGATGCCCAGCTTATTTGGTCACCAGATTCAGTGTGGCAGCCCAGACCAAAGAGCTCAAGAACCAGATGATTCTCCTCCTCATATAGTCCACACTGTGTACTTAAATAGTCATTCACTATTTACATACTTTTTATGTAAATAAATAGTCATTCACATTTACATACTTCCTCTGATCCACACTAAGCAGACCAGGCTGTCTCTTGAATGAGGGTACATTTCCCACACCCATGTGATATCCTCAGGCAGGGAAATAGAAAATTGAACAGTATCACTTCAAGGTCAGACAACATCCTCTCTCAGAAGTGGGCACACCCTAGCCCATGAGCCAAGTCTGGCCCACTGCCTGTTTTTGCAAATAAAGTTTTATTGGCACACAGCCATGCCCATTCATTTATATGCTGCAACAGAGAAGGCACGGTCCACAGAGATGAGAATATGATCTATTTTTCCATCAAATGATACTCAAGGATAAAAGATATCATTACCTACTCCTACGTCTAACAACAGTTTCCACTAAGGTCTCTAATGAATCCTTCCCTATTTTCTAATTAAAGCCTATTCCTTTCACTGTTAAGACCATTTGATCTAGTTTATTCTTTCCTGGATGATACAGTCAGCGTCTCCATATCCTTGGCCACAGCTATCAAGCAACTCTCAGCTTTCCACAAAACGGAAGCCCTGGAATGAGATTTGGGAGGCTGGGTTCCCAGCCTCGGTTGGTGCTGGAGACAGCTGGGTGTGCCGGTTAGAGCAGGGGCTCCAGGGATAAACTGTCTGCGAGGAAATCTAGGCTCTACTGCTGACCTGCTGTAGATATCTTCAGCTGGTTTCCTTGGTTCCCTCATCTATGAAATGGGTATCAAGACTACATCTACTTGCTAGGTGGTGAAGATTCAATGAGCCGAAATGTGTGTGGTGCCTGGAATGTTCCTGCAGATGGTAAGATCCATGTAAGTGTTAGGAGGTCTGCAAATCGCTCTCCAGTACTTCAAAGGAGAACATGAGTTTAAGGCATCCACTTAAGTAATCAGCGGGCTGCTACCTTTTTTTTTTTCATGTGTATTTTATTTATTCTGAGAGAGAGGGAGAGAGCACAAGCACAGGGGTGGGAGGTGGGCAGAGATGGGGGGGGGGGAGAGAGAGAGAGAGAGAGAGAGAGAGAGAATCCCAAGCAGGCTCTGTAACATCAGTGCAGAGCCCAAGGTGGGGCTCAAATCCATGAACCTCGAGATCATGACCTGAGCCGAAATCAAGAGTCAGAAGCTTAGGGCGCCTGGTTGGCTAGTTGGTTAAGTGTCTGACTCTTGGTTTTGGCGCAGGTCATGCTCACACAGTTCGTGAGTTGGAGCCTTGCATCGGGCTCCGCGCTGACCTTGCAGAGTCTGCTTGGGATTCTCTCTCTGCCCCTCCCCCTGCTCACACATACACTCTCTCTGTTAAAATAAATAAATACAATTTTAAAAAAAAGAAGAGTCAGACGCTTAACCGACTGAACCACCCAGGCACCTGGGCTTCTAACTTTTAATCAGAAAACCACATCACAGAGGAGTGCTTTGGCTCTCCTTATCTTGATCCAAAGCAGAAGCATGAGAATAATAATGGTTAGAAATTATTTTCCTTTGGGGCACCTGGGTGGCTCAGTCAGTTGAGTGTCAGACTTTGGCTCAGGTCATGATCTTGCCATTCCTGAGTTCGAGCCCTGCATCGGGCTCTATGCTACCAGCTCAGAGACTGGAGCCTGCTTCAAATTCTGTGTCTCCCTCTCTCTCTGACCCTCTCCCACTCATACACTCTTCCCTCCCTCTCTCTCTTTCAAAAATAAATAAACATAAAAATATAAAAAAGAAATTATTTTCTTTTGTGTTTTTGTGCTTCCATAATGAGAACGGATAATAGAAATGGGCTCACAGTTGAAACCAATGGTTTGCAAGGCACACAGATGAGCTAAAACATTTTAGGGGCTCTCCCCTAAAGATTCAAGGAGCCTGGTGTCAAGGGACAGAGTCTAAAGCCCGAGCCTGTGTTCTAGTTTTATGTCACTGGTTTTGAGGACCTTAGTTGCCTGATGATGACTATAGGCTTCAATGAATCTTGCTTCCAGAATATTTTCCCAGCACCTAAAATTACAGAGGGGTGGGCTCCACGATTGTACCAGTTGGTGAAGAAGTGTTTCTTTGTAACTGTCTGTGTGGTTGACTTTGCTCTGAGACTTGCCTTCATCAAAAGCTGGTAGCAAAGAACAGGTAACTTTCACCCATTTTTAATGAGAAACAACTAACGATATCTCAAAAAAAGAAAAGAAGAAAAGAAAAGAAAAGAAGAGAAAACAAACCCTAAGACTTGCCTTTGACGAGCTCCCAACAGCGTGGCTCTCCCCCTTACAGACGTGTGACCTACCGCTGGACTGGACCAAGTCCACATCCACAAAATGGGCCGACCATGGGATGACACATGCACGAGTCTCCAGTCCCACCTTGGGCCCCATGGGAGCAGAACACGTGCTGTCTTCTGGAGCTGCCCCTCAGGAAATAAACTTCCCAGGCATTTCTGAATTCTCACATTGGCAAGCTGTTTAATGAATGTCCAATTAATGGCAAGTATGAGATGACAGTCAGATGACAGGGCCGCTTCATGTGTCCCAGGAGATGCGGCTGGTGCTAAGCTGTCAACCGAATTTGAGATGGGTTATTTCTGCTCAGCCTGTTCTCTTTGTCATTTCAGAGCCAGGGGTTGAAGGCATCAGAAGCAGATATCTCTTCCTACAAGGATCTCCTCTCAATCAGCATCTACGTCACACTTTTCAATGGCCTTAGTACCTTTGTTTTCCTGATGCTTCCTGATCTGGTGACAACACACAGCTAAGCTGGGGAGAGCCTCGGACCTCTGCCGCCTCCTCGAGAATCATGAACCAGCTTTGTGTGAGTGGCACCCTTCCTATAATCACGGCTCTTGTCACCTCTGCCGCCATACCTCACCTTGGAGGGACTGCGCAGGAGTCAGACGCACAGTGGCATTTTTCACAGTTGACCGTGACACCAGCCAGCAGCCGGAGAATCAGTGGACAGCGCCGAGTGCTGACATGCACGGCCGGAGAAAAGAAGGCTCCTGCTCGCCACACAAGGACAGGAGAGCTGACACATCAAGCAATTCTGGGGGCGAATTGAGGGCGAGGGGCTCCCAGGTGCTCTCCTCCACGCGCTGCCATGGGCAGGTGGGACCCGACGCATCCATGAGGCCGGCCCCGGGGGCCCGGCTGGAAGACGCGGAGCAGCAAGAAGAAGCCACGTTTGTGCCCGTCTTTGTCCCCTGCCACAGCTCACGGGCCACGGGGCGTGAGGGTGGAGGCTGGTGTGTGGACTCGGCACCCTCTCCCGGGAGGCCCCCGCAGGTCTGACTGAGCTGCCTGATGTCACCGCGGAGGCACCCTTTATAGATAACATACTGGGTTCCAGGAGATACTGTCAGGAAGAACAGTTCAAACAGCCTGTCTTCCTTTTAGCACAATGGGCTGAAAGGAAAAACATGCGCATTGCTGGAGCCCCAAAGCGTCCATGGCGAGCCAGCCCCCACCGCAGGGGCCCTTGTGGAGAGGCCAGCAGTGCGGGCGAGGGGCCAGAGCGCACAGGGCGGCGGACGCCTGGGCAGGGCCATCACGCACGTGCTGGCAGCGTGGCTGTGGCGAGGTCACGCTTCCAGCCTTCCCAGCAAACAGGAGCTCGCTCGCCGGACGAAGCGGCACCGCAGGGCAGGCGGGGCCACAGGACTCCAGAAGGTCCTCGGGGGAGTCTGTGCAGACACCATGTCCCCCCCCAAACCCCCGCGTGAGGCAAGGCCTGGGAGAGAATGGGCTTGGAGAGAGGGGAGAGAGGGGATGGCGGAGGAGCTGGTTCGCTTTCTTTCTTTCTTTCTCTTCCTTCCTTCCTTTTCCTTCCTTCCTTCCCTCCTTCCTTCCCTTCCCTTCCCTTCCTTTCCATTCTTTTGAGACAGAGAGAGAGGTGGGGGCAGATAGAGTTCCAAGCAGGTTCCACACTATCAGCAGCACAGAGCCCAACATGGGGCTTGAACTCACAAACCATGAGATCATGACCTGAGCTAAAATCAAGAGTCAGACGCTTAACCGACAGAGCCCTGCAGGCGCCCTGGAGGCGGAACTTTCTACCTATGGGAAGTGACTGCAGTTCACCCTGTAAGTGTTCGACTTGATTGTTCTATGGGATTCTCGGGGCTCTAACATGCGGTGACCCAATGACATTCAAGGAGCACCCTGAATTTGCGAGACTGGGAAAGGCACCACAGACGCTCTCATCGAGGGCCAGAACACAGACTGTGCCGCTGACTGCTTACCCTGCTCAGCCTTCCGCACTGCCAAGCCCTGCCCCAGCCGTGAGCAGGACACTGTCAAGGGGGACAGAGGGCCGAAGGGGGCCAGGGAGCTCCACACAGAGGAGGGCAGAGCTCTTTGAAGAATGGGGGATTCAGCAGAACCAACGCCCTTCTCAGTTCTCCAGGCTGAGTGGTCCCACTTGCCTAAAGTGTGAAGCAGCATCAGAAATTTATAAATGCAAAGAGGCTAATGACATTTTTACATCGAGATAAAGAAAATCTTTATGAAACTGCCATTTAGAACACAGTCCACAAATGTCAAGTTAAATCAAGAGGAGGGTGCAGCCCTCCAGCTTTGTGCCGACTTATTCTCAAGGCCGTAGGCGGCCATCACCTGGAATCCTGGACCCATGCCTGACCCAGGCTGGAAAGAGGGAAGGCCAAGGACAGGGAAAGTCAAGCTGATGTGTGATCGACAGAAGGGAGACCAGAAGGAGTCCTAGCAGGTTTTTTTTTTTTTTTAATGTTTATGTATTTATTTTGAGAGAGAGAGAGAGAGAGGCAGAGAGAGACAGGGAGAAAATCCCAAGCAGGCCCTGCACTGTCAGCGCACAGCCTGACGCGGGGCTCGAACTCACGAACCGTGAGATCATGCCTTGAGCTGAAACCAAGAGTCAGACATTTAACTGCCTGAGCCACCCAGGCACCCCTGGCATGTTTATTTTTAAGTAGCAATTCAAAAGTGATATTCCTGAGTGTCCTGGCTTCCTATGGCTGCTCTAACATGTTAGTTACCACAACTTAATGGCTTAAAAGAACCCAGATATGTTATCTCACAGCTCTGGTGGTCGGACATCCAGAATGAAATGTCAGAAGAGCTGCACTCCTTCTGGGGGCTCTAGAGAAGGTTCCAGAGGCTTCCGGGTTTTTGCTTTTCCTGGCTTCTCACAGTCCATCTGCAACTGTAACAGACAGCCCCCTGCCCTGTAACATAACCACTGCCAGGATCCGGGGACGAGGTATGGACCCCGCTGGGGACCTCTTATTCTGCCTACCACACTGAGTAATCGGACGATCTGGCACCCAGAACACCTCTGTTGACCCAAGGTGTCCATACGTGCATTTCTCCAGCTGCCGCCACCTGAGTTACTTCCCGTGAGTTTCTGTTCCCCACTATTCCTTCCATGGCAACGATCCTCCCTCCTGGAAGGCAGAACCCGCAGGTAAGCCGCTTTCTGTGTTCTCCATACCACCGTGCACTTTATGGGTTCCCAGGTAACATCAGAATTATTGATTATTGATTACTGATAACGGCATGTGAGTAACTGTGCCCGCCCGTCACTGACATGGCACTTTCCACCCTGAATGGTGGGAATAGTCCAGGGACCGGCAACCTTCTTCTGTAAAGAGCAAAGAGTAAGTAAGGTAGGCTCTGTGGGCCAGATCGTCTCCGTAGCAACAATTCCACGCCGCTGTTACAGCAACGGCCAAAGGGAAAACTCAAATGGGTGGGGGAATGGCTATGTGCCAATAAAACTTTATTTATGGACGCTGAAATTCGATTTTCATGTAATTTTTGTGTGTCATGAAATAGTCTTCTTCTTCTTTTGACTTTCTGTTTTCAACCGTTTAAAAACGTAACATCCATTCTTAGCTTGTGGGCCACAAACAATAACAATAACAATGACGACCGCCGGTGGCAGGGCCACTCTGACCCACAGATCACAGTTTGCCAGCCTATGGTTTAAAATTATGTTTGGTCCCACCTCCCATTGCCTCCTTCTCGCCCACTCATCTTTATCAAGAGGGGCCGCCCACACCGTGATGGGACCTGTGTGGGTTGGGAATGGGGGATGGGCTGAATTCGGGCTGGGGGAGGATGATTGGGCAGAACAGCAGGACAGAAGGCAGGCGCCATCCCTGGAGGTGGGGGGTGCGTTCAGAGTGCCCTGGCAGGAGTGAGACCCAAGGTTCAGGCTTTGGGACCCTGGGTGTCAGTCACGTCTGGGATCAGATAAAAGGTCAAGGGTGGGATGCATATTTGGAACAGGATCTGAGTTCACAGATAAACAAATCCTTGAGGAATGGATGAGAGTCCATGGAAGAGAAATTCTAGAATAAGAAAAAGATTTTTAAAAAGGAAGGACAAGCATAGAGACTCGGGGAACTCTAGCAGTTCTTCTGGGCAGCAGAGGATGAAGCCTGAGGGAGACTGGGTAGGGTGGGGGTGGAGGGGAAGGGATGGAGGGGAGGACATGGAGGGAAGAGGAGGCGAGGGTAGGGGACTGGATGGAGGGGGGGATAGAGGAGGGGCAGGGTTCCTGTGGGCTGGGCCTGGGTCTGACTCATTTCCATACCACAGGGGGCTGCTCCATAAATTCATTCCAGAACAAATGAATGGCCAAAGGATCCTAGGGTCCCTGAGTTTGAACCTAGGATGTGACATCATGTTCTCTTCTCCTTCTCTGAGCTTCACACGTCCTGGTTTTGGGCTCCTTAGACCTGGTGCTCACACCCTCAGCCTTGGGCCCATTTCTCAGGTTGCCTCTGGTTCACACCTCCCAGCCCCACTTCACGGCTCTGACCTCATTGCCAGGCCTTCATCCCACTCATGGTGTCCGATTTGATGCTATCAAACCTGATGGGATCGCAGCCATGTGGCTGCGCAGGAGGGAGCCCCGGGCATCTCGTGCCACTTACACAACTGCTCTCGGCCGCACCGGCCCCCGTGTGTCCACGGCCCCAGCCTTCCCAGCCGGCCTTCTGGAAAGGCTCGAAATAGATTATTTAAAAAAAAGAAAACAAAACACGAACTCCACATCTGCCTCTGCTCTGTCTGCCAGATTCCTTCTGTTTTTTCTTTTCTTTTTTTTTTAAATGACCCCTTTATTTCTTCACTGCACTTCTCCTAATCGTACGTCTGTGCTAAAGAGGGGAGGTGGTCGAAGTGCGAGTGTGCAGAGCCAGGCCCCAGAGTCTTCTGCTCGCAGACGTCTGCCTGGAGGCAGAAAGAGAAGGGAACTAATGAGGAACCCTGAGCTCGGACTAGGCACAGAAGGGTGCTGGCTGCTGGCTTATGTACTCTTGTATGCAAAGCTCGATTCGGGGCACCTGGGTGGCTCAGTCAGTTAAATACCCAACTCTTGGTCTCGGCTTAGATCAGGATCTCACAGTTTGTGAGTTCAAGCTCCCCATCAGGCTCCACGTTGACAGCGCACAGCCTGCTTGGGATTCTCTCTCCTTCTCTCTCTGCCCCTCCCCTGCTGGCTCTCTCTTTCTCCCTCTCTCAAAATAAATAAAATAAACATTTTAAGAAAAAAGTCCAATTCTACCATCTATAAAATATGAATGATTTTGGCTCCACCTCATGGGGTTGGCTTAAGATTAACTGAGATCTCAGAAAAGCACACAGGGCTAGCATCCTCGCCTCCCCTTTGCCTAGAAGTCTAGGAGCCCATGAGGCTGAGAGGTGGTGAGCAGCACCAAGAACATGCGGAAACTAGCCATGGAGCAAAGACAAAAGTCTGCTGCAAAGTCCATGATCCTTAGGTCCTTAGACAAAGCCACACAGACACAAGGCGGTGCTCTGTCTGCTTCCAGAGGGCCTGGCGGTGATGATCCAAAGGCTGCCTTCCCATCTGACCATGATCAGAGGGACCCAGACACTGCTTGTGGGGAAGGGGATGGAAGTGAGGATTTCCTTGTTCTGTCTAGCTCTGTCACATTCACCCACACGACTGTTCCGTTCTCCACGTTACTCCGCTTTTTACACCTGACTGGGGCCATGGCGACGATGTGCATTGACTTTGCTATTAACGGAAGCAATTGGGTGATCATGGGCTAATGATTGTCTACCTTCTTAATGCTAAGCGACTTATTACCCATAAACACACACAGAAAGTGCTCCGGGAAGCTCCCGCCAGCTGAACACACGCAAGTTGAGCTTCTTAATTGAAAATATAATCTGTATTGCAGAGATTAAAATATATTGGATTCATTTTGGCTCTATTCTTCCCTATTGTCCCACATACATTTTCTTTATGCTACACAATCAAATTAGTTCCCCTGCTACGGAAATTATTTCCACACAATAAATCAATTTTATGGTGAAGCTATGACTGAATGTCCTATTTAAAGGAAAAGCAAATCAGGGATGGAAACAATTTTCTTACTGATGTGATCGGTGTTCGCACCACATGCTTTTGGCGATCTCTGTTGGTTTTGTCCCCTTTTATTTCTTAGTTCGCTTTACCTCCCCTCCACCGTCCTTGGGGAAGCTTGGGTTTTGTGGGCGGAGAGGCGGCAGGTAGGAGCAAGCCCGAGAGGGGAACCCTTGGCAAGGTCGTGTCAGCATCCTGGTCCCTGGTTGAGAATGCCCATGCCCACCCTCTGAAGAAGCGATCCCAACCTCCCCCCCAGGAGCAACATGGCTACCAGGCACTTTCCGGCCCTAGCCATGTCTGTTTCCAATCACTGTCCCTGTGCAAGACTCGTCCTACGCTTGCTGGATTTTCATCTGAGCCATCGCCCAAGCAGAAGGCAAACTCCACGAAGGCAGGGGCCCCGTTGGGCTCAGTCAACATTAGATGTCTGTGTCTACAACAGGGCCTGGCACAAATGTATGCAAATTTTCAAATACTTTACAAGATGAGATGATACCACCATGTTGAGGCCAAAGCATGGTGAGCTTCAGTCTAGCTGGAACGGATAGGAGGGAAAGTGTTTGCGAAAGGTGGCCTTGGGGGCCTGACACGTGAACTGATAGGATGAGCCCAGCACTACGTCCCACTGACCTTTTCTCAGTGCTTCCCATGCACAGGGCCTCTGCAAATGCTGTTCCCTCTCCCTGGAGGGCTTCTGGTTCCTGCCTCAAAACACCTGGCTAGCTCCTTTCACTGTTTCCCTTATCAGCCTTCCCAGACCCACTAGTCCCCCCAAAACATGCTCCCACAGACCCACGTGCCTCTCTGTCAGAGGGCTTGGGCTCTCCTTTGGTAGTCTGAGCGATGTCCCGCATCTCCCCTGGGAGTCTCAGCTCCCTGACTGCAGGCTCCGCCTCTGCTTTCGGTCATGTGTATCGCCAGCCACTAGCACTCTGTGTGGCCCTTAGTAGGCAAGCAGGAAACACTTGAACAGAGCAAGAGTGAACAAACGTTGCCACGAAAACGATCCCCAAGCTCGTTTACGTAAAATTTGAATGTCGTTGAATATAGCAAGTCAGTTTCCAGTTGTGTCATTGTATACATTTCTACTTGAAGGTGGGGGAAGAGGAGGTTACGAGCCGCTGAGCAGGGTCTGTGCCCTTCATACGCGGCGCATTAGAGATCCTGTCTTGCCTTCCATCTAACGGCTCGAAGGCCGCCGTGCTCATCATTCAGCAGAGCTAAGGCAGAGCCTGCGGCTGCTAGAGCGACAGCCAGCTCCACTGGTGGGGACCAGTGAGTGTGCCTCACGAAGGTGGCCGCTATTGTTCAAACCCCTCGAGGTGTCCACATAAGAACTCGGGCGTCCTCCAGTAACACTCAGGAGCACGACAGGCACCTCCAGCCGCATGTGAGGGGCATGCGGAATATGTAGGCATATTCAAGAGTTCGAAAGGCTTCATGCAAGGTTTTCAAAGCGTGCCAGATTCATGACCTCAGCTATCCAAACCCCATGAGATGGCTCTGAGATAGGTCATCGCGTTCAACGGCCAACCCGGACACCGTAGCACAAGGTGGTTTTAGTGAACTACCTTCTTGACATCACCGATGGGTGAATCTGATCTAGAATCCAGAGCTCCTACCCTGGACAACATGCATTCTCAAGACCACACTGTCAGTTCCTTAATTATTAGTTACGTCAGGGGATCAGAGGAACAGTACGCTGCGTATGGAGCAAGACGCCTGGAGCCGGTTGGACGTTTGACAATTACCGCTCTGAACAGGGTGAATAACTGAAGAGAGAGAAATCTGTATGATTTCAACAAATCAAAGGATTCCACATTATAGGAGATTTTAGAAATTGTAGGGGAAAAACAACCACATCGTTTTCATGCTTTTTTTGTAAAAAGGCTGTAGTGGACCAAGCCTCTCTCTGGGGCCAAACTCAGCCGCACAGAGAGTGCACTCTCTAAGAGAGCAGGGTTGTTTTTAACTTGGGATTCTTGAATAAGAACACAGCGCGTGTCATTGCACCCATCCCCACAGGCTCATACAAAAATACACACTTAATGAGGTCACAGAGTTAAGACTGAAATGGCTGAAATACATAGTGTGGGCCCAGAAAAACTGTCAGCAAAGTCTCAAAATAGCTTTACTAAGGTCTGTCAAACGTTGGGAAATCATCCAGGAAAAGGATACAAGAAGGTACACAGAAGCACCAGCTCGTTTTAGCTAATGGCAGCAGGGAACAAGATTTAAGAGAAACCTTTCATTATTTAGGGGGGAAGTTCTATGTTCCACGCTGGCATGTTTCTCATGGTTAGCCAGGGGTGGGCACGGGTCCTTGTTCTTGGTTTCCGAGTCCATTTGCAAGTGTGCCAGGAAGATGCACTCAGGGGGGGCCGCGAGGCGGGAGCGGCTCCCCATCTCTGCTTCAGTTTCTCTGGAGGATGAGGCTGTTTCCTAGGCCCAGCCTTAGTTATCTTGTTACCACTGTCCTTTGGTGCTAAAAGCTCTCTTTCTTGGCTCAAATCACCAACAGTCCAAAAAAAAAAAAAAAAAAAAAAAAAAGCTCAAGGTATCACCAAAATAACAACCCAAACACAGTACTTTCAAATAGGAAAAAAACAAGAAGAAAGGAAGCAAAGCCTTTTGTTTTTTGAATGCTCTATTCCAAATGAATCAAAAACAAAGCCAAACAGAACACAGGTGGCTTTTTCAAACTTTCTTCAACATGATTTTGGTTTTCTAAAAACAAGAAGTCAATACTACCTCCCACCTTCTAACCAATATCATAGAGTTTTACCATTGGATCCATGGAGTCCATCGTTTGCCTTTCCCCCAAATTCTAAGCAAGAGAGAACACGCAAGTGCTTGTCCCCGGCTGGCACGAAAGGCCACGTGGCACCCTGAAATTCAATCACAGGACTCCATGGGCAGCCCTCACAATGGATGAAGAGAACAGGGCTCTCTCAGTCTGCTGGGCCCACCATGGCCACGCCCCACCATGGGAGGGGCTTACAGGGCACTTTCTTGTTTCTAGGTTGTGGAGGCTAGAAATCAAGATCAGGGGGGCAGCAAGGTTGGTTTCTCCTGAGGCCTCACAGGATCTTCCCTCTGTGAGCACCTGGATGCTAACCAACTCCTCTTCAAAGGGCATTCACCATATTGGATTAGGGTTCACTCGAAGGATCTCATTTTAACTGTAATTATCACTGTAAAGGCCTTAGGACCAAATACAGTCACATTCTGGAGGTACTAGGGAGTAGGATTTCAACAAATAAATTTAGGAGGAGGGAGGGTCTTAATTCAGCCCATAGCAGGTTCATTTCCATGGACTCTTCCACATCTACTTGGAGCGGGCAGGAGAAGAGGTTTCCCATGATAGATGAGACCACGTGTATGTTTAGAGTTATCCTTCCCTTGCCAACATTCCATGCCACCACCCTCCAGACCTCACATGGAGGAGGGGACAGCTCTCCACTGTGCCAGCTGGATAACCCTACCAGCATAAGGGGAAAAGAGCTGGCCAGGCCCAACTGTAAGCCCAGGCCCAGCTGGTTGGGGCCAGAGGGCTTGCTTCTCTGCTTCTCTAAATCCCCAATGCACAAAGTAGACACAACACAGGCTTTCCAAATACAACAACCCCTTACAGCGTGTGTGTGTTCATGAATGCTAGTGCTGAGCCCCTCTGCCAGTCCTAGGAGGGGTGAGCCAGGCCAGGGCTCCCACATACAGGAACTTCCCGCCCCCACAGCCCTTTGCAAGAGAAATCTAGGGAGACTGAAAACCAGCCTCCCTTGAGGTCCTTCTGCGGCCCAGGTGGCCCCTCTGAATTTGAAAGCAATGAGATTTTGTCACATCGTGATTCCTAGTTTTCAAAAGAAACCTAACGGAGACAGAAAACATGTGGCTTTGCCTATGTAAACAGAGGTATTCAAAATTACTTACAGGGGCAGCAGCTTTGGGGCCAGAGAGCATTCAAAATAACTCACAACTGAATAAAACTCATGTATAATGTAAGTTGCTAAAGTTGTTTTGGACTTTCTCCAACACCAGTGTGATGTTCATCTCAGAAATCAGCAGGTGAAGCTTATCCACGGTTTGTCCAGAACCCACCCTAAGGAACCATCATTCACTTCTAAGTGGCTGTTGGCATTGGCCTTTTGTCATTCTTTTTTCCTTCCTTTTGCTCATTGTGAGAAAAATGATCTATCAAAGCAAACACACACCCACACCCACAATCTCACCACCTCTAAACATTCCCAGTCCGAAGGAAACCAATTCTATGCTCTGCCTTTTCTTGTTTTCAGGATGCACTGAAAATAGCCATCAGTACAATAACCCAAGCCCCGAAGGAATTTCAGATCATGAGCAGACTCATCAGCCAAAGTGCAAAAACAGGTGTGTGCAAGATGCTTCTAAGTCAAGAGATTTATTTCCAGTTTCGATATTTGTAGGCACGAAAAGTCATTTTCTTTGAAGGGTGCAAAGCTCCAAAACTACCACATAAAATCTACTCCACACAACACCTCTTCACAAAACAAATCAATTGTGTACATCACAAGGGGCTGCTCTACGAACATCTCACACACACACACACACACACACACACAGACCCAGATCAAAGGCAGATATGCACAGATGCCTTGGACACACACAGGGTAGAAGCAAGGAATGGATGGGAGCCCGGGACATAGGAGGGGTGCTTGACTGTGGGTCGGTGAGAGCGCAAAGTTTCTGTGCCAGCGACTAGGAAGCTGGGTGAAGCCGAAGGCAAATATGCACCAACTCAGGACTGCGCACAAGGGAGCCCGTGGGAGCCAAGAGTCCCAGAGGTGCCAGGCTGGGTCTTTGGTTCTAGATTAGGCCCCTCTGCCCATAGGCGAATGGGTGTCAAGTACAGCAGGCATCTCCAAATGGAAGCTAGAGAAGATGAGGGGCAATAGCTGGGGGTGGGTGGAGGAAGGGAGCCCAAAAAGGGAGAGGTCAAGACTGGATGGGATGGAGGGTGGGTGTGATTGAGACCTCTGAAAGAGTAGGAGTAGATCCCAGGCAAACCTGTAACAATATCAGGCAATTGAGAAATGACCTCCTTGACTCGAGGAGGAAGTATTTCATTTGACAAAGGCTCTGATAATATAGGGGGAGTTTGGAGACATCGTTGGTCATTTTTTGACTTAAAAAAATTTTTTTAATGCTTATTTATTTTTTGAGGGAGAGACAGAGTGCGAGCGGAGGAGGGGCAGAGAGCGACAGAGAGAGAGAAACAGGGAGACAAGGAATCCGAAGCAGGCTCCAGGCTCCGAGCTGTCAGCACAGAGCCTGACGCGGGGCTCAAACCCACCAACTGCGAGATCATGACCTGAGCCGAAGTCAGACACTTAACCGACTGAGCCACCCAGGCGCCCCCTCATTTTCTTGACTTTAAATAACTCAAACTTGAGCAGTCAACAGACAACCGTCCTTTCAGGCCCTCTGAAGTCTCCTTAGGTTCACTTCCTAGTGGACTCCTGGGCCCAGCACCACCAGCAGGCTGCACGAGGAGAAAGGCGAGAGACCCGCGGTCAACTCCATCCCTGCTTCTGTGACCTTGGACAAGTTTCTTAGCGTCTCAGAGACTCTATCTGTCAAATGAGTACGGACTGAGGAGTTGTGCGAGGATTATAATGGGAAGCCGATATATTTAAATAAAAAACAAAGTAAAGCAGGCCTCACGCCCATTAGGATGTCTACTATAAAAAAATGGAAGAACAAAACCAAGTGTTGGTAAGCACCTGTGGAGAAACTGGAACTTCTGGGCACCATTGCTGGGGCCGTAAAAGGTTACAGGTGATATAAAAAGCATCGTGGCTGTTCCTTGAAAACTAAGAGTAGAATGACCATGAGATCCAACAGTCCCACTTTTAGCGAAATCCACCCCTCCAAAAACTTAAACCCAGGGTCACACACAGCAGCGTTATTCACAACAGACAAAGAATGGAAGCCACCTGACTGTCCATCAATGGTTGAACAGATACAGGAAATGTGGTCCATCCGCACAACAGAGTATTATTCAGTCTTAAAAAGGAAGCAAATACCGACACCTGCTACAATATGCCTGAACCTTGGGATATTACACTCAGTGAAATGAACTAATCACAAAAGGCCAAATACAGTATGATTCCACTGACAGGAGATATCTAGGGTAGTCAAATGGCAGGATGTGGATACCAGGAGCTAGGGGGAGAAGAAAATGGATAGTTAGTGTTTAATGGGGGAAACGTTTCAATTTTATAAGATTAAAAAATGTTCGGGCACAACAATATGAATATTGGTAACGCTAGTGAACTGTGCACTTAAAAATGTTTAAGATGGTATATTTTAAGTGCTAGGTACTGTGTCAGAATTAAAAATTATTTTTTTAATTAAAAAAAAAACCACACACACAGTCCATGTGCTTATGACACAGGAAGGGCTCAGCACATTGCTTTGTTATTTTCAGCACACGGATTTTGGTGCACGACCAAGAAGTCCATTACTGCTGATCTCCACTGGCTACTTTTCTAGGTGAGTGAACGGCAGGCTAATTGGCCTCTTTTTTTGCATTGTAAACTTGGGAAAGCCTTATCTGCTGTGGGTGCCAGAAGCACTGGACAAGATTAAATAAGATTGGTTGATCATCATGGGTTGTAAAACTGCAAAAACATTCCAAATATCCAGAGAAAACCCAAGACCACCTCTTACAGAGTGATTAAAAGAAGGCCCAGGACCCCTGAGAAAAGGCGTTAAGGACGACCTGGGCCCGAGGGAGGCTGGGAAGGAGATGATAATTTAAATCATTTCAGTAAATCCTGAACCCTCTTTTCAGGATAATACATTGAGGGAACGGACCTCCCTGAAGAGACACAGAAAGTCCCTTGTCCAGGGCGGAATGGCGAACATGCAGGAAAGCATGCTGACTGGGGGAGGGGTCGGCTACCTCATCAGCACACGTGGACACGGGGGGTGCTCTGTAAAGGACGACTTACAGACGGTTTGCAATCGGACAGACGGATCAGGGGTGCACTCCTCCAAGGGCGGGCCCTGGAAGAGCTGTCATGGAAGCCCCTGGGAACTTGCTGGAAATGCAGAGCGCCAGGCTCCTTCCCAGATTCTGTGCAGTTGAACCTGCATTTTCATCAGCTCTTTGGGAGATCGTGTGCACAGGAGAGTCTGTGAAGCACGGGGTCCTCCTGACCCACTCTGACCCCATTCCACCAGAGCCACATATTTGTGACTCAAAGAAATAAAACCTCCTGAAGCAGCTTTGGGTCCAAGCTTGGCTAGGACCTAAGAACCACACAGGCCTGCCGGGATCCCACTCATTTCAGATTAATTTTCTGCCACTGGCTCTGGTTGTCCCTTTATTTCTCTTCTTCCGATTGCCATCTAATAAGACATAACAGGAGATAAATCAGCCTCCTAGTTTGGGGCATTAAGAGATTGTGGTGATGTGTTCTAGCAGCCCACTGGAGTTTATTTTCTTCTATTTCATGACAACTGAGGCATTAAATAGTCTTAAATCATCACGCTGTCCCTTGCCTGCTCTGTGACCACTCCTGCAGCTTTGGAAATCCAATATGAGAAATCATTCTTTATAGCAACCTCCATAGCTGCGAGCCAAGCAATTTAGAGAACACTTTTATGAGAACAGTTTCTACATACTCTGCCTCTGTTACAAATTACTCCCTCACTTTGACAACGCTTACAAAATATGCAGTTTAAGTAATACAAATGGGTTACCAAATTTCCATGATATCAACAGTCAGAAAAGTTCCCTATCAAACAAACCCAGAATGAGGCGGCATCGAAGCTCAACTATTTACTTGCCATCCGGCCATCCTACCCGATTTAGTGCTCAGCTACCGAGGGAGAGGGTTATCCCCACTTCCTGCCTTTCCCAGGGTAATTGCTCAATGCCGAATGGGCTGCTTCCTCCCTTCTTTGTATTAGGCAGTCAGGTTGGGGCAGGGGGCAGGTAGGATACAACACGCTCCCATTCCTAGCAAACCCCAAGTCCTAATCCTCAATTTTAATTACCACCAGGACTGTTAATAAGAAATGCAGAACATGGTACTCCTTTGACCTAGAACATGAGATGCAAAGGAAAAAAAATTTTTAACACTGTGAGCCATCTCATTGATTAAAAAGCATTAACGTCGAGAATGAAGGGAAGTCCTCCATGAGGTTGGTTCCAACAAACCTTGGACATGTTCAGAGAAACACAGAAGCATGGGTGCGGCTGTGTAATTGCTAAGACGATGCAGATAATCCCAAACTGAGATCCAACAGAGTGGGCTCAGCAGAACTCCCAGGTCACCTCCCACGAGACTGAAGAACCAGGAGGCAGGATCCCACAGCACAGTAGGACTGGCCAGTGGCCTGGTGCGCAAGCACATCCCGGTCAGGTCCTAAAATACTCGTGAGGATTAACAAAAATAAACGTAAGCCCAAAGAGCTGCCAGGCCAGGGCAGGAAGTCATTTCTGAATTTGCGCAAACCACAAAGCCAATAGGACTGGATCAAGAAACACACAATCTGAGACTCATCCTGTGGTACAGCTAGAAACACAGTAACCTCATCCAGCAAGTAGACTTGACATCTGCGGCCACTTCCCCCATGAATATCCTCCTGGTTCAAAAGGCAAAAGTCTTAAATGGAACCAGCCCAGCAGGTGCGTGTCCTATTACCATACAGGGGCCATTACTGAGCCAACTAGAGGGCTACCTGCCCACCTCCTGGCCCGGCACTGCACAGCCTCACCTGGGCTGTGACAACTCTGGGGAGATGGGCAGCAGAAAAGAAAGGAGGCCTCCTGAGGGGAGCAGCTCCCAGCAAAGATAAGGAGACGGAGAGGTCTGGATGGAAGGATGTCCCAGGGATGGTGGCATTTGTGTGGGCATGTGCTCGCTCAGTGGGAGGATGGGGAAAGCCTGCATTTATGTGGCAGTCTGGGAGACCTGAAATGGGCCAGGAAGTCTGTGGTGGAAGGGACCCAAAGAGTACCGGGCTCAAGCAGGGCCTTACTCAGAAGAAGACAGGCCCCCGGAGAGCAGGACTCCTCCACCAGGGCCTCAGAGGTGTCTGGCTTCAGCTTCTGTCCCAGGCCAGCGCTGGGACCACCCACTAGGATCTGGGAAGGGCACATCTGTCTCCCAACTGGGCACTGTTTGCCATGACACAGCGCGTCAAACACCAGAACATCTTTTGGAGATTTGGTGTCCAATTTTAGAGACCAAATTAAGATCTAAATCCTCTTGGGGCATCTGGGTGGCTCAGTCGATTAAGTGTCCGACTTCAGCTCAGGTCATGATCTCACGGTTCGTGGGTTTGAGCCCCGCATCGGGCTCTGTGCTGACAGCTCAGAGCCTGGAGCCTGCTTCGGATTCTGGGTCTCCCTCTCTCCCTGTCCCTCCCCCACTCATGCTGTCTCTCTCTCTCTCTCAAAAATAAATAAAACATTAAAAAAAAAAAAGATCTAAATCATCTCCAAGGAGGAGGGTGGGAGGGAGAGTAGACAGTCCTGCAGAGAAAGTGCAGGTCCTGAAAAGGTACAGTGGTGAACCGTGACGGTGCGGTGTTCTGCGTGGCAATGCCACTCCCGCCAAGGACCTTGCTGCCCACACGCGTGCATACGAGGAAGGAGTTTCATCTGCCTTCAGAAGTGATGGAACTGTCAACACAGAGTGTTAAATGTTCAAACAAAGCGGTGCAGGGCCAGAGGCACCACCAATCCAAGGAGCCCGGAGCCCGTGGGCTCTCTCACCCTCTTTACCCACTTCCAGAGCAATAGATTGAACTTATCAAATTAACATCACAGAAACCAAATGAAAACATTTTCTTATAAATGGTTTCTACTTTTAATCCTAAAACAGTTCCAAATTATTATCAGTGTACTGCATCTTTTCAATTATGGCTAATTTTACTGTTACACTTTGCATATAACACATGTAAATATTTTTCTTAATTCTTATCCAGAGAGAGATTATGGCAAAATTCCTTTTAAGAAATCAAGACGTTCAGATTCTCAAACTTCAATTTTAATGCCTCCCATTGCTTTACTTTTGGTTGAATTTCATAATAGCTAAAAATCTAGCACATAGAGATAAATTTAAAAGCCCCCTGAACAGTTATCCATGCTTCCCTATAATGGAGTCCGTGTAAACAGAACACATTTCTCTGATAAATTCCTAAGGCCATAAAATGTCAAAGTCAGAGGAAGTGGGCCCAACGCTGATCTTAGGAAAAACTTCTACATGAAAGAAAAAAAAATTCTCATTCTCATTGATATAAACATGTTTTCAAATGCCCCTAAGAGCCCCTAAGATACCAAACGTTTTGCTCCTCCATGCAGTTATAAAGGAGGGCTTATTATTATTATTATTTATTGTGAAAGTAGAGTTGACATACAATGTTATATTAGTTTCCGGTGTACAATATAGTGATTCAACACTTCTATATGTTACTCAGGGTCCCCCACGGTGAGTGTGGTCACCATCTGTCACCAGACAATGTTATGACAAGATCATTGACTATATTTCCTCTGCTCTGCTTCTTTGTTCCGTGACTAACTTATTTTATAAATGCAAGTCTGGACTCTTAATCCCCTTCATCTATTTCGTCCACCCCCAAACGGTCTCTCCTTTGGCAACCACCAGTTTGTTCTCTGGATTTCCGAGCCCACTTGTTTGTTTGTTGGGTTTTTGTTCATTTGTGTATGAACCAGGTTTTAGGCGAACACACATTTGCTGCTCCTGCACATGTGGGCCAGACGCACTGCAAGAGCACAACACATCAAGAGACCATTGAGATGAATAACTGAACAAGGAGACAGGTCTCCCAAGAAGTTACAGCATCTCTGACAAGCACTTCTGAGGTTTTCAGGCTCAGCTAGCAACTCAAACCAACGATGTATCTAAAATATACTTGAGCTAAACACGAAGAAACATACAACTTCCTTACCTTGGTTTAAATACAGAGATGCCACAAACTAGGATTTATGCCATCTGGTCAACCTGGCAGGTCTAGAAAAACCACCTCTGAAATCAACTACAAGGCACAAATCAGGAAACTTCTACCCTAGTATAGACACCACAGCAAATCCACATCTGAATTCTAATCTTAAACGCAGTCCTTCTGGATTCTTTTCTGATTGCGAATAGACTGTCCATCTAATATAAGATTTTGTTCCTGAGGACCAATTGAGGCTTACACACATTCGCTGCTACTCCCTGTTTGTCCCCAGGAGCTCCGTGTCTTGTCGCCCAGGGGGCACATCTCATTTTCTGTACTGTGTTACCAGACAGACACCATGTCTCCTAAACTGTATGTCCTGAGAGTGGGACCTCGTCATATATATTATGGGAGTTCCTCTGAAAACCTCGTGCTGGGCAACGGGCGTGTTTGGGAACTCAAGTACAGTAGAAATCCTCTAAAATTATTTTCAGGGAAATCAACTCTCAAGTTCACGGGCACTTCGCAGCACCTCTGAAAATATGCTGACCAGTCTCCACGGCACACTAACCACGGAAGCCATAGGCTTCTCTATAGATAGCTCGGCTCTTCTGCCTGCACTCAGGCATCAGAGTGCACAGTTCCAGGGTCAGCTGGGTAATTAAATACAATATGAAATGGTGCATTATGGGTGCCAAAAAGGAAGAATCATTTTTGAAAAAGTAAATTTTATCTTTTAGAAAGATGAAAGGGGTGCCTGGGTGGCTCAGTAGGTTGAGCGTCCGACTTTGGCTCAGGTCATGATATCACGGTTTGTGGGTTCGAGCCCCGTGTCGGGCTCTGTGCTGACCACTAGCTCAGAACCTGGAGCTGCTTCAGATTCTGTGTCTCTTTCTCTCTCTGCTCCTCCCCTGTTCACGCTCTGTCTCTCTGTCTCTCAAAAATAAATAAAATGTAAAAAAAAATTTAAAAAAAAGATGATAAAGGTAAGTCGCTTTAAAAGTTCGGCAAAATTAGGAAGGCAGAGACAAGTGGGAAAAGTAGAAGATGTGAAAATTTCCTAACTCCACATCAAAGGAAGCTTATATGACAGTTAATCAGTGGAACCATATTCAATAATAGGCATTGGCCCTACATAAAAAGTCAGCCAAAAAAAAAAAAAAACCCAGAATAAAAGGAAAAGTGAAAAATATTAAGGCATGTGAGAATCATAAAAATCCTTCCACTTTTTCAATTAGTCACCTACCTTCTGGTTTAACCTCATTGAGGGAGACCCCCTCCTAGTCTGGAAGGCTTGAAAATTTAACTGAATGTCACAAGTGGGCATTAAGAGACGTCAGGAAGAGGCATGACAGTTTTCTCTTTGGTATAAATACAAAATTACACTAGAAAGTTGCTTGTCACGAAAGAGGAAATTTGTTTTCTGAAGCACCACTGAGATGGCCTCCGGTGACCGGGCGCTGAGGAGCAAGCTGCTGGCGTAACTGCTCACAGAACAGCGCGGTCTGGAATCATCTGCTCGAAGAGGTCCCCTCTGCCTACTTTCCTGTCTCAGCTTCTGACCCTCCGGTGCCCTTGAGCCCATCTGGAACTCTGCATCCAGAGAGGCAGGGAGGCTCTTGTGTTCCTCATTGCTTTGCAGATGCTGTTCCTTCACTCCCATGCCCTTCCCATTCTCAAATACTCCCAGCCGTAGCAAATTGTTAAAAATCTTGCAAGAACAATCCCCAAAGTAGCCTCTCTGTTGAACGCCGGCAGCGGCAGGCCGGCCCAGAGTGAATGTTTCCAGCCAAGGTGCACACACCACACTTTTCAATGTCCTGTGATTGTCTGACACTCTCTCTCACCCTCCACTAAAAATTGTTGAAACCCCAGTGGCTAGCCCAGGAAACATCAGTAGCTGTTGAATAATAAGACTTTAAATCAAATGCCAACGGACTCTGTCATCGACCGAACTTTGGGCCGGCTCCACGGAGCCCCCTTCTCAAAGAGGCCTTGACTTTCGTCCCCATCCTTCTTGCCCTTTCATAGCCTAGTTCCATCCAGAATCCTCCAGAGTCAGTGTAGAGAGACTCTCCCAATATCAGGGGTCAGAGATCAATATCTGATCCTCCTCTCCACATTGGAGGTACGAGCCCCTGGCCCGCCTTCAGCAGGAATAGTACAAGAATCCCCGATGCTTCGTAATTGTCCGTCCACCCACCCCCGCACCTACTCCTCGGCCACACAGCCCGGTTGTTCCGTCCTGTTCCGAGTTGAGCCTGATCTCTCTCCTCTGCTGCAACAATCCTGACACCCATCACAAAAGTCCCGAATGAAGTCATCCTCACCATCTTAACAAGTGCCAGGATATGTGTTTTAACGACATACAGTGTTTTTGATTTTTATCCCAAACTTAAACAGGATTTAACCATGCCACATTTTGGTGAAAAAGAACACGATCATACCGGTGATTCAAGGAACTAGAAGTATAAAGAACAATGCAGGCTTTTCTAGCGACCTCAGGCCCGCCTTTGCATTGCACACCAAGCTGGCGCCGCGTGTGCAGCGTGATATTAAGTCTCGCATCCGCAAATTAACTTTAACATTGGAGAACAACACGGACAGCTTTCATCCGGAGGCAGGCAGAGCTAACGGAGGGTTACAGAATGGCCCTGAGTTCCCTCGGCGAGGAGCTCCGGCCCCACAGGAATTGCCTCCCTTCAGCTCAGTGCCCACCTGTCTCTTCGGTGAAGCCTGAGCACACCCGTCTCAAGCACCTCCCTCACCCACCTGCCTTCCCTCCTCCCTTACAGGCGGGCAGAGAGGGCATGCACCCTGGGGCTGCAGGGGCACGGCGGGCACAGACTGGCCAGGCAGAGAGGTCAAGGCTCACTTGACATCCTCCAGGGCAGACAGAGAAAAGGAAACACAGGCTGTGGACAAGAGCTGGGCGAGAAGGGGACCTGGACATGCATTTGAGGCTTGTGCTGTTTGCAAAAGGGACCCTGGATTCGGAGACCCACGGGGCCACCAGAAGGAAACAGGCCCATGAGACCACCACCAGAGAGACCCACAGAGAGAGGTGGCGTGGGCTCCTGGTGTGTGGTCATGTTCAAGGATCCTTAAGCAGCTGACTCAATACAAACTCCTGCTCGCAACACATTCAGTTTGTTTTGTTTTGTTTTGTTTTGACCAAGACTGAAACCTGGAAGTGCGTATCCACAGGGGACGCCAACGTTAAGAAATTACCATTCCAGGGGCACCTGGATGGCTCAGTCGGTTAAGCACCTGACTCCGGCTCAGGTCATGATCTCACGGTTTGTGGGTTCGAGCCCCACGTCGGGCTCTGTGCTGACAGCTCAGAGCCTGAAGCCTGCCTCAGATTTTGTGTCTCCCTCTCTCTCTGCCCCTCCCCTACCCATGCTCTGTTTCTCTCTGTCTCAATAATAAATACACATAAAAAAATTAAAAAAAAAAAAAGAAATTACCATTCCACACCCATGAAACTTACTATCCCACACCATGACGGTAATGCTGTTTTTGCAAACAGCCGCCTTTCCCCCAGCCCTGCCAAAAAAAGTTGTTAGTACAGTACTCATTAAAGTTAGTTTTACAAACTCATATTTGTTAAATCAACCAAACATTTGGGTCATTTTGCTAGAATCAATACACATGGCAAGAAGCTCAAACAAAGGAAGAAAATTTACTTTTCAAAGCTCTTGTTGACTCATGCCAATGAGTAAAACAGCCTAGGAGAAACTCAATCCTTAACCCTCTGATCTAGAACGAAACCTGTATTCGGGCCCTGCATGCAAGCAGTGGGAAAACTGAGGCCCAGCGTGTGCTCGGAAATGGACTTCAGCCTCTCAACACGAATGGGGAAAGGTTCAAACCCGACCCCCCCTTTCTTGATCGTGGCTCCTTTTACAGAGATTTGATGGCACAGATTCGCATTGTCTCTGTGAAGACAGAAACATTGGCTCCTCTTCCCAGGGAGGTACGATTCTGGTATCTCTCCAACAGTTCGAGGATGTGAATGAGGCTGCGAGATTCGGAGGAACTGGTACCCGCTTGATTGACGGCAATGAGTGGGTGTACCCAGCCGTCAGCTGGCCTGGCTCCATCGGGGGCCAAAAGCATGCTCAGTGCCTTCAAAAAGGCCAGGAGGGAGGAAAGGAACAAGTTTCAGCATAAAGCACCAAGTAAAGAAAGTCAGGTGGTGCCCAGGGAGGCCAGGCAGGCCAGCCTGGAGAAGGAAGAAGGGCAAAGCCCAGAGCAGCCAGCCCTGTGGCCAGTGAGCAGACCAGATGCCCCCTGAGGTTAAGAATCACAAAGAACTCAAAGCAGACAGATAAGGAACCCCAGGGCCTGTACAGGAAAAGGGAAGCACACTGGAATATAATCCCTGTCACCAGCGTGACTGGTAAAGTGCACGACATAAAGGCAGGCAGTACCCCTTCTCTGTTTTGTGGCCTCACAACCTTCCCAGTGGGTGGTCCCCAATGGTCTACATATTTCCCTAGGCTCTGGGTGCCTTCACTGGGGTCATCCACTCTAGAACGTTCTGACCTTTACTACTTAGGCTCAGGTACTTATTTTCTATTTTGCTTTTTACGGGTAGCTCGGAGAAGAGTCAGAATTACCAGGAAAGCACAGGCTGATGGGGACAGACATGGACAGAAGTGCAGAGAGGAGCAGGTGGTGGGGAAGAGGGCTTCCGGTTTCCTCTTTCAGTGTCCCCTCACACTGGGGCCTCTGTCCCGCAAAGCTCAGGTGGGGTAAGTTCTCCTGGGCAGCAGTCCACCAGCGTCTGCCACCAGGGGAGCGGGTACCAGCTCCCTCCTGAGCCTGGGAAGGCTACTGACCACCTTCCCTTCCATGGTTCTTGGGGCCTTTGTGCCTGGATCACCTCCTCTCAGGACACGACTAACACGGGGGAAACAGAGTCAGCTCCCGAGGGCCAGGATGCTCCAAGAAAGGCTACAGAGTCTGGAATAAAGAACGACACACAGAAACCTGCTTTTTAAAAACCTATCTCCAGAACAGCAGGAGAAAGGGCCCAGGAGGCAAGGTTTGGGGCAAGTATGGGGTGTGAGACCTCAGCAGAACTGACCAAGTCCTGCCTACATGACTACAGCGTGTAGACCTTCCAGAGTGTCCAGAACAGGTCGGGGATGCCGCCCCAGGACTCGACCAGACCTGCTGACGGATGATGCTCTAGTGTCCCAGGGCTGCCGTAGCAAATAATCACAAGCTGAAGGCTAAGGACAAAAGAAATTTTGTCCTTCACGCCTTCACGAGGGCAAAACTCAAGGTACAAGCGAGGCCATGATCTCTGCGTGGCCTGTGTAGGAGACTGCATTCCACGGTTTTTTCTTAGTCTCTCTGGTGTAGCTGGTGGATGTATCCCACTCCAACCTCTCCTCATTGTCACGTAGCCTTCTCCCTGTGTGTCCACAGGGAGCCTGCTTTCTCTTCTTATAAGGACACCAGTCATTGGATTAGGGCCCACCCTATTTCAGTAGGACCTCATCTTCACTTGATTACCTCTGCAAAGACCCTATTTCCAAATAAGGTCATAATTCACTGGTACCAGGAGTTAGGAACTCCACCTAGCTTTTGAGGGACAAAATTCACTGCAAAACAGACGTCTTTGGCTGTATCAAACCCTGAACACCTCTAGGTGATCTGAGTTACTTTATGAATGAGACAATCACCAGGCTCTTTGTCACCTGTGGGGGTAGATTTTTCTCTCGTCTCTCATATGAACAGGGCCTTCACGCCCATTCCCCAGTCAAAATGCGGGAAAGTTCTGATGAATGTGCCCAGTGGATTTTCAACAGTGACGGTCTGCCAACTGCAGCCTTGGCTTATGACATAAACCCAGAGATGTTTGCTGGGTGTTTCTCTTGAAATCAACCAAGAGCAGTGTCTACGCATCTTCGTAAGGTGTAAAAAGAACCAGCTGTGAGCAGATTGTCAGGCCCCACACCCCCTGGAAGACCGCAATCTCAGCTGCGAGACAATTTATGGCCCAGTTGGGGAAGAGAGAATGCTGAGGGGAAATGCTTTCTGGTTGACAATGGTGAAAGCAATTGCTTGGTTCACTCAAGGAGAACTGAAGGGTACCCCAGTAAATTTAAAAAGAAAGGAAAACTCCCTATTAACTCAACCATGAGAGGTAATGTAATGAAAAGATTTCATTTCAGTTAATGAATGATTTATTGAAAATGCAAACAAATTCATTCTCTGCTACAATTATCACTAGAATTTCAAAACAGGGGATCGCTATCTAATTAGTCACAGATTTGAATTAACCCTAAACAAAGGGATTCATCTGTGAAATATTTGATTGGCTTACCTGTGATTTTTGACACTAATTAGCATATAGATATTATTTGTATGGGTATTAGGTTTTAGGGTCACAGAACACGGTATCACAAAGTATGCATGAGCAAATACTAAAATTACAGTGCTCATAACTAGGAACTGATCTGATCTTAATAACAGTTTTTAAGTTCACATTGATTCACACTTAATGGATTATTTTCCCTACAGATGGGTTATTACACGTGGTAGGGAATATTATTGCTTTTCCAATACTATGTTTGGTGGGGTTAATTAAGTAGTGTTTGTTTCCTCTCAAGATAATATCAACAAAACCTTGAAATGAGCGCTATTCAGACCAGGCAGTGGAGAAGGAGGCACCCAGTAGGTAACAGGTGTTGAATTGATGCTCTGTGGCTTCAACATGATGCCCATGGCTGTCACCAGTTGCCTATAAAAATAATTCCCTCATTTCCCATCTCATTGAGCTGACTGTCATTGCAAGTTATCCAAGTTAATGCCACAAGTGTCTAGTTCATGTTTTCAATGTTCCAAGATGCTCAAATGTAACTGCAGAGTTACTAAAACTTATAACTGTAAGACTGGGGAGGGACACAAAATGAGGGAGAGGCACTTTGTGTTTCTGAGGAACATCATTCCATTGCCTAATTACAAAAGCTTGATGAGAATGATCCCATCTAATGCTTCCTTTTTTGGCATAAGTTGCAGAGTGCCAGGGTGGCTCTCCTTCCCTGTTCACTGTCCTTGTTGTCCCCTTCTATGAAGACGGTGCCCACGACCCTGTCCTATGGCCCGTTTCCCTCTGCTCACGTGCACAATGAGAGGTCACCATTCTCATGACCCATCGCCTCTCTTACTGCCCTCTGGGACAAGGAACCCCTCTGATGCCACTAAGCTTCTGAGCCTTGGATCTGTGTTCTGCTGGTCAGCCCACACTACTGGAAGCTTCCACACCCCAAATCTGCCCTGGCCTTCTTCCCTTCCAACCTACTTAGCTCTGGTTGGAGCATCCAGCCCTGTCTTTTCTCAGCTACCTTCTTGCCATCCACTGCCGGCCAGCTGCCTCCAGTGCTTCCCCCAACCCCGTGCGTGCACTCCAACTGCTGACATCCTCCGAGCTGTCGTCCACTGCCACGGCCTCTCCCCTGGCCTCCGTGTCTCCACAGCCATCCTCACCCGAGGCCACAGCAAGTGCGCTGGACACCCTGCCCCCATCCTTCTCGTGGTGAAAAATATGAACGACTCTATCTCGAGCCACTGATGGGACACAGCTCATGCTCCCATCACAAGGCTGACACGGCCCTCCGGGACACTTTCCCAGACTGCTCTCTCCTTCACCGTGTCCCCAGAGAGCCAGCCTCCCAGGGCCAGATCCTCTCCACCCATCAATCCCTTCCTGCAGGGGCATGCCTCCTTCTCTCCCTGCATACATGCCTCTCTGCTGGCCTCTCTCCTCTGGCCCTCAGCACCTTGTCCTGACATTGGCTGTGCATAGGGCTGGTCCTTCCAAGGGACCTGGGGTTTTCAGAAGCTCAGGACTGAAGAAGATGAGGAGAGACGACTCTGTACAGCAACCGCTTTGCAGATGCATGGAATCAAAGCAGAGTGGAAGTGTACACAGGACAGAGACAACCTCCTGCACGGAGAATAGCCTGTTTTCAATTTGCCTGCTGTGACAGCTTGGTAAAGAGACAAAAGCATGGGGTGCCTGGGTGGCTCGGTTGGTTAAGTGTCCAATTTTGGCTGAGGTCATGATCTCATGGTTTGTGAGTTTGAGCCCCACGTCAGACTCTGCACAGACAGCACAGAGTCTGCTTGGGAGTCTCTCTCTCCCTCTCTCCCTGCCCCTTCCCCGCCCCTACCCCAGGCACTCTTTCTGTCAAAAAAAATAAAACTTAAAAACAATTATGAAAAAATAAGAGAGACAAAAGCAAACTCGACTGCTAATTTGTTCTGTTGGGCACCAACATGCAAAGAACAGGCCATGCGCTGGGGCGCTGGAAGGAGTGTGGGGACCTTCTGGGACCAGCAGGTGCAGCCACCCTGCTCCCAGCAGGCCCTAGCTCCAGGCTCCACACCTCCCTTTTTTTCTGCCTTCCCTTGTGAGGAACTCGTGTTTCAGTGGTTTGCAAAGGTCTATGTGAAAAATAATTGGCTAGTTTCTGTCCTGGATCCTGGCACTGCCTGGCATGGAATCAGTCAGGTACAGAGACGTAATCCACTTCTTTGAAGCAGAATCCGAATTTTTGAGTAAGAAGGGCTCTCAGAAATGTACAGCAAGTATAATCTCTGTTCATTTCACAGATGAGAAAACGAAATCTTAGAGAGGCTAAGAAATTTGCCCCCCACCACGGGGAATGCCATCAGAAACCTACAACCTGTCTACCCCAGACAGGACCCTTGTATTTAACTTAATAGACCAATGATCAGTATCCAATGGAGAAGGTGTAAATATTTTTCACAAACCCGATTTAGGTTTGTTATGTTTTCAAGACCTTAGTTTTGCCTATAACTGTTTTAAAGAACAAAAAGAATATATGATAGTCATCCGATTGTATAATCTTGGGGTGAGGCAGAACCCTGAGCCTCTGTTAGCACACATCTGTGGGCTGTGTTTGTTGAAGGGCTCCTCTCTCTGGTCCCAAATCCGCCCACCCCTCCCATCACAGTTCTGTCATCCTTTATTCACATAAAATACAACCCTTGGGAGGTAAAAGACCTGTACCCTGCAAACTATAAAATACCGATGAAAGATATTGAAGATGACACAAACAAGTGGAAAGATATTCCATACTCATGGGCTGGAAGCACAAATATTGTTAAAATGTCCACACCACCCAAAGCAATCTACAGATTTAATGCGATCACTATCAAAACACCAACAACATTTTTCACAGAACTAGGACAAACAATTCTAAAATTTTCATGGAACCACAGAAGACTCCGGATAGGCAAAAGAGCCTTGAAAAAGGAAACCAAAGCTAGATGTATCACAATTCCAGATTTCAAGTTAGTTTACAAAGCTGCAGTAATCACTATGGTACTGGCACTAAAATAGGCACACAGATCAATGGAATAGACCAGAAAGCTCAGAAATAAACCCACATTTATACAGTCAATTAATTTTTGGCAAAAGAGGAGAGAATAGCCAATAGGAAAAAGACAGTCTCTTCAAAAATTGGTGTTGGGAAACTGGATAGGTAAATGCAAAACACTGAAATTGTACCACTGACTTACACCACACACACAGATACATTCCAAATAGATTAAGGACCCATATGCAAGACCTGAAACTATAAAAATCCTAGAAGACAGTATAGGCAGTAATTTCTCTGATAGCGGCCATAGCAACTTTTTTCTAAATACGTCTCCTGAGGCAAGGGAAACAAAAGCAAAAATCAACTGTTGAGACTTCATCAAAATGAAAAGTTTCTGCACAGAGAAGGAAACAATCATAAAGCCAAAAGACAACCTATGGAATGGGAGGAGATATTTGTAAATGACATATCTAATAAAGGATTAGTATCATAAAGAACTTATACAACTCCACCCAAAAAAACAAATAATCCAATTAAAAAATGGGCAGAAAACATGAACAGACATTTCTCCAAAGAAGCCATCCATAGGGTCAACAGACATATGAAAAGATGCTCAACATCACTCATCCTCTGAGAAATGCAAATCAAAAATACAATGAGATATCACCTCACGCTTGTCAGAATGGCGAAAAACAAAACACAAGAAACAACAAGTGTTGGAGAGGATGTGGAGAAAAAGGAACCCTCACGCACTGTTGGTAGGAATGCAAACTGATGTAGCCACTGTGGAAAACAGTATGGAGTTCCTTCCAAAGGTTAAAAATGGAACTACCCTTTGACTCAGTAATCATACTAATGGGTATTTACCCAAAGAATGCAAAAATACTCATTTGACAGGATACATGAGCCCTGATGTTTATAGCAGCATTAGCTACAATAGCCGAATTATGGAAGCAGCCCTAGTGTCCATCAATAGATGAATGTATAAAAAAGAAGGTATATATTATATATATATATATATATATATATATATACAAAATGGAATATGACCAGGCCATAAAGAGGAACAGAATCTTGCCATTTGCAATAACATGGATGGGGCTACACAGTAAAATGTTAAGTAAAATAAGTCGGTCAAAGAAAGACAAATACTCTATGATTTCACTCATATGTGGAATTAAAAAAACAAAACAAACGAGCAAAGGAAAAGGAAAGACAGAGAGGGAAACAAACCAAGAAACTCTTAACTCTAGAGAACAAACACTGTATGTTAACTATACTGCTCCCTCAGGAAAAGTTTCAACTTCTAAATAGAAACTCCTCTTGCACTACAAGTCTATCTGAAATAGGCCTTAAAATAGGCAGGCAATGACCCCCCATAGGAACGTGAGTCTGGGGTGGGGAGGTAACAGCATAAACTGATCTGTGGGGAGGGACAGACTGAGAGAGGTCGCTCACACCTACCTGGAGGCTGAGAGAGACGCGAGCGATCTCCCCACACTGCGTATCTGTGGCGTGATCTTCAGTAGCCTCCCTGAAACCCGAGGGAGCTCACAGTGTACTTGAATCCTTGAAGTAGACCAGGTGACCAGGAAGGTTCTAAGGAACCTAAGGTAAGGGCAAGTGAGGTAAGGAGTCTGGTGGGGGAGGGGCTCTGAAGGAGGAGAGCTCCTGGCTGTTTCACCGGGTTTTTTAGTAAATGGAGAACCTTCCTGTTTCTGCTGGATTCCTTTTTCTTTGTGCAGTCATTCCCCAAATACATACTGGGCGTCACCTACAAGCTAGGTCTCAGGCAGCATCGAAGGGCAATCTGGTCACTGAACCCACTGCCAGGCTCAGAGGGGCCGATCATCTGGCTCGTTGTGTAGGCAAGTACCCTTCCCCTCTCTCACCCCCTTGCCCTGCACTCAACTGTCCCACAGCGTTCTGTGGATTGCAGAGGATGGCCGGCCCATAATGGAGGTGGGGAGGGGGAGAAGCGTTAAGGACATATGTCACCTCAGCACCAAAGCCATTGTTCCATTCACTGAGACCGGACTGTGCCCTGATACAAGTGACACATGAAACTGGATCCTGGCTCTTCAGTGTCCACACAAGGGCAGCAGGTTCCTTCACGGACCCCAAGCCACAGGCCCCTGCAGGCCACTAGGGTCCTGTCTTCAGAGAGAGGCATTTTTTCTTGTCTCACCTGTGCTGATGTCTCCTTGGAGACAGAAGACTAGGGGCTAGTGCCCCATCTCCCCAAGAAAAAGCCACCTCCAGAGAGCCCGTGCTTCCTGAAGTGTCCTGACCTGGGCAGCCGGCGGCCCTGCTCACGGTGTCCTAGGAGAGGCCTCCCGGCATCCCACAGAGGGTCTCTCTGACCCTCTTCCCCTGAAGGACCCCTTGTCCTGGCCTTGCGGAGTTCCTGGCCAGCAGGCCTGGCCGGGCCTCGCCGGGGGTCCTTGTTTGGGTTTTCCCCAGCGTCTTTCACGGTACAAATCGAACCTGTCAAGTTGGGACTTCCCATCCCTGTTCCCAATATCCCAGAAGACCTGGAGACAGCAACGAGTGGCCAGGGACAGGGCATGAGATCTGTCTGCCGATATCGACCCTCGGCTGCTCACATGTCACTTCCCATCATCAGCAGGTGTCCCTTGGCATTGCCGTGGGGCAGCCACGTGAATAACTTCATGCCTCCTTAAAGAAACGTGGTCAACAGCATGGCCGACAAGCATGAAACGGAGGTGGTCGCACTTTTAATCAACTGACGGGTACAACAGGGCACAAAGCTGTACGCCGCAGAGCACCCAGAAGGAAGTGAGTCAGATGGTGGCATCACAGCTGGGATTTGCCTGTTACCAATTTTCTTTTCGCCCCAGCCTTATCCCACGAGTGCACATCCTCTATTCAACATTACCCTGAAGCCCTGGGACAAACTCTGGTGGCCCATCTCTCCTGTGAAGACGAATAAGGACTCCCCAGTCCTACGAAGCAGCATAGAAGAGGTCTGTAGCAGAGGCGGCCAGGGATCCACCCGCAAGCAGCCAGGGTCCCGACCTGCGGAGAGGCTCCCGCCAGGCCCCGAGGTCCTGGAACGGAGAACGTGCAGGTTCCTTCCTTGGGGCCGGCATAAAGGGTACCCAGAGCCGCCACCGTCTGGAGATATGCCATTTGGGGTGATGTGGGGGCCCCAGCAAACATTTCACAGAGGATTTAAAAAGAAAAAGAGACAGACGGCGAGAGAGACAGACAGACAGACCTGGAGTGGCCACACGGGAAATGCACATAATGTAAACTGTCCAAACGCAGAGCGGTCCATCAGAGACGCAGTCGGACGCCAACCAAGGCTACTCAGGCACATCGACGGAACACATCTGGAGGCACTTTGGACGTGCAGACTTTCCAAGGATCCGCTGTGGCTCGTGTCCTTGTGAGCCCACAGACTTGCTCGGGAGGGGTCCCGGGGGACAGAGCCTGACTGCGGGGGCTGCGGGAGCCCAGAGACAGCCCAGCTTCACCTTTGTGCCCACACAGGCCCCCCTGTTGCCAACAACTCCTTGTTTAGCAAATTACTTATGGCCGGCATTTCACTCCACTCGGCTTGTGACCAAAAATGCTGTCTGTCCCTGAGTTCTATCCACTTGGGCTTATACTAAACAGTATACACCTCCCGCCACAGGAGAGAAGGGAGGTTGAGCTCTGCCTCCCGAACAAGGAGAATCAGGCAAAGCCAGGGAGCAGAAGGCAGATACCAGGCAACTGTGGCTCAGCCACCAGCCCTGTACGAGCTCGAGCAAGCCCCCACCCCCGTCGGGTCCTCCTTGTGGACTGACCCACCCAGGGGGGCACTTCTGGCTTACAACAATCCCCCTCTCTGCCACTTGATTGACACCAGGGCTTTGTACTAGGCATCTGACCCACCAGGGCATTCAGAGTTCCATCCAGTATTTCTAGAACTGAAACAAGGCTCAGGTATGTTCTCTGAAAACAGGAGCCGGGAGGCCTAAGCTGAGTGCGGCGAGGGGCCACACTCTCTGCCTGCCTCAAGGGCATAAGGGGACAAGGCAGGAAGGCGTGAAGCTGGCTCACACTAAGAGGCAGAGGAAAGACAACATTGAAGCCCCAAGGTCTGATGGGCATTATCCCCAGATGCCCATCTAAACTACTGCTTTGCCTGTGCCTCACTAGTCCTTTTTTCTTAAACTTTATTTATTTCGAGAGAGAGAGGGCAAGTGCACTTTTGTGCATGCACATGAGTGGGGGAGGGGCAGAAAGAGAGGCGGAGAAAGAATCCCAAGCAGGCTCCGAGCTGTCAGTGCAGAGCCCTATGTGGGGCTCGATCCCACGAACCATGAGATCATGACCTGAGCCAAAAATCAAGAGTCAGACACTTAACCGACTGAGCCACCCAAGTGACCCTAGAATATGGCTTTTAAAACATGAAACTGAGAGATCTCAATCACTGGATCACTGGAAAATGGCCATCCTATTACTTGTCAAATTAAATGTGGGCGCAGTATGAGGTTGGCCAGCTTTTCAGATTGGAATTTATGCAGTGTATCTGGTGGCTTTGTGTTTATTCTGCACGTCGTTCTCCTGCTGAAATTAATCCATACTGAAAAGTGTAAGGCTGCACATATATATTACTGTCTTGTTCCGGAAAGGATTTAAAGCTGCTTACAAAGATACTTACAGGTAAACAAAATAAACTTTTTAAAAAGGTGAGGAAAGTCCAGAGAAAATAAGGTAGGGACTCCACATGGAGCTAACAGTGGGGCAATACATTTTTCTTTGTAAGTTTATTTATTTTGAAAAAAAGAGAGAGCGTGCAAGTGCATGAGAGTGGAAGAGGGGCAGAGAGAGGGGGAGAGTATCTTAAGCAGGCTCTGCGCTATCAGCACAGAGCCTGATGTGGCTCGATCCCACGAACCGTGAGATCATGACCTGAGCTGAAATCAGGAGTCAGACGTTCAACTGACTGAGCGACCCAGGCACCCCTCGATACTCCTTTGAGTAAATCCGTGTTGTATCCAAGCTACTCTGAGCCTATGTCCTGACCCTTGTAACCAAGATCCAAATGAAAGGACATGTGCTGCTTCCCAATCTCAACCTAAACCAGCTGCAGTGAGGCTCTAGAAGGTTTAGTCAGGTTCCACGGCTGAAGCAGAAAGGGATGCAAAAAGTCTCAGTGATAACATACATCCCCAACGCCCAGCAGCCCTAAATCCTGACGCCCAGAGTCTTACAAAACTGAACATGCAATTACCATATGACTCAGCAATTGCACTCTGTAGGCACAAACCTCTATACACAAATGACCATAGCAGTTTTATCCATAATAGCCCCCAGGCCGGACATGACCCAGATGTCCTTTAATAGTTAAAGCTGTGCTATGTCCATACTACAGACGAGTACTGAGCCATCAAAGGAAAATCTAACAAAACATCCAATGCAGATGGATCTCAAGAGAATTAGGCTGAATGAAAAAAACTCTAGTCTCAGAGGTATGCACTGTATGATCCCACTACATAACACTCCTGAAATAAAGTAATTACAAAAGTCAGGAAGAGATTAGTGTTTGCCGGGAGTCATGGATGGAGAGGGGAGGGAAGTGATAGGCTATAGAAAGGTAACAGGAGGGATCCTGTGGTGGAAATATCTCTATTGTGGTTGTGGTGTCAGTCATATGAATCTACATGTGGGATTAAATTGCATAGAATTGAACTAAATATACTCACACAGGAGTGCTGATGCACAGGGGCATATGTACCCCAATGTTCATAGCAGCACTTTCAACAATAGCCAAATCATGGAAACAGACTAAATGCCCATCAACTGACGAATGGATCATGAAGATGTGGTTTATATACACAATGGAAAACTCCATGGCCATGAGAAAGAATGAAATCTGGCCATTTGTAACAACGTGGATGAAACTCGAGGGTGTCCTGCTAAGTGAAATAAGTCAGGCAGAGAAGGACAGATACCATATGTTTTCACTCATATGTGGAACAGGAGAAACTTAGTAGAGGACCATGGGGGAGGGGAAGGGGAAAAAATAGTTGGAGAGAGGGAGGGAGGCAAAACATGAGAGACTCCTGAATACTGAGAACAAACTGAGGGCTGATGGGAGTGGGGGAAAGGGGAAGGGGGGTGATGGGCATGGAGGAGGGCACTTGTTGGGATGAGCACTGGGTGTTATATGGAAACCAACTTGACAATAAACTACTAATAAGTAAATAAATAAATAAATAAACGCATACACACAAACGAATGAGCATGTGTAAAACTAGTAAAATCTAAATAAAGTCCATGGATCATACCAATGTCGTCTCTTGGTTGTGATACAACTAGAAGGTATTTCAGAAAAAGAAATCTAAACTAAAGCACAGACTGAAAATGGATAGAAAGCATAAACTAAAATAAGAGCATAATAGATATATGCGGTTTGATGAAAAATTCTAAAAAATATAACTTAGTTCCAGAAAAAGGAGAAAAAGAGAATGAAAGAGAAGCAATAATAATAGAGAGACTGCCTGATGATTATTCCAAAACATTATGAATTCAAAGCACTGTAGAAAACAAGCAAACAGAGAATTCCCCCCCCCCATACCCCTAGACATACAAAAGGACACTGAGATGCCATTTCTCACTTAATTAGTTGGCAAAATTTAAAAGTTTGGTAACACAATATGTTGGAAAGACTGGGGAAATAATCAAGGTCCTTTATTTCCGGTGGGAATGCACAACTGAATGATCCAATGGCATGGAGCTGGGTATTACTGCCCAACATTACATAGGCAGTTGTCTTGCATCTGGCCAACCCACTGCAAAGAATCTTTCATGAAGCTATATGAGCAGAGCTGTGAAAGACGTGTGCACAACAACACTCCCTGAAGTACCATCTGCTAGAGCAGAAGATGAAGAATAGTTAAATATCCATTAACTACATACATCCATGCAATTGAGTACAATGCAGTGGTAAAAAGGGATGAGAAATATTTCTATGTAGTGCTCCTGACTCCTCTCCAGAATGGAAAGCCAGATGGAAAGAGCAAGTTCGGAAAAGTTTATATAACATGTCACCAATTTAATTAAGAACAGGCATGGGAGAGGAATATAAGTATCTGTGTATTTATTTATATTAAAAATTAAGTCACAATGTATAGACAAGAAACTAATCAGATGTTTTCCTGTAGAGAAACAGAGGCGCAGAAGTGAAAGTAACCTAAACATATTTGAAACACATAAAAGAAAATAAAGGGTGATTAATAGGGGCGCCTGGGGGGCTCAGTCAGTTAAGCGTCTGACTTTGGCTCAGGTCATGATCTCACGGCTCTTGAGTTGGAGCCCTGCTTTGGGCTCTGTGCTGACAGCTCAGAGCCTGGAGCCTGCTTCAGATTCTGTGTCTCCCTCTCTCTCTGCCCCTCCCCTTCTCATGCTGTGTTTCTCTCTCTCTCTCTCTCTCTCTCTCTCTCTCAAAAATAAATACACATTAAAAAAAAATTTAGGGGTGCCTGGGTGGCTCAGCTGGTTAAGTGTCCGAATTCGGCTCAGGTCATAATCTCATGGTTCCTGGATTCAAACCCCACATTGGGCTCTGTGCTGACAGCTCAGAGCCTGGAGCCTGCTTTGGATTCTCTCTCTCCTTCTCCCTCTGCCCCTCCCCCGCTTGCACTCTGTCCCTGTCTCTCTCAAAAATAAATAAAAACATTAAAAATTTTTTAAAGGGAATTAATAATAATCAAGGAAATGAAATTATCCTAAATATCAAATAGATGCAGTTAGCCACACTTCGCCACCACGTCAAGTGTGTGCAAAACAGAATACTTTGCCTGTTTATTTCTTGTGGGATACATTGTAAAAAAAAATAAACTATCTTCAGTAATCACATTATTAGTAATAATGTTGGTATTGCTATTCTGAAGATATTTACACATATGTGTATGTGTGATAAATGTTATATGCTACATATTCTATATTATATACTGTATATTATAAATTATTAAATATTAGTCACATACACATATATACATACAAAATCATATATATATACAGATATGGACAAAGTAAAAAATAATTATGCTAGTACAGTTAGGAACCAAGATTGTTAGTGGAAGAAAAAGAAATTCACAAATAAAAACTCAAAAAAAATAAGTAAAAACTTCATAATCCTAAATTGGAATTGGAAATAACAGTATAAGTTCAGTGGTTGCTTTTTCTATTGAAAATGTTATTTCCCAGTCATGCCCACTCAAAGCCTTGGCAAGAATGACAAACTCACTTGCAGTGAGCACCCTTATTGCCCAGCTTATGATCTGTACATACCAATTCCCACTAAAAGCAACTACAGTTCATCGGCTCATTCCAGGTATGGGGCAGGAAATGTAGATCAGATCAGCCAGGGACATTTTGTCACATTGGAAGACGAAGCCATGATCTAGGAGGACTCGGGTGATAAATGCAAGAAGCTGAGCCATGGTTTATGATGTTACAGTTGAATGATGGCCATAACAGGGAGTCGCTATACTCTTCTACTTTTGCATATACGTCTAAAAGCTTCCATAACAAAAAGTTAAAAATAAAAAAAATAAATAGAAACACATTAGGATCAAAACCCCACTGAAAGAAAAGACACATCACCTTCAGATCAGCAATAAGACTCAACAGAAACAATGAAAGCCAAAGACAGTAGAATTATCTTCAAGTTGCTGAAGTAAACTTGAAAAATAGTAACAGCCAAAAATTCTTTAACTACAATATTTGTCAAAAATGAAGCCAAACTGAAGACATTTTTAGGCAAATGATTAAAGAATTCCAAATCACCAGATTCAAGTGTTCTTTCAGCAGGAAAGGGGAAAAAAAAAAAAAAAAGTCCCAGATGGAAAGTAAGAGGCACGTGAAGGGACTCATTTAATTACCAGGGAAAGGGAACAAGGTGCAGGTTGATACTGAGTTATGTGAAGGGAGGGCAGGGAAAGGGTACAGAAAGGCAGGCGGGCAGCTGAGTCTAGGGAAGCACTCTGGGGGCGGAGCCGGTGCAGAAGCCCACCAGAAAAGGGGCACGGAGGACCCCACCCCACGCAGCAAGTAGAGGACCACACCTGCTCTGGCATTTGACATATGATCAGGGCGAGGCACCGCCCTGGGCTCTCTGGAGCCCAATTCTGTCAAATTATCTCATTGAATAATCTGCTGGGACAGCTCCACTGCGGCCAGAGGGAGGATTTTCAGGTAACCCCTTGCCACAAAGCCACTGTTTTCACGGACTGTTAAGCTGCACCTTATTAAGATCACTGATGCCCCAAAGACAGCCTGACGTTGTGGTCTGACCTTACGTTCCCCAAAGGAGCGTGCCTGCATTCCTCACTCCCCATGCCCGGGAGTGGAACCAATAGCATGTGGGGTCCTCACCCGGAGTCCCTGTCCGACCCCCATACTGACGGGGAAGCAGGGTGGGGAATCCCCACCGGCAAAGCCGGTGAAGAGGAAACATACGAATAAACCGTTAAGTTCTACGTAAAATGGTCAGCAAGGTTATCTGTGAGTATTTTTTTTTTTTACCTTCCAGTATTTTCCATAATTAAAATGGATTTCCTTCACGAAATAAACAAAATACACCAAGCATGAAACTCAGCGCCTTATAAAATGTGCCTGTTTCACACTCGGATCTGACATAAATCCAATCACACCCTGAAAAGCTTTTTTTGACAGGAAATTAGACAATATGATTGATTGATTTTTTTAGACAATAGGATTTTAAGTCTCATTTGGTACAATAATAGTTTAGAAAAATACAGAAGAAACAGAAAAAGAATAAGAGAGCCTAGAGCTGCCAGATATTAAAATATACCATGACAACGGGAATCAAAACCATGTGGTCCTGACCCAAGAATGAAAGATTCTATCACTGAAGCAACAGATTGCCCTGAAATGACCAATAACACTACCAAAAATCTTAATTGAAAGATCATTTTTAAACTATAGAAGATTATTTCATAAGTGGTGTTGTAATAACTATTTGCCATTTAGAAATCAATTCGGATACATTTAGCACAGAGTCAAATTCTAGCTCAAACTAAAAATTTTAATGTAAAACAATAAAATATATATAAACCACTAGAACTGAATATCAAATTTGTGGAGAGAGGGTGCCAAAATAGAGAAATGATAAAGAAACAGATGGAGAGATGTGATAAGTTAAAATCTGCATGTAAAGTAACATAAACATTTTAGCATTAGACATATATATATATACACACATACACACATATATATGTGTATATACACATGTGTGAATATATATGTGTGTGTGTGTATAACCAAATAAGTTGGCAAACAACAACATGGAAAAAATATTTGTAGAAGTATTAGATGGGTTAATATGAGTACTGTCTAAAAATGCTAGTAAAATTCTTATGAAAAAACATTCAAACCAACACATAAATAAGGAAAAGATGTGAACAGTTTATACAGCAGAAACTACAGTTAGAAAATGCATAGAAACTGTATTATCCCGCAAAAAAAAGGAAAGAAAAAAATACAAATATAAATAAAATAATGCAACCTTTTACCTGTTAAAGTAACAAAACTTTCACTTTGAAGATAATACTGAATCCTGGCAAGGGCTCAATAAAATTGGTAAAATCCTCTTGGAAAGCAATTTGACAATATGTATCAGGCCTCAGTAATCCCATTTCTGGGAATGCGTCCTAGGAAATAATCCAAAATACAGAAACCATATGCGTGAAGACACTCAGCACAATGTTATCTGTAACAGATACAACTTGAGAGCACCGTCGAAGTATAAAAAATGAGGGGATGTGCTGGGAAAGCACCGGACAGATTCGCAGGCAGCCAGGAAGCAGGTTGGGGATGACGTGTCTGCAGTAACACGGAAAATGCTTCGGAGAGACTGGTACGTAAGAAACGGCCGTGCACAGATGATATTTACACTGTGATTGTAGGAAGTACAACAAACACGTATAAAGACGTGCAGGAATCCAAACCGGGCAGAGCTGTAGCAGGAGCGTACGCACTGTTCTTACTCCTTTGCAGCTCGGCATAGGATGCTTTCACTCCTTCCATAATTAATGACTTTGATTTGAAAGCAAACACTATTGCCTGCTCTCTGCCCTGTGAGGCAGCATGCCTTCTGGAGCCTTCTGTGAACTCCATGGTGAGAAATCAGGTCAAGGCTGCAAAACTGGGCTCAGTCCATGCTAAGGGCTTTGCCCGGATCTCAGCGGCTCGCCTGGCTATCAGGTAGGCTTCTCTCCCTCGCCTGACCTGCTCCTTGACAACGATTCCTGCCGGTGGCAGACAAGGAACCCAGCAGTTCCATCCAGAAGCGTGGGCGTGACAGCACAGCTGGAGGAGGCAAACCGATGACTCATTATTCAGCGCAGCCGAGCAAAACCTCAGCGCCGCAACTGCATCTCACTCAAGGCCTCTTTCCGCAGCCAAGCGAAGGGCAGCGTAGCCCAACCCAGCCCCAGCCCCGCTCCCCATCCTCTGCCAGCAGGACCCCGGAACGCCCTGCTCCTCTACCACGGTTTGGTCTCGCAGGACACACTGCCCTTGTTTGGAGAACGCTGCACATTTCTGTTCTTACGCGGGAGCAGGAAAGAATATGGAGTACTTGACCACCAATAAGTTCCACTAGTCCCCCCCACCCCCAGCTGACAGGTCCACAATACCGAGACTGCCTTTCTGCTTGTTTTTCCTTTTAAAAACTCTGCTACTGGGCACCTGGGTGGCTCAGTCGGTGAAGCGTCTAACTTCGGCTCAGGTCATGATCTCCAAGGTCCCGGGTTCTAGCCCCGCGTTGGGCTCTGTGCTGACAGCTCGGAGCCTGGAGCCTGCTTCAGATTCTGTGTCTCCCTCTCTCTCTGCCCCTCCCCTACTCACACTCTGTTTCTCTCTCTCTCTCTCTTTCAAAAATAAATAACCATTACAACATTTTTAAGAAGTAAATAAAAATAAAAGGTCTGCCACTAAGAAATCACACCTTTATGTCAACAAAACAGAGCTCGCTCTCAGGACTCAGCATAACTCTGGGACGAGTTCAGGGAAAGGGAATAGGGAGCCAAAGGAACAGTTATCACAGCTGAAAAAGCATGGAACGAAATGGCCAAGAGGAGAGAGGAGGAAAACAAAGTGGGTGGGAAAGTGTGGTACATAACAGAAAGGTGGAGGTGGACTGTGGCTTTCCCCAGGTGACTGCCCTGTGGGCTTACACTGGCCTTTTTAAATTAATCTTTGCAAAAGGATTCTGACCACCATTCATTGTCAGGCAGACCCCCATCCGGTGGCTAAAGCCTCGAGGTTTCTGAGCACAACTTGGCCAGAAGCTGGTTCCTCGCAGATCGCCTGCACAGCACAAAGGGGCCAGCTGCACTCTCACGCCCGCTCTGTTGGAGGGAACTGGCTGCCACAAGTCTCTGCCTGTCCCCACCCGTCTCTCAGGTTCACAGAGACCACCAGCTCCACGGAGGGTCGCAGAGGTCCGTGCAAGCCACATCAGCCTGTGGACTTGGCTTCTCTTCCACAAAAGAAGCAATGAAGCAGAGGGGGAAGAGGCCCAGAGGTCCTCCATGATTACCACAAAGGCCCAGAAACATTGAGTCTTCTAGAAGATTCTCTGACCCCATATGCCTGAAGTCCCGAAGAACAAGGACATCACAGAAAGATGAAATAACAGCTGTATTTTCAGGCACATGTGATGTTGCTCATCAAAGGAATCAGAATCATACTTAATAAAGATGATCCTTAGGAGTTATAATCGTAAACTCCAAACCTTTCCACAAAGTCATGCAAGAGGGTAGCAATAGTTCAAACTCATTCTCCCAACAGGATCTCAGATCAAGTAGGATTTGAAAACCGTCTACACACTTAAAATGGGTGCGCTGTCCTGAATGCAAACTACACCTTGATAACACTGATGAAAGAAGTCACTTCAAGGGACCCAGCTCAGGGGCACCTGGGGGGCTCAGTCGGTTAAAGCATCCGACTTTGGCTCAGGTCATGATCTCAGTTTGTGAGTTTGAGTCCTGCGTTGGGCTCTGTGCTGACAGCTCAGAGCCTTGAACCTGCTTCGGATTATCTTTCTCTCTGCTCCTCCCCCACTCATGATCTGTCTCAGTCTCAAAAATAAATAAACATTAAAAAGAAAAAGAGGACGAGCTCAAATTCCTTTAGAACAATGCTGCTGCTGTAAGCAGTAATTGACGATTTTCCCCGTTGGAAGATGGGCATGACTGCTTCTACCCCTTAGATTTTTCTCAAAGGAACTTGTAACTCCCTCCCCCACAAACAAAAAGAAAAGAGAAAGATTAAAAACCACCAAAACATTAATTACACTTACTTATGTACATAAAATTTCACATACTGTAACCAATTGTGAATACTGTCTTTACTGGCTGGAAGTCTTCTTATAACAGCCAAAGCAATGGAGTCTTTCCCGATTTTTTCTTTTTTTTCTTTTTCTTTTCGTTTTCTTTTTTTTTTTTTTTTTTGTGATGGTTTGATAAGATGTAATAGGGGTGGAAAGTCTACAGTTGATTAAAATTTAGCTAATTAGAACGTCTGACTCAGGGGTGCCTGGGGGGCTCAGTCTGTTAAGCATCCAACTCTTGATTTCGGCTCAGGTCATAATCTCATGGTTCATGGGATGGAGCCCTGCGTCAGGCTCTGTGCTGACAGTGTGGAGCCTGCTTGGGATTCTCTCTCTCTCTCTCTCTCTCTCTCTCTCTCTCTGCCCCTCCCCCACTCCCCCACTCATTCTCTCTCTCTGTCTCTCCAAATAAATAAAACTTAAAAAAAAAAGTCTGATTCAGCTGAGCCCAAGGAGACAGCTCACCTTTCCCTGAGTGGGAGACCTAGAGCGGGGGTGGGATGGGGTGGGGGGCACCCCCACTGATGATCCGATTGTCCTTAATTTGTACAAAAGGAAAAAATTTGGTCAGTGCCCCCAGAAACCTTGTACCAGAACTTCCTACAGTAAAACACATACATATCTGCCTAAGGGCATTCACTAGTGGGAAGGGAGAAACGAGAGAGGAAAGGAAAATTTGTGAAAAACCAACTATGCATTCCAGGGTAATTCTGAACACCTAGTAGGTGTCAAGCCCTATCCTAGAATTCACATATTGGGACAAACAAGACAAACTATGCCTGTTTCCGAAGTAAAAATAATAGCCCCCAACCCCAAGATGTCTGTCATATGCCACAGAAGCTGTGAACGGGGGTTATGTTACATGCAAGGGGCCTAGAAGGTTGCAGGTAGAACTGAGGCTACTAATCAGCTGATGGAAGCTTAGCTTGGATCATTCAGGTGGCCCAGTGTCAACTCAACAGTCTTTATAAGTGGGACAGGGAGGCAGAGGGGTCAATGTCAGAGTTAGTGTGAGAAAGATTCAGTTCGTCACCGCTGTCTTTAAAGACTCAAGGGGACCGTGCACCAAGAAATGTGGGCAGGCCCCCAATACTGGAAAAGGCAAGAAAATGGATTTTCCCCTAGAGTCTCCAGCAAAGACGGCAGCCTGGCCCACAAGTGATTTTAGCGCATGAGACCATTTTAGACTCCTGACCTCCAGAACTGTAAGATACTGACTGTGTCGTGAGCCATTTTGTTTGTGGTAATTTGTTACAGCAGCCCCAGGGTATGAATACACCTGTCCTCCCCAGTGGGAAACCTCTTAATGGTTCCCATGGAAACAGGACATCATGAGGTTGCCATTCGGGAATCCTGTGATCCGGCCTGAGAGCTCCTCTACGTGGCCCTATCTTGTTGAGTCCCGGGGCCCTCTCTGCTCAGCCATCCCGGGCTACCAGGGATCTTCTAACAAAAGGCCGTGGCATAGCCTTCCACATGTGCACACTCTGTGCCCTCAAGTCACAGGGATCCCCTCCCTTCTGCCAACCCAGTCTTACTCTCAGGTACTCAACTCTTGTGATGAGAATGTGGGAGTATGGGATAAGATCGGGGTGTTTTCTGCTGGCCTCTGACTACCACAGCCTCTCTGGGACCCCTCTCAGCGACTCCAGTGGAGCCCTGACTCATGAGACAAGGAGGAACTCGGTCCCAAACAGGTGCCTTCGGGGGACATCACACCATGTGCAGCACCTACTGAGCAAACCCCAAGGACCCACAATGATTCCTGGCAAACAATGAAAGACTTTCCTCCTAATCCTTTCTGGAATGATATGTCCTTTTATGTTCCTCCGGGAGGGTCAGAAACCGTCCTATTACAAATTCTCCCGGCAAAGGTGGTCTTTATATCAATGCCTGTGTGCTCACACACACTAAGCCCTGTATCATTTTGTCAACAAGCCACAAAACTACTCGAGACTATTATAATTTGCTGTGCATGGCTCAACGAGCTAATCTCTCTCTCTTGCTAACTTTCTACCAATTATGACTTTGGCAATGCCTTTTAGGAGCGCCGCGGCTTTATGAATTTGCTTCTTGAAGGACATTAAACAAATCCACTTTTCAATTTAAAAGTAAAACTGTATCCGTGTGGCAAAGCCCTTGGGCTTCCATTTCCAGCCACATTGGAAACACAGAGACAAAGTCTCCAGCACAAACCAAACAAGGAAGCCGGGGCAGTTATTTAAAACAAATATTCACTACATGGAAATATATTAAATAAGGCTGTACTGTAAATTCCAACAGAGTAACCCGCTAAACTAAATAGTGTCAGCGATTCGCTAACTCAAGGAATAAAATGAGGACCATGACACCGAACCGATCTCCGTGTCCTCTGCACCATTTTTCAAATGGAAAGGCTGAAAACTGTCTTGATTTTTTCCCCCAGCTTGGAGCAGAAAAGAAAAGAAACCCCAGAAAGACATCTTCAATTCTAACTGACCCAGTGGATGTTGGAGAAGCATGGCATTCCGCATTTCTGCTGTAAGCCCCTAACTTTCTGCCCATCATGTGTCTCTATAGTCACTGATCTACGCCCTAAACGCTCCGATGTCAGAGAGCTCCGCAAGAGGCTAAGTGCTTGCAAGAAAAGTGAACAAATCACCCACCTTGTCCCCCGCAATTGTCAAGGCTGAGTGGATCCCCTTCGTCTTGGCCTTCAATTTTCCAAGTGCCTGAAAGTTGTCTGAATGCAAGGTGATGAGAAGGGTGAGGACATGCTATGTGAAATGCGTGGTATTTTTGTCTACTTAAAAAAAAAAAAAAAAGAGAGAGATGCTCACTACCAGGGAATTTTACTCAAAGAACAAAGGTTTCTTCCTTTAAAAAAAAATAAAACTTCATATACGAAATACATTTTGAAAGCCACAAAAATTTCTGAACAAATGAGCGTGATTTCAAAATAGGACTCCTGACCCAATTGGAAGGTCACTGTTCCACCATTCAGTCACACGGAGGCAGTATGTAGGAAAAGTCCCTGCTGTGATGAATGAGAGATGATGGAGTAAACTAAATCCTCCCTGTGCATGTGACAATCCTTTTTAGACCGCCACCTCTCCCAGGCTTCCTGAGCTCGCAAGTGTTTGCAGGTAAACTGAGGCAGTCTCTCGGGGTCATCTACATGTCCTGTTTCTCCAAAGCACATTGCCCAAGGGCGAGAGCAGCCTCTGCAGGGAACTTGCACATGTTTCTTTGAATTCCTGCCATGTTTCTGTCTCCTGACAAAGATCCACTCCTTGATCAAACTCGGGGGCTCCTGAACTCTCCCCTCAATAGGCCCTGAGACTTTTGGGCTTCCCTGTTCATCTCCACCTTGACCACTAGCAAGAACAGCCCTAAGACGGTTCAGGCAGAATCCCCCGTCCTCAGTATCTGATGGGGCTCCTCACCCCCGCAGCCCCTGGGTGATGTCTGATCAGCCTGGTCCGCCTTTGGCAGGAATCCTGTTAGGTTGGTTTAGCCAAGGTCTCCCCTTAGCCATGATGTTTCTTCAGTGATTTTCCAACTCCATCTGTTCCTTGGCTATAAATCGCCACTTGCCCATGCTACATTTGGAGTTGAGCCCGATCTCTCTCTTCCACTGCAAAACTCCACCGTGGTGTCCCTACACCCAGCAGGGAGGTCCTGAATAAGGTCTGCCTTCCCAACCTAACAAGTGTCATGAAGAATTATTTTCGTTAGGGCCCCAAGTGCGTGCTTAGCTGGGGGAGGGTTAACATTGGTGCAGGAAGTTCTACATCAAAACAATGGGGGATAATGTTTGTCCAAGCAGTTATATTACTGGGTAGCCTCATGCCGTTACACCCCACTCGCCCCCAGAAGGGTAAAGAAGGTCCAAAGGAGGTAAAAAATAACGAATTTTAAAACTTAGAACAGAAGCGTTGGCATCAGGCAAACCAGAGTGTGAATTTGGTCCTGGCTCACTAGTTAGTCGCTCGACCTCACGTGAACTGCTACATCAGTTTCAAGTTCACCTGCGAAATAAGGATCATATGACCAGCCTTTCCTGGCTACTGAGAGGATTAAATAAAATGATACAAGTACAGTATGTAGCCCAGATTAACGGCTTGATGAAGATTAAATATGATGATTTTCATCATCCTTGATAGTAATTCCCGCGAAATATACCTAGAATTCTAGGAAACTATCTGGGGCTTTCAAAGTGGCGTCAAAGCGTCATGAATGCTACTTTATTGTGAAAAATCCATGCGCACAGATTTATATCCCTTTGTAGGAGACGCTACATTGGAAAGTTATTAATTAGATATGAAGTAGGAATAACAGATTCGTCAATTCATCAAATGCTTCCTAGGTACCCGGATGTTGACAGCACTGAGTGTCCCGGGGGACACAGTGGCTCTACCAGGTGGCCGGTCCCATGCCACCTGGTATGGGAGTTTCTATCGGTTCATCCTCAGGAGTCCGTTGAGACACTATTTCATATTTATGTACTTTTTTCTGACCTCATCATCTTACAAGCAGCAAACATTCTGTTTGTCAGACAGAAGGAAACATCCCACTTTGGTAAAAAATGCTAAGAGCATCTCGTTAGTTTGCTAACATGGGTGATTGCATTCTGAATTTCTCTCCTCTCTTCACCTCCCCCCGCCCACCCTCTCCCCTGCCACCATTCATAGCCTGGGTGGTGTTTACCATGTGATCTGCTCATATATCAGGCCACCCCATCTGCTACCCTGGGACCGGGTACCACGTGACGTCAGTCACCATGCCGTCAGGCACCGTGGGCTCCTATCAGTTACTGTGTGGTCAGCTGGGGCTTTACTACATGACTAGGTCCAATACTCAGGGCTAAAAAGACAGTATAGACCTTTAAAGTGACATCCACCTTCTTTTGTAACTTTCTGCACTTAGTTTGCTGGAACTCCCTCAGCCTCCCCTCACCCTCCCCTCACCCTCCCCAGGACTGGATGAGAGATATTTAGGAGAAAAAGAGAACAAAGCCTTCTGGGCCACTGAATTCTGGTTCTGCTTACTCTATTGCTCTTCTCAGATCTTAATAAAACTTGGTCTCTCTTTCAGAGGAGGATCTGAGAGCTCACCAACGTGCCACCTCTGAGAGGTCAGCAAATAGCTGGTTATTAACAGTAAACACCGCCGGCTGTATCTCTGCCAGTATGGACTTAGGGCTAATGTATGCTGATGTCTCTGCCTGGGAATGTCCAACACAATCTACAGTAGATCTTTCGTTTAATGTACATGGGGTTTGAGAGACGTCTGTAAGAAAAATCCCTTACACCCAACACTGACCAAGGAGGATCTAGTTTTACGTTAACGGAGTTGGGTTTTTTTTTTTCTTTTTAATCTCTACAATGACACCACGGGCCATGGGTTCCATTCAATAGTTCCCTGAGCGATGGGACGACTAACGTCTATAGCTAAACACAAAGCGCGCACACACACCACACACGCATGTACACACAGTTGTATGTGTTCTCAACCTGGTTTCTACTCATTACACCTGTTAGCATAGCCTCCTGATTTACTTGAAAATATTATATAACTTGATAACATACGATGATGAAAGCGAAATTGACTTTTATATGAAAATGAAGTTGAAGCTTTGAAAAGACAAAGATGAGTCGCTTTAAAAACAGGTGGTGACAACTCAGTTGGTGTCAACTCAGGTGGGCATGAGACCCTGAGGGCCCCAGCAATCTGAAAGGAGTTCGAGCTGGCTTCAGTTCTTCAGTTAGAAAGGATGCAAAATGCCCTAGGTGCCCTATGCCCTATGCCCATGCGAACTGCATGCGAGGTGCCCTATGCCAGGAAGGTGATGTGAGAGGCTAATCAGGAGACCCGTCTCCAATCCACCAAAGTGAAGCAGGTGCCAGGCATTCCTCGTGACATGGATGTGCGTGTACCGCTTGGAAGATAAGCGTGGGTGGTATACGTGTATTATGGTTTCACTGATTCACAACCTTGTCAAATTTTTCAATCAACCATCAATTATGTTATGATTGAATTGAATGAAATGCTTTTGCAGTACTGAAAATAGAAAAAAACTTATGGGGCACCAGGTGGCTCACTCGGTTAAGCATCCTACTCTTGGTTTCGGTTCAGGTCATGATCTCACAGTTCCTGAGTTCGAGCCCCGCGTCCAGCTCTGTGCTGACGGTGCAGAACCTGTTTGGGATTCCCTCTCTCCCCACCCCCCGCCCCTCCCCTGCTTGCACTCCTTTCTCTCTCAAAATAAACAAATAAGCTTAAAAAATGAAAAAAAAAATTAAAGTTAAAAGTCCATTAGGATCACTGGTGCTCAACAGATATTTCTACATTAAAATCTTTTCTGAAAGGGAAAAACTGATTATGATTCGGTGGAGTTTGCTCCCAACCCTCAACATGGCGGCAGGTAAGATAGGACTCCCTTCATCATGGCTGCCCCAGCCCGCATTAAGTTTCCAGCTGGGCCAAGAGAGGAGACCCTTCTGTAGGCATGTGCTTGGTAAACTGCAACTAGGCTATTAGCTTTCTGAGCTCGACACACCCTGACCGGCCGCTCGCTGGCACCAGGGATATTCGTCTATGTCTTCGAGGAACCAGGAAGGTGAAGTCAGCAGCAGGAGAAATGGCCCATAACGCGTACCACGTGATCTCGAAAGTCCCTCCATGCATTCTGCAGTGAAGTAGGAAAGGAAGTAGCCTCATGGAGACCACAGAGTAATTGGGGTGATAGAGGAAGTATTTGGTTCTCAAAACTTTTCCTGCATCTGTGATTTTCTGGCCCCGATAAAGAAGCTCTGTGCAGAGCTGTCTATTCAAAACCTGTCCACAAATAGAAAAAGGGTGGGAATGGACCACACCTGGGACCCAAAATGGCCATGAGGCCAGAGTATGTCCTGCCTTCATTGTTCTTAAGAAGGGGAGGGGAGGCAGACATGAAACATGGGACACAGGAAGAGGAAGAGAGCCACAGTCTTCCAGGAACCTCTAAGCTGACACAGGTTATGAAGACGCTTCAGCATCACAGACCTCACCGCCAGGGGAAGGGAAGGCAGTGAGCGGGTCAAGGCGCCTGCAGACACATGCTTCATGCTGCCCATTCCCAAAGACAAAAGCCCTCGGCTGAGTCAAACAGAAGGAGACACATACGGCCTTGGAGAGTCTACCCTTCAGACAACAGGAGGCCCGTGGGCTCAGGCCCCTACTTGCACAGCTAACATCCCACCCCGGCTGCTCCAGTGGCCATGCAGCTGTGGTGCAGGTGTGTGGGAGGAACGTTGGGAGAGGGCTATTTTGAGAGACTGGACGGTTTTGATGGGTAATAGGGCTCAGTGAAGCTTAAAAGACAAGATCCATCTAGAAATGTTCACAGGAGGATGATTTCACATGAGTTATTTAAAGCAATGTATCTTTTTAGACGTAGCTGCCTGTGAGGCCTCTCCCGGGCTTATGTAAGAGGGCAGGGACGTCACGCTCACTCTGTACCCATGAGTGTGATCTGGCAGGGAACAGGATACAGACGAGAGATCCATGTGGTCATCCCACAGAATCAGGTGTATTTTAATCTTTGTTCCCTAAATCCCTTCTTGCTAATGACCTCAAGTCATACTCCACTGAGAAAATAGAAAAAAACCACACATAATTTTTCTCCTCATCGAGTGCCCACGTCTAGCCCCGTATTGACATCTGCACCCAGTCTGCCTTCCCTCCTGTCCCAATGGATTGATTGTACTTGTTCCCATCAGCAGGCAGCCCTTCCCCTTCCACATCTTCCAATCTGGACCTCATGGCTCCCACCGGCCTCCCGGGCCACCGCTCAGCGTTCCTCTCTCCCAGCATGCTCCAAATCAACAGCAATAAAGAGAGACCCGTCTATGTCACAGTTCCCTCCAGACACCATTGCTGTGACCCCTGTCATCTCAAAATCCTGAAGGAGGCGCCCACTTTACATCCCACTTGCTCTGTGACTCCTATAGGTCAGTCTCTTCCTCACTATGCCAAGGGCACTGCTCTGGTCCACACTGGCAGTGACCCCATGTGGAAGAACCTACAGCTTCTCTGTCACACCATCTTCTCATCTGGCTTCTCTGTCCCATCATCTTCTCGTCCCGGACTTCTCTCCTGATATCAGCAACTTTTCTCTGCAACTGCTTTGCTGACTTATCTTCAACCGTTAAGCCCCTAAAACGGAGGGAGACCCAGCGCTTCACCTGGTCTGCTTCTCCAGCTGCAGTCACTCGCTAGGTGGCCTCAGAGTCATCATGTAAATGCTAGGGACACCCCAAGCTGTACCTTCTCACAGAACCTTTCTTCTGAACCTCGGGCTGAAATTTCCACTTGCTCCTTAACGTCTCCCTCCCACTGCCTCCCAGGCACCTCGTAATTCACGGGGCGATGCATTTTCCACGGGGTCAATGCCTACCCCGAGAGGGTGGAAATGGGTTCTTGGGGAAGGAAAGAACATTTTAGATATCATATTGGCCCGCAGCCTTCCAAAACATACCCTCCCCTACCAAAGCTTATTTCTTAGCACTTAATGTCTCTTAATTAAATGTAAATCTAATCTAATCCTTTTCCTTAGGAGGGTGATAATGAAAAGCAGGCTGAGAAACACGGAGCTAGGTCAGGACAGAGCACGTGAAGGCCCCACCCCTAAACCAGACTCTCTCATTAAAAACCCCACCAATTCCCCCCACAAAAAATAAAAAAAAATAAAACGTAACCCCCACCAATGCCTTGTGGCTCCAGCCAAAAACCCAGATTTTTCATTCTCCTTCCCTCCCTGCATATTCTAGAACAATCTACCTGACCCTCCCCCGCCCCCGCAACATACCACAAATCCTCTATTTCTTTTTCTCCCCCAGGACCACCTGAGCCCCGGCTGTAGCCTGTCTGACCTAGATTATTCCATGAGCTCCTAACTGGTGCACCAATTCAGTTTCTGCCTACGCTGCAGACCAGTGTTGTGAAAACACAGGTCAGGGATGCCGCTTCTCGGTTTTAAACTGTCCGTCAACTTTCCATTTCAAAATAAATCCCTGCTGTAACAGTAAAACCGGCCTTCTTTCTGCTCCTTCTACCCGAGAGCTTTGTGGCACCTGCTCTCTCCGTCTACAACATTCTCCCATCTACTTACCATGCAGATTCCTGCCTAACTGCCGCTCCCCTGGGAGCCCTTCCCTGAGGACCGGGCCCCCAGTCCTCCACAGCCGCCATTCAAATCCTCTGAAGGGTCCTCATCACCACTGGATACTTCCCAATTTGTTCCTTTGGCTTGTTTCTTTAATTTGAAGTAAACATAAATCTTAGTTGCAGATTTACGAAAAGTTGTAAAGAGTTCTGGTATCCTCTCCTCACTCTGGTTCCGTGGCTGCCACAGTACATTTGTCTCTGTCAAGAAACCAGCCTCACTAGTTGCCTCCTAATGCCTTTCTCCTGTTCCAGAATCTCATCTAGAAACCACATCATTTGTATCTTCACGTCCCCTCAGGCCCCTCTGGCTGTGACAGCTTTTTGGACTTTTCTCCATCTCTGATGATATTGACAAATGTTGAGAAGCCAGTCAGGTGCTTGGCAGAAGGTCCCCCAATCTGGGTTCCTCTGAAGTTTATCTCGTGGTTAGACTCAAGTTTATTAATTTGTTTGTCAATTTGTTTCTTGTCCGTCCTTCCCCAAGTACCCTAAACTCTGACAGCTCACACACCTAGAGACCCTGGAGTCTGGGTCCACTCTGCCTTGTCCTTTCTATGTCCCCAGAGCCAGAACCAAACCTTCCCCACAAGAAACTATCCATCAATACGCACTGACACATGAGCAACAAGATAGGCGCCTCTCACAATGCGTGCCACGGTGAAACAGCAAAGAGAAATTTCCTCCCATTACATGGATCACAGAACCACACCTGCATCTGTGCCTAAGGACGTCACGCTGGGTTAGAGATGTTCGAATGTAGTGAGGACAAGGGCTCCGTCTTTGGTTTATCTGCCATCTCTCTCTGTCTTCTATGTCCGTGAGGACCTGGGTACTTTTAGAAAAGTTTTCATTCTCATAGACATCAAAGTCGTCACGATTTCCTTGAAGCTACTGTGTGTCGGCTGCAGGCCAGTTATTTGCTTTACAACATCTTCTGAAACGTTCATTGTAAATAAGCCATCATTATCTCCTCTTCAGAATGTGGAAGCGGAAACTCCAGATTCAATGGAATCACCTGAGATCATGTGGCTTCTATGTGAGCCTAGAACCTGAGCCTGGAGCTGATGCCTCAGTGTTTTTGTGACCACCCACTGCCTCTTGGTGTCCCCACTTGAGCAGCCGCGTGGCTGAGGAGTTACAATATTTACTTGAATGTGATGTGTATCAAATGTCTCAGGCGTTCAAATCCCAGAGGAGAAACACTGCATGAAAGTCCAGTAAATGGATGAGAGCAGTGACGTCTGGAACAGAGAGGTTGCAGCGTCTGGGCGAGTGTGAGCCATGTGAGGACAACAGGGAGGGGATGGAGTAGGACTGGCCAACTGTGGCTGGACAGATGGAACACAGGTGAGGAGACACAGCCATTCGATGGCCAATGTCCACGGAACGAACACTAAGGTCACCCCAAGTAGTTTATGGAAAGTGTAATTTCTGCAAAGAGACTGCCAATTAAAAAGTCTGGGGGGCACCTGGGGGGCTCAGTCGGTTGAGCTTCTGACTCTGGTTTTCACTCAGGTCATGATCTCACAGTTTCGTGAATTTGAACCCTGCTGCCAGTGCAGAGCCTGCATGGGATTCTCTCTCTTCCTCTCTCTCTCTGTTCCTCCCCAACTTGCACTGCCTCTGTCTTTCTCAACATAAATAAATAAACTTAAAAAAATAAAAAACAAAAAGTCTGGGAATTGGCAAACGTGAAAGCTTCATGCTATTTTCATCCTTTATTTGTTCCCCTTTTTGAGGATTTCCAGAAGGCTGGGCAACCTTTAGATCCCCCTTGATCCTCACATCCATCCAATAACAAGTTTATGTGCAGCATGGGGGGTAGGAAGAAGACCTGTCCTTGAGTAGCTCAACCCTGAAGCAGAAATTGGTTTTTAAGAAGACGAAACGTGGAAATCCAAAGGGAATTATTTTAAAGAAACAAAGACCCAAGAAAAGTGAAATTCAGCAGTGAGGCAGACCAGGATCCGTTTGTCTACAAGAGATGTCCCAATGTACGCAACACCCTCATGATAGGACTTAGAGATGTTCTCTGCTCACCTGTGGGACTCAATGCACTTGACTTCCATAAGCTTCCACAGCATCCTGACACAATCAAAAGTTTAAATAACTAAGTTGATAAATATTCTCTTTTATGAGCAGCAGAATTTCAAAGAAATAAAAATTGACAGAGAGAAAAGGTAGCACATCCCTGAAATGGCCAGGCTACAGCACAACGTGACACCTTGCCTTTTTTCTTTTTTTCTTTTTTTTTTACCTTCCCTTCATCACAGTGATACCACGTGACCATGGGTGCAAAGCTCTGTCCTGGACTCCCAGACCTCCCACGTCCCAGCCTCAGACATACTTTCCCGCTGGGAGTCTGTGATCCTGACTCGTCCCTCACAGAACAAATTAGAACCCACCAAATAAAAATAACTCCCCTTAAGTCTAACTCAAGACTTTTGACCAGTCCCAAGGCAACCACTGCAAAATCTGCCTTGAACTTGATCACTGGGGGTCACGACCACATAATCCTACACAGCTGGTCTTGCATGTAGCCAGCCGGAGGCCGTTCTGAAGCTACCAGATCCTTCTTCCTCTTTTTCACATCCAGAGCCCTGAAGTGCTCGCAGCCCTGGAGGCCTCACTGGGCCCAACCATGGGCACAGACACTGATGCTTGGTGAAATGACACGTTGTGCAGGGACCTCAGCACACGGATGCGGAGGACTGCAGTTCCTGCACTACAGGGCACTTCCAGGCCCCCCAGGGACCCGCTCACTCACCCTCCAGAAAAAGGTTTTTGGTTCTCACTCCCTCCCCCCAACTGCAAAGCTCTGTAAATTAAATAGAAGCAGTGGGGCACCTGGCTCAGTCCGTTAAGCGTCTGACTTTGGCTCAGGTCATGATCTCATAGTTCATGGGTTCGAGCCCTGCGTCAGGCTCTGTGCTGACAGCTCAGAGCCTGGAGCCTGCTTCGGAATCTGTGTCTCCCTCTCTCTGCCCCTCCCCCACTTGTGTGTACTTGCGTGCATGCTCTCTCTCAAAAATAAACATTTTTAAAAATTAAAGAAATTTCCTTAGAAGCAATGGTCAGGAGAAAGACTGAACTATCTGATCAGACCCCGAGAATGCTGGAACTCACACTGCCCCTCATTTGTCTGGGCTTGGCGAGGCTTGGGGGAAATGGGGTGCTTTACAATGTGCCGGGTTCCCATGGGTTTCCTCTGGCCCCTTCTACACCCAGTTACTTTTAGGTTACTTTTTTAGGTGTTGTGTTGTGTGTATGATTTCCTGTAACTGGAAAACCACCCCAAATCCATCCACTAGAATATAAATAACAAGTGGGACATTTCCTTTCTCTCCCATTTTTCTCTGCATTAGAAACTCACTTCGTAATGCACTGTATGTGGGGGACCTTACGGTCCAAGAGAGAACACCTATTTGACAAATACCACTCAGAAAAGCCGGGCCCCCATAAATGACATGCAGACCATGTTTACCTTCAGGGTATCTCACAAAAGAGATCTACTCCATTCTCTTTAAATCAAGCTTAATTCTCAGGTTTCATATCAAAAATAAAGAAATCTATCCAATATCCAGCTTGACTCTTCCATTCTGTTTCCAAATTGTCTGCAGGTTAGTGGCTAATTAAAATACCTTCCACACAGTAAGTGCAGCATCAGACGGGAACGAGATGGTCTTTTATTTTAGTTGAGCAATAGCATTCCGTTTGAAGAATCTGACCCCTTAATCCCCGGAAGGGTGGGGAAAGCAGCCGGGAGGCCACCTGCCGCATGGAAAGGACTTGGGGGGTGGTGGTCCCAGGGAAAGAACCTTGGCTGCCACCTGTCAAATGGGACCACTGCAGTCAGGACAAAGATGTGGAAAAAGCCCCAAAGCAAATCGGAACTGGGATGTCTTTATGGTTCGGCCTTCATCAAAGAAGTGCAGCCTAAGGAAACACTCACCCATCTTTCCAGAACATCCAACCCATCCCACTATAGCCCAGCAGAGAAATGCAGTCTGACCATTTAGGATTTTCTAGCTCTTGCAGGAAACCTCAGGGTTTCCCCCCTTGAACGCAATGCATCAGGAGAGAAGATAGGCTGTTAAGAATCACAGAAAAGGAGAAATAGAGGGGCTTCCTCTGACCTCCTCTCCCAGGCCTCTGCATCCGAAGCAGCCCCATGTTAGTGACGCGAGGGCAGTGCATCTCACAGACCAGAGGAGAGATCCTTCCTGCTATGAAAAATAGATCGCACGCTAAGAGAAGTGTCAAGGGCTAAAAACCTGCCCAAACGGCCAGACAGCTAAAGCACCCTTTCCCCTGCTGGGGACGGTTAATATTTATATTCACAAATATTCACACTTAGCACTGTCTGTCCCTTCTTCAGGACCCGCGAATCCACGACATGGGAGTTGAGGCACACTGGGTCTTGAGCACAGAGAACGGCTCGGAGCGTCTCTGATACAGCAATGTGGGAAGAGGCTTTCGGTCCAGGGCTTTTGTTTTGAACCATTTGAATCCAGTGAACTGAAAACACCAAGCTGTCAGTGTTCATTTTCTTCCTAAATCAACCACACTGTAGAATAACACAAAATATTTCACTTTACAATATAATTTGTATCTTCAATTTACTTGCAGCTCTGGGAATTTGACAGGTACAGTATTACGTAAAAATCCTCCTGTGACGTCTTATTGGAAAGGCCAACATGAAACAGCAGACAGCAGTCTCCCTGCTGTTTAGGGACGCCGGGGCACAGATACGGACACGGATCACCCTCGCCTGTAATTTTAGAACAACTTTCAATTACGAAAGGAAATTCACTAGCTGATAGAGCCTCAAGATAATAAGAAGTATTATTGCTCATTGTCATGAAAAATACAACTGGAATTATTTCTTGGTGGAATTATTTCTTTCTGGAATGATTTCTTTCTGGACCCAAATATAAAATGGGTAACTTTATTTTATTCATGGAAAAGCACTGCTACAAAAATGTGTCATGTACTTTTATCAGTTGACTTTGTAATAAAAACCATTTCCCACTGACATTCTTTCAGTCACGCAGCTACTCTTTGTTGAGCACCTGCTATGTGCCAGGCAGGGTCACTGGGCATTGACCAGCCACCACAGTGACAAGGAGGGATTTCTGCTAAGCAGCATCAAAGATCCATGCACAAATGCATAGAATTCCATGAAAAAAAGAGCAAGGGACATATAAAAGCATCTTATATAGGCAAAAATGTATAGAAAATGCCACAAATCCTGTTGACATTTTGATTCTATGCAGAAATTACACTAAATATTATTATCATATCTTGGGGCACCTGGGTGGCTCAGTTGGTTGAGTGTCCAACTCTTGATTTCAGCTGAGGTCATGATCCCAGGGTTGTGGGATCGAGTCCAGTATTGGGCTCAGTGCTGAGCGTGGAGCCTGCTTATGATTCTCTCTCTCTCTCTCTCTCTCTCTCTCTCTCTCTCTCTCTGTCTTTCTGCCCCTCACCACCGCTCACGTCCTCTCTCTCTAAAATAAATTTAATAAAAAAATGAAAATATTATCATTTCTTTACAAATCTGAAAATATATTACATAGGTGATTTGTAAAAACTTTAAATGGTGGAATAACAATAAAATTATTATGCAATTTCATTTCTGATCCCACATTGGGGAAATAGCAGGAGTCTGGTGATTAATGGCGTAATTCCGTGTTCCATCTTCACGGTGATTTGACTGCAGAAACTGTATTTCATGGAGCTTCTAGACAGACAGAATCTACAACACTTGGCAGTGGGCTCTCTTATATCTGCACGGTCACCATGCTGGTTACAACCAATTTGCCAGCAGGAAGTCCACTCAGTCTCTTTCTATTAAAGTCATTGAAGTTTTTTTTCTTTTAAATATTTATTTTTGAGAGAGAGAGAGAAAGCGAGCATGGGAGGGGCAGAGAGAGAGGGAGACACAGAACCTGAAGCAGGCTCCTGGCTCTGAGCTGTGGGGCTCAAACTCATGAACCGTGAGATCATGACCTGAGCCAAAGTCAGAGGCTTAACCTACTGAGTCACCCAGGCGCCCTGAAGATTTTTTAAAAAGAAACTTTATTTTATATAAAAATGTTTAATGTCAAGCAAGAAAACCACTATTGAGAGAGAGGAGAAAGGGACGCCTGGGTGGCTCTGTTGGTTAAGTGTCTGACTTCAGCTCAGGTCATGATCTTGTGGTCAGTGAGTTCAAGCACCATATTGGGCTCTGTGCTAACAGCTCAGAGCCTGGAGCCTGCTATGGATTCTGTGTCTCCCTCTCTCTCTGCCCCTCCCCTCCCCTCCCTCAAATAAAAGTAAATGTAAAAAACAAAAAAAAAAAAAAAAAGAAAGAAAGAGAAAGAGAAAGAAAAAAGATAGCGGTCAGTGAATAGGAAAACGTATCTGCAACACACACATCTGAAAAACGGTTTTTATCCTGCAAGCAGAGAAGAAAAGCAGGATAAGGACTTAACATCCAAAAATAACTGGTTAATATCCAAAATACATATCAAAAGCTCACATAACGCAATTCCAAAAACAATCCAGTTAACAAACGGGAATTTTTCCAAAGAGACATTTTCCTAAAGAAGACATCCAGATGGTCCACAAGCCCATGAAAAGATGCTCAACATCACTCATCGTCAGGGACATGCAAATCAAACCACAGTAAAGTATCACCTCGCACCTGTTAGAATGGAAATTATCAAAACTATAAGAGATAAATATTGGAGAGTTTGTGGAGAAAAGGAAACCCTTGTGTACGATTGCTGGGAATGTAAACTGGTGCAGCCACTGTGGAAAACAGTATGGAGATTCTTAAAAAAAAAATAGAATGAGCACATGACAGAGCAATTCTCCTTCCAGGGAGATTCCCAAAGGAAACGAAAACACTGTCTTGAAGAGATATCTGTGCTCCCATGTTCAATGCACCATTATTTACAAAGACCAAAACACAGAAACAACCTAAGTGTTCATAGACGGATAAATGGATCAAGAAGATGTGATACAGATAGAGATAAGGTAGTGTCATTCAGCCATAAGAAAGAATGAAATCTTGCCATCGGTGACAGCATGGGTGGAATTTGAGGCCATTACGCTAAGTGAAATATTTCAAAAGAAAGACAAATACTTGTGTGATCTCACTTATATGTGGAATTTTATTTATTTCTAATTTATAATATTATACTGATGTATAATGTTTTATAACACACACACACACACACACACACACACACACACACACACAAACTCTCCGAAAAGAGATACTTGCTAATATTCCCTACACAGGTCCTACATGCCAGGCATTAGGAGGGGCAGCCCTGGGGTCTAAATTCATGTCAGTATGACTTGACTCCCCACACCCTTCTTGCTCCCACGACCAAGTGAGCCTGGGCCACCCCCACAGAGATTTGCCATAAAGCTGGAGTTCCTGCCAGCGCATCGTGGAGAAAACTGCCTCCAATTCACAGGCACCACCTTACTACATGAAAGGTCACCCCTGGCATCCTCAGAGGATGGCCCCTAGTGTTCATTCTAAGGGATCTTGTCTTTACTGGGGTCATGCAACAGGAAAAGGTGGCGAAGAAATGTGCAAATAAAGAGAAGAGGGTCACTGAAATCAATCACATATATTACTATTAATTACTTGATGTCACAGAGTTCGGTTTTGTCCATCTATAAAATGGGGTTATTGACATTTTGAGTTGCATGGTTCTTTGGAGGGGGCTGCCCTGTACATGGAAGAATGTTAGCAGTAACCCCAGAGTCTAGATGCCAGTAGCCTTCCTTCCCCTAGCTGTGACAACAAAAATGTGGCTGGACACTGCCATGTCTTCCGGGTAGGGCCAAATCCCCCATGGTTGAGAACCACGGAAAAGGTGCCGAAGACCGTGCGGGCATCTCACCAGGCATTCAGTCCACGTTGGCCACCGCCTCCCTCCCTTTCTAGACTTGAAATAAAAGCCTAACAGCACAGGGTCTCATATTGCACATGATTTTTTCGAAGTCCCAGTAGCCCTGGAGGTAAACATCGAGGACAAAGGGATCTGGAGAATGACCTTAACAAAATGCATTTCCTCCATTTTGTCTTGCGCATTGCGAGAAATTTCATGCATCAAACAGAGAGCGTGCTTGGCATCATTTCTCATGAAGTGAAGTGCGTCCTCTAGGATTAAGTGCCAGCAGATGGCCCCCTCAACACCAGCCACGGGCTCACGGCAAGGTGTGCACAGGCTCTGAGAATTCTTAAACAGGCTTTGCCCTTTCAAAACTTTCCTCTGAAGCAAGCTTCCCTAAATAAGAGTCCTGGCTAAGAGCTCTTCAACACTGCCATTCCTTTGAAGAGTCGCTTGAGTTCCCAACTCTGAATTAAATAAAGAGGCAATTTGAATAAAACCCAACTGTATAAAAGATCTGTGTTATGTGCAATAAATTGGTTATACAGAATGAGGTAAAATCTGGAATTATTTGTTTTAGTTTGAGGCCAAGCTTAATTACTGAGCACAGAGCAAAAGCACGCATACTGCAGGATAACTATATGGAAAATACTCAAATAATTGATGAAAATGCCATAAAGGATAAGTGGATTTGCAACTGGTAGCAGAGTACCACGCAGGTGGGGCCCTATTCCTGCTCAGAGATCCAAGGTGCCGTTGCTAGATCTGAATCAATATCCGTCTTAAAATCCCAGGGCTTCAAGGTGACCAACTGAGCCCCAGAGAAACATCTCTCGCATTTCTCCAGGAGTCCAGCCAGAACTGTGCTCGGGGGTAGCCCAGGTCGGGCCAAACAAGGAGGCAGGCCTGTGCCTTTACTGTCTACAAACTGGGGGTCTGAGCAGCAAAACATCTCAGGTGAGGCCAATTTCTTTGGAGAAGCATACAAGTTCAAAGACCGGTATTGTGAAGCGTGTGAGTTGGGTAAAATGTGGGCATGCTGAGCTCTGGGGAAATTTTCACTCCAGAATGTTTTCATTATACTGACTTTGAATTCTCTTTCTTCCACCAAAAAACAATATTTATTTATTTTTTCCTGTGGTCCTCAGCAAGTTGTGCGGTGACAGTGTTTATGTCAACAGCTGCCCTATACAGTTTCAAAGGGAAAAAGGATTCTGAGGTGTGCTTAAAACCTTCAAGCCATTGGATATGCAAAGCCTCCGTAGGAAACCAGTAAATTTAAAAAATAAATTAAATTAAAAGTAACAACATCAACTTAAAACCCCAGGCTTCAAAGGAAGTAAAAAAGATGTTGAGAAGAAATAATCCAAGAGTCTCTTGAGCACCAAATGCTTTACATCCATGCTTCCGACTCGCAGAGATTTTGGCGGTGTGTCCTTTCATGGGAGAGGTGTTTCCTAAGGAGGAGGCTGAACAGGAAAACACAGTCCTCCCAGACGGGACCATTTTCAGCTATCGCTCTTGTCATGGCCCCTGAGGCAGATCCCCAGTGAGTGGGGACCTCCCCCACCTCGCTTTCTCTTGCCCAAAGACAAGTGGCACATTTCCTCTACTCTGAGCCCAAGGCATAGTACGGGCAAGGACAAAAATTCTTCCATAGCAATGAAACCAAATGGCTCTGTACCTGCAAACAGCCTACCCTGCAAATTTGCTTTCTGGGCATTATCATGATTTATCCTTAGGAAGCCTGGCATCTCAAAGGTAGAATACCTTTCTATAGCTAAAGGCCCTTTCTTGTCCTGAGTATATGCCAGATTAATTTTGGCAGAACCATCCATGAGCTTTCCATCTTGGACTCTGATACATCTGACGGATACTACTTATGAGTGGGGGAAATGTGCTGTGTTTAAAAGGAGAGAAATGGCTACGTTATAAAAATGTGCAGGGGAAATTTACCACACGGAAGAAGCCACACGCAATTATGAGTGTGTGAATATGTGATGTGCACAACAGGCTGGTGGAAATGTAACGCGCTGTATGAATGCACTGAGGCTAACAAATCCCGGTCAAAAGACGCCTGGATCACGGGGGAGAGAAGGAGTTGTGGAAGAGGCCACAGAGAAATGTACTGACACTGTAGCCAAAAGAAAGGCGGTCAAAAATGCAGGCTGTACAAACATCGGCCTGGACTGTTCTGAGACAGTCTCCACATGGCCATCATCAAAAACAGACCTAGACGCGTGAAGGAAGTAGCAATAACGATCTCGCAACTTCTCAGATGAGATAAAATTTCAGGGTTGCTAAGGACAAATATTAGATGAAATTGATTCCAGATACAATAAAGCCAGACCATCATTTCTGACTGATGGTCTTCAATGCTCTAAGTGGTTGAAAAGTAGACAATGCTATATTTGGCAAGTCAGCAAAAGCCACTCATTTGATAAGCTAGTCTTTCAGACAGGTCCAATTGTGACCAGGCCCTGTTATGGCCAACTGGCAACATCCTAAGCATTTCAAAATTGAAATGATCATCTCTTCCATTTTCTGTGGGCAGAATTTTGACTTCTCAACTGATTCCTTTATTGTGATATTGTCTTGTTCAACGTGTCATTTAAGGATCTACAATGTAAATCGTCAGCCTCCCCTGACAAACTTGCAAGGAACTTTTTTCTCATCCAGCGAGAATTTTGCAAACCATTATTTTTGCTTTGTCTTCCAGGTAGTCTCTCAAGCTTCTAGAGAGCTTCAAGTTTTCTCTATGGTTTTACATGTTCTATTCTATATTCAGGGTCTACGAATCACTACTTGTAAAACAGACCAACTCCTGTGTGAAAGTGTGTAGGATATAAACCACAACTCATAAATAGACTCTCCTTTTAGCCCCAGCCTAAAGCAAGGAGCACAAGGCACAGAATCTGTGCCAATATAGAGGAATATTTAAACATGATTGATAATCACTGTTGCAAGCTAGGAGTATTCTGAGGAAGGAAAATGTTGGCTTTATTCTTTATCTTGAGAGAGGGACGCAAACAACAAGGCCTAGTGAGAATCCGAATCAGGGTAGTTGAACTTGTTTTTAATTCTATTGCCAAGAATGAATGGTTGACAAACGTAGAAAGGGTTTTATACTGTTATACACTCAATATGAGTTAGAAAGTCTAATTCTAAAAATCTGAAAATTAGACTCAGTACTGCCCTTTTATTCACACAGTGTACACGGTAGAGGTGTCTTTCTCACGTGAAATTAGGGCAGTTAATAACAAATGCTTTCTTCAAGGTGAAAAAGGGATTCAGTCAAACCAGTGAGTAGACTCAATACCTACTGGATCTCTCCTACGCCTTAAAATTCTAGTGAGGGAATTTAGGGTACAAACACCTTACTATGACTAATTCAAGTCCTAAGACTAGAAGGAAGACACAGAAACTCAACCAAGTGGTCACATTTCTCTTAACAACCAAAGAGAACACTGCAAGAGCCACAACGCGAGTCCTCAGCCTTAGACTAGGCTGCCCACCCTGCAAACCATAAATCTGAAAAAGTTGGCTAATATGAGTTCAAGGATGGATACTAGCACTTCAAGACTCACGGTGAAAGCCTCTGCTTCCAATACAGCCTCAGATCTTACACGGAGACTTAGTCTTTGCCTCCCTCGGGGAGGAATTAAAGCACTTCTGGATGACAGGCAAGCACACTTCTATTATATCTGAACCGTGCTTATCTTAAATGTCATCTTGCCATCTGGCACTGTCAGATCCTAGAGCAGAGCTATAATGTCAGGCCACCACCAGTCAGTTACTATCCTAAACACAGTGGCCGAGTAACTCCTGTCCTTGGGACATTCAATATATCCTATAACTTTGATTCTTGACTTACGAGCTTTTGCACCAGAACTGATGGGCACCATCTTTAATTACATTTAAGAAGCCCCAGGTACTGAGGGATGGAGCGTTTGCAGATGCAAGGCTGAACAACCACACAAATATATAGGAGACCACAGGGGTTGAGTCTGTCCATTTCTAAGTTGTGGTTGTCCATGTCCAGCTGCACCATTAAAACTTTAATACAGACTCCTGGAAGCTTCTGGAATCACTGCTTATCCTGTGGAGGCAAGGAAGTCTCTGATACATGCCAGGAAGAGGAAGAGCAGGGAAGTCTGGCAACAAAGAAGGTATCAAGCTATTAAGTTATAGATTTTTTTTTTAATTCCCTATGACCCGGCAATAGCACTGCTGCAGATTTACCCAAGGGATACAGAAGTGCTGATGCATAGGGGCACACGTACCCCGATGTTCGTAGCGGCACTTTCAATAATAGCCAAATCATGGAAAGAGCCTAAATGTCCATCAACTGACGAATGGATCAGGAAGATGTGGTTCATCTATACAATGGAATACTACGTGGCCATGAGAAAGAATGAAATCTGGCCATTAGTGGCAACGTGGATGGACCTCGAGGGTGTCCTGCTGAGCGAAATAAGGCGGAGAAGGACAGATACCATATGTTTTCACTCATAGGTCTAATAGGAGAAACCTAACAGAGGACCGTGGGGAGGGGAAGGAGGAAAAAGAGTTAGGGAGAGGGAGGGAGACAAAGCACGAGAGACTCTTGAATACTGAAAACAAACTGAGGGCGGAAGGGGGAGGGGGAAAGGGGAAGGGTCATGGTGGAGGACACTTGTGGGGAAGAGCACTGGGTGTTATATGGAACCAACTTGACAATAAATTATAAAGTTAAGAAAAAGTTATAAATTTTTTAAAAAAGATAACGGCATAGAAACAATGCTATGTGGGTGGCATCTATGTAATTTCTATAGGAGATTGACTTATTGCACTGTTAATGACCTTTTATTCTTCTAGAAGTTTACAACAGGGCTCCCGCAATAAATGCTATCCTCTTCAACAGCATACACTTCTCATGGCGACGAAAGCTAAGTAAGACTGTTTGGACTTCGAGGCTTAACATTCATTCCGATATGTAAGAAATCTTGTGGGAAAGTCCCACTCGAAGGAGACCAGGGTGAAAAACTACAACATTCTCTTTGAAAGACAGGAGACATAATCAAGGTAGCAGGGGGGGTTAGAGGGTGTGCTCTGGATGTAAATTCTGGCCCCATCAATTCCCAGCTGTGTGTCTTTTGGCAAGTTACCCAACCTTTATGCTTCCATTTCCGCATCTGTAAAATGGGCATAAAAACCCAGCTGTCTCAGAGCGCTGCTCCAGGTTTTATGGGCATGAGTCCTGCACTGCCCCCACAGCAGCACCTGGCACATAGACAGCACCAAATACTCATCTTCGGTCTTAGCGGGCAAACACATAACACATCACAAAGAAGGACTGCATTCAATTAAAACATGAAATCAACGCTTCATTCTGAAGCTGGCATTTAAACACAAAGTGAAAGAAAACTGCAGGGTCACTAAACCAGATGTCTGTGAGATAGTTTTAAGTTTTAGCTAGTTGGTGGCACAGAGGTAATACCTTTTCTTCCAAAACCCAACTGACTCAGCTTCCAAAAACTAACACTGTTTGCTCAACAGAGGGGGCAGCATTTGGGGGCAGCGGGACTCCAGAATGAAGATGACAATCACTGCTGCCCAAACTGTGACCTAAATGCCTCCTTTGGGGCTAATTCCTCTCTGTACCGGCTGGCTTGGGAATGTGTGGCTGGGGAAGGGGGCAGCTGTGACAGGGACCTGGATGGATTGGAGCCTCTCGCAGCCAGAAACTCTGGAAATCAAGGAGATTTTACTTGGTGCCAACATTCCCCCACGAGCATGCTCACACACACACACACACACACACACACACACACATGCTGCTCATCCTTAGAAAGTGCTCCCGGAGGGAACGCTGTGGGCTGGATGGCCTGGCCTCAGAGTGCTAGAATTTTAGATTAGACTGTCCTGTACATTTGATGTACAACATGACAGACCACAGGGATTTTATAAACACAGTGTGTCCCCTACCGAGATGTCCTTTGGAGTTATAGCCTACATGCACCCTGAGCAAGATAACAGGATGGACTCCCCACTCAAATTTTAATTCTTTTTTTTTTTAATGTTTATTTATTATTTATTTTGAGAGAGAGAAAGAGAGAACAGGGAAGGCTGAGAGAGAGAGAATTCCAAGTAGGCTCCACGCTGACAGCTCACAGCCTGATGCGGGGTTCAAATTCACAAACCGTGAGATCATGACCTGAGCCAAGATCAAGAGTTGGACGCTTAACCTACTGAGCCCCCCAGGCGCCCCCCAGACTTAAATTCTCTTATCACCTACACAAGATTTTATCCTCTGAAGTGTCCACCATGCCCCTTGTTATGAAGGCACAGCAAACTATGGCTTCTCCCTCATAGAGATTCCCTGTCCTCAAACAAGACTCTCTTCCTAACGGTGAGATGCAAAGGCTTGGGTCTGAGATGCCACCACACACCTGCCTCTCTGTCATGCGGCTGGGCCCTGAGCAGGTGCCCTAGTGAGTAAGGACACACGGACGAGGCTAGACTGATGTACAGGGAACACGTGATTCCGAAGACTGTAGGAGAAACCACCTTCTCCCTGTAGAAGTAACAGAACATGTCAGGAGAAGCCGGACAGAATACCCAGAGAAGGAAACGCTGAGCACAGTGCTCCATATGTTGAACCAGAGACCACGTGTCTGTCACCCGCAAGCGGTTCTGGGGTGATGCTCAGACCCTTCAGCGCCGGCAGCAGGAGGTAGAGAGCAGAGCGGCAGGAAGAGGGAACGATGCAGTCATCACGCTAAAACTGAAAACAGACTCTCACTCATCAGAACATAGCATAACTCAATACCGTGTGGCCGTATCTTCCTTGACAGTTTATCCCGTGGGTCACCTGGGATCAGAGGCACCGAGTCAAACAACTTTGGGGCGTGAATCACATCTGACCTTTGAGAGAGAAGTACCCCCTGGGGGTGTGGAATGCCGAGGCTGGGTGCCAGGTCATGGCCACTCTGGAGGAGAGATGCAGGTCAAGTTCATGTGTGGGGTCACAAGGTAGAGAACGGAGTCCGCACCCACCACCTCCCGCACCCTGCGCCAGACCCTGCCTGGAGTTCAGGTCAGCAACAGAGCCAGGTCTGTGGTCTGTTCAATCACACGGCAAGCCATGGTCTGTTGCAGGAGGGAAAAGGCAAATCAAAACCACCATGGGACACACAACACACCTATCACCAGGGCTAAAACGAAAAAGAGCGACAACAGCAAATGCTGACAAGGATGCAGAAACACAGCATCATTCTTACATGGCTCGTGAGAATGTACAACGGTACAGCTATCACCTGGCGGCTTCTATAAAACTAAACCTGTAGTTACCATGCAACCCAGACAACCCAGCACACCTACCCCAGGGCATTTAGGCCACAGAAATGAACTCATGTTCACATGCAAATCTGTGCGTGGCTGTTCATAGCAGCTTTATTTGTAATAGCCCCAAACCGGCAAGAACCCAGACGTCCTTTGGCGGATGAATGGTGAAACCATCTGTGGCCCACCCACACCCCGCAATACCCCTTGGCAAAGAAATGGAAGAAACTATCGCCACGTCCAACGACCTATATGAATCTCCAGGGAATTAAGCTCCAGGGAGTGAAAAAACTCCATCTTAAAGATGTTGTATTCGGTAGAATTCCATTTAGGTAGCACATTGGAAATGCCACAATTTTAGAAGTGGAGAAAAAAATGAGTGGTTGCCTGGGTTTAAGGAGGGTAGGGGTAGAGGGGCGAGACAACGGCAACAAAGGGACCCCTGTGGTGGTGAATTCAAGAACAGGTGCCACGGACACGCACAAGCACAACGGAAGATCTGTGTAACACCCGTGAGTCGTGCTCATGCCAATTCCCTCGGAGCGGACTCGTGCGATAGCTTTGGAAAACCTTGTCATCAAGGGAACCTGGGTAAAGTGTACACAAGATCTCTCTGTATTTCTTTTTACGACCACACTATGAATCTATAATTATCTCCATAAAAAATGCTCTAAGAAAGAAGGGGGGGAAAAAAGAGGTCAACGGGAATTTCTTCCCGCCATCACACGTGATTGAGAACCCAGTGATCACTGCGGGCGCTTACAGAAAGTAGAGAACACAAGAGCTGCAAAGTAAACCAACGGCCTTCACAGCGAAATGATAACCCAGGCACAGGATTAATATTTAATAAGTATGAAGAAAATGCTCACTCTTTAAAGCTGACATATGAGAAATGCAAAGACCCTTCCAGAAACCTAGACAGAGTGAAAAACACTTGGGCTAATAACACACGTGATTAAAATAAGATGGCAAATTGATGGCAAATGGTACCTTTAACAAAGGTTGCCTCTGACAAAGGCTAAGCGGGGGCTAGGGCTCAGCGCCGTCTTTCTCCAGGGGGGGAATGCCCCGTGTTGGCATAAGGAAATCACCCAATCCCCAGGTCCGTTTCTCCAAACAACTGTTTGCGCCACAGAACGGAGAGGATGTGTTCTCTGTAGGAGAGCCCCCGTGGTATCTAGGCAAGACCATTGTTCCCACCGGATGTGAATTAGGCGCCTTGGAAAAGGTGAGAGCTTTGCTTCCCGTACTCACTTATTCTGCATCATGTTCATTATCACCCAGTCGAAAGGGTACACGTTCTTCCCAATGAGGTTCTTAAACATGATGAATGTTTCCATCAGGAAATCCTGAAATAAGAAGCAGAACACTGAAACAGCCCACCAAGAAAAAGGAGAAAACCAATCCCCCCTTGAATAATTACAGTATAAACGACTTCATTTTTTTTTTTTTTTGGCTAAATGAAAACATTCTAAAAAGTAATGAAGATGTATTTCACAGGAGCTGGGCATTACTTCTACCTTTCTGTTTGCCTGAGCACCTCCTGTCTGCGATTGCTTTTTCAGGGGTTTATTCGGAAAGAGCACCAGGGCATGTCTCTCTAATAGTCATAAAGAGTAGATTTTCCGGTTACCCATATGCATTCTTTCTGCTGCAAGCATCACATGTAGGTCGCAGCTATTTCTTATATTTACTCTAAATCCAATTTTTCATTATGAGCAGGGCCCGTCAGGTGGGATATGGGGTTTTAACATCCATTCCTTTATTTAGTGTAATTTAACAAGGGAAAGGCTACGCGGAACTCCTGACCATCTGCACCTGCTCGGCTCACCATCGCCATCTGACCATGCGGTTGTGTAGTCAAACACTTATCTGGCAGCTACGACCCCACAAGCTACTCGGTGATTCTTGTGCTGTCTTGGGTATGATCCCCTGCTCTTCATGGCGCGTACCCTGCCCTGTACTTTGCTTTCACGCCGATAAGACTGCTCCTGGCATCAAGAAGGGATACCCCTTTTCCCAGGAGCTCCAGCCTGTGCCCGTCAGAAGTAGGAGAATTTCATGAACCTGATGGCTTGGCACCTGTTCTGAGCTGACTAGCACAAAACTAGCATTTATCCTGAAAAGCACACATCCCTGGGCGTCTGCATGCTCCCTTAAGGTCAGGGGTGGGCTGGGGAAAAGCAACAGAGCATCCTCTTAGAAAAATGAGGCCATGGTCAGAGACTGCCCAATGAGTGGCTGTTTGTCATTTATTTAATCTACGGAATCATAATTAGGTGCAATGGCTGTGAAGACCAAGGCGATGAACAGAAGTTAAACGGCGAAGAAAGCAATTCTTGGCAAAGTTCGTAACAAGTGCTTCTCGCAAAAAGGTACAAGCTCGATTTCACAGCATCAATAAGCTGATGTGCAGAGACAAATACTTTCACAGCAACCTTAATACCAATGCCGGGTTCTGACAAGTCGTGCCTCCTGTGGGCCACCGACCATGACGAAGATCTCAGGGAGCAACCGTGATCTGCCCCCCGTTTTCACAACAGAGGCTCCCAGTCGAGGAGAGGTTCAGGACGTAGAAAAAGTCAAGAGAAAAGGCATCCCAACGTCCTCCAGACTCTGCTCACACGAGCTCTGACCACCAGGGCCGGAGTCACACCAACCACGGGTGCTCCGGGAAACCCAGACACAACGAACAACACCTCTCCTCAGTTCCATAACCGCCATTCACAGTTCACCACTTAAGTTTCCCCACTTTACCAAGACTTTCACATTTTAATGACCAGGTTGCACATTTGGCCGGCTGAGTGCCATAATTTAGCCACATCTCTATTTGCATGAAATTGCTGGCTTTCTTGCTGATCACTCCTCAAAGCCTAATAATTGAGATACAGGGTCTGGGTTTTATTATTCTGGAAGAGGAGCATATTTTCCCAACTCCCTTATTTTTTTTCTAGGAAACACAGTCCCATACTTCATTAGTATGGCTCAGCTGTTCAATGTTGGTACTTTGCTGATCAGACAAAACGCTGCGTATTGTGGAGGATGAAGTTCTGCAAAGGCGTCCTTGTCCGTCTGCATAATTTACTAGGCATGGCGATGGTCCTCACCATGGCTGATGAGGCTTAGCAGACTATTAGGCTGGAAGCTGCAAGTCAACAAGGGGAGGCAGAGGACTAATACAAGGTATTTTGTGAACACTTTAGCTTTCAGTGCCAATTCATTCCTGCCACATTCTTCTGTTTGATGGGGCGCAGGATGCCCACACCATAAGGGTGGGCATCTCACACAAGGCATCAAAGCATGGGCAAAATCTTCTTGTCATAAATCCATCTGCTTTTATCCATCCCTACACCATCCGCCCAAATAAACGGCCATCCTCTCTCACCTGGACTGCCATGGGGAATCCTAGCCTATCTACCTATGTCCACTGTTGTCCCTTTCGATCCCCACCCTTGACCCAGAATGGCCTTTTCAACTTGTGAATCTGGTCAAGGCACCAACACTTCCCAGCCTCCCATTTAGCCACATCCCCAGGGGGTTCCCAATGTTCTTAGATTAAAGCCAAAATGCAATGACTCCCAGAAGTAAGAAAGTCTGCTATGCCAAAGAAATAACTGTTTCAGAGAAGGACCCTCAACAGATGCTAAACTCAACAGGTGAAGAACTGTCAGGGGATTGGATATCTGCCAACGTTTTGTGGATGCCGAAGTATCACCCAAAGATTACATGCTAATTGTAATGGGGTACGTATCTTCACAACAGGGAGATCAGGCTGTTACCTGCTGTCAACCAAGCAATCAAACTTCTCATCAATAATAGTCAGCTTGGCATCCCCAGCCTCCCAGTGGGCACAACATCAAAGAGCACTTAACACGAGCTCTGAAGCACCCTTGCCAAAGGGATGAACTTGAATTTTAGGCCAACCTTCCAGTTTGCAGGACATATGGAGGGATGGAGAACACACTGAAAGGCCTCCCAAAGCAGCACAGGGAAAGAAAAAAACCAAGGTGAGGCACCTGTTCTAGAAAAAAGAGAGATGAAGGAGGCACCCACCACATGAAATGAGCAAATGTGGGCTGGATCCTGATTTGCGGAAGCCCCTAGTGAAAGACAAGAAAGGCTGGAAAGAATTGAGAAAATGTGAATACCAGTGGTATCGATGAGGGCATGGTTGCTATGTTCTGGAAAGGCAGTGAGGCCACTGGAGAAGGTCTCCATTCCTGAGCGAGGTCTGCTGAAGGACCATGGGGGAGGCATGGTTCTCACACACGTACGGGATTTGGCCGCACAGCGGGTGACACAGAGAGACACAGCGGAGGCAGACGTTGCTCAGTGCTCACCACTGGGAGAGTAGCTGTCGCTGTGCTATTCTTTCAGCTTCTCCGTACATTTAAAGCTTTTCATGATAAATAGGGGAAAGAGTACAAGTGAAATTGGGTGAATACGCATGAGAGCCATGGACCCCATCAATGCCAGCACTGGGTCTTGACTCAGTGCTACAGTTCGGGAAGACGTTACCACCGGGGAAAGTGGGTACGGCGTACGCAGACCTCTCCGCTGCGTGTGACTTTACAATTGTCTCAAAAAGTTTAGTCAAAAATAATAAAAATAAATAAATGTTTGAAAAAGATACTTTTAAAACAATTCTGAGAAAAACAGCAAACAAATGGTGGAAAAAGTAAAAAACACACAAGCAAAGAACATAGAGCTTCTCAGCTTGGCCTATGGGGTCCATGAGGTTTGACATCCCAGCCTCTGTCCAGGCTCTTCTCATCCCTGGTACTGTTGTCCCCCATTGAGAGCCTCCCCCCAACACAGGCTCCTGTACATAATGCACCCTCATCCCCCAACTGCATGGCTCTTCCTTCTTCTCTTCAATCCTCCACAGTCCTCTCCTCTGTAAGGGAGTCTTCCTGACCACCCAACCCGGTCCAGTCTGGCTACTTTACAAGGACCATGACTTTACAGCATGGGTAATTGGAGTTGGCTGGAAAGATTATCTGTGATTTTCTCCACCAGACTGTAGGGCCATGAGCGCAGAAGCTGTCTGCTTTGCCCAAGACTTCCTCTACTGTGCTAACACAAAGTTGGTGCCCAATAAATAGCTCCTGAGTGAATCCACACTGAAAGGGCTCTGTACCCCCCAGACTCACCATCCAGGGAAGAAGACCTGCATTATGGCTTCATCTACAAGGAAATGGTCAGAAGAAGTAGAGAAATGTGTTCGGCACAAGGCTCCTCCTCCCACTCACGATGCCATCCACACAGGCTGCAGTTCACCCTGTGGTGGCTATTTCACCCGGAGCTCAAAGCTCACCCAATAGCTGGATGTTTCCTGGATGTGGACAGTCACCTGCTAATGTCCTTGCTTTCTTAACATCCACGAGCATCCTCACTCACTGCTACCGGGTGTGAGACGTCAGGACCATCTTGGTACAGGCTGATGGTCGAGTGGGACAGACAAAGGAAGGAGGAAAGAGCAAAGGGCATGTGTCCACCTGGTGAGACCAAGGGCAGGTGTTAGGGCAGGTGTTAGGTCAGGGTTCCCCGAAGGGGTGGGACTGAAGCTGCAGAAACGGGGGGAGGGCATTCCAGAGAGACAGACCTGCTTGCTCACAGATCTGCCAACTCGGCTTCTTTAGGTTAGACCCTAGAAGTGGAGCGCCGCCTGGGTGGCTAAGTTCATTGAACGTCCGACTTCGACTCAGGTCATGATCTCACAGTTTGTGGGTTTGAGCCCTGCATCGGGCTCTGTGCTGACCACTAGCTCAGAGCCTGGAGCTGCTTCGGATTCTGTGTCTACCTCTTTCTGCCCCTTCCTCCACTCACACTCTGTCTCTGTCTCTCTCTCTCTCTCAAAAATAAATAAACACTAAAAAAATTTAGAAAAAAGAACCTAGAAGTGGAGAGGCCATGGGGACAGGTGGGGCTGCTCAGGGACACGCAGCCTGCCAGGAGTCCAAGGCGGAGGGCGAGAGGGCCACAGCACTCGGGTTCTGCGTTCACTCGACATTTAACCAGCAAGTGTCACTTCTACCTGTACCGTCCTCGGATACGCCACACTGCTCATTCGGTCACTCAACAGACGTGTCGTAAAGGCCACCTACTGGGAAATCTGGGACAAACACCAAGACAGCTCCCTTCCCTGGAAAGTCCGGGGCACTCCGCATCACCTCTGACCCTCCTGTGGACACTGAGCGAGCTCTCTCCTGGTGTTCCTGATTCTGCCACTGGACACCGAACAGCCAGCAGCCCATTCTGCAGCCCGGCGTCTCCACTGCGGTCCTGTGAGGCTCACCACGCTACAGAGATCGCTCCGTCGCGAGACAGTTTGGAACTGAACGTGTCAGTTCTTTTTCCTTCTGGATCATGCTGTGCTTCAGCCTCTCACTGTCTTGGGGTCCAAGGGGCCATTTGAGAGACTGTAAAATTAACAGCTCTGAGGCATGGGACTTTGGTCTTGATAGTAACTGCGATTTTCTACGGGAATCACTCATCCAACCAAAAAAGGGCTAAATGTGAAAACCTGAAGCAGCACTCATTGTAAGGAAGTAGTCTTAAAAAAACGGTCTAGGCTATTTTCCTATTGCAGCACTAACTAACTTTGAGTTATTTAACACAAAATGATCTCTTACTTTTGCGAGTGGTTGTCAGAGTAGAAAAACAGTCAAATACGTCCTACATATAGTTAAGGGATAGGAACACATTTTACAAAGATTCCGACAGATTAACGACAATAAAATAGGTCGACGATCCTCGCAGTGTGAATTCCTGATATCCAAACCACAAAAGCCATTTTATAATGGAAATCAAATCGTCTGCAAAATATTGATTTTCTGAACTGCTGTGTCTATGGGGAAAAAAAATCCCTGGGGAAATCAGGGCCACAACATGGAGTAAGTATCTGATCGTCTGCTCTGTGCAAGGAGAGAGGGCATTCGCTCGGAATTCAGCAAATTATAGTCATTTTTAAAAACCATTTTGTAACATCACTTTTCACAATGCACTAAAGGTTCTCTATCAGCAGCACCTCTTAATAGCTGAGATGAAACATGTTTAACGATTTGCAAGTGTGGATTTTGATCATAGGACTCTTCTGATAAAGGGCAAATTATTAATTGGATCCTAATTACTCAGAATGGGTGATGCTTCTCACTTGAAAAACCGTATTTTTCAATTTGGAAGGCTAGCTAGGAAAATGTTCACATAGTTTCAGCTACAACTATCCTTCCACTGACCCAAATGGGACCGAGGGATCCAGCGAAGATTCACCGGAGACATGGAACGTCGCATATATCTGGAGTGATTTCACTGTGCCGTGACTGCTCAACAATGGCGGGATATAAATGTAACACAGATCCCTACACGAGCAGACCCCTAGTTTAAACTGTATGTTCATGGGGCGCCTGGGTGGCTCAGTCGGTTAAGCAGCCGACTTCGGCTCAGGTCATGATCTTACGGTTCGTGGGTTTGAGCCTCGCATCGGTCTCTGTGCAGACAGCTTAGAGCCTGGAGCCTGCTTCGGATTCTACGTTTCCCTCTCTCTCTGCCCCTCCCCCACTCATGCTCTGTTTCTCTTTGTCTCAATAATAAATAAAAAAAACATTAAAAAAAAGTTTTAAAGTGCATGTTCATGTTTCTAAAAAGAACTGAACACCCAGAGACACACGCATACACACATATATTCTTGCTCCTTCGCTTTCTATTTAAGGAAATCTGCTATGATTTTAAAGTACAGGTTCATTTTTGTCTTAGAAATAAATATGTACATGCACACGTGTGCACATGCACACACACAGAGGTGCATCCACGTGCACACACGCACGCACACACAATGGCAACAACTAATAAGAACATTTTTTATTATAAATAATCCTTTGAAAATAACCACTAAATGCATCTTCTGCCCTTCCCTTAGAAAGGGAGGTTTAATGGTGTGCAGCATAACCAACCTTGTCCTGGAGACACTAGTAGCGTCTGCTGTGCCCTGCAGGAATCCAGGGGTCTCCGAAATGAAATCTGTGTTACTAGACTCCAGAGTTGAGGTCAACAGCTAATCGAGATCTCTGCCAACAAGTTCAGTTGCAGCTTTGCGGAAGCATCTGCCATATGGCCGTGGGATCTCAGGTCATTAGGGAGTGGTTCCTAAGTGTTAACTTCCCCTCTAGTAGGCTTCTCCTAATTAAGCTGTATCATAGTTGTATTGAGGATGACTAGAGAATTATTAAGAAAAATGCTGATGAGCTCCCATGATTGGAGCTAATTAATACCAGACTATAATTTAAAGCTGAAAAGACTTTCTGGCTTCTGCTATTGAGAAGTCAGTCAACAGGTGAACAGGAGTTACCGGAAGACTCTCCTTGGGACATCTCCACATCTTTAGTGATCCCTGAGTACAGGAGAGGGAACCAATCAGAGAAGAAAGCTCTTTCTGGGCTGACATGTGGAGTCCCTCCCCAGTTCAGCATGAGAGGGACTCCAATTTTCTTAGAGAGATGGTTTCAGTGAGACCCTGCCAGGTGGTTTCTCAAATCAACCGGAGCCCAGTCTCCATGCAAAATCACATTTAAGATGGGAATCTTCACTCCAGTGCTTTGCCTAAAATGCTGCTCCCCAACCCCCTCCCCCCCACACGGTTGTATGAAAAGGGTGAAAGTTACACTCACGACAACATCAGTCCTCATTTTTCCAAAAGTCTTGATCAAATGCGCGTAATGATAATCTTCCATTTGTCGTAAAATAGCTGTCATACAAGCCACAAAGCTTCCCTGTAAAGGAATCAAAGGGCACAGTCAGAGAACATTCTAGAGAACAGCAGGGAAAGTTGGTATAGACTAAGAGTCCGGGGACAAAACTGTCACAGAGAAGCAGCAGGGTGGGTGCAGGGGGGGCGGTGCCAAGCTCTGGCATCCAGGCCGGCTGGCCAGCCTGTGAGGACCGGGCACTTCCGACCTCACCATCTTGGCTTTCCTCTATTTCCTTCTCTCTAACTGCACTAAACGCTTCCTGACACATGGCTGTCGAGGCTGGAGAAACAAGCTTTAAATATTTTTGCATTAAATATGCAAAAATTAAAGGCAAGATTGAAACCACTGACACTTCTGTTCTGTGCTCTGTGGAAAGTCGCTGCTCCGATTACCAGGCGAAATGTGTGTGCAGCCCTTCCTCTTGGGCCGTGGCAGAGAGAGGCCTTTTATTTCTCAAAATCTGCCTGTGTCCCCCTTGGCCAATTTGGAGGCAATCACCACCGATTCCACGATGAGTTATGGTCCAATTCTTTTCCACAAGAAGAATGTGAAGAGGCATGCAGGCTCATCAGAATGTAAAGTGGGAGAGAGGAGGATTTCTCCCGGCAGACAGAGCTGGGAGGAAAGGAAGAGGAAGAGGGAAAACAGAAACCAACACACAGAATCAAGTCATGGAGAAAAGAACTGGGCTAAGCAGCTAAGGAAGAGGCAGCCACTATGTGTGCAGCTGGGCGTGTGCGTGTGCGTGCATGCTCACAGGTGCGTGCGCTGAAGGGGACTGGGCTTGGTGCGGGGGCAGGGGGCCAGGTGGTCCTGTTGCCCCTGGGTGCAAATTATCCCCTCTGGGGGGTCATGGCTAAGGACATTTTAAAAACCTTCCTTGCTTTTCTAGATTTCCCCTGAAACTAATGACATTCCAAGAAACAAAGGGCACGTATTTTCTCCCATTCAGCCAGTAAGGTCCAATTACCAGACGAGACACACTTTCAGACACACCCCAATTTTGCCCTCTTAAATGAGTTCTCAAACTGTGTTCTTTTACCAGCCCCACCTCTACAATCAGTCTACTCGAATACCCAAATGCGCTCTGTATGCATCTGGATGCATATTCTACAGTGAAATGTTACAGTCCAGTATCTTTCCCAATCCATTTTGGTTCTACAGTACACATGTATGCTTCCAAATGAGTCCTCAAAGGATGCATTCCACAAATTGAACAAATACAAGAAAGACAATATGGTATCTTCCGTTTGCATAGAAACATCAATTCACTGCGAATGACGGTAACTGTTGAGATTTTGATTCCACGTTGGTGTTCAGAGAAAGAGCTGAAGAATGTCTGTTTTCCACTGGAGGAATGATTTGGAAAATGGCAAAATGTCTATGAATATGAACTTCTGAAATCTGTGAATATCCGGCATCCCCATGAGCCCAAGAAAAGCTGCCTTTGTACCTCCCTTACTCTTTGGAGATGCCATTTTGGATAATGGTCTTTGTACCATTAAGTGTTGACCGATCACTGTGCGTCAAGTGCCATGCTGAGGCCCATTCCTCCACACCACAGATTCTCTTCTTGACCCATTTTACAGGCAGCGAGACAGACGGCTGAGTGTTCCCCTCTAAATGAGTAAATGGCAAAAGTGGGTGTAAACCCAGTGCTGCCGGCTGCAAGGTGGGCACTCAGTAGCTGAGCTAATTTCTTCCCTCGTGTCCAGGTGTACATTTTAATTCTCTTTCAGAGAAATCTGAGGCTGCTGCTGATGGCCAACATGAGCTGGAGGCTGACTTTCCCACTCTTCTACAGGCATCCGAGAAAGTTGCAGGAGGGTGAAGAAAGGCAAAGGCGGCCACACACGATGCCCCACTTTCCTCCCTGACGCAGCTATCTGTGGCCAGCCTCTTCCTCAGGAGACACGGGGCTTTTCTAGAGCAAGAAGAGGCCTCTATCGGCCACGATGCACCTGGCAGGGACTCAAATTAATTTTCTGCAGGTCAAAACGGTTAAACAATGGGGACTTACACATTAGAAACATCGGAAATCACAAAGCCAGCTATGTATATAATTAGATGCAGTATACCTATGTACTTAAAATATCAAGCCAAAAGTAGAAAGAAAAGCAGAACCCCAGAGCTGCCCTGAGAATGCCAACCACACGAGCTCTGAGCAGCATGGAGGAGAAAAACCAGGAGAAAAACCAGTGTATCTGGAGTCTGGCCAGACACTCAGACAGGTGATATGAAGATACTTAATGTAGGGAGCAGATGGTCAACTAATGCTGAAAACGTCAGGCAAGGCCAAGGCTGGGGCAACTGACATAATGCAGGAATGAAGAAATGAAGAGAAGGTAACAATTTCCAGAAGCCAGTCCTGAGAATATGCAAATGGCCAGTCGGGAAGACTTTGCTGTGGATGAGAATGTCACAGAGAAGGCAAGCCAATGGCCTCTTATTCTACAGTGACGAGGACTAATTGGGGGTACGCCCAGGGAAGGGGACAGAGGCAGAGCTCCACCATGAGTTAGAGGTCAAAAGGCCAGGGGGTGCAGATGTGTTCTTTATTTCACCTATGGAAATGTTCCAGAGCATTTGTCCTGTTCAGACCTTCTTAGTGGAAGCAAATCTCACTAATTCAGCTCTCGTCTAAGCTAAAGCTTTGGACCCCAGAAGGAACGGGGTGCTATGCCTGCTGAAATCCATAGAAATGTTCCCTATGGCCTTTGGAATGGAGTCCCAAGCAGGGGGTACCGGTATTTCCAAAGGGACTCAAAGCAGCGATAGCGAAGCCCCACTGCTCTTGTGAACCCAGCGGAGCCCCATGCGGTAGCCTGGTGGATTTCCGGGGCTGGACACAGGGGGTCGCTACAGAAGCTGCTGTATTTGAACCTAGCCAGAAACTAGACGCAAAAATGGGAGGGAGCTATGAAAAGAAAACTTTTATTCTGCAGGCTCGAAAGAAAATTACTATTCTATGCTTTTTAATTGATTTATTTGAAATGCACTGAAAAGTCATAGGAAGCTTTTACTTTTGCACAATTGTGCAAAAGGCGGGTAGGCTGGTGGTGACTGTGCAGAGTGCATCCTGAAACCTGAGCATAGGGACCAGGTTCCAGCCCCAGCGGCTGAGTAAAAATTAGTAAATAAATAAATAAAAATAAGACATAATTCCTGAGACTTCAAAGCAAGGCAAAGTAGGGGCAGAGAAGTCAGGATACGGTTGCAGAAAACTTAAAAATCAGGACAGGGAATGCCTAAGAAACAACAAATGTGAACTTCATTAGTAATCACAGATGAAAATGATATATCATTATTTGCCTGCCAAACTAGCAAAGAAGTATTTAAGGGATGATAATGTTAGCAAGGGTGCAGGGAATAAGCACTCTTCTGCACTGCCGGTGGGAGCATAAATTGCTATAACCTTTTTAAAAAGCGATTTGGCAATAGGTTTGAAAAGTCTTGGGGAAAAAAAAACACTCATCGCCTTGGTAATGATACTGCTAACAATCCACCAAAGGAAGTCATTCAAAACTATGAATGTTTACGCCTAAAGATGTCTGCTGCATTGCTGAAAACATCTGCATGTTCAACAAGAAAACCGTGTAAGTAATAGGATGTGTTGTAGGATTGCAAGATGAAATACAGGATGCCCAGTTTAATCTGAATCTCAGATACGCAACAGGAAATAAGCATGTCCCAAATACTGCACTGAAAATATCGCGTGGGACATCCATATGGTAACACTAATAAATATCCATTTATTGTTCATCCGAAGCTCAGGCTGAACCGGGTATCCTGTATCGCTATGTGCGAAATCAGGCAACCATACCATAGTATGATCATGAAATGTTATGCAACCACTAAAACGTTAAGCATTAACTATGCAAATACGAACTATTTTAATAACATGAGAAATTACTTGAGGAACAAACCTGGAGATAATTACACATACGTAGTTCAGCAATATAAAGAATACAGCACAGGAAAGAAAACAAATCTAAGGAACAACTAGGAAAACCAAACAAACAAACCAGGTAGTCCTTGAGGGTTGGAGAACAAAGCCAGATCACCTTTATAAACTGAAATATATATTAATATTTTAGAAGATGGTCCTGCGAGAAGTCATCTGACAACAGGAACCAACCCTCCCCGTCCCTGAGTTCTGTGCTTCCTGCTTCCCGATCCTCAAAAATCTTATCCTCAGGCAGTCCTGTCCATGCAGACGTGGTTACTGCTGTGCACTGCTCAAGCCCTGAACTGAACTTGCCCCTGACCTCCTAGAACTACCCTCAATGCTCCACTTAAATCTGCTTGGGCTCCCAGTGCACCAGGCAGGTGGACAGTAGGACAGGGAACAGGGAGAAGAGAAGACAGGCAGAACAAAGCATTGGCGGTAGATGAGGGGACATTTCTGCGGCAGGTGGGTGAATGTCAGATGTCACTGACGGACATGGGGGCCAGGGGTTTGGAAAAAAAAAGGACAGATATTGGAGAATGGGAATTGAGGACGAGACCTACATTTTACACAGTATCTTTGCCAACTCTGTCTAGTTTAAGGTCTAAGGGCAAGTGCATCAATTAAAAGGAACAATCCCAAGGGTTTTAATGCCTGGCCTGGAGGAGTTGAGAGGGAGTGCCTTCTGTATGTAACAAAGACAGACTTAGCCACGCGACTTGAAGGTAAGATATGAAATTGCTCTTGGTGGTTCCGTCAACAAGATATAAATGGTTCACATGACCCTGGAGCTCACACTTTGCATACAGGGCATCTCTTCTCTCTGGAACACATGGCACAGGGAGAAACGGTAACTCTCTTCAAAGTGCTTTAAATACCAAGGGACTTGAGGACAGCCCCAAATCACAGACGCTGTGAGAGCTATGAATATTGACCCAGGAGCACTGAGTCCGGAGGGCAGGCTCCAGATCTGAGTGACTGGAGACTTCCACTTAAATCTGGGATCACGCTTCATGACTCCCAGTGATGACTTGCTAAAAGTTTTAAACATGTTTTCACCGAGGCGAGTCCTCTGAAGAGAAACTATTATTGAGATGTTGAAGTTTCAATTCTAGTGATGAAAACAAACCTAGCTCATAACCATCATTAAAGATGAAGGAAAAAGGAATCCCTCAGCGACATGTATGATCTACTTCTCAGTGACACTGGGCAAGAATCGTAGTAAAGGTGTGTAAATATAGAGCTTGGCAAATTCCCAACGACTATCATCTTGGGGAGCCTTCGAGCCAAAGAAGCAATACCGTAAAGCAACAATATGGGCACCAGAAATATAGAGAAAGGGAAGTAACAGAGAGCACAGTCCTCCATTTCAAGGGGAGGTGAGACTCGAATGGATGAGTTCTTGGTCCAGTCAAGGTGAAAACCCTAGGATTCATGAAACCTTTCTGTTGTTTTCAAGAGGAAAAAGCCACGAGTGGAATGTGTAAGGCTTCTATTTGCTATGAGGAATTTTTAAAAAGAAAAATAGGGAGCCCAAGAAGGTAACACAAGGAGTACCTCAAAATGCCATTTGCTGGCCCAAAGATTCCTCCAAAGTCTCTGTAGAGATGAGGCCTGTGAAAATGTGCCTACGGGCTTCTGCAGGATGAATTCAAAGTCATTTAACACATGCATTCACCCCTGTTTCCTCGCATTAAACTGATAATAAAGAACATCTTTTAATTCACAACCTACATGAACAAAGAGAGAAGAGACGCAAGTAAAGACAAGAGAATTCTGGAAGCAGACAAGGGAAGCGTGAGTGGTTTCTGAGCGCCCCGGATGCAGGAAAGGGGAGATCATCTAATAAGAACCTGCTGATTCTTGGCACAGTACACTAGGAAGACTCAGAAGGCAAGGATTTATATGAGGTGGAAATCAAGAGCACTGATGTCTTCAACACGTGGCCTGCTGACTCCCGGCACGTCCATGAAGGGGATGCACCTGCTCACTCCTGGGCAGGGGACCACGTGTTTCCTCTCTGCATGGGGGGTGCGAGGGGGTGCCTGACAAAGCAGAAGATAGGAGGTAGGAGCCACTCCGCTGAGAATATCTAGTGATGAGCAACCACTGTCTGCTCTGCCCGGCTGCCAACACACCAGCCAGGGGGGTTAAACTAAATTCCTCCCATCTTAGCCCCATGTCAAAATACAACAGGAGACCAGAACAATACTCTCTGGAGAAAGTGAACAGCCCAAGAGAGCATATCCACTGTCTGCCCACAGAGGTTCAGTCCACGCAGGCTCGCTCTACCTCCAAGCTCTGTGGACACATGATCAAGTCTGATCAAGACGGTACATCTTCATGAGGAAAGTCAATCAAGCATTAATAAGAGAAAACAAAGTAAATGGAAACAAATCCAGAGAGGGGGCAATTGGGGATATATAAGAGAATTCAAAGACCTATAATATTTACCCTCATGTAGACAGGAGATTATATCCATAAAACAAGAACATAATGTTATGAAAAGGAACAAAGACCAAGGAAGGATTCTGGAATATTCAAACGATGTTTGCAGAAATAAATATTTTCACAGAAGTGTGGGGAGGTAAACAAAATCCTCCAGAAAGTGGAACAAAATAGACACCCACCCACACACACACACACACACAGAATAAGAACACCAGAGAATCCATTTGAGATTCAATATCTGAGAGACAGGGATTCCGGAAAGAAAGAACACAGAAGATGGAGAGACAAAAACTGTATTTTTTTTTTTAAATGATAGAACATCCATATAAAAACTATTAGAATGAGTTCAGCTGACTGCAGGATACAGGACCAAAATACAAAAATCAACTGCTTTTCTATATACTAGCAACCTAAAAATGAATTTGAGAAAATAACTCTATTTACAAAAGCACCAAGAAAATAAAACACTTGATGGAAATATACTCCATGTTCATGGATTGGAAGAATTAATAACACTATGATATTAACAGCAATTAATGGGCAGCACCCCCCCAAATTTGCACATTTCATGCAATCCTGATCAAAATCCCAGCCTCCTGTTTTGTAGAAACTGACAAACCAATCACAGATAACCCCATACTGCGTGATTCCATTGCTAGAAAATGTGCAGAACAGACAAATGCATAAAGGCAGAAAATAGATTAGTTAGTGACTGGCGAGAGCTGGAAGTCTCGGGGTAAATGGGGAGTGAGTTCTCATGGGTACAGGTTTCTTTTGGGGATGATGACAGTATTCGAAAATTGATTATGGGAGTAGTTTAACAACTCTGTCATTATACAAAACACTTAAATTGTTCACTTTAAATAGACGAATTTTTTGGTATATGAATTGTATCTCAATAAAGCTGACAAAAGTTTTAGGGGTGCGTGGGTGGCTCGGTCGGTTCAGCATCCAACTTTGGCGCAGGTCATGATCTCATGGTTCGTGGGTTCGAGCCCGGCATCAGGCTCTGTGGTGACAGTCTGGAGCTTGCTTCGGATTCTATGTGTCTCTGTGTATGTCCCTCCCCTGCTCTCAAGCGTGCGCTCTCTCTCTCTCTCTCTCTCAAAAATAAAAAAAAAAAAATTTTTTTTAAGTTTTTAAAAATACATATTGATTACATGATATAAATTCTCTCAAATGGCATGCACTGATTCTCGAACACGACTAAGACTTACCATCACGAGATTTCACAATATGAAGGATAAAACAATGATTCTAAAACATTAAAGAGAAAAGGGGAGCGAAGAGTTGCAGAGTGTACTGGGAATTGCTCATGGACAGGATGCGGCTGGGGACAGCTCATTCTCAGGACAAGGAAACTATCTGCCCTTATCAACGAAATCATGTACTACTCGGATTTAAAATAAAAGTAACATACTCGGAAAAACATTTCCAAATTCTATGATCCTTGTGAAGCTGTTCTTTCTCTTTAGACTTTTTGAAATAGATGTATGACAGTTCTTTCCTTTGTTTTGATTGACCCACTTATGTGTTTCCGTGTCATATGAAATGACCTCACCCTTTCAGGTTTGGAGGGGAACTATAAAGAAAAAATGATCGTTGAAAATGCAGATGGAACACTGTTGTAAAATGAAGAAAGAAAGAGTGTGCCATGCAAAGTACATCAGAAGGCACAAGTCATTGCTGTATCTTGTAAAGGTATTTCATGTGTTGTTATTTAAATATTTGACGAAGCACAAGATATAATTGAAAGACCGAATCAGATAGTATTGTTAAAACTAAGGTTTTTGGGTATTCACTCACATTATTTGAACTTGGGGCCCTTTCCTGGAAATAAAATCTGTGGTAAAATTGAGGACTGTATTGTATTTCTTTTCTCATTTCAAGATAAATTCAGTCCCATGCAGCCTTTATCCAATGGATGCATTTTTTTATTCATTTAGTTCCCCAAATATCGCAATTCCTGATTTTATAAAGGACCATAAAGTGAAAAATGTTTGTAAAAAGAAACTACACAAAATTAAAAGTAGTATGGTTGAGAAACTACACTAATGTCATCTATTAGCTGTTTCAACTCCTAGCAACAAAATTAAACCTGTATCTTAAATTTCAATTGAGTGCCTGGTTGAGTTCATAGAATACTAGTATTTCATATTATTGCAGATACCATAAGGAAAGAAATCTAATTTTAAAAACAAAATCCATTTCAATTTTTACAGTAGCAGTAATCGTAGGAAGACATTTACAGGCCAAATATACCAAAAGGGGATATCTAGATCTTAAGTTACCCGTAACAATTATCTGCTACTTACTCAATGCACTAAATTAAACACATTTAGTTACAGAGGATAAAAATAACTGATGACAAAATTTTACATATATGATTTTTTACAGAGGATAAAAATAACTGATGACAAAATTTTACATATACGATTATACTTTACGGTATAATGAGGAATATATCCTTGTATACAACTTCTCAATAAAATTCATTTGTTGCTAACACAAGTCAGAGAGTAGAGCAGAAGATTTTAAATTTGTTTTCATAAACTCAGGAAATCAGCTAATATTAAAGCCTTAGAGAGCCTAGGACTTCCCAAATCTTCTCCCAAGATATATAGCATCTGTAAACACACTGTAATAGAAACAAGAATAATTCAGTCATAATAAAATTTTACCATTGAGGGGAGGATCAATATGCCTATCTAGTTTTTTTAAATTGACTTCTGTCTATAAAGGACACTGTCACCATCATAGTTACAGATTACAGTTGAAACTTTCTTGGATAAAAAGAAATTCCTCTATATGAATCATAAAGGATCCTGTCCTCAATATTATTTATACTGGTTGGATGTGTTGGTGAGGAGGAGACTATGTCACATACCAAGTGTTGAGAAAACGAAGTTCATGAATCACAAGGAAGATAAAATATATTTTGAAATATGAGATTATTATATAATAGAAAAAGAGATCATCTCAGTTGTATTATTTCTTAGGAAATATTTATTTATACATAAATACATATACTGTGTGCAGATATCTGAACAAACACTATACATCATGATACAGCACTCATGACTTATCTGCTTATGACTTTGTAAGCCCTCAAGAGATTCTGAAGCTAAATGCTTTGATGTTTATTTTCAAAGTCTCCTACCATGGGGAAACAGAAATTGACAATCTGGGGGTACCCAAAAGAAATTTTGCAGAGCAATGTATCTGCCTAGCAGGTATGTAAAGGAGAATATAGCATGCAGGAAATGCATCCCACTGGGGCTCTGTGCCCACCCTGTCTCCCCGTTACCATGGCCCAGAGAAAATAAAGGTTCCCAAGATTCTGAGGAAATGGGGCCACTTGGAATACACCAGAAGAAATTGAGGGAATAAGGCCAAATTGATGAGAAGATTCAAAATGGCGCAGAGTGGTAACAAGCACAACACTGGATGAACATTAAAGAGGGGGCACATGTTGACAGCATGAAGCTCTTGGAGGAAGGTCAAAGGTACATAAACAGAGCACACATGGAGCCAGGAGCACAACCCTCTCCCAGACCAGTGGAATCAAGTCAAAAGGACACAGGAGGATACTTGAGAAGGTTCTGAGTATCAAAATGAACAATGAAAGCAAAGGACTATAAACCTTAATTTAAAATAAACATAGCAGCACTTTCAACAATAGCCAAATCATGGAAAGAGCCTAAATGTCCATCAACTGATGAATGGATCAAGAAGATGTGGTTCATATACACAATGGAATACTACATGGCAATGAGAAAGAATGAAATCTGGCCATTCGTGGCAACGCGGATGGACCTTGAGGGTGTCATGCTAAGCGAAAAAAGTCAGGCAGAGAAGGACAGATACCATATGTTTTCACTCATAGGTCTAACAGGAGAAACCTAACAGAGGACCATGGGGAGGGGAAGGGGGAAAGATGAGTTAGGGAGAGGGAGGGAGACAAAGCACGAGAGACTCCTGAATACTGAAAACAAACTGAGGGCGGAAGGGGGAGGGGGAAAGGGAAAGGGGGTGGTGATGGTCATGAAGGAGGGCACTTGTGGGGAAGAGCACTGGGTGTTATATGGAAACCAACTTGACAACAAAGTACAGAAAAAATAAAATAAAATGAACATAAACATAAGTCTACACTGATATACTGATATACAAGTTTGGTGGGGGGGGGGGGGGATGACGAGAAGCGAAGCTTCTTCTTACCGAAGACTAAATAATGTAGATGGAATAGGAAAATTAGAAAATCGCCACTTTCAACTCCAAAAGGACTGGTTGATTCCAGCAAAGGTCCTCCATGGGTCCTGAAACCAGTAGGTCAAGCTCATTGGAAGGGAAGACATGCACTCAGCTTGAAAGTACTATATCCCCCTCCAGATTCTTCTGTGCCTCCCAGTGTGCTGGCATGCGAAGGGACACATTATCACCTACGTCAGGTTTTGTGCCAAAAATGTTTACTCATGAGGGAATGCACGGTCAGATGCAGAAACGTGACTTTTGACAAGACAACTGTCCTAGGACTTCCAAAAAAAAAATCAATGAGGAAATTTCATTTGGGCCACGTATTACATTATATTAGGGGATCACTGCTAATTTTTATGGTATCATTATCTTATTGACTATGTTGCAGAATTATTCTTAGCAGAAGCATGAAACAATTAGGGATGACATTCATGATATCTGTGGTGAACTTCTGGTCAAAAACCAGTTTATGTTACACACACATACAACTCCACAAGGGAGGGAAGGCAGAGACAATGCATTTGGGCAAGATGTCCATAAGGGGTGGATCTGGTTGAGGAGTATACTGGTTTTTACTATCAGAGCTTTTTCAAATTTCTATACCTAAGAAAAATTTCAAAGTAAAAAGCTGAGGGAATACAATGTCTACCCTTAGTCTAGCGGAGAAGATGCGCATGACAACAATTAATTAAGACACAATGTCACAAATATTATAAAAGAGAGCTATTAAAGACTGACAAGGGAATTCTAAGGAGGAAGTGCTTCTTTTCCAACCACGGGAACTATTACTCAATATAATAACAGGAACACAAGTAATGATTTAGCTATTTTAAGATACACTTGGAGAGGGGAGATAGAAGAAAAGAGCCTGAAGCAACCCAAACCCAGGAATATTCACTTAGGAAAATGTTTGAGAAGCTGAAGTATAACTAAATGGGGAGGGGGTATTGCTTTTGCATAGAAAGCTCCACCATATGCATTTTTCTTAAATGCAAGAATGCCTAATTGATTCGGAGCGTGCCCTATACTTATGTATTCAGACCCTAACAAAGTAGTCTACAGTGAAAAGGAAAAGGAAGAGCAGAAACATCCTGTTTCCCTACCAAATATGGATCTACATATCGCTCACTCTCCTTTTGTTATTTTACAATACCATTTTCTTTATGGTAAAAGTTATACAGGTGTATAACAGAAAATGGGTTTAGGAGTAAATGTTTCAGAGGCAGACATTCTGGAATTATCACCCGATCGAGATCAAGAATACTGTGTGGAACAAAACAGGCCATTTCACCTCTCTGAGCCTCAGTTTCCTCATCTGTAAGATGGCCACAGTGATTTGAAAATCTGGAATTCTTGAGAGGTTGAAATTAGTCATATATATAAGGATATGTAAGGATATTAGCATAGTTGCTGGCTACATAATGAATAAGGGATCTCATGGTGATGATGATGATGATGATGATGGTGGGGATGATGGTGATGATGGTGGTGGTGATGATGATGATGATGGTGGTGATGATGATGATGAATAAAATAGAAAAACATACACAGAAGGTTATTTTAAGGTCATTAAATTTGTAGAGTAAAACTCACAAAACATTCATGACAGAATCAAAGAAGACCTAAACGAAATGAAGAGGTATATCATATTCATGGATTAGAAGAATCAATATAGTTTAGATGCCAATTGATCTACAAGCACAAAATACCGGCAGGTGTTTACTGTAGAAACTAACAATCAGAATCTAAGCTTTATACAGAAAAGCAAAGAACGTGACACAGCCAAAGAAACCGAACCACGTAGGACATACTAGGTTCTAAGATGTATTACACCAGTGAAAGAACAAATTGATGAAACAAACTGACCACACAACAGGCTCACTAATTCTCAACAAAAGTGCCAAGAAAACTCCCATGAGAAACTATAGTATTTTCAACAAGTGGTATTTCCAAAGGGTGCAATGAGACACCATATGGAAGGACAGGAAGAAAAGGGAGGGAGGTGAGGCCCATCCATACCCTACACCACATACAAAAACCAACTCAAAGTAGCCCATAACGCAAAACTTAAAACAACAGAACTTCTAGAGGAAAACACAGGAGAAAACCTTTGTTGACCTTGGCTTAGGCAAATATTTCTTAGGATACAAAAAGCATAGAACAGAAGAAAAAAATGATAAGTTGGACTTCTTTAAATTAAAAATGACTGGTCTTTGAACGATTTTGCAAAGACAGTAAAAGACAGGCCACGGAATTGGAGAAAATATTTGCAAAATGCATACCCGACAGAGCGCTTGTATCAAGAATATATAAAAACTGGGGGCGCCTCGGTGGCTCAGTCGCTTAAGCGTCCGACTTCGGCTCAGGTCATGATCTTGCGGTTCGTGGGTTTGAGCCCTGCATTGGGCTCTGTGCTGACAGCTCAGAGCTTGGAGCCTGTCTTTAGATTCTGTCTCCCTTTCTCTCTGACCCTCCCCTGCCCACGCTCTCTCTCTCTCTCTCTCTCTCAAAAATAAATAAAATTAAAAAAAATTTTTTTAATTAAAAAGAAATATATAAAAACTGAAAATTCAATAAGAAAAACAACCCATCAAAAAATTGGCAAAAACATTTAAATAGATACTTCACCGACAAAGAGATTCACATGGCCAGTACAGATAAAAAATTGCATTCAGTGTCACTAGTCAATGGAAAAATGCCAGTTAAAACCACACGGAGATACCATTACTCACCTATTAGAGTGGCTGAAGCTTAAGGGAAAAAAAAAAAGAAGGCAGGAAGATTCAGAGCAACTGAAATTTTCCTGTCTCACTGGTCTGAAGGCAAAATGATACAGCCATTCTGGGAAACCCTTTGGCAGTTTCTTATATGGTTAATCATATATTTACCATATGACCCAGCCATCCTGCTTCTAGGTAGGGACCCAAGAGAATTGAAAACACAGGTTCACAGGAAGACTTCTACACGAAAGTTTATACACAGTTCTATTCATAATTCCAAACAGGGAGATACCAACATGTCTACTATCAGCAAACGTATAAACAAATAGTGATACGTCCGTCCATGGGATAGAACAATACTGAGCAACCCAATGGAACAAAGTACTGATAAACATGGACAATTCTCACATTGGGGTAAGTGAAAGACGCCAGACGCAAAAGGCGACATGGAGTATGGATTCATTTACTCGACATTCTGGAAACGCAAACACGGTATTCACAAAGGGGAAAAGCTGGGCTCCGAGGGGCAGCAAGGACTTTTGTAAGAAAATGGAAATATTCTAACCCTTGCATTTGGTCCTGATGACACACACAACTGGACCTATCTGTCAAAGTGCAGAACTAAAAATATGGATGTGACTGTATAACCTTAAAAATATATGGAAAGAAGAAAATTTGATAAAAAAATTCCCTGTAAATGATATGTAACTAATCTTGATGTTATACTTTCTTGCTCTTACACATATAGAAACAGACTAGTTTTCACAAAAGCAGGATCATACTTTAATTATCGTCACTTTCACACGGCTTTGTTATTTGGGGGTGTGAGCCCTGCGTCATTCCTCTTGTTTTGCACATTGCTCTGGAGTATCCATGCCAATTTATTCTCGCATGTGAACTTTACAACCACATTACTGAGTTTGAAACAAGTCCCAGTGGAATTTAAATTGAGATCCCACAGAATTTTTTAATTAATTGAAGAGGCCTAGGATATCAGCCTTCTCATTTCCGTACACACAATGTGTCTAGATTTGTTAAGGTCTATTTTTAGGCCATTCAAGAATATTTGTGGTTTTCGTCACATGGATTGTGAACAGCTCTTGTTACTGTTGTTCCTACTGGGAAGGGTGCCTTTTTCATAAAGCTTTTACATTTTCTCTATATTTTTATTTGTATATTTGGGGAAATGATTGAATTTGATGTGTATACTTTGTAATAGAACTTACAGAATTCTGTTACTCCTCCTAACAGTTTTTTTTTTTAATTTTATGGGGGAGGAAGAGGCTCTAAATGAATCAAACATCTGTCAATAATTCTGTGTTGTCCTTTGTCATTGCTGTACTTCTGTTTTCTTATTTCTGTTTCTAGACTTATGACACAGTTCATCACCACCAAGCACACAATGTCAACTTGTAATAATAACTGTTGGTGTCTTTGCTTTCTAGAGATTGTCGTCGGCATGCTTTAGGGTCTGAGTTTTTATTTCTATTTTTCTATTGAGGTATAACTGACATACAACACTGTGTAAGTGTAAGGTACAACAATGTGTTGATTTGATACCTTATAATACACTATTGCAATTCAATTACCACCATACCATTAGGAACACCTCCAATGGTCATGTCATTATCATTTCTTTTTGGTGGTAAGAACATTTAAGACCTAGTCTCTTGGATATTAGTTGAAAATACACCTTGCGTATCATGTCCAGGAAGTATTTCTAACCTAGAGATCACCTATAACAAAGTATGTGAGGCAAAACGAAGATGGTTATGGATATCACTACATATAAGAGTTTTCTCGAGAGCAAATGTATCGGAAATAAAATTAAGCATCAAAAAAGCACATAGGTATGCTTTTAAATTCTTACTAATGGGTAACAATGGGACACCGCAGAAAACGTAATTATGTAAGGACGGGCTAGCTATAACAAAATAAAACTTAGAATAGCATTAGAAATGCTCTTAGAAATGTCATTTCCTAGGAGGGTAATGGAGTCATTTCATCTTTTCATTCACGTGACAGACATTCACAGAGACCGGCTATATATGCAACAGATTCTGAAGCCCATAGGAAGCTCACATGCTGGTGGACAGAGTGTGTTGACAGGGAGCTTATTGGCAAAGAAATTTAAACACGAGCTTCACTTGTTAGAGTTGAGGTAAACCGCCACCTTGATGCTCGTGGAAAATATACACTGTAGGTGACTTCACGTCAAATTTTGCAGGAACAAAACAAAAGAACCCTCCTGAATGTCCACTTGGTGAAAACATCCAAGGGGATACCAATTAAAATCTACAGCTCATATTTCCCACTTATTTCTACAGAGACAATGAAAATACTAGAAGAGGCCATTCCACTGATCTGATTAAAATATAGAGCCGCAATTTATAATTACCCAATTACTTAGCTTTGAGCATATGAGTGACCGTCATAATTTGAAATTAGGAAATACAAACTATTGGTTTGTGGAGATTAATCTTGAACAAAATTCAAACAGTTTTAAGATTAACGTGTTTACGCTACGACAATCATGGATGCTGCAGTCATCTGCCAAGCGCATCTTATTAAAAAAGAAAGCATCGCCAACCAAACTGGTTTCCCATTACCTGACCCCAAAACTCTAATCACTAGTTACATGGAGAAGATGCAAATTGGAAGTCACTTTTCAACAGACGGTCAGTCAAGATTTTTTTACTTTTTATTAATCTTGCTTAGGCAAGACCTTAACAGCACATAGTGGAAGGTAAATCCACAAAGTGGTACTATAATGACTAATTTTAATTAGTTTCCAGAATCACTACTTGTTTGCAAAATTGAGTATGGTTTTCACAAGCTAATTATCTGGCTACACACTTAAAAGTTTGCAAAATGTAATGTTCCTTGTTCTTGTCTACACAAAAACCATACGGGATAATGAAGCCCACTTGTTTTGAATTTAAACCAACTGTTTTTGGTGCCATGAAGAGGCAAAAAAGCAGAAATCTAGGTTGATCAATTAACTAGAAGCATAGTCGATAGGAGACCTTTATTTGAGAGAATCACAAACCTCAAACACGACTATATGCACATTCTGGTAAGGCAATCACCATTATGTGGGATAAAACCATTATTGCACACAAAAAGCAAAAGTGCAGTATTAATGCAGACCAAGCCATGGTCCTCCAACTCCAAGGCCATGAGTTGCTCCACCCCTCCCCCAATCCACATCTGTTGCAGACTCAACTGTGCCTCCCCCCCCCCAATTCATATGTTGAAGTCCTAACACCTAGCACCTCAGAATGTGACTATTTGGAGAAAGGGCCTCAAAAGAGGTAATTAAGGGGCACCTTGGGGGCTCAGTTGGTTAGGTATCCAACTTCAGCTCAGGTTATGATCTCGCCATTCCTGAGTTTGAGTCCCTTGCTGGGCTCTGTGCTGACAGCTCAGAACCTGGAGCCCGCTTCGGATTCTGTGTCCTCCTGCCTCTCTGCCCCTCCCCCACTCACACGCTGTCTCTTTCTCTCAAAAATAGATGAACATTTTTTAAAAATTTTTAAAAAGAGTTAATAACAGTTAAATGAGGTCATTGGGGGCCCGAATCCAATAGGACTGGTGTCATTAGAAGAGGAGACCTACAAACGCAACCCATAGGTGCACCAAGGAGAGGCTTTAGAAGAAAGCGCCCTGCCCAAAGCCTTGATCTTGGACTGCTGGATGTTCTCCAGCACTGTGGGGGAAGTGAATTTCTGTGGTTGAGGCCACTCACTCTATGGCATTTTGTAAGGGCAGCACTAGCAACCTCCCTCACTGCTCAAGCCACACTTCCATGGGATCCTAGAACTTGCCCAGCTCCCTCCCCCTGTAGAGATGGCCCTTGCCTATGTTTGCCCTCTGAAAGAGGTTCTTTCCAAGAAGACCACCTAACTCCCTCCCTCCCCTTCCACAGTGCTTGTCTTCAAGGCGTCCTTTTCTTCTTTTTTTTTAAATATAATTTATTGTCAAATTGACTTACATACAACACCCAGTGCTCATCCCAACAGGCGCCCTCCTCAGTGCTCATCACCCACTTTCCCCTCTCCCCCCCATCAACCCTTAGTTTGTTCTCTGTATTTAAGAGTCTCTTATGGTTTGCCTCCTTCTCTGTAACAATTTTTTCCCCTTCCCTTTCCCCATGGTCTTCTGTTAAGTTTCTCAAGATCCATATATGAGTGACAACATATGATATCTGTCCTTTTCTAAGAGCTCAGCTGACATTCCATTTCAAGTTGTAGCCCAGCTCCAGCCCCTACCTTCTTCGGGAACATTACCTAATCCAACTGCTTATTATAATCATGGTCTATCAACTCTCCTCACGAGAATGCAGATTCCACAAGGTCAAGGTGTTTGCTAGGCTACCAACGGAACTTTCACTTCTAGAAAAGAACAATGAATCCATGACAAGGCTGACTAATGCTTGCGTTCAGTTGTCTTTTTTTAAAAAAATAATATTTAAAGTCAAAGAAAAGAATAAGGCCTAATATACACAAGTAGAAGGGGAAATTGTTTGGTCCAGCAAAGGCCATGACTTGAAGGAAGGAGAGACCGATTCTACCAATAAATAGGAGAATGTACTTCTGACGAAGTTACCCCTGCTTTTCTCATCCTTTTAAAGATCCCTCAACTGATAGCTGATGGACATTCTAAAGAAATTCATGCCCGAAAGCAATTTCTACAACAAACTTGAAATGTACCTTCTGGGACAATGGTGCTACTAGACTTTCACTGTATCTAATGGTACCGAATTCATCTTTGCAACACATCTCTGTGCTGGGGTTTGCTGGGAGGGCACCTGAATGCTAGAATCTACCTTGGAGCCACAGGTATTCACAGGTGTTCTCTTCTCTCTAAAACACGCTCTCTTTCCATTTTATCATTTTCAAAGCAAATTAAACCCTGCCCAGGAAAAAAAAAATACCCAATGAGTTCTGCTCACTGAATGGAAACTGCATTAATAACAACTAGCCGGTATGCTGGAGAGTTTCTGCAATTCTGTAAAAGCACAGGCCTCCGTCATAAGACAGAAGTATGATGGGCTAGTGTGTTTGTGAGGTGGTAACAAGGTTCTGCTCTGGCGTGAAGGGCAGCCTGTGGCTTCTCTCCCAGACCAAGCTTCCCCTTGGGGCTCAGCCACGTCGGGTCCTTTATTATAACCCTCAGCAAAACACAGGACAAAGGCTAAGACCAAAAGGAGTGACCTGGTACCCACCCCACCATCACAGTGCAGGCACGTAATCCAGGAAAACTGAGGAAGCAGAAAACCTCGTTTTCATCACATTTGAGAAAACATCATCCCTGGTGCACTGTGCTCGTCAGCGGAAACAGAGGGAATCTTTCCACCACCATGGGGCCTGAGAAGCTCTGAGAGGACCCAGACACAACTTTCTGGAAGGTTTACTCGGTGCACTGCATGTCTATCGGTCAGGAAAGAGTGAGGTCGTGCAGCCACATGAGTCAACTGACCCTCACGCCACCACCTGAGAGCATAATCATTTCATAAGGAGGCCAAGGGCACATGCAGCTTGTTTGGAAATATTAACATTATCTTCCAGTTGCTAATATTTTGTGATTTTGCCAGATGGACAATCTACTTGATTACTACCATCCATCAGGAGTCAAGCAGTAAAATTCAAGCTAAGGTTTATGAAGGTAGTGGGGAAGAAATAGCCAGAGCTTGGAAAAACTCAACAGACTAGGTTTTAGAAAGGCTCAGTCCTAAGTTACCACGTACCACCGTGAGCGGGCTTGCTGGGAAGTCATTCTCAGACCAGCCAAAAGTCACTTCGAGTCGTGGCTTTCAGAGTTGATGGTGTCTGAGCCACAGGGAAAAAGCTCAGTCTGGATGCCCCGATATCAGAGTCACAAGCCCAAGGGCAGCCTCTTTCAGATTCCCACCAGCCTGGAGTGACTGCCTGGAACCGTGAGGCCACGGGGCAGGGCTGAATATCATTGTAGCTTCACCCCTGTAACTGAGCAGGAAGGAAGGGGTTTCCAATCAGAGAGCAATATTTCGGGTCCAGGAAGAAATGGGTCACGTCTCTGTGCAAAGGGTTCAGACCATCCATTCTGGTGACAGGGCTGCTGGCAGGTGGCTCAGAACGAAGACAGCAGGAGACAAGAGAGGCCAGCTCACACCCATTCTGCGTCTCTTTCCTGCTGGGCAGATGGGTGCTCAGGACATATTAAGGATACAGAGCAGAGGCAGTAGGAACACGGCTTGTAAAACATGTTGCATAGAAGCCGTTGCCAACTATGCCCGGAGCTGAGGGAGCCAGACGCTGGCAGAGCCTTCCAAGCCTCGTCTCACCTCCCCCTGCCCCAGGGGCGCTCAGTGACGGCCAGGTGTCTCCAGCTCTCTTATGTATACATGCTGCCCTGGCCCCGAACACAGGGTGTCGGGGACAGAAGCCCTGGAGCAACAGGACTGAAGACTAGAACACGTAGGGCCAATGAAGACTAAAAAAGAGAACTGGCAGAGTGTCGGTCCCGGCGTGTCCTTCAGAGCCCACTGCCCAGCGACACAGTGGGCTGAAGGAGCCGAGAATGGCCACACAGGGAGCTTGCTGGAACCAAGGTCCTCGGGAGGGTCCACTCACTGCCATCAACAAATGTGTGTGTCACCCCTTGCTAGAGGCCAAGGCCTGTGCTGGAGCTTGGAATGTGAATGGAAATAAACCATCGTGGTGCGGGCCCATGTCTAGCAAGAAATAACCACTAAAGGAACAATCTCATGCAACAGGACAGAGCCAGGATGGGTGACACGGTGCTGTAGAGGAAAGAATCAGGGACAGCCTAGCCAGGTGGGGGCAGAGAGGGTGGGGGGATGGATTCAGTCCAGGCAAAGGTGATGCTTAACCACAATGTGAAGGCATCAGGAGCCCGAGACCTGGGAGCCCAACAGGCCTCGTGATAAAAGGTGGTCAGAGAGGCTGAAAGAAACAGGGGAGCAAAGAAAAGGCCATGGACACTGGGCATGGGATGCAGTGGACTCTGCAGAGCCAGGAGACCAATGGATCTGGCTGGCAGCGTTCACCAATCCTGTTCTTGTATTTGAATCTTCATCAGAAGCCGAGAAATAATGGGCGCTGCTCAGTCTGATTTGCCTTCAAGCCTTCTATGTCTTAGAGCTAATCATTCCAAGAGCAGATCGGACGCTACTCCCGTCCACCAGTACAACGAACGTTATAGGAAAGAAAGTTGCCCTATTAGGGAAACTTCAAAACACCCACAACTTGGATGTTCACTTAGAAACGAGTGTATATATTAACTACTTCCTCTGGAGGACAGCTTTTATTTGGCTTTCAGTTTGCACGCTCTTCTACACAAACGCAATTCCTTTTCTAACAAACACAGAGTGAAGAAGGGAAAAAGAAACCTTTGGAACAACTCACAGTTTTCTAGACTACGCACATGACAGTGAGAACTCAGAAGGCTAGCTCCGTGTAAGGATACAAGTGACTAAGCCTCGCCTTTGGTTGTTGGCAATGGGGAAGGACAAGAGGAGGCGGAGAAGTATATCAAGCAGGGAGGCCTTGGGGGCACTCGGTGGCATGTCACTGCTCTGGGATCTAAAAGGAAAGAACTACCATCAGAGAAAATGTCAAGACGACAAACCAGAGGGCACACCAGGTGTGACCTGCTTCTCTTTGGGACACACTTATAGACACCCCTTTGCCTGGAGTGTTGATAGAGCAAGGAGGGGAAAGCTATGCTTACTCCTTTCCTGTCTTTGCCAATAAAACATTCAATTATTAAAAAAAAAATTGTCAGTTTTGTACTTAGAAAATTTGATTACAAGGGGCCTGCTGACAAATTACAATTCTTGCTCCCCGCCCCGTTAATTATTTTATATATTTTTGACACATAATAACATATGACTTCCAAATCTCTTTAATTCAGATTTACTGGCAGAGAGAGAATGGCTGTTGGAGGAAATGTGAATTTTGGCATATATTTTGTAAAAATAGATTTTATGTACATATGGGAACTTACTTAAAACTCCACTGCAAAAGTATATACGGTGATTTTTCTGATACCTACATCCAGTCTAATGGTTATATGTCAGGTTTCACTTACTATTCCAACAGCACTGTTAACATATTTGGATTCATTAAAACAGACATAAACTAGCTACTATTTTGAGTTTTAAAGAATTATTACATACACTCTTACCCTTCTCGAAACTCCTGCTTCAAATTTTCATTTGTTTCTATTTGAAATTATTTATTTCAAACAATGTAAGCCATGATAAAAAAAATTAGTATTTCTTAATAGTCTTTATCCATCCTAAAAATCATGGTCCAAAGTTGTCTTTGTATGTCATAAATCAGGATTTCTTTTCGTAATAAATAATTAATGACTCGTGTAAAAAAAACCTGATTTTCCAGGGATAGAAAGTAAATACGTGAATTTTTAACAAGGAGCGTGTAAGCCCAAAGCATGGTTATAAACACATACTCGAGAAACCATCAATATCTTATTTTTGTTGCAAGTCTTCAACTTATTTTGATAAGCTAAATAGCAGAAAACAAACCACAGCAAAAGGGCATCTCGCAGGGTTACGCTAACCCACTTCTCTCTCAACTGCTGCTCCGTACTCTCACTTCCCCCTTTTACCACGGGGTGCACCAGAAAGCAATGTGCCCCCAGATTGTCCCCATACAGGAAGGTATCCAGGGTTCCCCCAGACTGTCCTCATACAGAAAGGTTTCCAGCACTCCCCTGCAATAGGAAGAGGAGGATCTAAGGAGAATGGACCAATGTCGTCCCAAACGCCACTGCTCTAGAGAGACAGACATCACTCCCGAAGGAGCTGAGTGCTCATTAGCAGCTCGGTTCTGATGTGCTGTCTCAGCCATTGGTTCCTGGGTGGAGAATATTATTAACATTCTACTAAAGAAGCAGGAATTGAAGGTGTATCAGCAAAATGAAATGATCAGGCTCAAAAAATCGTAAGTGGCGTGTCATGAAATTAAAGGGCATTAAAAGATCATTTTGCTAGGACTAATTGATTGTTAGCTTTCTAAACAATAAGCTCACAAAATTTAATAGTTGATTTGTCTTTGTATACATTCCGAAGCTAGTTTCATTCAAAATATCCTCAAAAGATACCGATTTGGGTTGTTCCAAATTTGTACAGTCCTAAAATGAAATAATCAAACATCTTCATAAAGTCTACAGTGGTCTGGCGGGTTGACCCCTAAGCTGTGACACATGTCCCACTGTCCCTCAGCAATGTAAGATGCTAACACTGGGGGAAACTGAGTGAGGGGCACATGTGCACACACCATAGGATCTTTGCAACTTTTCCATAAGTCTACTCTGAATTAACTCTGAATTATAAAGCCAACTTAAAAAAAATAGTAGGAGAAATGCAACACCAAATAAAAAAGGAGGGGGTGATCCCTCTTCCTAGAAAAACCATAAAATTCATCTGGTGAGCAACCTTGATTATCATGCAATGATTTCGTTTTCTTTAATTACATAAAGATGTCTAATCAAAAAGCCTGAGCAAAAAGAACCCTGCATGAGTCAGCTACTGCCACCCAGTGAGGGCCATCCTGATCGTCTGTGTGACACACTCTGATTTAAGCTTTTTTTAAAACATGGATACAACAAAGGAACTGATGCTTGAAGACAGCTATTTGAATCTCACAAACCCAGTACCTGTGGGTGCGCTAGACACTTCTTCCCAGAAGCGGACTGTGAGAGAAGGTAAACTGTGGTGATGTGTGGGGTGTGTCAAAGACGGGGTGTATGGGGGGTGCCTGGGTGGTTCAGTTGGTTGAGCGTCCAACTTCGGCTCAGGTCATGATCTCACGGTTCACGAGTTTGGGTCCCGCGTCAGGCTCTGTGCTGACAGCTCAGAGCCTGGAGCCTGTTTTGGATTGTGTGTCTTTCTCTCTCTCTCTCTCTCTGCCCCTCCCCCCACTCATATTCTCCCCCCTCCCCCCCAAAAAAATAAATAAAACATTAAAAAAATTAAAACAAAAAGACAGGATGTGTTTTTCAGAAAGCTGGAGACACTAATGACAAACAGGTGATTTAATAAGTGCTTTACACAGTGACTTTCAAACGGGCCATTTGAAACCACAAATCCTGATTGAAAACGAATGCTGGAAACATCAGCATGTGTGAGTCTGAGGTCTGTACACTCTGTGCTGCCGCTGAAAGGTCCCCTGTGCAAAGATTACAAGGACAACACGTGGGACGATGCCGTTAGAGCTGCATCCTGATGGAATTCCATTGAATTAAAGAGCCTCGGTCAAACCCTCACCCTAGTAGTACTCTGCCCCCTGGCAGGCCAGTCCGCACCCGCCACAGCACCTGACTCTCCTCCGAGGGAGGCCGATGCCTCCGCTGGCTTTTCAGAACAGAAAAGCTGAACATCAAAAGATGTACAACATCTTCCCACATGGTTACCTTCAATATTTTTTAATTAAAATAGCACAAAGCTCTGTATTAAATGAAGGAAATGACTGAAGAAACCCCAGTAAAGGAAAGAGAAGCCAATAGCGTGCAGGTTCCCTGAAAGTGATTATCGTTTCAAGACGCGTTCTGACTCCCAAGAACTGCCCCGGACACCACGTCCAGAAGACGGACTGGTGTGCTGCGCCCGAAAGGCCTGTGGAAGCTGTCATCTGCAGCAGAGGCCACGTTGACGAAGTCCTGAGATGTCACAGTGACACCTCGAAGAAAGAGACAGTTGACCTTGTGGGCAGACAGATTTCCCGGACATCCCTGCCTTCGACTGTTTGTGTGGTTTACCGTGAGCACTAGAGCAGCGAGTCCCAGGATGGAAAGAGAGGATGCTGGAGGGAAGCTGAGGGCGTGCCACACAAGGCACACAGGAGAACTCTCTCGGCTGCTCTGATCAGAGCCCCACATGAGGCTCTGGCGCTAACAGTGGGGAGACTGCTTGGGATTCTCTCTCTCTCTCTCTCTCTCTCTCTCACTTGCTCTTCCTCTCTACCCCTCCCCAACTTGTGCACACTAGCTCATGCCCTCTCTCTCTCAAAATAAATAAATTAACTTAAAAAAGAGTAGTTGCTTGGGGAAGAGAATTTTTTTAATTTAATTTTTTTAAATTTATAGTTTATTGTCAGGTTGGTTTCCATATAACACCCAGTGCTCTTCCCCACAAGTGCCCTCCTCCATGCCCATCACCCCCCTTTCCCTTTCCCCCTCCCCCTTCAGCCTTCAGTTTGTTTTCAGTATTCAAGAGTCTATGGTGCTTTGTCTCCCTCTCTCTCCCTAACTCTTTTTCCTCCTTCCCGTCCCCATGGTCCTCTGTTAGGTTTCTCCTGTTAGACCTATGAGTGAAAACATATGGTATCTGTCCTAAAGAGAACCTTTAAATACTATGTCTACTGAGAAAGACAACTGCTTATTTGCCCAGGAAGATACAACAAAGGCCACTCCGGGACCCGAGAGAGGAAGGATCTTTAACCAGATGAAATTTTTGAACTTCTTTTTTTTTTCCCTGTAATTTATCCCTAATGCCAAGAGTCGAATGCCTAGTACCAAGAGGTATCTGTTCTGTGCCAAAGGCTGAGCGAGAGGCTACGGACACAGAAAGAGGAGACATAGTCTCAAGATGTGAGAGTCTTAATCAAGAGGGAAGAGGACAGTGTAAACCCTGGACGGGGCTGCGGGAATGGTGAGGGCCGGCCTACGCCTTCTAAGAGTGTGGGCTGGGACGTGAGGAGTATCACGGAGCGGGTGGGCTGGGGACAGAGCTGCCCAGCCTGTAAGCGTGGGCTCCACAGACGGGGTCTCACTCAGCACTGGCTCGGACTCTACATCCAGAAATACTGTCCAAATCAGCTCCATTATCTGGAGTAGTCAAATCCACAGAGAAAGAAGGAAGAATGGTGCCAGGAGGGGAGAAAGGAGGCTTACTCATTAATGGGTAGTAAGAGATTCAGCTTGGGAGGATAAAATGAACTCTAGAGGGACAGAGGTGATGGTTGCACAAAAATGTGAATGTACTCAATGCCCTTGAACCCTGCACTTAAGAAAAAGAAAAGTCGGGCGGTAAATTTTGCGGTACGTATATTTTACAATTTTTTTTAAATTAAAAAGAAATCAGCCTGGATGTGACCTACCACCCCCACATGGACCAAATGGCCAAGAGGTGGGCAAAGAGAATGATGGAGGTTGAAGAAGTTAGCAAAAAGCTAAGTGAGTAACCCTGACATAGCAGTAAGCTTAACCAAAATCGTTACTTCTTTAAGGGCTGGTCTGAACAGCTAGTGCATCTACATGTTCATACTTGTTAGGACCTGCAGAGTATTCCAGCAAGTCTGGCTCAACCACAGGGAATTAATGGCCTCTGCTTTACCCTTTGATCCATTTTCACCTTAAAGGAAAACTCGAGGACAAATCCACAAGCCCAAGTCTGAATTTGCAGAATTAAGGAAATAATGTCCTAGAAGTTAGATGTTAATAACACAGTTGCTCTCTGATTGGAAAATAACAGCAAAAAGTGAGAAGAAAAAGGGGAAAGGATGCTGAATTTTAATTGGCCACAGACTATGGGTATCAGCACTGCAGAGGGGAGACACAGGCGAACTCTGGAAAAGCACTGCTTTATCTTGGTGCAAACAGCAGGGGGTAATTGCCAAGAGAGCAATCTTGGCTGGTGACCTGGGCAAAGTACAATGAGAAGTTACAGGCAGGAGACTGGACCAGAGAGAAGGCATATGCCATCTGTCCTAGTCACTGGCCAGCAAGCCATACAAGGCACCCATTTTTCTCACTTAAGATTCTCGCACCTCCAACCACCAACCAAAAAATCAAAATAAAACAAAAATAGCCTCAAATATTTTTTTAAAATGGTGGCTACAGAGGATGGTGATGAAATAGCTGAAGGAGCCGGGGCGCCTGGGTGGCTCAGTCGGTGAAGTGTCCGACTTCGGCTCAGGTCATGATCTCGCAGTCCATGGGTTCGAGCCCCACGTCAGGCTCTGTGCTGTCCAGCTCAGAGCCTGGAGCCTGCTTCAGACTGTGTCTCCCTCTCTGTCTGCCCCTCCCCCACTCACTCTCTGTCTCTGTCTCTCAAAATAAAAATAATAAAGACATAAAAAAATTTAAAAAAAAGAAATAGCTGAAGGAGAGTAGGGAATACAAACTTTCAGTTATCAAGGGGGACCTGGGAGGCTCAGTCAGTTAAGCGTCCAACTGGATATCAGCTCAGGTCATGATCTCACAGTTCATGAGTTCGAGCCCCACATCGTGCTCTGTGCTGACAGCTTAGAGCCTCCTTTGGATTCTCTCTCTGTGCCCATCCCCCATCACAGGCACTCTCTCTCTCTCAAAATAAATAAATAAAAATTGTTTTTAAATAATAAAATAAAATAAATAAGCATGAGGATGAAAAGCACAGCACAGGTAATATAGTCAATAATACTGTAGTAATGTTGCCTGGTGACAGATGGTAGGTATGCAAATTGTGGGGAGCATGGCATCACGTATAGAGCTGTCGTGCCCCAGGCTGTACGCCGGAAATTAATATAACATTGTATGTCAACTACACTTCAATTCAAATAAGAGAAAAGAAAAGGAAAGAGTCCTCCAGTTCAAAATCTTATGACTCGAGTCCATTTTGAACTGATGTTATTTACTGGCTTGACTATTAGCGAGACCAGACGTATACAAGCAGATTCTATTTAGACACGACAATATCCTCAGTTCCGCAGTCTTACATACGCAACCGCGTATGAAGTCAAATTAGGCTTAACTTTCTATGAAGGAAATCCCCAGACATCTTAATGAAGATTCCCTTAGATTAATGAAGGTATTTATAGTCCACAGTTTTTAAGTCTCATACAAATACTTTCCAAGAGGCATTTTTTCTCAGAGCAGTGCTATCAGCATGCAAGAAAAATTAATTCTTCAATATACAACAGCATAACTGAACAGGCTCGGAGAGCCAGTTTGCTGGCATTATGGGTCGGAAGCATGTCTTCAACATGATTTCCATGAGGCCCTCCAAACAGGCAAGAAACTATTATGTGGACTTAAAACTTATTAACTGGAAATATTTTAAAAATATCTTTGCTTTTTTTTTTTAAACAATAGAATAAGAAATCTGTGAGAGCTCAGAAACCTCTGGAGAAGCACAGTGTACTCAACACACTGCCAGTACACACAGTAGGTTTCTCGTCATTCTGCCTTCTAGAAAATTAGCATATTATCATTATACGTGAGTTATAATCCATACATAGTGTAACTAATGAAATAAAACCCAGCATGAAACTGCCTAACCCGCTTACACTATGCAGTTTCACGGATGTAATGTGCAGAATCCAATTAAAAAACCAGTTTTCATCTCTTAAAGCTCGAAATCAAGGACAAAGTTGAGATGCAGTGAAAGGAGGTATTTGCAGGGATTCTGGCAGCAGATGCTCATTCTAAGTACAGTGTCCTGAGATACACGTCTTTGGAAGTTTTCTCACTTTTCCCGCCCATGCCCCACTCCTTCCCTACCTCCCCTGCCTCCGTGTTATGACAAAGCGTCCACAAGGGCAGGGACAAGGCTCCAGGGTGTAGCACTGAATGCTCAGAACTGAGAATGTGGACACGTGATAATCACCTTATAAATATGGCAGACAAGTGGATGAACGTGGATCACCTCCAACCACCCCCTTCGCTACAGTCCTGGCCAGCTGACAGATGGAGGGAAGAGGAGAGACAATGGCCCGTGTGTGTGCCCTTCTTTGACTTGACCAGACCAGAGGTGCGGGACCCACCATGCCAAACACCAAACCCTGCCCCCTGCCCAGACATGGTGATGGAACAGCAAGAATGCAGCCCGCTGCTGGGACCACTGCCTTGTGGGAGAAAGTTTTTCCCTCCCATTGAGTACACGGCATTCCTCCTTTAAAGGGTAGATCAAATCCCCACCTGAGTTCACCATTCCTAGGAGAGCTCTTCCATCTGACCACCACCACCTTCCAGCCTCTGTCTGACTGCAGTCAAGAACACATTGTTCCAAGGCCAAAACCCTTGAATCAGCAGGCAAGAATTAATTTATGAAATTAACGAACCAGAATCCTATTACCAGTAAAATCCGGCTGTAGCGTAAGGCTCGATCTGGGTGTCCACTGTGGGATTTGGTACCTCAAGAGCTGACAGGCTGGAATATGGATTATTATAACCACGAGGAAAAGGGATGGAATTCCAACACGCTTGTAAAAACGCAAGCTCCTGACGGTCTACAGAGATCCGCGCCACGGCTTAAAGCCAAAGCAACCCACCGCGTAGGAATGAGATAAACAAGAATATTTGATACTTAAATAGGCATTGAAGTTTTTCTCTCATTTACAGATATCATTTCATTTTTAGCTTTCAGGCTTGCAGTTTCAATTTGTTTTCCCGTTTGGCTCATCCGATCTCTCACGCTGACATCTTTAAGTGCTCCTTTCAAATGCTTTTGACACAGCGGTACCGCTTGTGGGAGCAGATCCTAAGGAAACAAGCCCAAGTCGAGAAACATCTGTGGCAGAAAGATGTTCTAAGCAGCATTACTTATCCCTGGAAATAACCTAAATATTTCACAGTTACAAAATAGTTAAGAAAAATAAGGAACACTCTTCTGGCCAATAAAATTTACTAACTTTTGTTAGGAAGGCAAAGCAGTAACATGGAGAAAAGAGCCAGTCATAGGGTATTCAATAGGTACACCAGTGAGGACTGCGGGTGAGGACCCCTGGCAAGTGACAGGAAACGAAGATGCAGACAATGGATGTTTGCATGCAAGGCCAAGCTTTATGCAGCAGGAGAGTCAAGAAATGAGAAACTGAAAGAGAAAATGTATTAAGGGACTAAGCAGGATGGAGACAGGAAGACTAAGAAATGACATAAAAAGACAGAAATAGTATTCAAAGAGGTAAAAGGAATAAGAATTTGGGTGGCTGGGTGGCTCAGGCAGTTAAGCATCTGACTCTTGGTTTCAGCTCAGGTCATGATCTCACAGGTTCATGGGTTCAAGCCCCGTGTCAGGCTCTGTGCTGACAGTGTGGAGCCTGCTTGGGACTCTCCCTCCCTCTCTCTCTGTCCCTCCCCTGGCTCCTCTCTCTCTGCCTCTCTCTGAAAATAAACTTTAATTTAAAAAAAAAAAGGAAGAAAGGATTTAAGATCATAAATAAGGGAATACTGTGAATTCAAAACACATGCACACATTTCGGTAGCATAATTCCAATAATTTCATATATAACGTAACACACGGACATTACTTAATCTCTCTGAGCATCAACTTATTCATGTATAAATTTAGGATGGTTATTTTTACCTTCAAGTGTTGTTTTGAAAATGTCTGATACCTAACGGATCATCAAACGTGTCCTCCCTGTCTATCCATCGGCAACAAGGAAAAGATAACCGCGTGCCCGTGAGAGAGCCCCAGGATGAAAAATGTCCTAAGACATCTGACGGGGTCATCAGGAGGCTGTTAGGAACTGCAGGGTCAGGGAGATGCCCCGAGTGCTGGTTAGAAGGCAGCTGCCGAATGGTGACAGAACAAGGGAGAAGAGACCATCATGACCTGGGAGGGAAAAAGCATGGTGGCGGCATCGGAGGACTAGGAGAGTTCTCGGCTCCAGCAAGACTGGAGAGGGGACGCAAGGGGACATGGGACTTGTGACGCAGCAATCCCCAAAAGGTGAGGGAGTGAAAACAAGGATCAAGTACAACTGGCTTTGAACAAGGAAGGACACATTTGTCTCCAATCAGGAGAGAACTGTAGACAGGACTGCCAACAACAGGCGTGTCCTTCTCAGATGACCTCAAAGGGAAAGGAGCCTGAGGCCACTCATATCTGATGGCTTGTATTAAACGTGCAAAGGGAGGTAGCGTGACCTCCAAGTGAGGACTTAAGGAGATGGGCATGCCGTCTACAAGGCAGCCAGCTCGGACACAAGGGGACACAGCTGGACTCTAGAACAGGGATAGAAAAAAAGGGAAGTTCTCCCCTGAGGACACCTGTCTCCTGCAATGCCACCCAGCAAAGCAGAACTAACAGACTACCAGGCGCGTGGCAACCTGGAGGGCTCAACTGCAAGGCTCGTGCCCTGGTCTCAGAGTACGATCCCAAGGCTACACTCTTTTTTTTTTTTTTTAAATGTTTATTTATTTTTGAGAGAGAGAGAGAGAGAGAGAGAGAGAGAGAGACAGAGTGTGAGCAGGAAAGGGGCAAAGAGACAGGGAGACACAGAATCCGAAGCAGCTCTAGGCTCTGAGCTGTCAGCACAGAGCCCGACGTGGGGCTCGAACCCACGAGCCGTGAGATCATGACCTGAGCTGAAGTCAGACGCTTAACCAACGGAGCCACCCCGGCGCCCCAGCCAAGGCTACGCTCTTAAACACACAGAAAGGCTGCCAGTTCCAAGACGGTCCCTCCACCTCTGGGGACTCGCACCCACTCCAAAAAGAGAGCGCTAAGCCGCACCTGTCACACATGCAGTTTCTACTCAGGGCTGAATCTCTTGTTCAGTTAGCAAGTTGGTGTTTTTTGTTTTTTGTTTCTTTAACGTTTCACAACCTCTCCCCCATTGAAAAGTAAGGAGAAAATATAAGGCTTCCACAAAGCGAGGCGGAGGGTCCGCGGGGATATGCCCATGTCTCATGAAGGGAAACGCTCTGCAGCACAGGGGGGCGGGGAGAAATTTTGAATTTGAAAAGTAGGAAAGTGAATTTTAGCCTCTTCATTTTCCAACAGGTGGAACAGTGAGGTCGCCCGGCCCAGACACTACCACATGTGGTCATAAGGAATGCTTCCCAGGGTGATGGCTCCTGGGACGTACTGACTCAGAAAGAAAAACAGCTTTCCTCTGTCTCACGTGGTCTCCCCTTTAAAAGCTGGTGGTGCCTCTGAGGACCCACACTGACCTTGATTTTGTCTCTGTCCAGTGAGAATCTTTTTTTTTTTAATTTTTTTTAATGTTTATTTATTATTGAGACAGAGAGAAACAGACCGCAAGCAGGGGAGGGGCAGAGAGAGAGGGAGACACAGAATCCAAAGCAGCCTCCAGGCTTCAAGCTGTCAGCACAGAGCCCGACGCGGGGCTCGAACCCACGAACTGTGAGATCAGGACCTGAGCAGAAGTCGGACGCTTAACCGACTGAGCCACCCGGGTGCCCCTGCCCAGTGAGAATCTGTATCGTGGACTTTCAGATTGCTTCCAAGGACTTGTTTCTTTCCTTCTGGACCACGTGTTCATTTCCATGTGGAGTCTGATAGAAGAGCTCACAGAAGATACTTCCAAACTTGAGTCCTTAAGAGTCGATATAATGAATGATACCCTGACACACAGTCTCCACGAAGTGACTCACAAGTGACTCCACAGCGGAGTTTTTGCTCTTTGTTTTCCCGGATTCGGCCCAAGGATCTGGCAGGTTACCACACTTTCCTGAAAATAATTTCATTCAGGAATTCTATAATCAGTCCCTTCCCTGACTCCCAGGTATCAAGGATTCTATGACACCAACCCCTGGGAATGAATCCTCCTCTGAAAGCTAGTAATCATTTATTGGGGAGCGACATCTCCAAGAGTTTACATCTCGGGTAGAAAGATGCAGATAATTCAACGCAGAAGCACAAATGATTATGCAGAGCCACCCTGGAACAGAGCAGTGTGCTTCCTTTAGGTTGAAGGTACTGGATAGCAGGTACTAGGTAGTAGAGAAATCTGGCTCTCACTGCCCATACCATTTAGATGTTTTTGCTACTGGGGGCGGCTGGGTGGCCAGTCAGCTAAGCGTCCGACTTCGGCTCAGGTCATGATCTTGCGGTTCCTGAGTTCGAGCCCCGTGTCCGGCTCTGTGCTGACAGCTCGGAGCCTGAAACCTGTTTGGAATTCGGTGCCTCCTTCTCTCTCTGCCCCTCCCCCACTCGCTCTCTGTCTCTCTCTCAAAAATAAATAAACATTAAACAAGTAAATAAATAAAAATTAGATGTTTTGCTATTGTTTTCTGGGATTTTTTGCCTCCGCTAAAAAAAAAAAAAATTGGGTTTTGACTACTTTGACAATGTCCGTAAAAGTTATCTCATGCGTGGGTAGGGTTTTTCTGCCTTTTCTTTTCTTTAGCTCTGCATAATTTATCTTGAAATCATCCTTGCAGAAGCGTATTTTAAGCCTCTGAATGAGCTTTAGTAACAAAAAGTGCCCATCAGTCAAAGAGCATTACCGGTGCCACCCTGTCTATTTCAGGATCTAGAAAAACAAGGCCGGGCTCTTTGTTCACAGTCCATCACTGCTCAGCCCCGCCTGCAGGAACTCCAGATAAACAGGGCAGATGTTAGCTGAGGCTCCTGTTCTACCTCGTCTTGGTCACGTGCCCTCGGCTTCCAGGAGAGCTGGGAGCTAGAGACAGCGGGACAGCGCTCAGGCCACCAATGTGTCCCCATCACACAGAACAGTACATGCATACATTTAAAAATATAATAACCATAAACATAATTCTGGATTAGAGAAAGAGAACGAGGTGTAGCCTGAGGGGGGATGAGAGAGGCAGAGAGTAAGTTCCATTAATGCCGGCACGGGTTGGATCTGGGGGACCCATGGAGCACTGGGGACTCCTTGCCTGTGTATGCATTCTCCTTACCGAGATTCTGACCCACCTCCCACCCAGGGTATGTGGCCTAGAGAAACTCGCGCATAAGAACACCAGGACATGATTAGATGGATGATCTTAACAGCACCATTCCGATGACAAACAAGGACACCGCCCACATGTCCACGCAGGAAGAAGGGATAACGTGGCCATGATGTCGTTCTACACCTGGAATTGTATTTTGTAAAGGGAATGACCCACATTACAAAACCAGACATCGCCGGAAAATATGTGTTATATCATTCCACTTATATGAAAGGCCAAAGCAAGCAAAACTAAGAAAACACTGTTAAGGGATACATAAAAATGTGATGAAGCAATCAGTTAGAGCAAGGAGATAAGTAACCCAAAAACCCTGACTGAAGACTACATCGCAAAAAGGAAGAGGGGCGCCTGGGAGGCTCAGTCGGTTGAGCGCCTGACTTCCTCTCAGGTCGTGATCTCACGGTTTGTGATTTTGAGCCCTGTGTCAGGCTCTGTGCTGACAGCTCAGAGCCTGGAGCCTGCTTCAGATTCTGTGTCTCCCTCTCTTTCTGATCCTCCCCTGCTCACTCTCTTCTATCTCTCAAAAATAAATAAACATTAAGAAGAAAGAAAGAAAGAAAGAAAGAAAGAAAGAAAGAAAGGAAGGAAAGAAAGAAAGAAAAGAGAAAAGAAGGAAGGAAGGAAGGAAGGAAGGGAGGAAGGAAGGAAGGAAGGAAGGAAGAAAAATAAAAAGGAAGAGGCATGTAGTTGAGGGTCGAGGGAACATCTAAGGATCTTGAGCTGTGGGCAACACATGGCCCATTTTATTATTTTCTTACCCTACACATATTTGTATGGAATTGTTGAATTACTACACAACACACCTGAAACTAATATAACGCTGTATGTTAACTGAGAATTAAAATTAAAACATAATAAATAAACTGTACATACTTTTATTTATTCTCTCACATGCACGATAGATTTTGATTTAAAAGAAAGAAAAAAAAAACATGACAGAAGAAAGGATGCTGATGACCAGGGGACTGAGGAAGAAAGCTCTGTAGTCAGAAAGCTCAGGGCTCTACCTGCAATACGCAAACAATGGAGCATCGTTTCCCAAAGTGTATTCCCTGGAACACAGTCCAGGCATGCTTCACAAAAACACGGACATAAAGAGCTCCCAGTAAGGAAAGTCAGGAAAACATGGTAATGCACAGCTTTGTCTCAGCTTTTACAAATTTACAGCGTACATTAACATATTAAAGTTTCTGCAAACACTGCTCTCAGGAAACGTTTTCATTTGGTTCGACTTAACATTCTACCATCTTATGGGACCAATCCATTAGGTAGAACTGATCAGTATCTCTCCCCAAATCCTATTTTGGATTCCAAATCATATAAAGTCTATCTTAGCCCAGAAGTAGACAAGAGTACTTTATGAGGAACAAATCAGATCATTCAGGGGAACATTCTAGATGTACCATCATTTTGAAGCATTTAGAAAATATCATTGATTGCTTTGAATAAAAAAAATGGCGTGTTCTGTATCTATATCTGCTGCTTACAATGTTACCCAGAAATGCTTAACTTGTAAGCAGTGTGTTAAAATCATTTTTTCCACCAGGAAGAACAAACATGAATGTATTTGCAGCAAATATAATTAGTATTAATAAATTGGTTCTGAAAAATTAGGGAAGAAACTATAGCCTTCAGTTGGCTACAGGTGAGAAATGTTTGGAGAATACTCCAGTAGAATAAAACAGAACTTAGACCTCTCTCAATGGACTGCAGGAATATCCCTATTATATTGTCAAATGAAATTTAAAAAAGCAATTTGACAAAACATACTCTTACATTAGACCCAGCAATTGTGGTCCTTGGTATTTACCCAAAGTGGATGAAAACTTAAACCAAATAAAAACCTATATATAGATGTTTACAGGAGTTTTACTCATAACTGCCAAAACTTAGAGGCAACCAAGATGTCCTTCAATACAAGAAAGTACAAACTATGGTCCATCCACACAATGGAATATTATTCAGCGCTAAATAGAAACGGGCTATAAAACCATGAAAAGAGAAGTAGAAACCTTAAATGCGTTATTACTAAATGAAAGAAGCCAATCTCAAAACGCCACATATTGTAGGATTCTACCTACATGACATTTGGGAAAAAGTGAAACTCTAGAAACAGTAAAAACGTCAGATATCACCAGGGATTAGAATCTTGGGGATAGACAAGCAGTCGAGGACACACAATATTTTTAGGGCAATGATACTATTCTGGATGATATTATAATGGTGGATACGTGTCATTATATATTTGGTCAAACCCACGGAATATACAGCACCAAGAGTGAACCTGAAGGTAAACTACGGACTTTGGGTGATTATAACGTGTCAGTGTGAGTTCATCACTTGTAACAAATGTGCCCTCTGGCAGCACAGGATGTGGACAGTGGAGGAGGCTGTGCCTGCGTGAGGAGAGGGTATACGTGGAATCTCCGTGCTTGCCCCCCAGTTTTACTGTGACCCTAAAACTGCTCTAAGAAAATAATTGGAAAAAATGCAGAATAATGTCAATAGGTTAGTTCCACTTTGTAAAAACAAAACTAAACAACGAAAACACCACTCTCCCTCCCACTCCCAATAGGAATCTGGGCTTACATATGTAAATAAAAATACTACCTAAGTTCTCATGAACATGAAGACAGGTGTGTAAAGGGAAAACACCAGGCTGTCCGCATGGCTAACTACCTGGGCGGACACAGGAAGGCGGACTGGGGAGAGAAGTGAGATTTGATTTCATGCATCCTTGCATTAAATTATTATCACATATCACAAAAAGCACCTACTATAGCTAAAACTAATAACTTTTTTTAAGTAAAAACACTTCTCCAAAGTTAAACGTAAGAGGCAGAACATCATCCTAGAACTGAGTTGCAGGAACTCAGTCTGGAATAAACGTGATCTTGTCCATCGTTTGCGGGGGAGCACGGTGGGTAGGGAATGAAAAAGCTTTGACAACAAGGCCAACTAGCTCGTGAGGTCTTTTAACGTCTTTAACTGAGAAGGTCATTATGACCGTCCTTTATGGGCACAGTATAGACTCGGTAAATTCATCCTTCTACTGATAGGAAAAAAGTCTGCACAAATACTGAAAGCATTCATAAAGGACACGAGAGGTTCTGAGTGACTGGGCTTCGGGAAAGCCCCCCAGGGGAAGGCTTAACTCAGGCAGGTGATCTGAAAGCACGCAGGAGCACAGTGAATACGCAGTGAGGGTCCCGGAAGCAAGGGGTCTGGTCCTGGAAGTCAGTGCATGCCTGAATCGGCGGTTTTATAATAGTAAAGCTTTTTACCCTTCAATGGAAACCCATTTTCAAATTCCATCTGGATTCCATCACAGGCTTACATATCCCCTCTAGCACACATAAGTAGGAAATAACTAATAAAAATAAAGTCTCACTTTCTTGAAACGCAGCCAAGCTCATACATAGTGGCCAAGCACACGTCTGCTTCTGAAGACATTTTTTACGTGAGTACAAAGGCCAAACTGAGTCTTGAAACGATGTGCTTGATCCACACGGACACACAACTGGGGACCAGAAGGCAGAGAACTGAGAAATCAGCGGAACGGGTTAAATGGTGTGGTTTCCTTCAGGACATTATCCTCCAAGCCATTGAATATAATGCCCATAATCAAAATCATGCACCCACTGGAGATGGGTAGTAGTTAAAAACTCAGTGAGATAAAATTGATTTTCAAAAATTGCCAAGAAAAAAACCAGTTTTAGATAATTTTGGAATAAAGGCTTACATTCCAAAGCATTGACTTCTTCAAGGAGGAAAACACATCGTATTCTCAAAAGTGAATGTAATTTTGTTTGCAGGTTTAAATCGTTTTAAGTGGCACTATTTTCAAACCTGGAAACCACAACTGTTCGCACCGACAGGAAGTGATCTGCAACATTCACATCTACGTGGAAAAGGCAAAGGAGTCAGGGAAGGGGCAGTGTTCCCGGCCACAGTGTGTATCTATCTCAGGGCACATCCCGTGGAGGATTCTGGGCTCCCAGGGTGGCTGCTGAGGAGAGGGTCTCCGCCCACCGCTGGCTACTCCATCTTTGTGTTGCCAACTATATGCATTACTTTTGAATGTGTTTTTATAGAAATTGTGGTGTTTGAACTTTTCTTACTTGACCAATTATGTAATTTCTACTAGGAAATCATTTCTACTGGGGGAAAAAAATCAATGTATTGAAAATTCAATAACAAAAGCGTTAAATGTCAGAGACAAATAGGACAATAATAAAAGTGTCCTCTAAGAGGGACCAGATACTGGTCAGAGAAACGTCTCCAGACCCCAGATTCACAAATGGGGGGGGGGGGGAGGGGGGCGGGAAACAGTCACTCCATACGCCCTTGTAAAGACAGAAAATGGGACACACAGATGCTGGTTTTGCCAAGGTCAGTAAGTGAGCCTCAGGGGCACCCTGACTGGAGTGTTTCTCCTCTTAAAGCATCTGGTACCATCTGGGGCGCCTGGGTGGCGCCGGCAGTTAAGTATCTGACTTCAGCTCAGGTCATGTTCTCACGGTTCATGGGTTCGAGCCCCGCATCTGGCTCTGTGCTGACAGCTCAGAGCCTGGATCCTGCTTCGGATTCTGTGTCTCCCTCTCTCGCTCTGCCCCTCCCCTGCTCACATTCTGCCTCTCTCTCCTTCAAAAATAAACATTAAAAGCTTTTTTTTAAGTATCTGATACCATCTTCCTGTGACCCTAGACTATCAACCCACTGAGTAAATTAAGAGAAATGTCCAGCCCAGCAGAGGAGACGCACAGACCCCCTCTATCCAGCAAGGCGCCCCCACCCTTCCTGCAGGCGTACAGGGTTCGGAGGTGGCCCAGCCTGATACTGGGAGGGGCTGCTGTAATACATGAAGTCATTATGCCCTTGTCACATTCAGAAATCAGCCACAAGCAGTGTCGGAGCTTTGATGTCACTCTTTTAAAAAATTTTAGGAATGCCTAGGACAAGGCAGCAGAGGGAGAAGATTTGCATGAGGCTTTCAACTTCCTGTACAGAGGAATCCTCCGGGAAGAAAACAAAGAGAGAGACCAGCAGAGGTCATCCTGCTCCTAACCTCCACCAGCCTTGCTTCTGCAGGGAGGGGCAGAGCAAGGAGCCTGCAGGGCACCACAGTGTCTATGGCCTATGCCATTTGCATCTGGAGGTGCCCCGTGACAGACGCAGAATTAAGGGCCAAGGAAGCAGAGGAGGAAGGAAAAAGCAGCAGCCCGACTTGGCTCCTGGAAGGTAGGTTTGCAGGTCTGGCTTCCTGAGCTCAACCAAAGACTTCTTTCCCGGTAATCCCAGAAAGTCCCCTCCCGACTGTATCAGCAGCCAATTGCACAGGTCCCTCCCTCCTTTGGAATAAATTCTCAGGCACAGGTCCCTTTATGGCGGCTCTGATGTCTCCTGTCACCTCCTTGGTGCTCCACGGCGTCTATGGGAGTCATTTGCAGCGGCGAGCAAGGCCCGTTTTTCCCGGGATGAGCGCTGGGGCCGCATTACGGGCGCTGACGGTGCCCTGCAGCACGTGTCGATGGCAGCCGAATGGAGTCTTTACAGTAGTTTCTATAGGTAATGGGACAATAACCACCGAATTTAAGACTTCATAAAAAATTTCATTCTCACTGTGAGGGAACCAAGAAGCGGAGATGGAAATCTTCTCTTTCTTTCTCTCTCTCTCTCTCTCTCTCTTTTTCCCGATTGAAAACATAATAATAATAAGCCTGGCACAGCAAGGTGATGCGTCGGAGTGACTCCAGGGCAGGACTGATGACTTCCACCAGCCACGCCGCAGCCGCGCTTGGATTTGCTAAGCCAAGTCCCTGGTCTGTGGAAGACAGCAGAGCAGGCGTTGAAACCCTGAGGCCCTATGAGAGTGAACTAAAACAAAAATGACAAGTCTCTGAAGTGGGCCCAGGCTGATGGCAGGTGCTCAGAAGTTCTGCATCGCTGGGAGCACAAGTGAACAGAAGGAGGGGGAGCTGGGGGGCTCAGTCAGTTGGGCGTCCAACTTTGGCTCAGGTCACGATCTCACAGTTCGTGGGCTTGAGCCCCGCGTGGGGCTCTGCGCTGACAGCTCAGAGCCTGGATCCTGCTTCGGATTCTGTGTCTCCCTCTCTCTCTGCCCCTTCCCCACTTGCTCTCTCTGTTTCTCCACAATGAATAAACATTAAAAAATAATTTTTTTAGAAAAGGGAACCGAAGGAGGTGGCCACAGCCATTCACGAGTGTCACTGCGATCCCTGGGTCTCTAAGACATCCTTTCAAGAAATTCTATGTGTAAGACTTAATTGGCCGCATTGTGGGCCATATTTATTTTTACAACTTATTTGATGGAGCACTTACTGGTGTGAATCACTTGCATTCATACGACTTTTGCATTTTCCAAATCCATCATTTTAAAATAAAGGGCAGCTCTGACCAAGGGAAAAAGGAAGAATGGCTGTGCTGAGCCCTGTGAAGCCCACGCTCTGCTGGTGTACCCCTCACACCGTCAGCCCTGACAGGGGGTGACACCCTCCCTCACCTTCGAGTCCACCGGGAGACAAAGGTGACACGGGGTCCACCCGATCCCAAGTTCTGCTCTCCTCAAACCTTTAACTTGCCGTTGCTGCTTTCTCCAACCCTCAGAAAATGTTAAGGGAGATCTTCCCATGCAAAATGACCTCTGATTTTGTTTTCTTATATGAAAATCCAATCAAGCCCTCAAACATACATACAACCAGACGTGTGCACACGCGCACGCGCAAACACGTCTGTTTATTCTTAAACTCCAAAGCAAGCTCACCCTTCTCCTAACTTCTCTGCGATAAACATCCTGACTCATGGGTTCTCAAAGCTGCCACACGTTGTCGGCTGAAGCATAGTATAAAACCAAAGAACTGCCTCTGGATATTCAAGGGAATTTCAGTGTTTCCAAGAGTTACGCAGTGAGAAGATAAATTCTAAAATGCTTCCTTCAGTTAAACACACTTGAGAGAAATGAAGGTAGGCTAGGCTTCTCGTCACTGGGTAAACACATGGCCATTGCCAAAGAGAGATTATATTAACGACCACTTGGCAAATCAGAGCACAGTGCACAAGGAACGGACTTTAATTAATAAATGAACTCCACAGTCCTAATGACAGGCAACACAAAAATGTTGCTATAGAAAACTAAATTAAAAGTGTATCTTATGTCCCTAGAGAATGGGCAGAGTACCGACAGATGATACAGTACGGACAGAAAATTCAAGTGGGTGGTTAACACACCATGTCACATTTTTGGCACGCTAAAAAAAGTACAGGTCATGAAATCTTTGCTCCCTAATGATATTCAATCTGAAGAATTAAATAGAACATTAATAATGATACTTGACTGATTACTGATCCTTTTGTGAAAATATCATATTAAGCTAATAATCATTTTTCATATGGGTACAAAGAACAGTTACAGAAACTTAACTATTTATCTCCATCGTTTGGAAACTATCAAAATAAACAAACAACAAGACATCAGTCACCATAAAAGCTCTAGTATTAAAAGCCTACAGCAAAGCTACTCCGTTTGGCTTCACAAAGCACTTAAATAAATCAGCCAGAGATGAAAATCCAATATTAACTGTCCAGTACTGTCTTGTCTTGACTGACATAGTGTTGTCTCGGGGGGAAGTACAGAATGGCAAAGACCCCAAACATACAAGGCTTTCCCTTTGAAGAGACGACTGCATTCTTAGTTCCAGTAACTAGAGAATTGTCATAACCAGCAAAGCAAAATTCTTCTGGGAAAGACACTGCCATTCCCAGTCTTAGTTTTGTTTTGTTTTTTCTATTTTTCCAAGGATATGAATCTTGAGGCATGCAGTTATTGTTACTCAAATACAGACACACAACTCTGTCACCACACCCCTCACCACAAGTAATCCTTGATAGAATACACTGATCTAATTCTGCCCAAATTTCAACTGAGGCAGGTTTCCTAGAATCTAGCATATATGAGAAGCAAAAGAAAAAAACAACAACACCGTTTCCGTTTCCTATGATGAATCAAATGCTTTATTAATTTATCCTTACAATTGGGATCTATAAATGGCATCAGAACTCTTCAGAAGGACTGATGCTATAAACCTGGGACCAGCAAACTACAGCATGGGGCAAATCTGGCCCACCCGTCGGTTTTACAAATAAAGTTTTATTGGAACTCAGCTGAGTTCACTGTTTACCTATTTTCTATGGCTGTTTCCTGCTTTGCTGGGAGAGAGGAGTTTTCACAACAGAGATTGCATGACCTACAACATTGAAAATATTTATCATGTAACTCTCTAAGAAAAACTTTACAACCACTGCTTATAAATTATTCCTCCCATCAATAATTAGGGAGTAAAGTCATTTGCCTATAAAGGCCATCCCAAACTGTGACACTCATCCATGTTCTCAACGTGTACAAGAAGGAATGCTATTCTGTTTTCCTGGGAAAAAGGAGACGGCAATTCCAGGTCTCATGAAAGACCTGGAATGGAATGGCATTGGTTCATTAGGTACAAGTTAAAAACAAACAAGGCCAAAATATGTCTATATTTTGCCTCACTGGAAGTTGAACTGTTATCTGATACTTCCGGAGACTATTCTTAATCCTCCACAACTTCTCAATAGTGGCGTCTATGGAAGATTCCCAGCTTACGTGGTCCCATTTGTTGACCTCCCCCTGCTTCTTTCCCCATCTGACAAATGGTGCTGATAATGGCACTTAGATCTACAGAGATTTTAGGACCATTAAGGGGCTAATTCATGTAAAAGTTCTAGAACCATGACCAGCATAGAAGATCCGAATGGCATAAACTGACTTAGCTCAATGAAACTAGAGATTGAGGGTGGTAGTGTTTTTCTATTTCTCCATGAAGGTCCAGAGTGAAATAACAGTTATGGAGGAAAGATGGTACCTAAAACCTGCCTGCACTCCATGGGGAACAGGACCTGAAATGCCAAGATCTGTCTTTTAACCAGAAGAAATTAGCATGTGCTTTAAAGAAAATATTTAATGAGCCAGTAAGTCTGTAGTCGGAACTTGAACAATGCAGGGATGTGGGGTTAGCTTTGTTCATGCAGAGGAAAGTCTGCATGTGACTTACGACCCCTTAAACACTTAACTATGAATGGCCTACTGGTGACTGGAAGCCTTACCAATAACATAAACGGTCAATTAACACATATTTTGTATGTGTATTAACTACTGCATTCTTACAATAAAGTAAGCTAGAGAAAAGAAAGCGTTATTACAAAAATCAGAAGGAAGAGAACATATATTTATAGCATTTTATTTATCAAAACACACACACACACACACACACACACACACACACACACACAAAGTGGACCCATGCAGTTCAAACCCACATTGTCCAAGGGTCTATTCTATTTATGTTAGGGAGAGCACAGTGTTGACTATTGTAAAAACAGGAATAAATGGAGTCAAACTGGACAAGATCTAAAGGCATACAAAGAAGAGTACATGAGTAAATTCCAATTTTTGAAAAGAGGTTTTGGCTAGGAATCTTCCACAAGTGTTCTGCACAACGTATACAAGCAGCCCTTCAGCTTACGTATCAGGTGAACATTCCATGTGTTAGTACATCATAACATGGCTCAGCAGATGAAAAGAAGAGAAAAATGTGTAAAGCACTGAGCACAGGGCCTGGCTATCTAGGAGATACGCTGGCTTCTTTATTTTTTGAGTGGCTTCTACTGAGAAAATGCCACCCACATGTTAGAAGCAGACTTTAGCAAACAGAGAGAGAGCCCATGTTCTGCTCTGGCCACCCTAATCATGCCCAGACCATCTTACTCAGGGAATGTGTGCAGAAATCCACACAATTTTGGAAACTGCCAGTGTGCACATGCGTTCATACATGCACTATGTACAAGAATACATGGTAGATCGCACTGGACAAAAGAGATGCAATTCTATAAAGTCATGGATTAAGTAATTTTTGACAAACAATCCCTGTAAGTGCATGGTAGGCAGCGATCATTGGAAGGAAGCCTTATTCCAAATAAGCATTTATTTAAGGGAAACCTTACTGCTGACCTGTTGCTAAGCCATACTTTCATATAAGGGGTTTGTTTAAAGTGAGTTATACCCATGAATGAATAACTTTAAAAATATTGATTCTGCTCTGTATGCAAATGTAGAGATTATGCATGCTTGTCAAGAAATAAAGAATAGGCAAGTCGACAGGAGATCTTTGCATTTTACATGGTATATAGGTATTATTTCTGCTTTAGCACGGCTTATTTAAATTTCATGGCGAACATCAGCCACGTTTCAACACTTGTCATATGCCTCACACCTTAAGCTGATTTCACTTCAGCAATGTATTAAAACGTCCTTTAAGTACTAACAAAGTATGCACTTCCCTCAGAAAAGCAAGAATTCAACACCGCACTCTGCACATGCCTCAGGTACAAAAGGAAACCATTTCTTGGGAAAGCCACCTGCTCGACGGTGTCGGAGTCTGTCCCCGTTCGCTCATGCGGGGGGACATAGAGAAGGGACTCTATTTTCTTATGAGAGGCTGTCCAAAATCTCACATGGCATCCTGCCCATTTGCCCATAACAATGCAGCCTGAGCATGGAATTGCCGGGGCTCAGCCCCAGAGCCTGAACCAGACAGCCGATCCCTCGTTCCTGGTCCTTGCTGGGGTCGGAGCAGAGAAGGCTCCAGAAGCGAAAATGTTCATTAACACCCAGGGACCAAAAAGGAAAGAGCCAATAACTTATGAAACTGCAGGTGAAGCTGTTGGCTCTTTACTATTTTCATGGTGTGAATGAATCACAAGTCTTATTTGAAGGGACTCGGAAGTATCATCAGCAATTTCATGTGACAATATTTACTTTGCTGGGAAAGGGGAAAAAGAGGTACTATTAAAATGAATTTCTTCATTTTCATACTTGGATTCAGTGAACAACTCATCAATAAATTTCATTTCCTACTAGAACTTGAGGGCACAAGGCTCATAGCCTGAGACATCCTAAGAAAAGAGTAATTTTACGTGTGCTCATGCTGATCGAATGGGGTAAAGTGACCCACATTCAAATGGGCAGAGAGATCTCACGTCCAAGATGGGCCGAGAGGGGACAAATCACATGCAATGACAACACGTTGAACTGTGGCCAAAACCAGCCAGGTCGGGCCTCAACTGTCACAGTCTCTTGTACCCTCATTTAAGGCTTAACTCCAGGGGACATTTCTGTGATTTACCAAATTCTGTTTGGGGTTCACCCATAAAGTGAGTTAACATTTCCTTTAAATTTTACACGGAGTAATGGATTTTTCTGCTAATGTTCTTATATCTTGTTGGTGACGATCTCCAAATTCACATCTCAAGTTTAGTTTTTTTAAAAAAACCACACTGGTTTCCAAGTTTCTGCTTTTAACAAAAGAGTCAACCCCTGAACACAAGTGGGAAAAAGCTCTACCTGACCTCCCTCCCTCACTTAAGTGAAATGCATGTTCTGGGATATCAAGATACTTCCCTCTTCCGACTTCAGAGGTCTGTGGGTGGGTGGGAGTTCTCCTTCCAGGGAGGGGCGAGAAGCTGCCACCGAGCCGCGATCGGTGGGAGGCAGGGGGCAGAGAAAACAGTGATATCTACACCACGTCTGCACATCTAACCATGCGGACACTGACCAGTGAGCACTGGATTTGTGTTTAAGAAAGACTATTGGGCAGGGGCACCTCGGTGGCTCAGTTAGTTCAACATCTGACTCTTGATTCCGGCTTGGAATCAAGACTGAGCTCTTGATGACCTATAATCAAGTCATGAGATCATGACTGATCTCACGGCATGTGAGATGGAGCCCTATGTCAGGCTCTGCACTGACACTGAGGAGCCTGCTTGGGAGTCTCTCTTTCCGTCCGTTCTCTGTTTGTTTGCTCAGTCTCACTTTCTCTCAAAAAAAATAAATAAATAAACTTAAAAAATCTATCTCAAAAATAACATAAACTTAAAAAAATTTACCTTTAGAAAGAAAACGACTACAGAACAACATTTAAATGTCTTGCTTCTCTTGAAATCCCAGAGAAAATGAAAATTATGTAAGAAATGTGTTACAATATGTTTTTGATGACTGCTTTCGCATCAGTTGAAGGAACACTTGCATTAATGAAAGGCAAGCCAGAAGTGAGTGGCTAAGGTAGTGCGCACATTAGAGCTCAACAAAGCTCCAGAATGTGCCAAACCACAAATTAGGCAGAGGAAATGGGAGACCTGCGACTGTACAGTGCAGTGGAATTGAAGTGATGACCTATTTAGTTCTCCACGGATTCAACACGATGAAAAAAAGAAGTGTCTATAAAAAAAAAAAGATGGAACTGAAAACCTGTGTGTGACCTTAGAGGTCGTCGAAGGTAAAAGAGATTCTTTTAAAATTTTATATTCTTCCCATTTGAAACTTGGCATTTCAAAACAAAACGCCCAGGGCACCTGGGAGGCTCAGTCACTTAAGCATCTGACTTCGGCTCAGGTCATGATCTCACGGTCTGTGGGTTTGAGCCCCACGTCGGGCTCTGTACGGACAGCTCTGAGCCTGGAGCTGCTTCGGATTCCATGCCTCCCTCTCTCTCTGCCCCTCTCCCACTCAGGTTCTGTCTCTGTCTCTCTCTCTCTCTCTCTCTCAAAAATAAATAAACATTAAAAAAATTTGAAAACACAATGCCTTCTTTCCAATGTACAACAGTACCTTGCTACCACATCGTCCACAATCCACACTAGTGAGCAACACATCTCAAGTCTGGTGACGAGAGCACCAATGGGTTGTTTAGGATAAATAAAAAAACATAGTCATACTGTGTCACTACCACCGGCACCAAAAGGACCTGAAATGGTTTTTTGTGGTATACATGGGATATATATATTATGATGGACGATGTCAATAGCTGTTATGCAATGAAGGAAAAATGTGTGAGGATACTGAAATTACATTGGACAAGCATAAGGTGCTATCCACATGTGACATGACTTTGGTACATCGCTGTCCCAGGGACTGTTTTGACTTCAAAGTATAAATGATACAGAGGCGCCCAGGTGGCTCAGTCGGTTAAGGGTCTGACGTGTTTTCGGCTCAGGTCATGATCTCACAGTCTGTGGGTTCAAGCCCTGCATCAGGCTCCTTGGTGGCAGTGAGGAGCCTGCTTGAGATTCTCTCTCTCTTTCTACCCCTCCCCCACTCATGTGTGCACCCCCCCCAAAAAATGCACTTAAAAATAAAAGTATAAGTGATACAGCGATGAGGTGTGGCTAGCAAAGGCAAAAGAGCACGTCCTTGGAGACATTGTTTAGTCAGCCTGGACATATTACCTGCTTTATGAGACGCTGGTGTTGGCAGTAAACATTTCTGGTCAGGATCCGTCCCATGAGAGAGCCCTGCTGATACCAGGAGCGCCTGAAGGGAGGGGGCTCCACTCTGGACATAGGTCCAAGGTGTTGCTTAAGGCTGGGTAAGTGCCGAGAGAGGATACCATCGGGCAATAACATTCTTAATTGGGGCCATGATGTCTGAGTAGCACACAGTAATTTAGAATAACACTAAATTATGTAACATGTGTTCTCGGGCAACGCTCAAGTTCATATCGAAATAATAAACCTGAGTGGGCAGTGTGGCCCTGAGGCCTCCGGCAGAACTGGATGTGAATCTAGGCTTCATCCTTTCCTACCTGTGCGACCTTGGAGAAACTGCTCAACGTTTCTGTTCTTTATCTGGGCCAACAATGTAACAGTACTGGTTCCTGGTGGTCCTGGGAGGAGAAGAGGAGGCAGACCCTGTGCGGTGTCCCTGGTGCCTTGGGTTCCGTAGGTGCTCTACACCCACAGTGGCCCGTCACTACCGTTTTGTGAAGGACAAGAGTGGAATAAGGAAGGTTCTGCTTTCTTCTCCTCCCCCGCCCCCATCCGCTGTCAGTGGGTGAAAGCTCAGGTCGGGATGCAAGGTAGACAAACACTGTACCAGGCAGTCCCCTCCCTGCCCCCCCGCCGCATGCTGTATAGGAGGCCTCCCCGTGGTGCCCGCGGAAACTGGCCGAGGCCCTGTGTGCACCGGGACAGACGGCCCGTGGAAGGCCCATCAACAGTCTTGACACTGGCAAAGTAGATTAGCAGAGCAGACACTGAAATCTGAAAGCAATTTTTATCCCTTCTTGACCTAATTCTGGCCCAAGGTATCATTCTAGAGCCCGGCACTTTACCTGCTCTATGAGGAGCTGCCTTCCGCAACCTCAAAGAGATGCCAGTGTTACCAGACGGCATTCAGAAAAGTCCCTTAACCATCTACTCATACAGGGGAGGAGGCTGGCTCCCCAGTAGGTCAGGCTAGGACAACACAAAACCCCCACAGACCCCATCACCCCCACTGACAACATGGTCAGCAAAATACAGTCTATGGGCTGATTCGGCCTATCCACCCAAAGACAAGGTGGGGCAGGAACTGACTGAGGGGTGGCTAAAGCCTTTGGATTTGATCAGGGCCCTAAAACTGAGGGACTCTAGGGTAGAAAGTAGGGGGCCTGCCAGAAGCACGTGCCTTCTCTTCATATCTCTAAACACCACTGCCCCTGTTGGACCATGTGTTAAAGGAAATCTGCAGCCACCTTTGCTCCCTTGAAAAATAGAACCATTTCATGTCCTACAGATAAATTAGATTCACAATGACGCATAATAGAAAACCAGGGATTTCAACTAATCTGTGTGATGTTCAGTTGTTCCAAACCAAATTGCATTCCCGGCCAACAAACCATCTCTAGTCGCTCATCATGGAAGGAAAAGAAATTGGGGGTGGGGAGGGTCCCTGGAGCCTGGAACGGTACTTCAGAGACACAGCTCTGCTTCCCACCAGGAGCTCTGTTGCCAGGACAGCGGAGGGGCCACAGGCCCGGGGCTTTACACAGAGGGAGACTCTGTTGCTCAGAAAAATCAGTCCAGAAAGCGGAGCGTAAATGCTTGAGCAGAATATGACAAAGGAAATGATTCAGAAAGGCTCTCAAGTCTTCCAGGCAAAAGAGGAGGTGTGGCTGGGGACCCTTTGAGCACGATGTCTTGTTCTTGAAAGAGAAAAGCAAAGAATCCTCATGGTACTGATCTCTCCCCTCCAGGTTCAGGCCGACCTGAGTGACCTCCCCTTTGTTGGGGTTGAGTGCAGCTGGTCTGTCACTACCGCTTCTGAACTGAAGGACGTGACCTGCCATCACAGACCCGGGTTCACCCGACAGTCACTTAGAACACTAAAGGGCAAGGTAGGAAAATAATTTCCAAAGCGAACTCCATCACGGTTGTATCCGAGGTGCTCCAACCCAGCCCCCCAAAAAAGGAAGGTCCAACACAGAGCTAAGCAAGAAGTCTCATCTAAAACAGCAGTATGCTTTCGGACATTTCTTTTCTCTCCCTTTGGCTTTTGGAGAGAAAGCGGCTTCAGCAATTTTATGGATCAGCAGTAAATCTAAGGAACTTCACTGAATGATGATCCAGTTCATTTAAAGGGGTAGATTATGGTGGAGTACGTGTGTAGATGCTGCAAAGACAAGGCTTCTACCCAGAAAGGATGCCTACTAAAAAAAAAAATCAATTAATTTTCCCATATGTATAAGGTAGGCAACCCCCTATTTCAATATACAAACAACAGAGCACCAGGGAAGGTAGTGTGGCCCAGGGCAAAGGTAACCACCAGTCCACTGTTGTATTTGTTTGTATTCTGGGACTTCATTTAAATGCAATCCTAGGACATAGACTCTTGTGTCTGGTTTCTTCTGCACCATGTTTGTGATCGTCATTGGGGTTGCTGCACACATCAGCCATTGGTTCTTTTCCTTGCTGTATAGGAGTCCACTGGATAAGTAACCAGAAATTGTTATCCATCCTATTGTTGACACGGGCTTGAGTTGTCTCCAGTTTGGAACTGGATGGGCAAAACTGTGCCGAACATCCTAGTACATCACTGATTTGCACATTCTTGTCTCTTTTTTTTTAATGTTTATTCATGTTTGAGTGAGAGAGAGAGAGAGAGAGAGAGCAAGACTTGGGGGAGGGGCACAGAGAGAAAGGGGAACACAGGATCCAAAGCAGGTTCCAGGCTCTGAACTGTCAGCACAGAGCCCCACGCGGGGCTCGAACTCACGAACCATGAGATCATGACCTGAGCCGAAGTCAGACGCCCAACCTTCTGAGTCACCCACGCACCCCTGTATATTCTTGTCTTTTTTAATGTGGAAATTGAGACCTCATCACCTACTCAACGGTAGGGCTGGAATCCAGTAATTCTCCACACGACACCTGCACATTGACAAGAAGAAGGCTAGCAAAGAGAGACTCGGCTATTTTCTTAGTCCTCTCTCGTGTACCTTCTTGTCTCTTTATTTTCCAGATCCTTCTGCTTTCAGGAAATCCCACTTTAAAAGGAGCTATTTTTCCCTTTGCAAGTCAATCTTTCTCAGCAAAAATCTGAAGGGAAATGCAAGAAACCAATTTTTCCCTAATTGATTCCTAAAATTAATCTACTCTCTACCAACCTTAATTCTTTTTCTATGAGAAGTGAACATAACAACTCATTCTAGGCCCTAAAACACAGAGATGTCTCGTCCATAAAAAAATAACAGAGTGGGGGGGCTGGAGGTTGCAAGATGCTGAGTCCCGGGTCTCCCTAGCCAGCCCCTAGCACAGTATTCGTTTTAAAGACTGGAACATGATGACCCATTAACCTCATCCGTGTAGAATCTCCACATAGGCTAAGGTGTGGTGAAACAAGCTTTCGTCAGTATTTACATTTGTGATGCGAGGATTTGCAATTAAGGGACACAGCAGACAAATGGTTTCCTGCTTGAAAAACGAGGGATGGTACCGGTGATCTGAGAAACTGAAAACTATCAATCTCCTCGACAACTGAGCACCTAAAGGTAGTCTTGATGACACTAAGAAGTTCATTAAACTCTCTTCTTCACAGAAGTGGGTTTTCTAACCTGCCAATTACAGTTTTCCAGTTTCTTCCTAGAATTACACACCATGTGCATCTCAAATAACACCGTCCCTAGAGCCTTCTTCCTGCAGGCTCACACTGCCCCCCGTGGTTCCGTTCCATCCTCCTGTGCATGCATTCATGTTTATCTGTTTTCACTCATGGCCCCTAAAACTTTAGCTGTCCATTACCACCAGCACAATTCCAGTATTTCCTGGTGGTTTTATTTACAGTGACATGTTTAAGAGAAGGAAGGCAGATTTCGATTTTATGGATTAGCAATAAAGCAAGATTTACAGAAAGCTACCCAGACCACTGGGAGAAATACTGGGCCTGCCATAGCAATAGCACATCCCCAGGGGAATTATCCTGGTGTGATCCGTGGCAGTGATCCCTCCCACCTGGCACCGAACGTCCCCCAAGTCCTACGCATCCCAACATCAGGTCCCTTCCAGGCAGAACAGGGGGTTACAGGTCTCCGGGTGGTTCATGTATCTGCTAGCACATGTCTATGGCCAGCTCTCACCAGCACCGGGGGTGGCCAGAGAAGAAAACAGGCTGAAAATGAAACTCGGGGAGCTGGAGTAAGAAAAGACGATAAAAGGAGTGAGTGGGCAGAGTTTGGAGTCACAGGTCCAGGACTCACTTCCTGGGTACATTTGGATGCCAAAGGACTAGAGGCTTGTGTCCCAGAGGAGGCTGAGAGGTAAGAAGGGAAATGAGGGGGTTTCAGGTTGTCTTTCTTCTGGAATGTTGGGATACCCGTGCCCCAAGCACCACATACAGACAAATAAAGGATTTCATATGAAGCAATCAATAAAGAACAGATACCAGGTGAAGCATGATGCTAGGCTCAGTTCAGCTCGATGAACAAGGAACTCACAATGGCTGGGTCCCAGGCACAGGGCTGGTGCTGGGGCAGGGACTCGGGGGGAGAGGTGTGCACACCTACAGCTCCATCTGAAGAGTCCCTTCCCTCCTGTCCTCCGGTCTCATCCCCTGACGAATGGCGCTGGCCTCGGATCCACCATTTGTCCTCCCTTTCTTGGGAAATATTCGCACTAATGAGCGTGGCCACTCTCAAGTACCTTCAAGAAGAACAAACTTCAAGCCCCAAGCCTGTAAAAATTTGCGGAGCCAGGTAACCTGAGGCCAGCCGGCTTCTTAGTCCCAGGCCCAGGCACCAGGGTCTGCCAGGAATCCGCTCAGAAGACCCACCACCCACCCACTGGGGGATTGGGTGGGTTTGCTGAAGGGGCGGGGTACAGCTCCTTGTCCATCCCTGATGGCTTCCTCCCCAAGAGAGCTCAACTCTGCCCTGAAACAAAAGCAACACGTACCCCGTGCTATCTGCAGGCCTGTGGTGTGTGTCAGGGAGGGAGGGGGCTTTGATCAGGAGCGGCCCTGGCGCCAGCTCTGGAGTGTTCCTAATGTCAGCGGGCAACAGACCCAGAGGGCACTCCCCCTTCTGTCCTCAACACTCACTGCCGGCCTGCCTGTCAGTCTCCACTTAGAGAGGCTGACCCTCGGTTGGACTCCACCGGGAAGCACGCCCCTGACCCTGGCCTCCCTCCACTAGGCAGCCATCCGCAGGTGAGGGGGCAGACGCCTAAGCACCCCCACCCCCGCCCCTTCCCCGGCTCCAGGATTTCTAAGCCCCGCCGGGGCTGGGCCGCTGGCAGAGCTGGCAGCCATCGCGCGGGGACCCCAGCGACCCCTCCCCAGAGAAAACGCCGGGTCGTCCGCCCTCCCGCTGCTCCGGAGGCGGCTGGAGGGTAGACTCAACAAGTTCCCGGGCCGCGCAGCGCCGCCTGCAGCCCAGAAACCCCGAGGACGCGCCGCGGTGGAGCCCCGCGCACAGGCGGCAGCCGCCGGCGGCTCCTTCCACCTCCTCCTCCGGCTCGGGCTCGGGCGTCGGCGGGCGGGGGCTCCCCCACTCCCTCCCGCCCCGCTCCCCCCCCCGGATCGCCCACCCCGCGCACGCCGCCCGCCGGGCCCCGCGCCGCCCCCGCCCCGCGGGGCCCGGGGCTCCGCCCGCCTCGGTGCCAGCCGGGCGCACAGGCGGCGGGCGCGCGGCTCCGGCGCCCTCTCCTCCGGCCGCCGGGCTCCGCGGAGTAGCGGGGACCCGGGGGCGGCTGCAAGGACTTCCCTCCCGCTCCCTCCCCCTCTCCGCCCCCGCCCGCCAGCCCCGGCTCCGCGATCTCGCCGAAGACAATTGCAGTAAATGAGGACATCGGAGGAGCACGGCGCCGGGTGGCTGTGGCTGGCTCCGCCGCGCCGCCAGCGAGCGAACGCGCGGGCGTCCCCGGAGCCGGCCGAGCCGCTGCCTCCCCGCGCGCGTCGCTGAGCCGGGCCGGACGCGAGCTGCGGCGCGGGGGCCGGCCGGGCCGGGCGGGCCGGGCCGGCGGCGGTGGAGGGGGCGGGCGGCGGGCGCGCAGCCGGCCAAGTCCCCGGAGCCGAGGCTTCCTCGGCGCGAGCCCGGCGAGCCTCGCGGCGGATGCCCTGCCCGGAGTGCTCCGTGCCGCGCCAGGCTTGCCCGGGTCCGCGGCGAGACATGCCCGAGCCAGGCGCTGCACCGACCTCGACTTATCTGTAAGCAGCGAAGGTAAGGGGAGCCCCGCGCGCCCTCCTCCCGCGCCCCGGCGCCCGCTGCACTTGGCCGCGGGCAGAGCACCGCTCGGACGGGCGCCGACCCCGGTCGGGCGCTCGCACTCGCCCCCAAACGGGCTTCGCTGGGGACTCGGCGGCTCCCGGGGGCCGGGACGCGCCGGTGCGGCCAGGAGCGGACCGGGCGGCGGGCGAGGTTATGCAACTGCCTCTGGCACGGCCGGGGTCGCCGAGGGGCGTCTGGCAACTTTGGCGACGGCCTGGGAGGAGCGGGGCTGCGTGTCTACGCTGTCGGTTCTAGACAAACGCCACAGCCTCGTGAGCGCCCGGGAGCCCTGGCCCGGCAGAACTGGGGGATCGCGGGCGGCCGCGTCCCCGGAACGTTTCGAGGTGTCTTAAGTATTTTCCAAACTAGAGCGAACTGGCAAGTACGGCTGATTAACTTCGGGGGGGATAAGTCCGAGCGGAGGGGCCCTGACGCCGGCCGCGAAGGAGAGGAGCGAGCGGGAGCGAAGGCAGATGCCCACGTGAAATACCCATTTCCTCCCGTGGCGCCAGGGCTCGCTCGGGCTGGCACCTTCGCGGGGCTGCGGGCCGGGGTCGGCGCCCGCGGGCCTTCGGGGTGCGCGGCAGCCCGTGTCAGCCCGGGACAGGCGTGGGAAACCAACCAATGCTGCAGAGGCGAGCGAGCGAGCTTGCTGGCGGGCGAGGGCAAGAGGGAGGAGGGTGCCCGCCGGCCGGCCGGGGGCCGGGGCAGCGCCTGGAGCCCAAAGTCAAGAGCGAGAGTCTGCGTCTTGCTGGTTCATGCTCAGGGTTCCCAGCTGGCGTCTCCATCGCTGGGATAAAGAAGCTGTCCCTGTGACCTCAGCATTCTACTACCCAGAAATATGCCACAGGGAGATGGAGCTGGCGATAAGGGGATGCCAGCAGTGGGGGAGGAGAGGCGCCTTTGGAGTAAATAGGGGAGAAAGTCAGTGGCTTTTGGCTCAGCTACAGGGCAGGGCTTCTGCCCCAACCCCTTTCCCGCTGCAGGTCTGTGCCTGGGGGCTGGAGCCGGAGGCGGTGGTGGAGCAGTTTAATTTGACCTTGTCTGCTTAGGCGCTTAAATCCTGCGGAAGCATCCTGAGGTGAACTGGCCAGAGTGGGAAGGAACTTTGGGCTAGCCCTGCCTTGGCTACGAACCCACACTATCATTTCACAGGACTACAGCTCAGACTGGCAGAGGGTCCACGCGCTTGGAGGTTTTCCCTTGGCCAGGGACTTGCTAGGGGTTACCTCTCTGTATGCAAGTGGGGGACTGTCAAGGTTAGAGCGAAGGGGCCTTGATTGAAAAATACCACCCAAATCACCTGACCCGGGCCATTCCCAGCCAGTCGTGCATATATGAAAATGCTCTAACGTTATTAAGCTTATGCCACTGATCAAGCAGAAAGTAACCATCATTTCACTTTGCAGAGGCGGAAAGTGCCGGTTTGTACTATTCACGTTGTGCTATTTATTGCATTCATATCCTGTTGAATGTTACTTTCCAAAGAAAAAGTTCATATTTATCCTTGCCTTTTTTTTTTTTTTTGCAAGAATGATTAGCACATGGGCACAGGCAGCTCAAAGGAAAAAACGGAAGGCCTGTCATCTGCATGCCTCACCAGATATTAGTAGTTTACTACCCATGTTTACTACCTACATTAGATGGCACTGCTACTCATGGTGGTTTTATTAGAGGCGCATGTGGATAAAAAATGTCTAGCACAGCTATCACTAATTGCATGATTTTGCATAAATTATGTTAGCTACAGAGAGTTTGAGCTTTTCTTCACTAAATTCATCATTTCCTTAAAGACAGAAGGATTCTGTTTAATTTCTTTAGCTAAATGAAAGACCTCTGCTTAAAGACAGGATGCCCTTGAAATGCAGAGTATGCTTTAAACTTACTACAGTTGTCAGGACTTCATTTTTTTATTATGATGATTAAGACTTGGGAGCTGTTACCTAAATCAGGCCCATTAGCCTACTGAAGAGCACAAGCCCTGGTTAGGAAACAGGGTAAGAAGGCAAAAGCTGGAGAGCTCCATGCTTTGCACAAGGAGCTTTCGAAAAGCCCTATGGAAAGTTGGATAATCCCTTATTACTCTGTTTACCTGGGGCTTCTCTGTTCTGCCACAATTGTTTTCCCCATGACAGGATAGGGAATTTTTGTCTTGTTTCTCCCTCGATCCAGAAAAAAAAAAATCCAAGTAAATAAGCACGTAACTGAAAGGCTCGTGCATGAAAGGCATCAGTCTACCAAGAAGACTCCTACACATTGAAATAAGCAGTCAGAAAATAAAAATGATTCTCAGAACAGTTGATCACAGCAGACCAGCTGGACAGATGCATTCACTTAGCTAGACATTTGTATTCTCCGGGCTGTTCCAACCCATGGCTGTCTCATTTAGAGCAACAACTACTGAACTCTCTTGTATGAGGAGATTAGTTACTGTTGGGGACAGGCTGCTTCTCGGGGAATAACGATAAAGAAGTCACAGCCAGACGGCACAGCGATGGTCTCCGGGTCGGCATCCACGGAGAAAGGCAGGGCAGGGGCAGCGGGAATTTTTTATTCTGAAGATCTGGACCAGCCCACCAGATACCTGAGCAGGTAACATGTCAAGGCTGCTACTTAACCAATCGGCAGTTAACCAAAAAAAGCATGTCTATTTGAGGCAGACCACAGTCATCTGGGAGAAAGGGAGGTTATTAGGGCTCCCCAAGCAAACCTGGCATCCTTTTTAAACAGTTCCTCCATAAATGTGAAGAAAACCCTTCCCCACCGTAATTCCACTGAGACCTTCGCTTCCAGCCCAAAATTAGCTGACATAATTTATGAAGCAGATCCTTCTCAGTCTCCTCACATATTTGATTTTAATATTTCATAACATTATGGAGTGACTTCAATATTTTAAAGGAAAATTTAATATGATTGATATTACATGACAACACTTTTATTACCGTGAAATTCGCATACAAACATTTGGATAAGTCTTTCTTCAATATTTGAGCTAACTTATAGTATAAATGTAGTAAAACATCATAATTTTTAATCCATTTATTTTTTAAATGTTTATTTATATATTTAGAGAGAGAGAGAGAGAAAGAAAACGAGGGAGCAGAGGAGGAGCAGAGAGAGGAGAGAATCCAAAGCAGGCCATATGCTTTTAGTGGGGCTCAATCCCACAAACTGTGAGATCATGACCTGAGCCAAAATCAAGAGTCAGATGCTTAACTGACTGAGCCACCCAGGCGCCCATATAATCCATTTATTTTATAAGTTATGTATCTTATGATTAGGGACAGAGTAGTGGATTGGTAACAAGTTTTGGGGACCCTGCTGGGATTCATATAAACACACCATCGAGATGTCATCTCACGTTAAACAATAAGCTGTACAGAGTACAGGTTGAACCCCTGGACCATGTCCGCTAACGTATCTGCCTCAGATCCAGAGGCACTAAAGTGTCTCCAAGGAACTAAGAATCTTACCTCTCAGAGTAAGAGAAACTGTAACTTCAGAAGACATCTCCTGGTTCCAAACTCAATCCCGAATATAAACTCAGTCGGTATCTCCTCTACCATAAACCATCAGGATATTAAGCGTGGGTTTGAGTCATATGCACTTCAGACATCATTCATACCATAATGAATGAGTTGAGGGGCTTTGAGGTATACAGAGCTATTATCAAGAGACAAACCGCTGATCTAAATAAAAACAAAACACTCTAACCTGATAGTTCTGAGTCTTCTCTGCTGAGTGCATATTCTCAGCTCTAATTGGGACACAGAGAAAACTAATGTGAATAGAGAAAAGGAGATATTGGGGACAAGAAGGAATCATGTTTCCAAATTATAAAGCTTTTTCTAATGCCATATTTAAAGGGGATTGGGAAAGAGATGTCTCCGAAGTCAATATTCCTGAATATTGCTTTTCTAGTCTATTGATCGGATTATTCAGAGTACCGGACGTGCATATTACTGTCTTTATCACATCATCTTGCTGTTACGGAAGGTTGGGCAAGAAAAGATCAGAGAGGGGCATGTTGCATGCTCACCTGAGTTATGCTCTTAGAGCCATGGCAGGGGTAAAGAAATTTTTTAAAAATCGTAACACCATGGCAAAATGCTAATCAAAGTTTATGCTGCAGTTACTATGGAAAATTCCAATTCAATCCTTAATAATCTAGCCTTGGGCATAAAATGGAATGCAGTAAACTACAGCATACGAGGGACATGAGAAGGACTTTGGGAGGCCACAAATACTGCACCAAGAAAAGTTGCTCTCTCCTCATACTCCAGAGGGAGTGAGGCGGATGGCCTCAGCTGCTCATTTATTTCAGCTGCTCAGTTGAGGAACCACCGTGGAGACACGTCACATTCAACCTTAATGAAACTGACCAGTCTTTGTTCGTGTTTCTCGGTCATTTCAGCGGTGATGTGGGTCCCTCCACACTAGGTGTTCCCAGGGAAGCATCCTGTGTATGTCAACTTCTCATTTCGTTATCTTTTGCATCTGTCCTTAGTGTTTACACTAAACACCGTAGGTCATGTGTACCTTGCTTTAGGAAATCTGCTTGCTTTCACAGTAAATGGCTTTCGTGTCCTTGGAAATGTACTGGAATTATGAAACCTGGGTTCTGAAAATGGGCAAACACAGGGGAGGTAGACTGACATAAGGATGGTTTTGTCTACAAAGGACTGCTCATTTGTGGAAATATACTGAGCAGTAGCAGCAGTGACTAGGACGATGTGTGAGCGTCACAAAACCAAATGACAGGTTCCTCAAGAAGCCCCAGCCCAGGAGGGCGAAAGGAGGGGGGAGGTAGAATCAGGCTAGCACATGTGCAGGTTCCCAAGAGAAAGCAACACCCTGGATGGGACGAAGGCTGGGATTGAACCCCCAAGCCCAGCACAGGCAAACCCTGGAGCTTAAGGCCAGTTGTCATGCGCTCAGAGCTGGAGATCTGTATGGGAAGAGTGAGAAAGCAACACCAGGCAAAGGTGGAGGGGTGAGGGGTAGAGAGTGAAGAAGCAGTGTGAGCCAGTTTGAGGAAGAACCAGCAGGAAAGGAAGGGCCTCCACTCACTAGCTATGGGTAACCATTGAATGCTTGGGAACAGTAACATACATGTCCAGAAGACTGAGTCTTGTTAGCTAGAGGTGAACAAGCTGAAAGGGTGTAACAGGTGAGAATTAACTGCTACCAAGAGTGAGTGGTGGCACTAGGGACAGATATCAGGGGACAGGTGTGAGAAATATCCCGTACCGCACATCTTTGTAACATGGCAACGTGAAGAAGGGATTAAACAGGGTGGTGGGTGATATCAATGGAAACAGGGACGTCAGGGAACCAGCAAGTTTGAGGGAAAGATGTGATGACTGTTCGAAAGTTAAGTTGCAGTTTCCAACCAGAAATACTATTTCAAAAAGTATAGTTTTCATCATCTTTTACTTCTTAGAACCAACATGAGAAATACTTTCAAAGAAGAGAAAAAACATGGAGTAAAGGATTCACAAGACAAAGAAATTCTTAAAGGACTAAGAATAGTACTATCTAATAACAGATGCTTAATAAATATTTAATGAGGCTATTAACAATAAAGCTAGTCAATGATTTTGCTAGAAATTCAGGGAATCCAGATTGAACAATAATTTTTCTCTTTCACTTCAAGTTGTGCTTTTTTTTTGTAGTCGAAATTAAGAGGAAATCCATGAGAAGGTGGTCAAAAGGAAGCCTGCTTCTTATGAATGGACAGTGCTTACATCTGGCTACACGGTGTTTAGGCAAGAAAAAGGAATCAAAGATTTGGGTGTTTCTACCCACCAAACTCAACCTTAGAGTTTTCTTTGGTAAAAATTCACAGTTTCTAAAGGAAGAATGTGTTTGAGTTTAATGGCCTAGTATCAGAGTAAAAGAACAAATAAGGCGAAATGAGAAATTCTAACACCTCTATCAGACAGATTCAATACTCTTATACCCCCAAATGTTGGCATTTTTTGGTTGGAAGGAACTTTCGCTACAGCTTTACCAAAATACTGGAGAGTTCATTGGGTCAACTGAAGATGACCAGAAGATATCTGTCTGCCTCTCAGCCTTGACCTCACAACTCAGTTTCACCTAGGACATCAACTCCATTGATCTTTGGGCCAGGCTCATCAATTTATCACTTCTTTGTTACCAACACCAGAGTGCTGCATAAGACTTGCTCTCTTTCTGTTTCCTTTGTTGAAATCACAGGACACGAATGGCCAGTTTCCTGTTAATCATGCACTGGAGACTCACACAGCTCAGAGATGGGTGGAATCATTCCCGAGAAAAGTTCGTGCCACATGCAAGTGTAGAGCATTTGAAATTTAAAAAATACCGTCAAGCCAGATTTTTCATTTGACTTTTCTGGTCATTGAAGAGCCCAGTGAGAACTGCTTTCTCAACCACTTACGATGTGTGTTTGTTTTAATGGTAACTGTGAGCTTGGCGGCTTCACAGAAGTGGTTTCCATCCTTGCTTAAGGATGTTCTTGCTCTTTATATTTGTGTCTGTATATGAAGTTAACTCTCCTTTAAGTATATCTCCACTTTAGTTACTGTGTCTTTCGGATTTCTTAGTGTGCCAAAAATACCCAGGGTGAGGCTGAATGATGGAGTTTATTGCATGGTTGGAACACTGGGTCTATGAAAATACCGCCACTCTTCCTGAGCAGGGAAGCGTGGGGCAGGTCCTCTGTGGTGCGGGGTCAGCTGCCTGGTGAGTGGTAGAGAATGGACGGCCAGCCAGGGTTCCAGGCTCTCAGTGCACTCCTAGCGATCATGACACGCTACATCAAGGCACCAGTTCTAACTCTAGACCTGAAGAGTCAGTGAGAATGACCAGTGGTGTGCCCAGCTTGAAAATAAAAAACAAACAAACAACAAAAAAAACTAAGACAACTATATACTTTTAATCAGACACTCAAGGTTGAAACCTTCAGGCATGTCTCTGTCAAAGAACGTATTTGATGTCGCCCACACATGCAACATGCTCTAAGTTGTTGTTTGGATCAGTATCCCCTTCGTGACCAGAGACAACTTCACCAGGACCACACACTGAGGGTTTTAAAGGCACTGACCGACTGAACCCTCGTCACTGATCAGAATGTTGAGAGCAGAGTCTAGGCATGGGTACTGCCATTTCTGACAGTTACTATCCGTGTGGCCATGGGCATGGACTCGCCCATCAGTGTCTCGATGTCCCCACCTTTATAAAAAATGGTAACCTCGGGGGTGCCTGCGTAGCTCAGTCGATTGAGCATTCAACTCTTGATTCCAAGCTCAGGTCATGATCTCACGGTTCATGGGATCGAGCCCTGCCTCAGACGCTGTGGTGATAGCGTGATGCCTGCTTGGGATTCTCACTCCCCTCCCTCTATCTGCCCCTGCTTTGCTCTCTCTGTCTTAAAAATAAATAAACTTAAAAAAAAGAACTGGGAACCTCTCCTTCAGAGACTGTTTGGAGAACGCAATGTTAGAACATACATAAAGCACATAGGGTAACTAATCTGTGCCAAGCACCACAGAAGTATTAGCTCTTATTTCACCATCACCTCCCCCACCCCCCCAGGCTGTATAACGTGCACCAGATTCTAGGATAATTCAAGGAAGGGCCAGAACTCAAAATCAGGCAGTCTCTAACCCCCAGGTCTTAAGGATCATAGGAGAAAACATACACAGGAATCGCTATGTCCAGAAAACCCTAGAGTGTGCGAATCTTAAGTAGATGATCTTGAGTACTCCCCTCACCAATTTATAAAATCCTACATGGAAAATCCAAAAATACATCATTCTCTGCAACAAAAAATAGGGGGGGGGGAAGGACTGTAAGTGATCTCAAAGCCCAGATCCATTGTTAGGAAGAGCTGTCTCCAGCCATGGGATTCCTAGGAAGGGACAGAATTCTAGATGTTTTCCATCCCCAACCAGAAATGTCAAAAGGACAGAGGTGTGAAGATGTCAGATTCCTGCTCTTAGCCGGCCAGACGCCAATTTATTTGGACTCTGCCATTGAGTCATCAGTCCACAAGGCAACAATGACAACCGAACAGCCCTGTGTTTTCAACCCTGACAAGGACTGGTCACTCACTGTCCCTCTGCAGAATGTGAGTCCGGCCCCACTGCTGGCCCCACCTTGCTGGCCGGGGCCTGGGCAGTGCTGGTGATCGGCCCCGCATTTGGCTGTGCCCCAGGTTCATTCTAGACAGAATGGAAGGGGCTGGCTGTGCCCGCCCCCCCGGGACATCACTCACTCTTCCTTTCATTCAATAAATATTTATGGGTACCCTTATGTGCCACATGTTGCTCTGGGCTTCAGCGATACGTCAGGGAAGAGAATGAGGTGGGGGAAGAAAACAGAGCATGTGGCCTAGAGGCTCTGCGTGATGGATGAGTACATTGATCTCTGCCGCCCTGTCTCCATCCCCAGAAATTCTGACTGACCTGGACTGGGGTGGGGACTGATAGATTTTTTTTCTAGAAAGATGGGCTCAGGAGTCGAGCCCTTAAGGAAGATCATGTCTCCCCGCTCCCTGTGGGAGCACAGTCTCCCTCCAGAGTCTCTTCTCCTACGTATCTCAGAATGCTTTAAAAAAGAAAAGAAAAGAAAAGAAAAGAAAAGAACCCCCCAAAACTTGTAAAAGGTTCCACTTCTTTAACACCTATGCTCCCGTCCACAGCTTCAAGAAGGCCAAAGCATAGAGGGGTCACTTAAGGTTTTGGAAAGATTCATGTTTTCCTTTGAAAAAGTCCTTTTAGGGCTGTGATGTATGCAAAGACTCGTTTCCCGATCATCAGGACTGCTTACTCACCATAGTGCTAACTTCTCTTCGTGAACCTACAGAATCTGTTCCCCTGTCTGGTCCCTCTCTCCCAAGCCTCGTGAAGGAAGAGGTCACCCGATCCGGGGGGGTGGGGGGGGTGTCTTGGAGAGATTTAAAGGTAGAGCAGAACACAGAAATATGAACTTAAAATAGGGTCATTCATTAGATTCAAAACTTTGCTTACTGTGTTGGGGGCTTCATAGAACATGAAGCCGTATGATGTCCTAGCTCGGAAGCCCGGCCGAGCCTGGATGCACAGTCAGACCCCATTCTGGAGAGGAGGAGACGGGGCTGCTCCAACAGCCCCTTCCAGAGAGTCAAAGAGCTGGCGGCAGGGGCACCAAGTAACGTAAGCAGGAGGTGACGAGGTTTACTGGAGCTAACTTCCCTGAGGCTCACCCTTCCTCTCCTGTGTCTGTCTGTCTGTGTGTCTGTCACTCTCACACTCCACACCCCTCCTCTTTTCCCATTCCCCTTTTCCTTCCTCTCCACATTCATCCCGAACAAATAGTGTAGAATTACGTGTCTAAGTACTGACTTTATTTATTGAGTATAATTTCATATAGCATGTCCTCAATTCAGAGTAAGGAGAAATGGAAGGTATTTGTTTCATTCAAAAGCTGTGCGCCAAACATAACCTTCTCAAGTAACCGGACTCAAAGGTGCGCTCCAGGCCCTCCATGGATTCCCCCCACCCAAAAACAAACATGTGTTTGTTATCCCAAGCTATTGAAATGTTTGAATCAAATTCTTACTGAATCTTGCCACTACTACGTCACACCTTCAAGAACAAAGCTGGATAATATAAGAACTAATCGACTAGCACTCCCCAGCAAGTCCTATTTACTACAACACGTGTCGTTAGAGGCCCCGCTGTACCTCATGATTAAATATAACATACAGCAGGGGCGCCTGGGGGGCTCAGTCAGGTAAGCCTCCGACTTTGGCTCAGGTCATGATCTCACGGTTGTGACTTTGAGCCCCGCGTCAGGCTCTGTGCTAACAGCTCGGAGCCTGCTTCAGATTCTGTGTCTCCTTCTCTCTTTCTCTGCCCCCTCCCCTACTTGTGCTCTGGCTCTCTCTCAAAAATAAACATTGAAATATATATATAACATATAGCTGACCCTTAAGCAACATAGGTCTGAACTGTGCAGGTCCATTTATAGGTTGAGTTTTTAGTTTTTCATTTGCAGTACAGTACTGAAAATGTACTTTTTTCTTACTTATAATTTTGTTGGTAACATTTTCTTTTCTCTAGTTTTTTGTAAGAATACAGAATATAATACATGTAACATAAAAAATGCATTAATTGGTGTTATGTTATCAATAACGCTTTCAGTCAACAGTAGGCTATTGGTAGTTAAGTTTTGGGGGAGTGAAAAGTTATATGCAGAATTTTGACTACGCAGGGTTTGGCGTCCTTAGAGCCTCATGTGGTTGATGTATCCACCATTTCTGAACCATATACTCATTTCTGTACGGGTCATCTCTTTCACCGCCACAAGCACAGAAGAAAATTTGAGGTAATACGGTGTAACACTCAAACTCAAGATGGTGATGCCAAGGTTCAAAAGATAAAAATCTCAGCATGGTTTTACTTATTAACCTCAGGAAACCATATCCTTCTCCCTTCCACTCATTTAATTCCTACCCAGGTTTTAGAAAACAGCTACATTCCACCTAATCTGAAGATCCAGGTAACGCAGAAAGTATCCTTAGAAGCCACCAATATGGGATACCCATCCATCATTAGCTGTCTAAAAATCCATGGGAAAGGCCCCAGCTGTGAGGATACTGTGATGTATATCATTATATTCTTAGACCAATTAGCAGGTAACAAAGCCGACTGAGTTCAGGAGAGAAGAGTTGCTTAGAGGGGCCTCATCTATAATCACTTCTATTTGTGTAAGGAGAGAATTGACACACACAAAGGAAAGGGACTCAGGCATTCGGCCTGCTCTTCCACATCTCCCGGGGAGGCACAGTGGGCTGGTGCCATCGATAGATGCACCTGAACTGTGCCTCATTTTCCTGTGTGCCCAGCACCCGGTATGGTGCCGGGGTCACTGCAGATGCGCAGGTGCTACTCTTCTTGTTAGTGAAGGCAGCGTGAGGACTGGAGAAGGCAGAGAAGGTAGGGGTAGAAATGGACCATTAAAAAGAGACCACCTGTGGAGAGGAGGTGAGAAGCAGGGTCCTGGACCTTGAACCACAGGAACTGAAGACGCAAAACAGGGACTGCCCATGGCATGTTCTAGAGACAGTGCAGGAACTCGAAGCCTGGATGAGCAGGGCGTGCAGGATGGAGGATGGAGAGCTGAGGGCAGGGGATGTGAGAACCCCAAGGTCAGGGTGGGAGCAATGGGAACAGAAAGGAAGAGCCCATAGGGAGAGGAACAGGAAGGAAAAACAAAAATCAGTGGGACCTAGAGAAGCCTGGCTTCGAAGAATTAAACTAGAGAATGAATCAGGCAAAGCACTTCCAGCACCTGCTAGGGTGACCTCACGATGGAGAGCGAGGAACTCTCCACCATCCCGAGTTGGGAGACGCGTCTTTAGACACTATTGCAAGCCCAGTTCAGTCCTGTATGTAATACTGGATGCCTTTGTTCCATGCATGGCCAAAGGGAGCATAGTAGCTATGTTTCTGGGTTGAGGACAGACCACCCCAGGATCTTAGGTCATGGTCTGTGGCCTCTTGTTAGGATTCTGTACAGTGGGCTCCTGGCAGTAACTTCTCTATGTTTTGCTGTCCACTTATAAATAGAAACTGATCACAAGAAATGCTCATTTCTCCCTTTCTGTCTTAGCTCAGCCACCTCTGCAGTAACGCAAGACCTTACAAAGTCTATGGTCTGGCTAGACCAAGGAAACACAGGAGACGCACTACAGTGAAAATATAAGGGAGATCTGTTTTGAGGGTAATAGATGGGCACTCACATGGGCTTGCCAGAAAGATAGATTGCATCTTCAACTCTAAGTCATTGCCATTGCAGTGACTTGTTACCTCCAAGCAGAAATCCTGCCCTGGGTGGTCCCAAATGGTATCTTGAGATTCAACTTTGATAAACATCAGGGAAAACATATACTCTTTTGACATACGTATTTTTTGGAAAAATCAGGTTCTAATTTTAGCTTAAGGGCATGTCATGAGTGAAGACATGCATTTAGTAAAAAAAAAAAAAAAATACAGATTTGTCACAATGAGTAAGGCGAAACAACCCCAAAGTTCATCCACTACGTACATGTTTTCCATTGAGATTCCCATGAAGTCTAAGGATGGTAGGCCACCTATTCCACATCCGACCAACTCCAACCTCCTTGGGGCTCCAAACTAGCAGCCATTATTGCTTAAATACCTGGAACCATCCAGGCAGGAGAGTGGGTGGGACATTTGCTACATTGATCTGTAGGAACCAATGAGCTATATTCAAAGCTAGAGCACTTACATTTAACATCGTCTCTAGCTATCATGCCGACTGGGGAGAAGAGAGGAGCAGGCAAATTAGTTCCTTTTACTAATCTTACCCATGATTTTGGTGGGTTGTTGGAATGGGTTTTTCTGGACCCTCTTTGGACATTATCAGTTAGCACAACTCACTGCCACAAATAAAAATTTATTCTCGACGCTGATGTAACATCTCACTTGGAGGAGGCATTTCTCCCAGTTGATTTTTGCCAACATCATAAAATTTTGCTAATTCATTTCTACTAATTTAGATTCCATTTGGACAGAGGATGAGCAAAGGTTAACATCAGTATGAGCTGAAGATCAAAGAACTAAGTCAATAGTGAAACAAATGAAGAAAAACGTCAGATTTGTTGAAGAGGGCCACTTTCTGGTTTTTCTAAAACCTCAACATCAGACCCCAAGCATCCATGTAGAACACGGACGGTTCACTTCCTCTCCTTAGATGGTTCCCTGCTCATCAGAAACAGGCCAGTGTGAGTCTCTGTGGCAACACTGATTTACATGATGTGGCTGAAGTAATCAACTGTAGGTTTTCTGTTGGTTGAAATGTGTTTATCTGACATCGCAGATACGTGTGAACTGGGGCCCCGCCTAGGGCAGTTTTTCTTCTGCCACAAACCTGTATCGAAGTTCCGAGAGTCCCCCTCCTTTCCCTCCTTCTGACTGGATGGTCATCGGTTCTTAATGACGGAGGCCTTCCTGCAATATTCCACAAATCAAGGGAACGGGGCATGATGGGGCGGTGTTTCCGCCCACATGCCTTAGCGCTATGGGGGCAGCCTCCTCCCTAAACTTTCAATCTCAGAGGGGTGTCGGTTTTCATTCCGTTACCCCCGTTTTAGTCCTCTGAATCAGTGACCTTTGAGGAAGTGAACAAATGTCTGGAAAAATATCATTTCAGTGTATTAAAGGAAATTAAATGGGATAATGAATCTAACTAAGACAGTCCGAAATCTATAGCAGTTCGCTTTGCCCTGAGGAAGGAAGGACTTCCATTGGGGAAGAATCAATCGGTGCCTATAAAACAGGCCTTCGGGTTAACCATTTCACAACACAAACAAGTTCGTTTAATGGGTGAGATCCTGTCTTACTTTCCTTTCCCTCCGGGAAGCAGAGGGTTAAAGAAGGTAAGTTCATTCTCTCCCCCATTCTGACTTAGCCTAACGCTCAGGCTTTCCCTCAGCATATGGAATAAAAATGCTGACCCAATTAATCTTGAATTCCAGCCAGCATCTGTGACTCCAAGGTGTCTCAACAGCGGGAAAGCCACTAGAAAAACCAATAACATCATACAGGCCCTTTCCAGACTCTTCAGATTGCTTGCCCAGCTCTTTTGCGATCTCTACTGACTGATGGGACACTAGGGGCTGTCTTGGCAAGGCCAAGGCGCTCAGCAGCCCCCAGGGTCAGTCAACTGCATCGTGCCACAGAGATCACCACACAGCGCCAAACTGGAGACCCCCCGGTAGCGCAGACACTTTCAGAATGGAGTGAATCCGATGGAGGGCCTCCTGTCAGCCGCTAAGATCCCAGTTTACTTCAGGAAATAACGCACACTACAGGTCAAATCCATGTCACGTCTAATTAAAACATGGCAGTTCTCATCCGAGCAGCGAGTTTGCTCACGTAGCGACACATCCTCTACTGAACGCCGCTTCTCCTTGCCTGTCCACGCACACTTAGGTACATCGCTAGGTGTGCAGACGTATGCACACCCGCACACGTCCTCCACACGCTGACACCGTCAGGACTTGGAAATTCATCTTCGTCCTTTATTCCACGCTTCCTCACAACAGTAAAAGATGACCTTTGGGAGGCTGCATGTACCCAAATCTAATCATTTCTGGGTTTTTTCTTATTGTGATGCAAGTGTTTATGCTTTCCAGGGGCCTGATCCTGTCATTCTGCCTGAGATGCGGACTGACGTTGCCCTGTGGTTTTTTAATTGGCAAACAACACCGTAACACTACGGCTCCCCCAGCAAAAACTGGAAAACAGAAGGAAGAAGATGAATCTCCCCAAAATGCACAATCTTCACCCACCACGACGGTGACCATGTTTGTTCATTTCCTTCCAGTACAATTTGGTAGACTGCTTTCTTTCACTTCCCATTATTTCGTAAGTGTTTTTCTATGATACTAAATAATCTTTATAATTATCATTTTAATGGCCGCACTGAGTGAACGTACACCATAATTTACTTAACCGTTTACCTATTGTTAGGCATTTAGTTGCTTCCATTTTTCACTCCTTGGGCCGGAATGAACATTTTTATATAAGCTATTAATTTAAAGGAGCACGCAGAGACGACTCTCCATCACTAATCTAAAAATACAGGGTTTATATATTTACAACTCACATTTGATTATGCGCTTTAATTTGAGGGTAATTAAGACATTTACATTCCAAACAGCTTCTCCACACCCAGCTCTCCCCAGCCAGAGGGGCTCAACCGTGACTCGCCATTTTCACCTGGAGACGACACAGTCCGATGAATCCCCAAACACAATTTTCTTATGAAAAATAAAACTTTATGAAGTCCTGCTGCTTTGGAACCAAGAGATTAACTCCAAGAACCAGAGCCCACGCTCCTCGGAGGTGACACGGCCAAGGCAAACCATGGCTGAAAATGCCACTGGGGCTTCAAGAGGAGTGTGACACTCTGGGTACCCCCCCCCCGCCCCTCCTCCCTGGCTCGGAGTTTGTGCTCAGGGCCAGGTGTGGTCCTGGGACCTACCTGGAGGTTCTTAGTGTCACCCACACCCACATGCCTTGTGACAAACAGGCCAGGGAAATCGCTGAGATGAGGTCTAGCCATTGGAGGCTTTCTGAAGTTCACTGCAGGGCCGCCCTTTAGAGGCTCCAGGTTTCCCTGGGCAGGGCAGTGGGTCAATGCCGGGGGTTTACAGGGATGTAGGGTAGGGCCCTTGAGCTGCGGGACTTAAAGAAAAAAAAGTCTGGACCTCAATTTCTCCATCTTCAGCTTGAGGACAGTAAGAGTGAGGGTCAAGGAGAAAATACAAGTGAAAGGCAGAGAATGCCAGCATTTGGTTAGGAGTAGGACGTGTGGACTGCACGCTGACCTGTAACTGTAATACGTGCACATTCATGTGCTCAATGAATGCATGAAGGGATGATGACTGAATACAGTGTGCCGGAAGGTTCCATGTGTGGAATGTCTTCTGTGGAACACCTGATTTCCTTTCACGACAAAACCGTTTCCTTAATCATGACTACCAGCCTGTGCACACCGCTCCCCCCCTACACCTGGAAAGGTGTAGCCATTTAATATGAAAGTAATTCTCAGTGCCCAGGAAAATTCCATCCTAAAGCTTTAGACTAAATGCCACCCAGCCATCAAAAGGAGTGCAGATCTCCATCTGAGGTCCCAATAAGTCAACAACAAGAATTCCTTGAGGTCTTTCTTATCGGTGAGATTAAGACAGTTCCATTTCTGTTTAAAAACAAATTCATCAACAAACGGCACTGAGCACAAGAATCCTAAGTATCACCATCATTTTTACTAATAAGAAAATGATTTTTATATACTTAGCAACTCCCTGAAAAACAGAGAGGAGCCTGGAGTTGTTTTATTATTATTATTTTGCCACTGGCAATTAATTTTTCTGATTTGTTTTATTAGTTTGATGGTTGGGTCCAAGATTCAGAATATCTTTCCAAACCAGCGGACGGATGTAAGAAAATTATTTCGGTGCAGTTCCTGGCAAATCGCGATGATGAATAGCGTGGTAGGACAAACTTATTCAGACACACATTTTTCAGTGGTGGCAGGGAAAAGGCTGAAAAATTACTAGTAAATTGCTTTTTGTAAAAATGCTCTCCCTTTCAAATTTTCCCTAGTAGGAAGGTCTTCTGCAGAATGATGGGACAATACAGTATGACATAGCAGGACAACAAAGGCAGCACAAGAACGACTCCAAGAGAAGACTGAGGGTTAAGATTTAATTTTCTCATTATACCGCACCTCCCCCATACCTTCCCCACACTAAGTCCTTTTGTGTGCATCATTTTTACCTGTTGGGATAAGTGTCTGTAAAAGATACGTATTATCTATCCCTAGCAGGCATGCTGTACTCCACCCGCCATCCAGAGTTTCATCTTCCCAACAGAGAGCCAGGACATGCTGCAGCTCCAGTCTGTTCCCTTCCTCTTTCCAAAACTGCCCAGTGTTTCAAGATTCAAAGTACAAATAGGCCTCCAGATATCCTCAGCGCCCACTAAAGCCTAAAGGCCAAAGAAGGCTTACTCTCCGTCTTCTCCAGAAATACCCAGGAGAGTGACTGTTTTTGGGTAATTCTGTTGTCAGAGGACACACAGATGTGGCAGTGGCACGAGGGGGTGGCTCCCTCCTGGCTCAGCAGAGAGCTGGGTCTTTTCCAGACTAGCCCTTCAAAACAGGCACCTTCCAGAACACCCATCCCCCACCCCGGGAGCCGGGACATTGGCATCTGTTCTTGGTCATTTACTTTGCTCTCCCAGGCCCTTCCCTTGGCAGGGACGCACTCCAGCCACCCAAGGGGAGAGGTCCAATGCGGTGGTTCGTACCTGGGGGGGGGGGGGCGGCTGTGTCCCCCTCTCCCCAGGCCATCTGGCACACAGGGAGGGTGCTCCTTACGTCTAGCGGGCAGAAGCTGGGGTGCTACTGAACATTTCTACGTGCACAGAAGAGCGCCTCCAGCAAATGGTCATCCATCCCCAAAGGCCAGGCGTCCCAAGGCTGAGAAACCCTGGTCCGACCGAAACCAACTTCTGCAGAGCTCACTGCCGCTGCCCTCCAACAGGCTACCGTGTCATCATCCTGACCGAAGTGATGACATAATTAAGTTCTCTCTAACTTGATTCAGTAACTCTAGCGGAGACCTGCAAAGAGCCAGGGCCAGTGTAACGGGGTGCCCCGGCTGCAGGGAGAGGCAGTTCTAGAACCCACTCAATTCCTTCGCCAGACGGCCATGCCCGCTGTCGTGCAATCCTGAGTCAGTAAGAATTAAGGACATGGAGGGGCGCTTGGGGGGCTCTGTCGGTTAAGCGTCTGACTTCGGCTCAGGTCATGATCTTGCGGTCCGTGAGTTGAGCCCCACGTCGGGCTCTGTGCTGACAGCTCGGAGCCTGAGCCTGCTTCACATTCTGTGTCTCCCTCTCTTTCTGCCCTTCCTTCCCCTGTTCGTCCTCTGTCTCTCTCTCCCTGTCACTCAAAAATAAACATTAAAAACATTAAAAAAAAAAAAAGAATTAAGGATGTGGAGAGGCGCCCGGCCTGCCTGTGGGATACCTGAGTTTATAGGAAACAGCAGATCAGGACCCTGCTCCTGCCTGAATGTACCTACTTGCTGTGTGACATTAACAAGTAGCATAACCTCTCTGAACCCCACTTTCCTTCCTTGAAATGGGCTGCAGGGCACTAAAGGTGTTAGGTATAGTCTGCACGCATCAGCGGAGCGCCCTGGCGGCCCACACACTCACCTAGCTCCTGGAGGTTTCAGTGTCAGGTTCACGGGCTCCCCCTGCCTCCCCCTGCCTCCCCGTCCCAAGGGCCTGTGGGCAGGCCAACTGGGCAGTGAGCCCCGGGCCTGGTCTTATTCAGCTGGCTCACGTCTGTGACCTTGCCTCTCTGGCTGCTCAAAGGCCAGGGCCCTGCACACCCCGGTTCCTCCCATCCGACTTTCTTCTCGGCCACTAACTCACAAGCAACATAACTCTATTTTCTTCCTTTAAGTTCGGCCCTCAAGAAAATTCTTCCACGTGCAATGAGCAGCTGTGAATCTGCCTGATCAAGTGAAGGCATTTACCCCACTGGCATCCCCCAGAGGGATCATTGGCCACCTGCACCTTTTTAGATGCATTTAATAATTCAGCCCAAGATGAATTTGCATGATTAACATAAAGCCTTGTGATTTTATTTTCTTTCGGGATTCAAATACTGAAACAACCACCATTGTTTTCATTTTCGGAGGTTGTGATCAAAACACAAAACTTGATTCTAGAATGAATAATTTCTTTAAAAAAATGTTTTTTTCAAATACCACTCCCCATAGAATCAAAGAAAAGAGCTGCTAACACTGCCTTTATCGATGCGGGGAAACCCGTGTTCTTTCTCGGGTGAGCGTTAACCCGTCAGGAGCAAGCCACACCGCAAAGATTAACCCTTTCTGGTGTTCCCACAGAGCGGCGTGCCCTGTTGTCCCACGGCGTCCATAATGGCAAAGACACGCAGAGGGGGGTTATTTCCGTCCCTCATCGTAGGGCACTCCACGTGTATCTGATCAGGACCTAGAATCCCCCATAAGAAAACACCCAATTCTCCTGGATTCCAGTAATAGATTAATCACGTCATCCTCAAAAAACTAGTAAAAGCCCAGACCGAATAAGACGCATTTGGAAAACCATCTGCCGATGAAGTGGAGACGTGTATGCGAAATGATAATTTGAAGGCGGAAGAGGCAGCATCGTTGGGTTTCTTGATGAATATAGTAAAACAGGTTTGTCTAATGGGGAAACATGCATTACTATCAAAAGAGACGAGTGTAGCCCACATGGAAAAGCAGGCAGGCTTTCATATCGGGGAAGCGTTTCAGCGGTGCCTGCCAGCGATTCTCCGCCTGTCTGATTCTCCTTAACATAAAGGCCAACCTCACCTGTTTAAAAATAATTAGGAAGCAGGCAGTAGCGATGTGAGCTAGGAGCGGTGTGCCTTGCTCGCGTGTGTGCTTCTGTTCCACTGACGCGTGTGTTGATGTTTCTGAACGCAGGAATCATGGTCAGTAAGGAAACCGGCAAATGCGTACTCACGACGTCAGAGAGCGAAGTCGAACCCGCCGCCTGCCTGGCCCTGGAGATGAAATACGCCCTGGATCCCAACCGGCAGATTAAAAAACGGAATAAAGCCCTGCAGGTGCGGTTTAAGGACATCTGCGAGGCGCAGAATGAGCAGAGGGACACGCAGCTCTCGGCGGGACAGCCGGGCGAGAAGCGGGAGGCGAGGCCCGTGTCCTACCGAGCGGCCCATCGCAAGTACATGACCGTGCCCGCGCGGAGGTCCATCCCCAATGTCACCAAGAGCACAGGCGTGCAGACCTCTCCGGACCTTAAGAAGTGTTACCAGACCTTCCCCCTGGACCGCAAGAAAGGGAATCTCAAAAGCGTCCCGGCTGCGGATGCCTTTAAAAGTCAAAACAATGGGTTTGTCGCCGAGAAGCAGGAGGAAGGGTCCGGGGAGGAGGCCCGGCCGTGGGGTGCCGGCCGGGTGCACAAGACGGCGGCCCTGGTGTTCCATTCCGACGAACACATGAATGAGCTGGACCAGCCTGCCGGGCTCAACTGCGCAGAGCCAGGCGAAACCCCCGATGCGCAGGGCTGCCGAGAGGACCGTCTCCAAAACTCCACTCGGCCTCCCTCCCAGGAGCCCGACCACCAGCTGCACGGGGCAGCAAAGCACGGCAGGGCGACACCAGACACGGAGGAGGCCGCTCCACCGGCCCACGGGACGGTATTCAAAACGGAGGTGGCCGCCGTTTATGCACCTGCCCCCGGCGCGAAGGCCCTCGAGGCCGCCTTGTCAAACTCTGCCACCGCGAGCGAGTGGCCCCTGTGCCCGGCGGCCGACCAGGAGCGGAGGAGAGCCTCGCGCCTCAATGGGCTCCAGGGACCCTCGGCGGCCCGCTCGCCCCCGATGCAGTGCCTGTCCCCCGAGTGCAGCGAGCGGCCCCCGCGGCCCCGGGCCCCGCCGGAGGAGGAGAGCCAGCCTTGTGGCACGGCGGCCGCTGCGGGTGGAGAATCCCGACAAATCGTGCCTCACACAGAAGTCGTCGACCTGAAAGCACAGCTCCAGGTGATGGAGGACCTGATCAGCTCAAGCCAGGAAACCATCAAAGTGCTCTTGGGGGTCATTCAGGAGTTGGAGAAAGGAGAGGCCCATCGGGAAGGGTATGTATGCCCACGTTTCTGATGCCATGCGGGCTCTTCCCACCCCCCAACCCCCCGCCCAGGGTCCCCCTGCAGCCTCCAAAGCCCAGATCCATAGCGAGACTAACGCCAGCATTTCTGTGAACAGGCGATAGTCCGAGGGTGGCATGAACTCAAAGGGGCCCCAAGGTTATTTTATGGTGCTAGACAGACATCACTGCGTACTCGCCGTGAAGGTTTACCTGATGGTTGGCATTCAGCTGCCTGGCCTGGAATTCAAACCATATGCCTATGTTTTGAATGAACGAATTGATGGGTCTTTCCGTTGTATGTCCTGGGACTAAAGGTTGACGGCATCGAGGATATAGGATACGCCAGTCCAAATTCTCTAAATCGGAAGCTCCTCGCCTCCTAGGAATCAGGTTACGTTAGAGGAAAGAATTGAGAGGGCGTTCTGCAAAGCAAATGTTGACTTGGTTATATCAAATCATTGGAAGAATGTTGATATTTAGGGCTGTGCAAGGCTGTACACAATAGATGAGATGTCTCTTTGTCCTTCTGCGGAGCTTCTAGAAGCAATGCCCACCCTCGGGCAGGCCCTATCTGTGTATGACGAGGAGACAGTGCCTTTTCCCCTGACTGGTCTGATGTGTGCAGATGTGCCATAGAGGAAACCGCACCCAGTTAGCGGCCCAAACGGGCCGGCATCGACATCAGAGAGCTGAACTTTGTTTCCCATCTTTTGAACTTGGAATTGTGCAGCGGCTAACTTAAAAGCAAACGACCTAATGACAGGATGCTAGTCCTGAGCCCTTCGATAGGAAGGCTCGTGTGAGTCTGGCCGTGGGCTCCGCTGAAACCAAAGTTGCACGCTTCTCAAAACAGTGCCCACGGCTTACCAGCCTTTGCCTTCAGTGCCGGGCTTTCTCTTTCCCGTTTCCCCCTGACACTGCCTGGATTCCCTCCAGGCAGTGATCTGGAGGTGGGATCAGAAAACCTCCGCACCCTGTGGCCCCCCTCCCCCTGGTTGAGTGAGCTAGGAGCCGGTGCGAAGGGAAGCCAAGAAATATACCATCAGGGCACAAACCACGTGGTGCAGTTTCCTCCAGAAGATTGCTGGGGTTGCTATACAGTGTTTGCGTCCCGCAGACCTGGGCGGGGACACAGTCTGTACGCTCCAGGGAAGCAGGTGAGGCTTCAGCCCTGGCTGCAGAGGCTGGCTTCTCGGGCTGAGTGCAGGTGGCCCATCCACTCGGGCAGCAGATTCTCGAAAATCCCACCCCCTCATACAAAGTACTGTTTGCAGTCGATGGTGTTAAGCTGCTAGCCAGTCATAAAATCATCTAACAGGAGATTAGCGGTAACCTAACATTACAGAATGTTTTCAAAAGGCCTTTTGCAGTCCTGGGTTTACATCTCCATTTTCATCCCATTCCAGTCATTTAGGCTTGAATGCCTGCACAACCAAAAGCAAAGCATTAAGTTGGTCCTGCAAGGGGTCTGTCGATCGGGAGACCTCATTTCCACAGAAGAATTAAAAGCCCAAACAGGGACCCGATCACTGACTGTGATACAGCTTGTAGTGACTGAAACCAGGCAGCAAAATAGGAAGAATCCAACATCACTAGTCGGGGGGAAAAGAAAAGTCACCAAATGGAATAAAGCCAAATACATATGCTAGCGTGTACGCTCACAAGGGTATGTGCTGAACTAAAAACTGCCAGGGCTGAACACCCACGAACACCCCAGGAAAAGAGAACCACATTATACACGTAGGCTACGCACACTATCAGAAACAAGTGTAGACACTGGTTATAAATGGGATCCTCTGAGTTCCCGGCAACCCTGTCGGTCTACACAGTGGTTCTGCACTTGCTAAGACACCTCTAGGTGGGAATTCTGACTCTGAGGACCTGGGGCAAGGTCTGCACCCCTCTGTGCCTCGTTTCTTAACCTGGAAGTTGGAGGTCATCACTCATGCTGCAGATGGAGAGAGAGGACTGCAGTCAGTCCAGTGCCAGGTGCATCTGAATGGGTCCCCATCTGCAGCGGCACCAGTATTGATTGGTCTTGCTGGGCAAAGGTGTTGGGGTTCGAGGAACACATAGCAGCCCCACATCTGAGTCCAGTGTGATGAATGTCCCCTCCACACTCTCAGCACACAGGCTGCCATCAATATTCTTCCTACAAGCCCTGAGCTGCTCTGTCCAATACAGTATCCACCAGCCACATGTGGCTATTGAAATTCAAACTCAAGTTCATTACAATTGTAAATTCAGTTCTTCAGTTGCAGGGACAACACTGCAGGTGCTCAAGTGCCACATGCATTGAGTGGCTCCTGCACAGGACACGGCACTGCCCTCACCCCAAAAGTCTGTCACTCCACCACCCCAGTATCCCCCAAACGAGGCACAGTGCTGGGTTCCTCGCTGTGTGAGCACTGGGCACTGCCAATAAAGGGAAACGGTGGCCTGACTTTAAAAATCAATGCCCAGTTCGGCTACTGCCTGCACAGGACAAGCTCACTGCAGGAAGGCGGTTCTGTATCCTGGTGAATTCCCACATCTCTTCCAGATCCTTCATTTCCAAACCCGTGTCTCTGAGCTCTCTGGTCTCAGATACGAATGACTCAAGTGCTTTCAAACTCCAAGGTCACCCTGAAGGTGGCCCTCTTCCCCATGCCCATGCCTTTAATTTGGCCCCAACTCAAATTTCCATCTCTCTTTTGTATGTCAGAATCTGAAAGGATGGCAGCCTCACAGGTGGACAGAGAAGGGGTCTCGTTCACACCTCTCCCTGGTGTCTGGGTCCAGCACAGAGTGGGGAGATGGAAGACAGGTGTGCTTGCACCTCTTTATCAGCTGGTTCCGGGGGTGGGGGGTGGGGAAGCATTTGCTGATTTCCATGGCATCAATATTGCTACTGTGGCCAGTTGCAGCCAGCTCACAGAATCCTGAAAACTTAACATTCAGCTCCTCTGAGCACCAGACCAGTCCTCTGAAGGACATGCTCGAGGACTGTCACTTTAAAGGAGGAAGTCACAGGACTTACTTTATATACTCAATCTAAGCCAGGGAATAGGTGTTACCACTGCACCTCATGGTAAAAAATGAAAACTCGCTCTATTTTATGTAGATTATTATATACTCACTACCTAACAAGACAAAGAATTCCATGGCCAAGTTAAAATATCAGTAGAGTTTTCCTTGGAGAATATTCTAGAGTTTATAAAGTCATCAACAGTGGAGAAGATTCAGAAGCTGGGTAAAATCAATTTCTCTGTCCACCTTCCACCCCCAATTAAGCATGGACAGCCTCCTTTGTAAAGGATTTACCTGCCGAGTGAGGACAGGCATCTTCTGTGCACCGTGGAGCCCACGACTTTGAATCCCAGTGACAGATTCTGCCTCTAAACACACATCTGGCGGCGAGGGCATGGGCGTGCTCTGGTGCACGATGTTAGGACACAGCCAGGGAAGGGCCACTACTCTTTAAATGTGGCCAGTGGCCAGTGGCCAATTTACGTCTCTCTAAGTACCCTGAATGTATGACCTTTTAGTAGGACCTCTTTTCACTAGTGAGTTCGTCAGACAAGCTCATTGAAGCTTTTCTGCTGGGCAAGGGGATTCCAACCTAACCACGTTCAGTAGCTTCCAAATTATTTTTCATGAGACCTATTAACCTCATTTGCTTATGTCGATTTCCAAAAGGTCTTGGCAGAGCGTTTTCAGCTTAGGGAAGTTACTTAATCTCAGGGAGCTTCAATTTCATCTTCTATCAAACAAAGCTACTAGAAGATTCAAGATGATGTCTGCAAAGCTAGGAGCAAAAACCAGTGCACGGCGGGCACTGAGGAGAGGACGTATCCTAATAGGAGCATGTCAGAGGGTGCATTCCATCAGTAGGTAGCTGTGCAAAAAGTATTCAAAATCATGCCTTTTAGTCCCTTGTCAGATTGCTCGGGCAGTTCACTGAAATCGCTCGCTTTATGCAGTACAGGCAGGATTTGGTCACTCTGCTTGGATGAATGCCAAGAATTATTCTGCCTATTTCAGAGCTCTCAGTATTATTCTGGTCTCTTCCCAGGAAGTTCAGGGTCACACATGCGGCCTCAGTAAGCCATTAATGTAGTCGCTGAAGGCGGAGAACCAGGCAAACAGGGCACTGAGTCTAAAAACCCAACTACTTCCAAGAGTCATGATTCCCCAGAGCAACTGTGGGTTGCTGGGCAGCGGCCCCTGTGACCCATGGACTGCGGGTCCCAAGTGCTCTCGGTGTGCGCTCCCCAGCCACTGCAGTGGGCACTCCACAGGGTGACGGTTATTTACTTCCAAGCCTGCACCCCACACATTAGTGTCTTCATGGGTTCAATGGCCAGTGACCTTCTAATGATACTTTGCTATTCAGAGAAGACCGGAAACAACATGAGGAGCTTTATTTGAGCCGTGAAGCACGAGGGCAACAACTCTGCTGTTGCCCAGAGTTAAGTGTGTTCTGTCGTTGGTCACAAGTGTCCCAACATCAGCTGGGTGCCACCTCCAGGCATGGGGGGGAAGAGGGGACTGCTGCAGAACCCAGGCCATGCTGGGCCCTCAGATGTGAAGGATGGGCAGAGGTGAAACCTGCAAAGCCTCCAAGGCTCTGCGGCTGTACTGAGTCAGGGCGAATTCGAGACCCTCACTGAAAAGGAGAAAAATCCTAAATAACAAACCAGCCCAAGGGGTCCAGCAGCTTGCAGGGAGGGCCGTGAACCCAGTGACTCACTGACTGCTCCCAGGGTCCCATTCATCCTGTTCAGCCTCACTGAGAAAGAGTGTTTCTCTGTGACGTGAGGTCCAGGGCACACATGGGGTGAGCAAAGAAAAGTAAGCCAAGGAAATCCCCCTGAAATCAGGGGCCCTTTGAGGGCAAGTGCTCATGGCCAGGCGCTTTGAAGACAAAGGAAGTAGAAATAAAGATCTGAGGGCGGGAACAAGTTAATGCAAACCCAGCGTGGAATCCTGTGTGGTTTGCCCAGCTCTGCTTCCTTTTAATCACCAAAGCAAGGGGGCCGGCCACACAGCGGGTGAGTGTGTGTGCAGATACTCATGTCTAGAGGGGAGAAGAAAAAAATCAGGCTTTCAGGATCTATGCTTATTTGAAGACCTCAGCGTCACCTTTCGACCTGGCGGATGTTGGCACGTTTTTCCTACAAAGGGCCAGATAGTAAATATTTCCGACTTTGATTCAGCTCCGCCACCTGTATCGAGAAAGCAGTCACAGACAGTACGTGTCCAAAGGAGTGTGGCCGTGTCCCCGTGAATCGATTCACAAAAACACGCGGTAGCCAGAGTGGGGCCATCAGCAGAGTTTGCTGACTTGTGCCACACGGTCTTGTAAATGTAGGGACCACATTTACTCAGCCGGAAGGCAGGTCAGAAGATGAGTGTGGGACAGTCCCAGGTGTGTGACTGCCAGACAGGTGCAGCATTCACTCGCATGTTGGGGAGGCCTGTACCAGGAGTCCCCCACGTGTTGAGCCCTGTGCCAGGCAAGGAGGGCACACGAGTCAAATGAGCTCAGGCCCACCTCTGAAGCATCCCCAGGTCACTGGCGGTCGGTGTATTCAAGCCTACGCCTGACTGCTCATCAGCCCATATGACCTTCAGAAGTCTGCTTGTGACCTCTGTGTGTGTGCTATCCACACGTATGTCACTGGTCTGTATAATACATGCATGACAGCATTTCTTTAAAACCTGGAAAAGGTCTCCCCCCCCACCCCGCAGGAATAAGTGGTCATCACAGCACATAATTGTGCCCTGTGACTTGTTTTCACCTAGATATTGATGCTACATGGACAGAAGTGATACACCTGCTTTATCTTATGCCCCTATATTGACAGATCACTCAGAATCAGGAGCTCTTCAGGAGAACCTGTCAGGGGATGAGAAATCTCTCCGAATTTTCTTTAATTATCCATGCCCAAACAGAATAAATACTGCATCACAATTACAGCAGAAGCAGAAGGGGACAATTTAAGTCACAGAGCAGAAAGAACCAACATGGAAATCTGTGCGCCGCTGCGGCAGGCAGGGCACGACCATGGGAACCGCCAAGGTCTCAGTGTGAGGTTCTCTGAACTTCCCAGAGCCCCTGCTCCAAGAGGCGAGGGAAACGCTGGGCACAGTAAGGCACCCCCATTGCAGCACGACTGGGCACCCTCTGGAGGGACGCTTGGCTTGCTCTTGCCCAAACCCACCCATTTACGGAGATGAACGTCTTCCACCCGGTTGGCAAGAATGGGCACATTTGGAAGAGGGGAGGTGGGTGGCATCAGCAGTTCTACAAACGATGCTTGTGGGTCCCCTCCAGAATGGATGCCGTGTGCCGCCTTCCTAGGTGTCTGGCACGATGCATCACAGAAAAGCAGGGCGCTGTGAGCAGCAAAGAGAAAGCAGCACCCGGCGTAGAAATCAGGAGCAGAAAGGCCCTTATTCCCCGCCAGACACACCCGTGTCCCTCTGCACTCCCTGTTTGAACGGGATGAAAATGTCAGCCCTTCATTTTCTAATGCTCTGGATAAATCAGGTTCGGTGTCTCTGCACACGTGGCGTAGCCCAAACATTGCAGCCAGCTGACTGAGGTCTACCTCCTGCTCGCTTCGTTTTTCCATTTTCCGGGAAGGAGATCCAGGAAGGGAGCGGAGTGGAGAGACCAGGGCTCTGCAGTCAGACAGTTCCGAGTTGGCAGCTCTGCTCTGCCCCTCTCTCCCCTGGCTGTGCTCAGGCACGGCTGTTAACCTCTCTGAACCTCAGCCTCTTACTCTCTAAAAGAGAGGTAAGAATACCTGCCCCACCAGCTGCTTTTGCAGATGAAATGAAATACGGAGGACGAGGCTCGAGGCTCGCAATCCAGGACTCAGTTAGCACTCAGTCAAAGTTCGTCCTTCCAAGCTACTTTGTTACCACTGAGAAGCACCCTTCCAAGTGCTACCATGCGGGGAGGTGAGGTAAGCAAGGCACCTTCAGATTCTCCTGCTTTATTACACAGGCTGGTTTATTTCCGAAGGTTAGGAGGGATTTCAAGGGGTGACCTTGGCTCTGTACTCGTTTTTGGAGAAATGCACAGGCCAAGCGGATTTGGGGTCATGGATAAGGCGGGGTTTGGAGTCAGGAAACGGGCTGGTCCTCGCTCACCCTGGCCTAGCCTCTCTCCCAGATACATGCTCCCCTGCGAGGGAAGGACAGTCAAGATGAGACAGGGGCCCCCACAGCTCCTTTCTGCTCTAAGAAAAAATGCTCCAGGGAGGCCTAAGAACAACCTAATTTCAGCCGCTGCCCGAAAATACATAGAAAAGTTTACAGAGGGAGAGAATAAGGCAACACAATGCTCTCTACAGACGTCCTTCAATAAATGCGTCCAGGGAGCCCAAAGTCATAATTTGTCTCCTGACACTTTATTCCTCAGCATTTCACCTGCTACACAGGCTGCAACTGGCTTCTGTCCTTTTCGGCTGCAATCCTTTGAACAGATTTCGGGGGGTCGGGGGACAACCCTTTGTTTTCTTTTTCTGTTGCAGCTAATGGCTTTTATAAATGTGTGATCAGATATTCAAGTATACGTTCTGTTTTACGATTTTGCAATCAAAGGCACATATCATGTTCTAACCAGCAGGCCCTTTGCTTAATGCACGGGGCCGTGGTGAGGCTTTTCTACGGCTTATATAACTTTGTAAACACTTTTTTTTTTTAAGTTCCTGAAAAATAATAAGGCTTTCCAGCCTTAATACGAAAAATGAAGCAAATAGATTTGTAAGAGTATAAAACACATTCCAGACTCTTGCTTTAGGCTTCATGTAGGTATCACATATACTTGAAAATGCAATTTAAATAATCTTCCTGTGCAGAATGCCAAAATAGATTTCAAATACCTCCCCGGCCTTTCAAGTTGGTAGGTGAAGAAATGCCTCACCACCGAGCTACCAGGCAATCCAGATACCCCATTTGCAGATAAAATGAGCAATTCAAGGCATGACATGAACGTTTATGGAATTTATGGATTTGTGTCCTAGAATTCAGGTTTTTTTTTTAAAGAGATGAAATACAAGTTCTAGTTTTCAAATACTTTTGAAAATCCCATACAATTCCTGCTGAGCTATGCAAAATTGGCGTGAGCTCCACTGCGCACTGGGTCTGTATTACAGTTCAGCAGAGGGGGTGTCTCTGGCCAGGTCACGATACAGCCCACCTATTTTGAACACCTCCAACATGGGAGCGTTCTGCATTGTTTCATTTAATCCTCAAGATAACACTGAAGGTAGGGATTATCTGCATCAGAAAACTAAAGCTTGGCTATGCTAGGAAACATCCCCAAGGTCAGAAGGCTGGTGAGAACTGGCAAAGGCAGAGAGAGAGACCCAGACCTGTCGGTCCCGAACACCCACTCTCTCACCCTCTGAAAATGAGAAACCTCACATCTTCGCACAGAATTAAAAAGCAGGCATTTTTGGTGCTACTGTAAATCTGCATTCTTCCTTTTACTTTGAAGGGGCTAAGAGGCTCTTGTGCCCAGAGCTGGTGAGGTCTCCACAAACTTGGGTTCAGGAGAAAGTATGCTTCTAATGCAGCTTTTAAAGGGATCCTGGTATTGAAGTATGTTTTGAAGGATCCATAATCCGTAAGAGGAATGTCCTCTGTGAGGTAATTTCAAAAGAAGCAAAGCCATTGATCTAGAGGGACCTGAGTGCCAAGCACAAATCTATCCTTAAGCAACCTTCCTGGGGAGAACACTTCAAGACCTTCATGTACCATCTCTCACGTTCGTGATGCCCTGAGTGACCGCCACGTGCGCCACTGGCTCTACCTTCCTCAATGTGTGTCCAAGTTCATGTGAACAAGTTGAGGAAAGTTTTCAGTACAACAAAAATAAGCATGCATGTATTTTAAAGGCCGACTTTGAAAGGACATTTATCAGAAATGAGTTTCTAGACACCAAAACATGCAGCAAATGTTTTCTATCAGTATCTCATTGGTTACGGTACGAGACTATCCCCCCAGATAAAAAAAGTCTCCTAATTGGACACCAAGAATGTGATCAATGGTGACACCAAAACTTAAAGATTTTAATCGTCAACTGCAAGAGCTCTGAAGCAGTTGTTTAAAAAATAAGTCCAAGGTCAGACTTTTGAAACAATGCACAAACGCTTCACAAAACGTAAGTTCTGATTTAAAATGAACCAAACTTCTCTAAAACAATAAATAAAATAAAATAAAGTAAAGTAAAATACATCAAAAGAAACTGTCAGTCAAAACTAAAGGCCTCTGTGGATATTTACCAGCAGAACCAAGAGCAAAAGCACATTAATGCTTTCAAATTAAAACCCCTGTAAGTCAGACTTCAGGTCCCGTGTGGTACTTCTGCTGGAGAAAAATAGGAACCCAGAGCAAGCTTTGCTTTTTAATACAACATACCCACACCCCTATCCTCATTCTAGTGTGGTAGTCAGTGCCACCATAATTCATTTTCATTAATTTTCAATAAATTATAGCTTAGGCTTTATCTTATCTGTCTTCCAGGAAAACAACTTAATCAACTCAGCCTCAGCTCAGCCCTCAAAAGCTGTTTTCCTTAGGAATGAGCTACTCCTGGGCCCTTTGGGGCGAGTGACTTGTGTGTCACCATGGCTATCATTTTGCAACTTAGGGACCCATGAAGGAAGACACAAGCTTTGCCCTGTTGGTAGCATAACCAGCCAGACCACACGCAAAATAATAATTACTATCTTCTCCAGTTCCTACACATTATGATTTTATATTATGGAAAACTGATTATAAATTTCTAAAGAGGCAAGTTCTGCTCTAATAATAGTATTTATCTCAGTGTCCATCTCTGTCCAAACCTGCATGTATCTCTGACAGTAATAACATATATGCTACAATAGTAATAATATATTCTCCTAGTTGTCATGCATGGCCCTGTGTCAAGGGAAGCAAGGAGGGAGTTGAGGCAGAGCCTTGACAACAGGAAGCACTGCTGGAGGTGAGGTAGAAGGCAGAGGGAGAAGCAAGGGATAGCAGCGGGCTCCCATGGGCTCCCACAGGCTTGAAGCGTACATGGGCGGCCATGCTCTTCCACTGACCACCATTGTGCTTTACTTTATAACAAAACCAAACCTTACAAGCTTCTCTAAAAGTCAAAGCCCCCCCTCCCCGCCGAGAATTATAGAGTCACCACATTTGGGGAGCTGCTGGGCCAATAAAATTTAATGTGTCAACACCATATAAGGAAAGCAACTGCATTCATTATTAAGAAGGTGTTTCTTTCTCACTGAAACTTGTTCCCCAGGATTGCTTCCGGGATAAAGAAATGACATTTCCCGTGGATAAGGAGGGGGCTGGTTGAGGGGCAGGCTGAGCCATGTATTTTAATACCTGGGTGTGGGAAGCAGAAGATGACTGACCTTTTCCACTTGCTTGAGAAATTTAAGATGGGATAATGTTAATACTTGGAGACAGATGTTCTCACCTGATGCACCTGGGAACATCACATAGCTGGCTGTCCTATTTTCCGTTCCAGAAGCCCAAGTGTCTGATGTCAATTAACCCAGCAGGATACTCACACAGATTCTTCATTCATTCATTCACTCTTTCATTCATTCGTTTTCTCATTCATTATTCAAAAAATATTTCTTGAGCATCCACCATACTTCACGCCCCAGGGTGAGCAATGAACGTTCATCAGGGAACAAACAGACAAAAATCCCCACTCTCATGGTGCTGACATTATCATGAGGGAGACAGACTGAAAGCAAACTAATAACCAAAAGGTATGGCATGTTCAACGGTGGTGAGCGTTGTCAAAGTGCCGGAAGCAGAGAAGAGAGATCTCACGCGCATTTCTAGGAGTCATGAAAGACATGGACATTTATGATGTACACTCTACCCTGCTTCATGGAGAGCACCGAGCCAGGATTAGGAATATGAATCTGTGGCCACCGAGATGCTCTCAGTCACCTGGGACAAAGACACCTAATCACCTCATCAAAACCCACTGAAAAATGGCCTGCAGGGTGCTGGGAACCTGCCAGAAGATGTGCTGCCTGCAAGGGAACAGAGCATCTGGGCCAGAACAAGGATGTACGTTTCAGCGAGCACAGAGACTGTGTCCAGAAGTAGTGCAACTTTGCAAAGTTCTACAACTCAACTTGGTCACCATACAAGCAGCTCCTTCACAGTGGAAACACATGTCCCTGAGATTTGAAGTGTCTTGAGGGCAAGGACTATGTTTCATCCACCCAGGCAACGGCTCCCCAGAAAAAGCCCATGCATCAAGCTGGCGGTCAGGAAGCATCTGATGAACTGTGCACATCATACGCAACCGTGCTGAAAGCTAGTTGGTTGTTCTGGCTAATCTATAGCCAAGTCCTTTAATCTAATAACTAGAACATGAAGAGGAAATCACCAGGATTACTGATGTGTTTAATAAGGTGACTTGAGACTTGTGTGTAGGGTGTAAAGCTAGTTCTTCAAGGATCAACATCTCAATGTCTGGCTCTAGGAGAACAGATTAATAACAAGTTTGAGAATTTTACCCTCCAGTAGAAAAAAATTAAGCTGAAGACAAACGGGAAGAAGAAAGAACTACCTCAATCAATGAATGGGCTGTAAACCATCATTTCTGATTAATTTGTTTGATCTCAACACACTTTCCAACAAGCCAAAATTATAGATGGTGTTCAGGTTCCCAGGCTAGGCCTCGAATTTTTTCAGCTCTACTGAGACTCAACTAAAGAAGGCTACAAAGTCAAACCATCATGTTGGTAACAGGATATTCCTTCTCCGTCCTAATATGAAACTCCAAAAATAGATCTCCCTTAGGGGAGTCAGCCAGGACAACTCTATTTTTTATACAAGGTTCGTCTGGAACATGCACATTCACATTCAGGAGGATCACATGAGTCTGTGCGGAAAAGAAGAGTTCGATGTAATTCAATGTCAGTAAGAGCTATTTTCTCCAAAAAGAAGTCCTAGATGAATAGAGGAAACCAGAAGTTAATGGGATTGACTTTATTGCCTGACGTAATACCTACAGGCAAAAGGGCAGGAGAAGAGAGTAACCAGGGTTATATAATAACTAACGACTGCTGGTTAAAATTCTCAAAACACAAATAATTCACTAATTATATAAAAGCAATTTTAATGTAGTCTGCACTATACCACATTCAAGATACTGAACAGAAAACTGAGTTTTTTATTTAAATGTCAGGTAAGAGCGGCTACATTTCACTGGAACCTAGATCAGTCCATCTCTCATAGATCTATGGAGTCAAAGTGACCTTCCCAGTTAGTTTTCTTATTTGTTCTTCCATTCTTCATTCCATGTAGCCACAAACTTTTATTGCCACCTCTCCTGTGACTGGCATGCAGGTTGTGGGCTGGGCAAACAAAGAAAACTACGACGCGCACTGAGACAATACCGAACAGTAGATGTTGTGGCAGAGGAAAGGTAACGGGGGCTGCCCAAAGGCACCTGAGGGACATTGTAGGCCCTCCCGCAGAACCAAAAAAGGCTTCAAACCAGCCAGCCCTCTTAGACACCCAGGGGGACACAGAGGGGCAGCAAAGAGTTGGGGTCACTTATTTTGCATTCTTTAGAACACAACCTCACTTTCTAAAAGACACAAAATGCCAAGCCAGATGGGGATCCCAGGCCTGTAATGAGCCCAGGACTGCTTAGCATAACGTGGCAAGCAGGCCACTGGCTAACAGGCAGCTCCCACATCTTCTGGGGGAAAGGGAACCGGCCATACCATCACCAGTGAAAGCCGACTCTGTCTTTCATCGATCAACGAATGGTCTTGGGAGTTTGTTAGGAAAATCGACTTCAAATTCTTTAGCAAACTTAAATTGGATGGTCCCTCCCAATCCTGGCATTTCATAGCTTCAGTATGTAAAATAGGGTTGGGTTTACGTGGATATGTAGGGGAAGTTTAAATTCACTTTTACTGCTGAACCTCGGACATATGAAGTGACTGCACTTCCGGAGAATAATCTGGCAAGTTCCTAGTAAGAACTCAGCCTTAGCAACAAGACAAAGTCACCGCCAGAGGTGGTCCTAAAACATAGCAAGGGGTCACTGAAAACAACTGCCTTTGACTACTTTTTGAAATTTAATTTCTACCAACAATAGTTGTGGTTTCAATTGATGCCTCTAATTAATATGACTCTTAAGTGAAAAAGCCCTTTAAGACACTGACATAAGTGATGGCTGAGTTATCAAGAAGGGATGGCTGGAGCACAAACCTGGGCTAGAATGAGGTAGAAAAAACACTTTTTGGCACCCAGTAAGAAAGCCAAAAGAACAAGAGGATCAAAATAAGCATAAATTAAACAAGTACATAAAATTATCATTGAGAGTAGAGATCATGCCATTTGCTTTTTACAGCAACCGCTATCTCTAGCTAAGGGCCTAATACATACCTCTGAGCTAATTCAAAGGGACCATCCTGATACCCTATGTGACGTATGTATTTTGAAGACCACGAAGAAAGGATCGTGCCCTGGGTTTAGATCACCTAAGACACAACCTGCTTGCATGCTAGAAATTCCAAACCTGCTGAAAACCACTCTGCCATTTAAAAGACCAGCAATTTAGCAACAGGGTCACGTGCACCGTGTGCCAGAGGAGCTCCGGGGGACAAGTTCACAGCACACTGCATGCTAACGCACTTGTGACGTTAGTTGAGAGGACAATGCTTTTCTGAAGTCAAAACAACACCCACAGTCACCCGGGAATGAAAAAAGAAAATGTTCAATTGGGACATTAAGATCTTACGGAGAAAATCGTGCTGTGGGATGTGGCCGTAGGAACAGCATGGTTAGAGCCAATCCAATAATCCAGGGCTAGTAATTACTACTGAATATCACAGGATGAATTTCTACTTGCCAGCCCATTATGACGTTGTCAGACTTTGCTTCTGATAAAAGTCACAGTGACAGGCATTTTCCCCCCTTTCCTGACCTTTTAACCAATTAATTTGGAGGGTGGGAAGTGGGGAGGATCACAGTTGTTAGTCCTGCCTCTCGGGCGTCCATCTTCAAGGTCTTACAGACACTAAGAGCAGCTTGGATGTGTGGCCAGGAAGAAAGCTTTCGGTGACCTTTCTGTGACATTTCTCGGCACCCTTTCCTACCACCTAGGGCCTTGCTATCTCAGATCTCCCTGTGATGCATTCTCGAGAAAGCACATGCTGTCTGTCACTGCCACTCCGGCTCTTCGGCCCCTGCCTCCAAGGACATCGCTCAGGCTGATGCTGGCAGCCATCCTTCTTCCTTCATCATCCCCATGGCTTTGTTATAAAAACTGCCACATCAGCTCCGCCACGTGCCTTACCTTCTTTGTTGCTGTTGTCGCTCATTCTACTTTGCATTACATCTTTCACTATCGATCTGCAACAGGAATAAGCAAAGACTTGCAAACCCCAAATTCATCACCAATTTTCTCCTTTTTATGTAAGCATACAAAAGTATATTCGTATACCCAGGATTTTTTTTTTATTTGTTAATGTTTATTTATTTTTGAGAGAGAGAGAGAAAGACGGAGCATGAACAGGGAAGGGGCAGACAGAGACGGAGACACAGAATCCAAAGCAGGCACCAGGCTCTGAGCTGTCAGCACTGAGCCCGATGCGGGGCTCAAACCAACGGACACGTGAGATCGTGATCTGAGCCAAAGTTGGACCCTTAACCGACTGAGCCACCCAGGCGCTCCTATACAGAGGAATTTTTGAAAATGACAACTAAGTATTGGAGCAGATTACTGCATGAGAAGCCTAAGGTAGCTGGAGAAACTGGTGAATTGCATACAGAGTTAAACGTGAGAATTCTAGGCCGCTCCAGAAAGGAGGCCCCAGTGCTGTGTCTGAATGGGGGCGCCCCAACTAGAGTTCCACACTGTCTTCTACAAACAACACTCATCTTACTTTCTCTTAAGTAGAGCAAGGTCTTATAAAGACATCCACAAAGCAGAAGTGGAAATGGCTCTACGTCTGGACTCCACCAAAACCACCTTGTAAAACTCGCTTGTCCACACCCTCTGTTCTGGCAAATCTGGAGCAACTCTTCCTCCATGTGTTTTCACAATGTCCATGCTCTTCCCATCCCTATTCATTTCATGACTCATGTCTAGTCTCCTTTAGCTTTCAGTGAAGCCTCCCCTTCACCGTAAGTGTCAAAAGGGTACCAAGTGAGGAGAGATCCCAGGTTCTGGAATTTGTTCCTCAGTTAGAACTGTGAGCTGAAGAGATAGGGCCGGGGAGGTGGCGGGGGGGGGGGGGGAGGGTGGGCTAGGCAAGAGAATCAAGGGAACAGAAGGAAAAAAATACTGAAGACAGAAGCTTGGTGCTTGACACTGTCCTTGGTGCTGAATGTTATAATTGTTTGTTTGTTTTTCAAGTTACATACATTAAGACCAGAAAGGACTGACAAATGGCAACTAGCTACAATGGTACAATTGTGTATGCTACAAAGATCGATGTATTAAAAATCCATGTTTATAATGAGCATGCTTATCATTAGTGTCCAAAGGGGTTCCTACAGGGGGAAAAGTGGGGACCAGAGCTTTTCACAATGTATACTTTTCATTTGCTTTTTGCACTTAGTTGGAATTTTTCATTAGATATGTCTATTACTGAACTTCAATAGGAAAACCAAGAGAGTGACTGTATTATTTGTTCAAATTAATATTAACCAAATAGCATACCAGCATTTTGACAGGCATGGGATTATAAACCTATATAAGGTATAATTCCTCAAAACAGAAGGAAAGAGGGCTTTACAAAGACAGCATTTAACTTGCAAGACAGAAAACTTGTAATTTTTTATCAAGAAATTCTTTCTCTGCAGCTTTTACATCAATAACCTAAGCTCTCTCTTCTCCAAACTTATAATCGCAAAAGATCTCTAGCCATACGGACAGTGGAGACGTACTTCAAAATTTTGGGACTGCCCCTCTTCATGGCAGTGGCTATCTAGAAAGATAATCATTCCAAGTATTGGTTTTATGGCTTGTTTCCAAGTGAGAAGGAAAAATTAGGGAAATTCCATAAGAGCACTTTGTGTTCCCTGTCCTATAGAATTTATCTGCTTCATCTATATTTGGAGAACACATTCATTCAGATGCTGTAACACAATTATTAATGTGACCATAAAATTATCAGTGAAGCCAAACCCTACAGCTTGAAAGCTCCAAGGACAATTAGATGGATTATCAAAGCAATAAGCACAATGGATTACATAGTTTAAGCCTTCTACTGAAAACACCTGCATGCTTAATAAAATTTTAGCAGACATACCTTGATTGACATTAGCTGCTGGAGGCAGCCTATGACTTAACCACATGACACTAGGGCAACACATTAAATTTTATCCACAAATTAATTTCTCATTGATCTCTATTTCTATAAACTGCCTTGAATCCTTTAAACAAAAGAAAGGTCGTTAAGAAAAAATCTTAGAAATATACTGAGGGGTCTCTCTAAGAAAAGCTCATGGCAATGAGAGCCTGATAATACTTCTCAGGTATGGTGGAAATATGACTGACCACCTTTCTTTTAAATTAGCTAAAAACCAGTGACCACAAATATGTCTTGATGTAAAGTAGACATGATGACTCATTTGCTTCTTATCAATAGGCATCAGCCAAACCATATTATGTCTCATGATTGAATGACATGGCTTGTGGTATAATAAAAGAAGCAAGAGAAAGGAAATTGCATTACAGTGATATTGGAGGCATGGGAGACTGTTAGTCAGGAGCAAGTGTTTTCCAAGTCACTCTTCATCTAAGTAGAAGAAAAACTCTAGAGTGGCTTTCCATTACATTTCAAATAATGTCCAAAGAGTTTCTGACTTTACATGGTCTCATCTCATCTCCCCATACTCCTATAGGCAACATCTGTTCTAGCCACACTGGCCCTTTTTTCTGTCATGCACACATGCCAACATCATTCCCACTATAGGATATTACGTGGGAGAGTCCTCCTGTTTGTACCACTCAGCCCTGGATCTTCAGAGGACTAGCTTTTTTTTTTTTTTATTATCACTAAGGTCCCGTTTCAGAATCCATGCCCACAGTGTGCTAGCTAAAGTCACCTCTTCACAACCCTTCCTTAATACAGAGCATTATCAAAACTCATCCATCCATCCATCCATCCATTCATCCATCCATCTATCCATCCATCCATGTGTTTGTTTCTTGTCTGCCTCTGCCACCCTCATTAAAAAATGTCTCTTCAGTAGCCAAATAATGTCTAATACCTAATGGGCACTTAATGACTATTTGCTTACTGATTGTAACAGGGTTAAAATAAAATGTGTGTGCTTTTAACAAGGTGATAAAAATAGAGTCTTTTCAGAAAAGTGCTTTAAAAAAGCAGTTTCTAACTGAAAAATGCCAAGATCCTGGAAGAGAATCCTCTTGTGCATTTTTGATACCTGCAGCCCTTGTCCAGTCATTGCTGGATTCCCTGACTATCCCCACCTGCCAATTACACATAGGGCAGAATACCAGTCCCAAGATAGAAGGAATGCGTCACAGAGAATCATAAGCCTGAGGTCTAAGAATAATGAGATCCTGGACCTGAAATGTTACTGTATTCTCCTCTGTAAATTGAGGGTAGCATAATCAATTTGAAGACTCAAGGCTCTAATGTGAGACACTTGGGAATTCGAGGATATTGGGCAAGTAAGGGGTGTTGGTATTGATGAGGCTTGATAGAGTCTGTCCTGGTGTCTAACACAGGAAGGTTCTACAAAGTTATTTTCCTCCGAAAGAGTGCCCCACACATAAGGGGTATGAAATGTCCCTGATTTTGCCTGCTTTCTTTTAAAAATGTAAGCTTTGGACTATGACCAGCACCTATAAACAGCTACCTTGGTTGGTGGTTAGCACATGCTAGCACAACATAAAAGCGGAACAGGACATCATCTGCACCCCAAGCTAACAGTGCCACACCAGCCACATCATTGCTAGGACCTGAGCTCAAGTGTTGTGTACAATACTGCACAAATGACCTTGGTCAGAAATGAGCTTAGGGAAAGCTGTAGTAGAATATGCCAACTAGAGAAAGTCACTTTATATATACATAAGGCATGGAAGAATGGAGAAGGTCAATGTCCTGACACAGGGGAACCCTGGAATGATCTGACAAATCTGGCCCAGGTGGGAAGGTTCACGAGGAATGTACTCTTGGGGTTTAGCAAAAAGAGGACAAGTCTAAGGAAGAAAGTGGCCATGTCTGATGAAGAGAAAGGGGAGGATGTGATGTACAAGCTCTTATTGCTCCTTTCTACTGACCAAGCCAAGGGGAGAGTAAAACACCAAACGCGGGACTCCAGAGGAGCCCTGTACAGAAAGTGATGGCGGCCAAAGTCAACACACATGCAGCCACGCTAGGATTCCGATTCTCACCCAAATACAGTGGGGTCACGGGCAAGGATCAGCAACACTTTGGGGCCGAATATGGTCACTTGATTAATAAGTAAAATACACAGAACTCAAAGGTCAAGTCCCGAGTTTAGCAAAGCTCACTGAGACAACATGACATTGAGTGGAAAATCTTTTTGTCAAATGTTTATGTAACGCAAAATATAATGAGGAAAACAAAAGTTATTTTCAATTCAAAATCCATGATGCATAGAAGATAAGTTTACATAGTGAAGGTGATAAAAATATTGACAATCGATGTTGGCGGAAAACCTCCTGTGCACACTAGTACTATGTTGAGTGATTCCATAAATGTAAATTTACCCCCAAGTGTACATAAGCCAGTTCAAATGTAAGCTTTTCTTCTGCCACAAATTTAACAGACTGTGGTTGTCATGTTTGCCCCTAGGTACAAAGTAATATTTGGAAAAACTACGCCTGGCTACTAAAAGTATTAGAGAAGAAAGGTCAACTGAAGTTGTTAAAGGAAACAGCGTGAAAGCACCTCCTATACTGCTTTCTTGGGGTGACTGAGCCAAGAAATAGTGAAGGCCTGGTCAAGAAAATCCTGCTTATCAAACCTTTTAGTTTATTCAACCTTCCACCGTATGCTCCAAAAAAATACTCTAAGGTTCCTTTTTTTTTTTTTAAGAGAGTTAGCAACTGTCCCCCCTCCCCCACCAAAACAAAACAAAACAAAACAAAACCCCCACCAAACCAGTGTGGTCTCACGGCGCTAATAGATCTCACAGAAAATACAGCCAGGGAAGGTCACTCACTGGGAAGGCACGGTAGCAGCATAGCATATTCGACCACAAGGCTGAGCAAACTGTTTTCTCTACAGAGCCAGAGAACAAATATTCTGGAATCTGGAGGTCAAGAAGCAAACAGAAGATATTGTGTAGATACGTAAAAACTTTCACTAGTTTTTACCATCACAATCTTTATGGACACTGTAATTTAAATTTCATTAATTTACACAGTTTCCAAATATTCTTCTTCCCTTCCCACCCCAACCCCAACCATTTAAAATGTAAAATCCATTCTTTGCTTGCTGGACAAAAATCAGACTGATGATGGATTCTGCCCAAGAACTATAGTTTGCAGTCCTGTACTGTAGCAGACCAAGAGGTCGCAGGGCAAAATTCAGCCACGGAGTCAGAGTATCTGACATTGGTTTTCCCTCAAAGTTTATTTAAAACACCATAAACATCAAGGTGCATTGAAACATTCCAAATTCTCTTTTAAGAAAATCAGATTATCTCCTTCATCCGGTAGCTGATGTTCACATTCTGGATTTATTTTAAGCATCATCTTAGCTGTAGACGTTGCACTGGTTTTGTATGATAAATGCAGACAGGAGCAAAGTGGGAAACACACATTAATCAGTTTCCATTACCATGACGAGCAATGGCATTGGGAAAGCATCTGATGTGAGGTGTCTGCTCTTTAACAGCCAGCGACCACCAGCCACCGCTTGTAATGCTCTCCTGTTCTTATCTTGTAGGCTTTCATATCGGACTGGGCAAGACACAGCTAATTGTGACACATGCAGGAACAGTGCATGTATTATCTATAGGTATGTTAACGTTCTCCTCCTCCCACTTTTCTATTATGAGTGACAAATGATGTTTACCCACAAATGCAAGAATCCTTGGGGGTCATGCTGGGATGATCATATCAGACACAAAGGAAAGGGCTTTCCCCGACCATCATTCTAAGCTACTTTTAAATACTCAACCCCAGGTATATGATCCCAGGATGAGGGAGAGCTTGAACTCGTTGATCTTGCAAATGCATCTTAGTGGTTTCGAAAACGGGTGTAAGTTTGATGGCCTGCTTCCTCGGAATCGATAGCCATGAGCACTGTACTGTGTGTTCCGGAAAAGCTCTGAAATATAAGCCCTTCAGATGGTATAGATCAAAGGCTGCAAACCACACTGGATGTGCTAGGAATACCACGGACGAACCCAGGTTGCTTGCAGTAAATGCGCAATTTATTTCCTGAGGAACTCACAGAGACTGTCGCACTGGCATCCCTTGGGACATAATCCCCCGTCTAGATCCCAAGCATCTGTTTATTATGTTTTTTTTAATTTAAACTTTGTTTAGATTACTCACGTTGACAAGAATACAGCAGAAACTTTCAACAGGGTAAAACCATGTTAGGCTTTCTGGTGGTAATTTAGGATTTTCAGACAGAGTCACAACCTTCAGAGAGGTTATGGTCTTTCTTCTTCTCGGAAATGTGATTGTCACAAACAAAGTGAGAGAGGACTGAGAGATGTTAGGATTGAGTTCATTGTGTAAAATGAAGCTTGCTGGGCAATTTTAGTTGACTACTCAAAAACAATTCTAACTGCATAGTTATATATCTAGAAAGGTGTAAAAGAACTCCCATCTCACCCCCACCAACAAATACACCTTCCAGAAAGATCTTCAAAGTTACCATCCTCTCATCAAAAAGGTAGAGGCAGAGAGAGGGTGCAAATGTCTTCAATATGGCAAAAAGCTTGAGTCCACACAATCCTGGACCCAGCACATATCTCCAGTCTTGGCAGAACATTCCAGATAGGGCTCAGGCTCTTTAAAAGCGGAGCTGGGTCACTTGGTGACCTTCTCTGGGACCAGGCAGAAGAAACCAAAGGCAGACATGAGCACCAGATGTCACACTAGCACATTCTTTACTGCAGAAGTTCTCAACAAAGGGCAATTTTGCCTCCAAGGGGACATCTGGCAAGGTCTGGAGGGAGATATTTTCAGCTGTCACAACTAGGGAGGTACCACTGGCATCTAGTGGGTAGAGGCCGGGGATGCTACTAACATCCTATAAAGAATAGGACAGCCCCACAACAAAAACCCATCCAGTCCAAAATGTTGGCCATTCCGAGGCTGACGAAGCCTGCTGTGCCAGAACCATCGCCAGGTTAAGGCCCACAAAAGGCAGAGGTCAGCTGCTGAGGCCTCGTGGCAGGATGCAGGGAGCCGGGACCCCTGAGCGGGAGCCCAACCCAGCATGTCAGGCCTCCTGATTGTCCTCTGCTATTAACAAAGAGGAAGGTGAAAAGAAGCAACCAGGCAAGTACTGTGTGTCAAGAACTTGCACAAATTGCAAATTACCTCCTCAGAGACCACTACGTATCAGCGAAGTTTGGTTACTGGGAATATTTTTACTACATTCATATCGTGGAAGAGAATTTAGGGTCAACAGCGAAGGGATGTAGCTCTGACATAAAATAACCCTTCACCAACATTAGTCATTAGGAAAAGCAGTGAAGAATGTACAGTGTCTGTCATATACCCTCCCCATTTGGCTTTCGTTACTCAGGGAGCTACTGGTCACCCAGTCTTTTAGCACAACAGGGCAGAAGTGAGGAGAGATTTTCAGAGAAGGTTCAGAGTGAGTTTGATGGGCACAAACCCATTTAACATTTTGTGGGTGATTGAAAAAAGAATTTATTAGGACACTCTCCAGTGTAACTGATGTAATTTAAGTAAATTTAGCTCTAAATCCAGAAGTAACTTACATTAAAAGTGATATTAAAAGTGATTTAACAAGCCTGTGAGGAACAAAAATTGGTCTTTTTTCAGGAATTAGCTTTGAGTGGTTGCTATTTAGAATTGGCTCAGCCAACAATCTGTAGGAATTCCAGTATACCAGCTACTGGCCCACTTTCTGAAAGAACTTTGAGTGTCTCAGAACCACAGGAAATTGCGAATAATTGAGCAAAGACTTGCCAGATAGAGGGACTGGGGCCATTGCGATCACTGTGCTTACCTCTTACAAAAATGGGAAAATGCATGTCCACTCACAGAGACCTTCTCGTCAAGAGATGTGACAGCCAGGAAGGTTGGCCTGGGGATGTGCATCTCTGCCAGGCGCATGGGAGGAACCACGCAAACCCCCACCAGCCCTCTCTCTAAATGAGCCGAACATCCCTGGGAGCAGGGAGAGGTGGTAGCAGAAAATCGGGAATTTTAGATCTCTCGTTCAGGAAAGTATTTTAAAATCTCTCCTTCAGGATGACAATTCCCCAGCCCCCAAGCTTGTGCTGCACACAGAAGCTACTCTAGAAGGCCTAACAGCAACATTTCAGCTGGACTCATAGAGTCAGCCGTCCAGCCACGAATCCAAAACGAGGACCCTGCTATCACTGACATGCTGAACACACACAGTTCCTCAAGCTCTGGTCGCAGCTCTCCTGTCCCTTTATGTTAGAAGTCATTAAAACGTAACAGTTACTAACTTTCACAAGGTTATATGTCAACAAAAAATTTAAAAACTCTGTATGCTGGTTATTGACACTGGACCAGAGGTTTCTGAGCTCCATCGATGGTAAACATGCCTGCTCACTTCTGGTCAACTCATGGAAAAAACAGTCAAAAGGAAATCATACACTTAACCTGTTAATTTAATCTGAATCCTATAAAGGGAGCTCTTGTGTTTACTTGGTGTAACATTATGCCAGTCTTCTGAGAGGCGGCCCAGATGTTTTCTGGGAATGCAGGCACCCCACTAGAGTTCCAAGGGATTCTCCACGAACCATCTTGTGAGGGGATCTGATTTCAGAAAGCTTCTAGATCCTGATTTGCCCCTACCTTTTTCACACTTGATATCTGGCAACACCCTCCTCTGTCCGAAGCATCTAACACAGAAATAATTCTCTCTTGACTAAGTATGTTGGTTTATGTAACATTCAAATAAATCACATCATTTCAATGATAGGCACCAAGGGCACACACATATCCAAACACAACATCCTCCTGGTGAGCACAAAGTTGCAGAATAAGAACAGAGACACCTGTTCACCAGGAGTGTCGGCCCGTGTGGGTATCAGTTACATCACGGGGGGTGGGGACCACATGGGTAGTTAATCCAGGACAGCTGGTAAGGGACTTCCATCACACTATCGGGGTACCAAAGGCTAATATAACAGAATGGAGGAGATACTGGTCTGGTTCTTGGAAGACTTCCATCTCTGTGAGTCTGCTCTGATGGCTGACAGTTGTTGATATGCCTAGATTCGTAACTTCCCTATCACAGGGCTCCCTTTGGTCAAAAAGAAAGGGGGGAAAGGGGAAATTAGCCAGGTGATTTCTCAGTTTTCAGTCAGCTGTATTAATCCTCAAATGTCAAATGCTTCACAAAGAATAGAGGTTTCTTTGGTAGAATAGCATTCAGAACTCATTAGTCCTTTTGCAGGAGAAAGCACCGGTTTGGGGGACCCTGCAGCACCGCACCTGGGCAGCCACAGCACCCCAGAAGTAGAGGCCCAAAGTGAGCCAGAGAGAGTGTCCAGATTTCACAGGCTTTAGGATTTAAGTCCATTTCTTCTCACTGAGGAAACTTGCAAACAAGTCCTCCTTCAATTCCTGCACACTGTTCTACAGACAGAGGGACCTGTCACCAAGGGGCAAGTTAGCTCAAGGTCAAGGTCCTTGCAGTTGGTTCCAACCATTGTCCTTGCAGGTGGTTCCAAGCTCTCAGATCCTAGACTTCAGAAATATTCCTAGGAGTCACCATACCACCATCTTGGCCACTCTTCTTGGTCTTTTCCCATGGGATGCCTAGAGTACCTTGAGATTGAGCAGGTTAAAAGATTTTCAAAATAAAGAAATTTTTAAATGCCAAAAGACTGTGGTTATCCCAGAACTGGCAGAACAGAAGGGGCCATCATTGCTGCCATATCCACATGTTGCAATTTGTCAGACCTGTTCACCAGCAGGCAGAGAGCCCTGGAGGTCAATGAATGTGACCCCACCTGTCTTGCATTTACACTTGAAACCCAATTACCCTCTCCGAGCGGCATAAGAATCCACCGTGTTTCCAGTAACAGTTGGCCCAGGGAGACGCAAAGGGTGCCCTGCTCAAGACCTGGCTGCCTGCAGTTTTATCAAGATGGTCCTGTAATAAATGTGTACCTTTGCCATGAGCAGCGGTACATATTTCTCTGTAAAAAATAAGTCTGTCGTGGAAATATACAGGACTTGGAAGAAACATCAAAAGGACAAAAGGTCCTGAAGCAATTTCACGGAAACAAAGATGCCAGGACCACAAGCCAAAGGTAGGCAACATCAGCCTGCTTACAGCCTGCTGCTCAGGCACCGGGCGCCCCAGAGCTTGGGGCTGAACCCCGACTCTCTCTCTTGGGCGGGGTGTCCAACAAATCTCTATGCCATGTGGGACAGCACAAGGGATCAGGTAGGTCCCTTCCAGCTCTGAAAGCTCATTGAGTCAGGGATTTACAAGTGATTTACAGCAGCAGCGAGTCTGAGCATCCACAGAAAGTATACATGGAAGGAAAAGTGTGGACGGTCACAAGGCATTTCTCAACTGAGGAACATCCCTTCCTGCATTGGCAAATCGATCTTTGAAGAGCCGAACCACCATTCCTGGGCAGCAAATCGATTGCCCTGCTCGCTCTAGTCCACGGAAACCCCAAACATCAAAAGTGAGATTTCTCATACCTGGGAATTTGGAGGTGGTTGACATGATTACACTTTTTCCTAAAATAACATCCCTGGATTGTTTGTGATCTGGACCAGTTGTGAAATTCTAATTAAAGACCGTCTCGGCATGAACCAAGATTAAAAGAGATCCAAATTTCAATTTTCTTTAGTAAAACTTTTCTGGCAAATCATCCATATTTCCTGTCACAATATGCTGTAATTATTTCAGAGAATGTTTAGAGACAAATTACTAATATAATCTTTGCTCAAAAGCAGTTCAAAGTCCTTTGTACCCAGCCTATCTTGGTTAATTCTCTAGGCAGACAACTCTGCTGAGTCACGCTACTGATGATTCACCTTTTGTTCAGATTGGGTTTCAGGAAGGAACAATGAAATACACCATTCCCCTCCCTCACTGAAGTGGTTAATTTATAAAATAATACCACAACAAAATGGCTCGAATTCAAATTTGTACACATTTATGAAAATAGCATGTGCCAAACTCAATTCAAAGGCTTTGGGGAATGAAAGCAAGACTCAAAAGATAATAATGATGCTGATTCAGATTCATGACATAGAATCTTTACCAGAATTTAATTTTTTCCTGTAAGTGTTAGAAGTCCCACCGTTAGTTGCAAGACCTGAGGCCACTGTACCCTCTAGGAAGATACTGCCCACACCTGCTCCATTTCTAGACATCCAAGCCACCACACAGCTGGCCTCCAGGGACACTAATGACATGGGGGGACAGTCAGGAGAGGCAGGAATGTGGATGGATAGGAATGCTGTGGCTCTGCTTTGTTTTCAGCACCACCGAGGGAGGGATCTTGCATGATGTCATGTTGTCTTTGTGCTAATTTTATCATATGATATGATCTATTGGTGGTTAAGCATGGGCAGGATTTAAGACAACCATTTTGATAAAATACCCAAGCCCTTTCCATCTGATGCTTATATGCATTTCTGCAGCAAGCATTTCCATGGGACTCCTAGGAAATGACAGGCTCCACCCCAGTCACTGGGAGATGGAAAGGAGTCCAATCTGATGGATGATAACCCCATGCATACGCCCTATGGTAAGACACGGGAACAAAAGAGCTCTGACAAAGGGGAACCTCCTTCTGCCACAGATACAAGGAAGAAAGTCAGATAAGAAGGAGCTGAAGGAAGCTGGGATGTTCTACCTGGAAGGGGGCCGACGCGGAGGAGGCAGGATCATCTTGGAAGGACACCAAGGAGGAGGGTTCAGATGTGTGCTCTAGAGCCCGCCCCTCTGGCTGGAGTCAGGAACGACCAGCAGGAACTAAGGAGAGAAACAGCCAGAGCTTCCCCAAGCATGGAAGGGGATGCCTCACTGCACGTGCACATTCATCTTTACAGCAGCTGGGAACTTTCTAGAACCTCGCAATCTCTGACTGTTCATAATAGACAGTTCCCAAATTCTGCACGTTTTTTTCCAAAATGACTGGAGGATTTCAGCAAAGAGGAGTAGTTACCCTCCCATGAGACTGAAGGAGAAACTCACAGAATAACCAGTGGCATTTTTTTAGACCATCCTTGGTAATTCATAGCATCGCCAAAAAGAGCATGACATATGAGGATGCGGAGTTTCTAGATAAGATTGTGCACAGAAATTTTACTGATTCTGGTGTGGTGCACAAAGTGCAAAGAGCTGGTGAGGGTGACGCATGATCAGGATAGCCACCAGCACAGAAAGCTTCATAACTAATGAAGTCTTATTGTTAAGAGGGGTAATTGCATTTGTATGCAGAAATGGTGCCAAATCTAGCCTGTCCAGAGCCCACTTGGAGTGGAATCTCTATAGCCTTTGTCATTTAGTGATTATCTCTTAGTGGAAGTGCTCTTTCCAGTCCTGCTCTAATTACCGCCACTTGGTGTAGATTCAGTTCTTTAACAACATGAACTGATGTGGAGGAAATTAGCCTTTTGTCTAATATTTAGTGCTCTGTTCTTAGTATTTACAGTGAATGATGGGCTGGGAAGAAGATGACAAAAAGGAGTCCCTGGATAATACTTTATGCAGTGTGATTCTGGCATAAGGAAGTATTTTTTTAATAGAGTAAATTAAAAGTCAGGAAAAAAAAAGATTTAACGGACCTCAGAATTCTCCCTGAAAATTCCCAAAGCCAATAATGCATGTGTTTTCTATTCTATCAGAATTTTTAAAGCATATGATTTCTCTCCCCTCCCCCAATATACATGGGTTTAGGCTTTTGTAATGTTTAGTAATACCTTAATTCTAATACGCAACTCTGATAGAGTATATGCTGGAAAACCGAAAACTGATTACTGATCTCAAAGTACTATTTCTAAAGCAATCAGTTAAAATGTACTCAGGAGAGAAAAGCTGTTTATATTTATACCCCTCCCCTTAAAGCCCTCACCCTTGGTTACGCCCAAAGGGAATAGTTAAGGAGGCATTCACTGATGTCCAAAACTGCTGGGGGGGAGTCGCACTGTCAATATCATGAGAAAACAGATGTAATTCATTTTTATATGAATATGGAGATATTTCTAGGGGTTCGATGTAGGTTTGGGTCCCTACCAAATGCCCTGATTTAGATCCTTTGAAATTCCACAGGGAACACAGTGACTAGAGAAGACAGTGGTTGCTAGGGCCACACAGCTGACTCTCCTCTCCCATCAGTCATTCTGAAAGAGCTCCTCTCTTACATATAGCATCCCTGGAGGTGCAGTGGGGAGCCTGGGGTTTAGATGGACACTGGTGACACCAGAGGACACATACAAGGAGCTAATGGTTTTCTGGTCTGTGTGATAAGACTGTCATTACTTCCTATCAGTGCAGATGGCATTCCTCAGCCCAGATTTGAAAAGAGAGAGAGTTCCATGGAGCCTCTAGAATTTGAGTCCTGGGTTGGTGGCTTGGGGGGGTGGGGGGGTAGGTCAGGTTGCTTTGCACACTACCCCCAGCACCATGACCCCAGGAAGTCATTTGTCTCTCTGGGCAGACAAGTGCCCAGCTTCAAAATGATAAAAGCATATGAGGTGATGGCCAAGGTAATGGCCAACCTCACTCTGGTCCCCTAACCTGGTGTTCTCCCCTGGCACCTGCCAGACTCACTATAACCAATTCTGGGGGGTTGGGTGTCTTCTCCTTTTAACTGAAGTTACAATGCACTTCCTGCCCAAAGACAAAAACTCATGATCTTCATTGAGGCCAGGGACAGCAGCATGTTAGCAGGCTATATGTCATAATTACTGTTCCCTTGTGACTACAATGTATGATCTTTGTGCCTTGCTAGGCGTGTGGTGTAAGATATGCTTAATATACATCCAACAGTCTCGTTAGTGATCTGGTCCCTTTCTTACTTGAGAAATTATTATGGGCAGAGGTTATAAATAGGGCTTGAGTCTTTACACCTTGACCTCTCTGGGCTACAGTTTATGAGAGGCTAAAACATGGTTCCTTGATCCTGGTGCATCTGGCCAGCCCATAAATTCGGGCTCTTTGATGAGACTGGGTGCAAGACCAGAATTTGTACTCCAGAGGAAGTCGTAACCATGGTGGAGATTGAGGACAGAGCTTAGCTAAGCAGCAAGGAGGGGACTATTGTCCAGTACACTCAGGATAAAGAACCATTCAGAAAAGTCAATGTCTAACAATAACTTGGGCTATCATAGCATAATTATAGCTAGGATAACAGACTAGTGTTTTCAGTTTTTATAACTATAATCATAATTTCCTTGCCAAAGCATACCAGGAAAGAGGGGCAGATCTTATAGTTTAGGGATTAATATTACTGAATACTCCTCTACTTCTGGTATTTTACATCTTACAGTGATTCTATAATTTGGCTTATGCACCTACTATGTGAAATAATGGTGAGTGAAGGATCCAAAGTTATGATGAATCATCTCTATGTTCAAAGTGTTAAAAAGCTGGTAATACAAATTATTAATATTTGACACTATTGGCATGGGATCCACAGATAATATATAATATAGGTATATAACACATAGGCATATTTTGTAGACATATATTCATTTCGATGATGTTATAAGTGTAAAATAAAAACAAGAACAGTAGCATTCTGCAGAGGTCAGAAGTGACGGGATCTGGGTTCAGTTCATCAGTTTACTTCAATTCAGTAACAAAGCATGTTCTGAGCCTGACACTGTACTAAATGCACCTCAGACATAGGAGGAATTAAATAGGGTCTGCCCCTCAAGGAGTTCAAAGTCATGAGAAAAAAAACAGCTACAATCCAATGTGAGATGGACATGCTCTAGTAAAAATGCAGAGACAACGAGGCCTGAGGGGCAACTTGTTCCAGACAAGTTTGGACAGGAAGGAGGGCGGGCAGATGTGGTTATCCTGGAAACTCCACAGAAAGAAGAGGTCATGTAGCTGGGCTGATGGATGAGCAGGACTTTGCCAAGGAGTTTCAGGATTTCTGAAGGTGACTCTGGAAGGTAACTGGGAAATTGGATAGGGAGAGGAGGGGGGAGAGAGAGATGGGGGAGGGGAAGAGAGAGAAAGGGAGAAGGGAGAGAAGGAGGGGAGAAGAAGAGGGGAGAGAAGGAAGTGGAGATAGAAGGGAGACAGGGAGGAGGCAGAGAAAAGAAAGCAAGCCCACTGCTTGGCAGTTTCAATGGTCAGAGGGAAAATTTCTAAAGGTCTCGACAAGGGTAGTGGAGGTGGGCCCAAGAGGAAGGAGGCTGGAGCCTGCTGAGGGCAAATCCACTGACCCAGCTGGTGGGATCAAGCAGAAAGAACTAATAGGGCTTGATGCCAAGGTGCGTGCCTTTGGCCACCTGGATGAATGCTGGCTGTAGGCTGTGGCTGAAAGGAGGCAGTAGGCTGGAGGAAAGATTTGATTTTGGATATGCTGGATGTATGATGCCCCCCCCCGCCCCCGATAGTCAAATGGCAATGCATTTGGGGAGAGTATGATGGCTGTTTTGGGTCGCGGTTCTTCAACTACCTGGAGGTGTGGCCAGGGTCATGTATGGAAACCAAAGGCCCAGAAGGAAGACACTTCCTAAGTTCTCCCAGCTGGCTAGGGAAAAACAGCCAGTCTGAAAACTCAGAGCCTAACCTTGGGCTCCCTCTTAACAACACCGGAGCTGTCCATGGTGCTGATGTGGAGCCCTACCGATTCTAGCTATATACATAAAGCATTGCACGTTGGGAAACATGGTCAGTCCCATCCATATCTACACAGCAAAGGCCAGCACATACCCTGATGTGCTGTGTTTCTTTGTACTCGAGCTTGTGCCACGGAACGCCCACGTGGTAGAAGAGTGCATGTCCACCACCGTTTCACAGCCCAGCAAGCTCAGGTCCCCAAAGGTGAGATGATTTAACCCACGGTGGCAGAGCGAGTCAGAGAGCCCAGATAGTGCCAGGGGGACTCTGCGATCTAATTCAGGGAGAATTAAAAGCAGATGCTTCTGCTCTGCAGTCTACGGAGCCCACCGACATTGCTGAGGCTGGAGAAGAAATCCGAGAGTTCAGGTTTTCCTCCACACTCCAGGAAAACACATGTCCTTGGGAGCCAAACTCACTTGCGTTCAACTCCTAACTGCTCCACACAGAGGAGTGAAGAATAGGATGTTTTAACTACGTTCCCCTTAAATTAACTTGAGTTGGCGACAGTGTGCTAAGGAAACCGTGGCGAGGTCCAAGTATTTATAGGAGCATCAGACAAGCAGAGCACTGACTGGAGAAGCTACAACCGCACTCCTCTGCACAGGGAGTTGGGGGTAGAGGTGTTACTACAAAGCTTAGCAGAGTCTCTGGGAAGAAAACAAAGCTTGGGTGCCAGCTGACAGAGCAGCCTAAGATTTAGGACACAATTTTATTTCTTTGGAAATGTACAGAATAATCATTTTTTAAGAAAAGCCCCTATACTTAAAACTTGCATTTTTAAAATAAATTTTTTGATGTTTATTAATTTTGAGAGAGAGACAGACAGACAGACCGTGAGCAGAGGAGGGGCAGAGAGAGAGAGGAAGACACAGAATCTGAAGCAGGCTCCAGGCTCTCAGCTGTCAGCATAGAGCCTGACGTGGGGCTCCAACTCACAAACCATGAGACCATGACCCGAACTGATGTCAGATGCTTAACCAACTGAGCCACCCAGGTGCCCCCAAAACTTGCATTTTTAAAAGATTAACCAAAGAAATTGACTCTACAGCCCATTGTTTTAATCATTTATCACAGTGGGTCACGTGGAGTAGGACACACGGCTTCTCAAAGGCATGAGCTACTGCGTGATTCTATTCACATGGAGTTCTCAACACAAAGCGTTTGGTGAAACGGTCCGGATGTCTGGCGGGATAAGGGGAAACAGGCAGGGAAGGGAGAGATGTCAAGGTAAATAACAGCAGCTCCTGGGGACATATGTCTTGGACACAGGCCCAGGACTTCCGGGCACTCTGTCTCACCCAGCACAATCTGCAGTCTGGGTTCTGCTCAAGCATGAAAGGAGAGAACACCTAGCACAGGTAAGGCTGGCCTGGCCGCAGCCCCTTCACGTTCATGCTTCTGAAACTCAAGAGTCAGGACTTTTTCTAGACTGCTTATCCTCCTGACAAACAGCGTTCCGCATGACCTACGTCTCCCCGTAACAGTGCACCAGATGCTGTCTGCAGGAGATGCGTGCCAATCCCAGTAGGCTCCTCCCTCGTGTGTGCTGCTGGGCACACAGACCCCGGAGGGTTTGGGGAGCGGTGGAAACCCCCAGCCGAGTCCACGGACCTGGACCATGAGGTCTACAGCCCAGACTTGGAATACAAACATTCCCACCTGCTCATTCCACCAGGGGTAAGTCTCTGAGCTGGAACCGCTCTTGGGGAAGCAGGACCAAACTACACAGTGGAGGCCGGTCACCCTTGACAAGGTGGAAATACTACCCGCACCTCCACCTCGGGCCCAGGCCTTCCTCCAACTCATGGAAAGAATGAATGCTACTCCTGACTTCCCCTGAGCAGAGCACTGAGACAGCCAGTCACTCAAGAGCATCTGCTGACCCTGCCCATCCTTTCCAAGATCTTACTGCAGACTCTTCCAGAAAAAAAGAAGTAGGATCTGAAAGTGTGGGGACCAAGCTCCAAAAAGATCCTTGTGTATGTTGCAGAAGACGTTTCCCCATCTTCTTTGATGAAGTCCTGATAGAATGGAGCCAGGGCAGGGACCACCCAGAGTGGGCTCACAGCAGTGTCTCTGGGGAAGCCCTGTTTGTCTGTGGCGAGGAGTGGGCTCGGTGTGGGAAGAGCGAGGGGGCACGGGGCATGGCCCATAGCACTGACTCCGCCGGAGCAGCCCGGGACAGCTGGGACTAAAGCCAAGGTGACTCTGTCTTTTAAGGCTCTGCACTCATTCGTTAAGTCAGTAAATGTTATGTAGTCAACTGCCATGATCGAGGCCCTGCTGTGCATGCTGGGAACAAGGGATGGGACCACATTCCCCCAGTCCTTGCACCTGCATTTGGGGGAGAAAGGCAAAATGATATGGAAACAAATCATTATTCGTGGTGAGGGCAGAGAAGGAGCAAAGACAGGAGCAGTGAGAGGGGATCCGTCAGAGGCAGCTGGAGAATGAGGAAGTAACGTGTACCTGGGGGACAGAGGGACGAGGAGTGGCTGGCTATGGCAGGGCCAGGCGGGGAGAGAGTAAAAGCCACGAAGACAGTAGTGTCGTCAGAAGTGGTGACCACGGGGTCTGCCAGGCAGCCGCAGGGCCCCATCCCCACACCGGGTGCCTCTCAGGGCACTGCCTGTCCCCCAGGCACTGGACATCTGGATAACTCACAGGGATGGGGTCTGTGTGCAGAGTCCAAGTGCTCAATGTCCACTGGTGGCTTCTGTCCAAGTCCTCTGCTCTAGACAGGACAGCAGGTGCTGCTTCTCTCTGGCCATTTGGCTAAGACTAAAGGGACCTCTGCTCTGTGTCAGCCAGAGTTGGCCAGATGACTAACCTTCAGACACTGCCCTCTCCAGCCAGTTGTCTGCCTCAGATCAACCCAGTGACTTGGTGTGTTCCTTCCACAATGACGAAAGGCCCCCAGGGGACCACAGTGTACACGGTACTACACATCATGTGTCTGATAGCCAGGGCACCCCGCTCCACAGGCAGATGTACTGCCACGCATGAGTGACAAGGGGGGAGGCGGGGCATGGCTCAAGGTCACTGCTGCCCTCATCGCAGGCTTTCCCAGGGGGCATCCGTGGCCATAGGCACTCCCTCCATAAAGAAGCCTGCTCCAGCTCCTGCTCCTGCGGGCAGCTTCTCAAGCGATGGGGGAGGGCAAACAGGAATCAACTCGACAGACAGAGTCGAGTCATTTTGTTAACAAGAACTCAGATTAGATTACTCTGTGATTACATGGTTCCTCGGTGTGATAAATTGGTTAATAACAGGATTCCCAATGAAGCTGCTTAATGGGAATTCAATAATTAGAGGTACCCAGAACTGTACTGTCGGCCTAAGAAATGCTGGCACCCGCCTGCCCATCTAATAACTCAAAACCTATCTGGGACTGTTGAAGTGGTTATGATCTGGAGAACACGCTTTCAATAGGAATCAAGCGCCTGATAAAATTACCCTTTTGTACCTAACTTACCACGTTGGATACCGCAGCATCTCACAAACTCAATTACAAGGTCCTTGTTTTCCTTGCTAAAGGTCCAAGCCGAAGAATGCTTTAATAGCTAGCTTTATCACTGCTGGCTCTCGTTCCCGTTATGAAATTAGTGATCAACAGAGAAGGATTAAATAGTATCTGAATTGCAGCTTGGAGTTCAGGAAACTTTTTCAACGACTTTTCTCTGGTGGGAGGGAAATCCTTACCCTAGGGCAGTAATTATTACACTCCTTGAAGGAAAGGACACTGAACCTGGCGACACAGGAGCAGGGGCCTGTCAAAGCCGCCCCGGCCCCCGCAGCAACAGCAGGACCAAGCGGGATGCTGGGCCTGTTCTTCCGACCACAGCACGTTTGCACTTCCCACGACTGCCCTTAAGAGGGACCGTGCCTCCATTATTACATGTTCTAGATTAGCAAGACACAATGAGTCTTGCTTGTGAGCTTCCCTTCTCCTTCCTACAAACTGCACCGTAACTCAGAAAGGCCCTTTGAAATGAGAGCGGGGGGAATAATTCTAGCTTTGGGAGCAGGGGTTATTAACTAGCCATGAACTTTTCTGATGATATTTTAAATTTTTCCAGTAGTACTAGTATAATCTTCGGTGATAAGAAAAATGGGGCGGTAAGTTTAAAACATAAAATCGCCCAAGAGATGGGTCTTGAACTTGTTTTTAAAACTCCAGATAATACAGCCTTGCTGTTTTGTCTTTCTAAAATGTCAAAATTTGGTGAGGATTAATGGTTCTCCAAATCAATAGGATTTTGTGTTTATAAACGGTTTATGGCTCCAATGGATATACGATGTTATGAGCTCATGTATTATCATCATCGCGGAGCCTTTACTGAAATCCACTGACATTTAGTCAGCATCCAGGCCAGACCTGAAGGAGCACAGAGCGTAATTCTCTAGAGGCTGGTGCCCACATGCAAATAATCAGAGGACAGGGGCAGAGAGAAGGGAGACAAGGCTCCTCACTCCTGGGACCACCACAGGAAAGTGTGAACTGGGACAGCCTATCCCAAAGGCCAAGGGGATCCCCTAGAAATTAGCTAGTGGGGGGATCATCAATGGGCTTTCCAAAGCCATGAGGAGAAGCTAGGACTCCAGACAGGCTGCAGAGGCCTGTGGAGAAATTTCATAAGAAACGATCGCCTTCAGTCCTGTCATTCTAACACAAACATCATCACCACTGCCCCCAGGCCCCTCCACATGGATACGTGTCTGCACACTTTGGCTTCAGCAATGTAATTACGATTTGGGGTTATTGTCACCCAACACCATGTTCTTGCCTGAAAATTGTCTTTGATCACAAGTGAGTACTGTTTAATGGCCTTGACCCCATAAACACACTCTTTTCCCCAAGGTTGGATATTGTGGCTCCCAGCAGTCTGGCAGGTGATGAGGTTTTGCAAGGAGACCACGAGCCAGGGTCATTTCATGCCACAGTTCTTTGAGGTGAGATCCATGGATTTCTCTAATCTTATGAAAAGGTACGCAGGCACGGGGCCTTCGCGTCCCTGTTCTCTATGTGCGAGGATGACCCCCAAACACTCATACTTTATCTCTTCCGTGACGCACGTGTGTGCAGTCTACGGACCAGCAAAAGGGTTATTCAGATGTCATCTTTTTCATTTCAACAAACACATTACCTACACTGACACCAACAGGGTACCTTAATAAAACTTCAAAGACTCACATCGAAAGCAAGTAAGTGATTTTCAAAGAAAATGAACCTGAGAGAGTTCACAGTGACACAGAGCTACAATAGATCACACCTGACTGCTTCCTACCGAGCCAGAAAATCACATGATAAACATAACACCAATGATCATTATCCCCCGTAGGATGGCACCACAGTTTGCTGTCACTAAGGGGGATCTTTATATAGGAAGGACCGAGCACTAAATTCTCCCCTCTCTCTTCTTCCCAGTGTGGAGCTGGACTTTAAGCAGCAAGAAGACAAGCTCCAGCCAGTGCTGAGGAAACTCCATCCTTTTGAGGAAACTCAGGTTGTACCTTTGCCTTACTCTCAGGAGCCCTACTCCGCAACTCCCAAGCAAAAATCCAAACCCGAATCTAAAAAGCATGGAAGATGGAAACTCTGGTTCCTTTAAAACTCATGGTGTTTGGAGTCCCTAAAGGCCGTCTTTAAAACCCACTGGAGTTAAGTAAATCCTTTTCCAAAACGAATAGGATGGAGTGAGCCTCGGCTGGCTCGGCGCCGCCCACTTCCCACCCTGCTTACCAAAAAGGCCTTTTGTACCAACAGATAATTAACAGAAGCAAGGTTGTAAACGTCACACCTTGCCAGCTGCTCTTTGCAGTTCGAGGATGTGGGAGGTAAACTCTGAAATGAAGTTTATGTAGTCAAAGGGGATAAGTAAAAACAATTCAACGCCCCCGCCCCAGATCGGCAAGTATTACGTCATCAGCCTGCAGGACGATGGGCTGTCACTCTGTACACAGCTAAAACTCATAATTATTTTCAAGCCTTTCTTTCTTTCCTTCCTTCTTTCTTTCTTTTTTTTTTTTTAATAATGAGAAGAAAAAGCAAGCCTTATGTTTGCAAAGGACTTCATTTTTATGTTTAATTTTGCAAATAAGCAGGGGGCGAGTGCACTTTTCAGCACATCAAATTCCGGAGAAAGCACAATTTTTTCAAGTGGTCGGAGACCATAAATAATCTCTCAAATGTGACTGTATGTATATTTGCCTTCATGTGCTGTAGCGCTAAGCCAAGTGACCACGTCTCAGTGTCACATTGACACCTCAAACTTCCCATTCTCTTCATCTCCAGCCCTGTGACATGTTTACTGCTCATTTTCCAAACGGCCAGCAGCCAGGAGTCCCCCAAAGTCAGGACATGCCTTTAATCACTGCAGTTGACAGGGTCAGAGCTCTCGGACACTAAGCTTTCTTAGATCTCATTTTTAATCTTTGGGTACCCAAAGGCCAAATGATAAATTCTGGCAAGAATCCGAAGACACACATAGAGACACACAATGGATAGTACAGTCACCAATAAATCAGGGGTGTTCTCTGCCACCGGAAAGCGTTTCTGTGGATCAGTCTCTGAGATGTTGTTCATCACCAAAAGCATAGCCAGACGTTTGATACGATTGGTTATGCTCTGTAACGAGCGTGGAAGACCTGACCATCTCAAAGAGAAACCGCGTCTTTAGTTTAGCTGCTAAACAAACACACTTCGCATCACCTCCATTGAACCTATTAGTCAGTTGTACTAAATGACATACCTAGGGGAAAGCTGTGAATCAAATGTTTTTAGGTATTTTTTAAATAAACAGTGACACTTAGAGTTCTCTTTTGATTACACATTGCAATATAAATCTTAGTTCCTTTATTTTTTCACTCATTATTTTGCACCTTTGCAAGTATCTTTTTTACAGAAATCAAAAGCCCCTAGTCTAGGAAGGACTTGGTCTATCAATTTTCTGCTTTTCACAATAGGAAGTAGGGATCTTATTTTGCCTTTTTTTTGTACAACTTAAATTTTGAATAGTTGTGTGAACGTACAAAAAAACCTAGTCTTCACGTTTCTGTCCGAAAGTTTCACATCTAATCTAGTGCTGACATGCACACCTCATCGATTAGATGCCAAAAACAAAGTGGCGACCCTTGCTAAGAGGGTCTCTATCTGCATTTCCCACACTGGAGCTATTTCTTGCCGTGCATTTTCCTCCTGACTCAACAGCAAATCTATTTTAGTTCTAAGCGTTTCGATTCTACAAGGACCTAGTGATCAGCGATCAGACCTGGACTCGATAAAAATGAAGCGTGTGTCACGTAAGCATTCTTTGGGGGTTGCTCACACTACACTACAGATGTATGCTTTAGAAAAACACGCATCTTTCGTGGAAACACTATGTGAGGATAGAAATCCTTGAATACCAGTAAACAGAATGGAGAAATATTTTTGTGCAAGGAAACGGACAGGCACGTTGACCCGATACCATTAAGGAAGTGCAATTGTTTCGTGTAGACAAAAATTAAAAAAAAAAAATGTGTTTCATGTATTTTATACTGTTTTTAACTAAAGTTATAAAAATGTTTGCAACAAGTTATAGCCCCCTGTGTTTTAAGAATCCCGATAATCTCAAGTGAATTGAAATAAGGGTGTTTAGTGGCCTTCCGATGAGTGCGATAAATCCATCTCAACAAGAGGGCATCCTGGTAAACAGAATGACATCACTGTTTGAAAGCGGTCTAGACCAAAAAAGAAAAAACACATTAAAATTTTCGGAGTCAAAAAGGAAACTGAAGATAAGCTAATCCTCTTTAAAAATAAAACTATCTTCAGAAGAGAAAAAATATTTTCAAAATCATTTCATAGTTTAATTGCAATGTGTCACAGAAGATGCTGATTCTTCTCTTAGAAAGATTTAAGTAAAAACTTTGATACAAAACCAAGGTGAAAAGTACAGTGTTCCCTCATACGTAGATGTACACACGGCATTTCGGATAGAGATTAAATTATTATACTTGTCACTAAGTTCTTTATTAATTTTTAAATAAAAAAAATCAAAGGTGATGTTTTGTGTGGCTACTGAACTTATTTCATGGTCTCAATAATTTGGGAAAATAGAAGTGATCTATGAAAACAATAACAAAGGAAGCGTGCTGGGGCTGCAAAAAAACTTCCTCTAGTGGTCAGGAGAGGACAATGGTCAGGTGGGGGCGGCCTCCGCCTGGCTGGGAGGGGGCAGGGCTGACATGTGGCTTGGCCTGGGCTTTCCAGAGCATGGACTCTGGCAGGGGCTTCGGCCAAGAGGAGAACAGGAAGATGTTTTACGGGCGCAAAGCACCTCTCAGCAGGACCTAGCTACCTCATGTCTAATTTTTAAAGAACCTCAGAGACACAAGTGAACTCATCCGTGTTTCCATGCCAAATCCTGCAACGGTCCCGTGGAGACAGCTTCTCTCCAAATCAGCCACCAAGCAGGTCTCCAGTCCCGGGGGATCGGCCACCTCCTTCTTTTCTTCTTCTCTGGGGGTCGGTGACAGATCTACACGTCACCCCTCCGGCGGAGACCCAAGGGAGAGGCCCCTGCCCCCCTTTTCTGCTGTCTATGAGAACAAGGATGGCAGGACCCCTGAAGGCTGAGACGGAGGCCCTGCTACCCTCACACACTCAGCAGGGAAAAGAAAGGATGGGTGGGGCCCGCGTCCGTGTGAAGGAAGACCCGGTGCGCCAGCTCGCAGCACCTGGGAGATACTCCAGGTCCCACTCTGTAACCATTTTGAGCCGTCTGCTGGTGTTGCCCCAGAGATGCCCTCTGACAAACACGTAGAGACAGCAAAGGACGTTCTGCCTCGTAGGTACTTTCGGAGTGACTGGTGTGTGACCAGCCTCCAGGGAGAGGTCCCAGGGCCTTTGCATCTGCTCTTTGCATTGCAGGCCCTCCCCCAACCCCAGCAGAGTTCAATGGGGAGGAAATCAAGGTGTGGGAAAACCTTTCTCACTTGGAAAGGGTGTGGGATATGGGCAGGACTTTCCCACACCTCCCTGGGGTTACCGAAGTTGCCGTGGAGATCCGAGGTGGGGTGTAAATGCTGTCTGAGTTCATGAACCAGCATCAGGCTGCTCCAATCTCAGAAGCAGCCATGAGTGTGCCCTGCAAGGCCATTCTCCTGCCGGCAGGGTCGTGGGCAGAACTGAGGTACACAGTCGTGGGGGACAACTCAGACTGCGCACCATTGAAACCAAGTGCCTGCTTTGTGTGCTTCGCAGAAGACAGTGAGAACACACCATCAAGAACCAGGCCGTGACTGTCTCCCTCCCACGCCACCTGTAACAGTGCAGCGCGATTATAAAGCCCACCGCGGGGAAACGGACTCTTAGAGAGCATTTTTATCAGCTAGTATTGACTTGATTACTAAGCAAGGCAGCCTTGTTGGCGCGGTGTCGCCTAAAGATCACAGCAGCTGCTTTCCATAGTAATATATCTTCTTTGATCTAGAAAAGCTCTATCACGGGCACATGTGGCACGAGATAGGCGCGCGACCGATTTCTTTCCTGGAGGAGCTACAGGATTCAGAAATCGAGTTTCATGTTGTGAGCTGGTGTTAACTAATCATGCTAGAATGTGCAGCTTATCTTCCGGCAGAGGAGAAGGTCGTGGGAAAGCAGCATACTGCCTTGTAAGTAGCTGGTAATTGATTTAAGACACCTTTGGGGCGCCTGAGTGGCTCAGTCAGTTAAGTGTCCGACTTCGGCTCAGGTCATGATCTCACTGTTTGTGGGTTCGAGCCCCGCGTCGGGCTCTGTGCTGACAGCACTGAGCCTGGAGCTGCTTCAGATTCTGTGTCTCCCTCTCTCTCTGCCCCTCCCTCACTCACGGTCTGTCTCTCCCTCTCAAATAAAAAAAATTTTTTTTTAATTTAAAAAAAAAGACACCTCCGTGGTTTAGTGCGCATATGCAAGACCACAGCATAGTTTACCCACGCAGTGGCGTGGTGTTTATCTCCTCCACAGTATTTCCAGGCAGTGATCAGCCTGGAAACAACACTAGAAAGGTGAGAAAGGCAGGAAGAATTCTGGCACCAATACCGAATGAAAACGAATATTATATTAAAGTCATCACAGCTCACAAGCGCAAGCATGTTAGGCTGTGCTTTTCTAAAAGCCACAGGTCTTTTAAGTAGATTTATTAGCAAACATACAATCACAGACCCTTTTTTTACAACACTCATATAAAAGAGCCAGACACTGTCCATTGGAAACTTTTATAATGTTATTACTTCCTTTTGCAAATGAAGATGAAGAATAGAATTTTTTTACAAAGCACATTCGCACCACAACTCCGTTAGAACAAAGGTCGCAAAAATGAATGTTCATGCATGGACGCGTGGCACATCTCGGTGCAAATATTTGGTCAGGAGTTTTGGTCAAAGGGCTCTCTTCATTGGCAGGCCAGTTCTATTCCTCTCTTTTCCAAGTGAAGAAACATGTCAGCTCAGAGAAAGCCCTGGGTTCTCACTATTAACATCTCCCCCACCGGCGAAGCCGCTCTCCTGATGTGACACACCCCTGCCCCATCAGCGTCCCCCACGGCTGGCGCTCAGCGTGGAGACAGGAGACCTTCCTCACTTGAGTGCAGTGAGTCAGCAGGTGTGCTGGTCAGAGGAGCAAGCAGACGATGGAGGCAGGCTCTTTCCCTTTCCTGAGCCTACCTGGCGAATTTTCCAAGGGAATCCATCCTTAGAAGAGGCACATCTTCATGTTAGTGAATGAGGGATTCCCAGTCTTTGGGTAGGTATCCAGGCCACAGACAAATCCTCAAAAGTCCTTCTCACTCGATTACATTCTTAAAGGCCCCATTAACAGAACGTAAATGTGATCACATGGGAGCAGCAGCAGGACCCTGTATCCAGGAGATGGCCTGTCATCTGATCTTCCCTCACCCCAGCTTTGTGTACACGTGCTTATTCCAGCAGAGACACACGCGTATGGGGGGAGGGGACAGGGTAGCAGGTCACCCCCTAGAAGGCTGGCCATGCCATCTGCCCCCGAGACAAGAGCACCAAACCCAGCATGGCTCACAACCTGCTCAGACCCACACACCATGACTAAGAACACCGTCTAACACCAGGGGCCCCAGAAACTTCCAGAAAGGAAGAGAAGGGGACTGAGGGGGGCTCAGTCAGTTGAACGGCTGACCTCCGCTCAGGTCATAATCTCAAGAATCATGAGTTCAAGCCCTCATCGGAGCCCACTTCATATCCTTTGTCCCTCTCTCTCTCTGCCTCTCTCTCTCTCAAAAATAAATGCTAAAAAAAAAAATTATTCTACGGTGGCAGACCACATTGGCATAAAGATAAAATGGCATTTTCCTTCTGTGGCATGGTGACTACAAGCCTCGTGGGTTAGGGCCTGTTTCCGGCATCCATAACATCTGCAATTCTATACTCGCCAGATGCAATTTTATTTGTTGAAAAAGTATGACAATTAGGATTAGGGCACATTTTTATCCCATGTGTGCCCCAGGATGCGTTCCTTTTCTTTTTTCTTTTTTTTTTCTTATGTATTTTTTTCGTTTTTTTAGAGTTTATTTATTTGAGAGAGAGACAGAGCATGAGCAGGGGAGGTGCAGAGAGAGAGGGAGACACAGAATCTGAAGAAGGCTCAGAGCCTGACATGGGCTCAAACTTGGGAAAGACTCGAGATCATGACGGAGGCCAAAGTCGGATCCTTAACCAACCGAGCCATCCAGGCGCCCCGTGCGCGAGATGCATTCCAATAGCTCGTTTCACATCTGATGCTGAAAGGTATAAAATGAATGAACACAAATGATACACGATCACCTGTGCGGTGTTGAGAAAACACCACAGACACGGATAAAAGGCCCACACTGTACGTCCCTGCTTATCCAATGACATGGGGAGCTCTGCATTTCTCAAGTGCACACATAAATAGACGGGAAAATGGTCAGCCCACAACAGCATTCCCAACTAATTAACACCCCGACGGGAATAGAGCCACGTTCTTCGTATTACTGTTGACAATACTGTGGAATAAATCATGACGTGAAGCATAACTATTCAACACTTTTTATATCACTTTAATTTTTAAATCCATTTCCAGTGATCACTTAGAATCTTTAAGCTGATTCATAGTTGCACCATTTGCATTCTATTTACGCAAACCTGAGTAGCAAGCGCATGAGGATGGAAATATCTGTGTTTTGGGGGAAGGTTACAGCTGACCTACAACAGGTCTGTAGGCCACTGTCTGCTCTCCTTCTCAGGAAGGTCCACTGATGACGTTTCCTGCCCCCCTTGTCAGGGACGCTTTTTTCCCCAGATCTTCCTCTAATCTAAATTCACAGAGCAACAACACTGACATTACGAAGCTAATGCATAAATCTACATCTGCGCAAATCGGAAAAGCAAGGTCGGGCTCACTGAGCAGGGCTGTCTCTCCCTCTGTGGACAGCACAAGGGCTCAAGGTTCCTGGATGACTGAAAGATCCTTCTAGGGGTGCCTGGGTGGCTCAGTCGATTGAGCATCTAACTTTGGCTCAGGTCATGATCTCACGGTTTGTGAGTTTGAGCCACACGTCGGACTCTCTACCTCATCACAGAGCCTGCTTGAGATCCTCTGCCCTCTCTCTCTGTCCCTCCCCACTCGCTTGCTCTCTCTCTCTCTCTCTGTCTCTCTCTCAAAAAAAAATAAATAATAAATAAAAGGATCCTTCTCAACAACTCATTTTAAAAGGTCAACGTCCTTCATGAAAACATCTCAATGTTGTTGTCGCTCACCAAGTAATTACAGCTTATTCAGAATCCATTTTTTCTTTTGCGAGTCTTTCCCTCACAGCCTCGTTGGTTTTAGGAAAGGGATCTCTGGATGCCTTTGATAGATAGTGAAGATGTTGGAATTGGGATGAGTCAGCTTAGGACCTAAATCCCCTTCCTGCTTCTAGAGACTTCTGTAGGAGAAAGTGGGACAGTGGGGAACGGGCCCGGACGCGGGCGGTTTGGTCTTCACCATTCCCAGACAGTGCCGTGAACCCCTGCTCAGTGCTCAGCAAGGACACAACTCCAGCTGGGTAAGACCAAGCACGGGTCCTCCCTGTCACACGCCCTTCTCAGAACATGCAAGGGCTCTTCCTAAGGAACGCTCAACGATTCCTCAAACACATGGGTTCTTCCACGCCCTTCGGGAAAAAAGTGCCCAACCCACCCTCCCACCTCCAGGAGATCCTAGTGTTTGGCCCAAAGTAATGACTGAAAGGTGCTAGATGGAAAGGAGCTTGCTCCGCTGGACGGCGGCACCCCCTTACCAGGATGAAGACCTAGAAGCAACCCGCAGTCCCCTGTAATGCCCTCTGGCCACCACTGAAGTCAGTGCCATGAGTACCAATCTTACAGGAAAGACTAGGGGGACCAGCTTTAGCACCAAACCAGAGCACCAAATCACAGCGGCCATGCCAGCTGCTGGATCTAGAACCATTCCTTGTGTCCCGGTGGGGCATTTCCTGCAGTTGCACATGCTCGGGGAAGCTGAGAAGTGAGTGAGAATCTCCCCACTAATTACACAGTGGCCGGCTGAGAAATACAGTAAAGCTCTGAATTGCGAAGAACATTCTGCAAGTGTTCCACAGGATGGGCAAACATTCCTAATAAATTTTAACCTGATAAACGAGCAACGTCTTGTTTTTTGTTTTAATTTTTTTATGTCTTTATTTTATTTTGAGAAACAGAGACAGAGAGTGAGGAGGGGAGGGGCAGAGAGAGGGAGACAGAGAGAGACAAAGAGAGACAGAACGCAAGTGGGGGAGGGGGCAGAGAGAGAGGGAGACACAGAATCTGAAGCAGGCTCCAGGCTCTGAACTGTCAGCACAGAGCCCAACGTGGGGCTCGAACCCACAAACCGTGAGATCATGACCTGAGCCGGTCAGCCGCTCAACCGACTGAGCCACCCAGGTGCTACGAGCAACATCTCGTAATATGAGTAGGACATGACACCAAACATCACACGATCACAACCGAGCCAACAGTTCTTGAAATGCACTTTGATATACAAGTGCTTTGGATTACAAGCATGTTTCCAGAACAAATTATGCTCGCAAACCAAGGTTTTACTGCAAGTGCTCAGTAATGTGCTGCTATCACGACCACCCCAAGGAGCATCGTGGCTGAGGTAAGAACTCCCCCAAAGGCATCGGGTCCACATGGTCTGAGAGAAGAGGCCATATGCCATGGCCTCTCTTCTATCTTCGCTAGATCCATCGATTGAGCACGCCTCACAGTGTCTCCACATCCCAAGCATTGTCCAAACTTATTATGAGTCCCTCCTTACCTTCCACATCCCAGGTTAGCTGCCTGCCAGCAGGCGATGACCCAAATGAACATCCTGTTGGGGTCAGGCCCCTAACCCTAGACAGAACTACCTCCTCCACTCACCGGCCCGCACACTGGCCATCTCGCCCATCTGCCCATCGCCAGTGGCCATCACTCACTTCCTGCAGCCCCACACTGCCATCTTTTCACTTCCACCTCGGTACTCCAGCCCATTCCAATATGGGTCATCTTAGGAAAATGGCACCAAACTTGATTCCACTTCAGCCACACTGGACCCATCCCTCAGAGTCCCACTACATGAGAGCGATCCAAGGACACCCATGGTACACTCTCAAGAAGACAGGAGTGCCAGCCCATGGGAGGGGACCCTAGAGTCACCCCACATCTTACTCCATGGGGCTCAGTCTCCACCCATCTACACAAAGGTGTTAGGAGTACAGAAAAGAAGGTGAGAAGGAAGACAAACTTACTTTTACAGAGTAATGGAAAAGTCCACTGCAAATAAAGCCAACGTACAAGAATTATTTTATTTCCTACTTCATACGTGTGATCAGTCAATACCTGGAAACGGAAAATCTGAACATGACACGTGCTGAAACTCTGAAGCACAAGCTAGGCTGTCTCACTGATGGAAACAGGCTAAGGCAATGGCCCCGCCTCTGTGCTCCCCATGTGTGCCGTCACCCCAAATCGCATCCTTTGTTGGTGCCAGCCACAGAACAGGTCCAGTGCTCTCTGCGTTCTGGCCCTGCTGCCCGAAGACACAGGTAAGTCACCTTCCTTGTTCCCCTCCCAGGATACACAGAGAAAACTCTGGTCACACAAGGAAGGACAAAGGCTCTACTCTGGTTGCCAATGAAAACCCTAAGTGGATGTTGTGTTCCTGGATTCAAAAACTTATTATTTTTTTTTGAAATGCCATCCAGCAAACTTAGTAAAATGGTAACGTGTTCTAGAAATGAAGGAACATAAATGGGACCTACGTGGACATGTTTCGCCTAAGAAACCAAACTTAAGAACAATGGTAGTGAGGGAGGGTGGTAAGCCATGGAGGGAGGAAAAAGGCCCCATAATATAAAATTTTTTTAAAAAAAAGGTCTAAATTATTGTTAAAACTTTCTTGAACAAAAATCATAGCATTGCGTGCCTCAGTCATGTGTAGAAGAAAAGTATCTACAATGTATCAAAGTAGACAATAAAATAGCGGGTTGGAGCACCTCATTTACTTTTTAAAGTCCTTCATAAAATTTTATTAATGGCATCTTAAATGTAAATACATAGAAAAGAAACCACCAGTAGATTAAGAACTTAGAAGAAAATCCATATCCTTTGCTAGAAGTAAATAATGAGTAACTGGAATCGAATGCTTCTGTCTCTAAAATGTCAGCTCACTGACCCTTCGACTTTGACACCTGCTTCTAGAATCATGGAAAATCAGCATATATTATATACCTGACGGTAAATAAATGCTTCTCTGCTGCTCGCTATTATGTGGTCAAATAAGCTTACTTTCCAGAGGCAGCCGGAAAAGGACCAGATGGATTTTCGGGGTTGAGGGTAAGTGACATGCCTGGGAAGGGGCCCAAGCATTCACCACGGGGCACTTACAATGAGTTCGGAATCCCGCCCCATGGAAATGACGGTTCGGTTCACTGTCCGCAGAAGCTTCTCCATGATTATCTGGACATGCCTCTGAGTTGGCCCCTGGAGGAAGACACACCAGTGAAAACCGACACCTAAGACAGTCATTCACATGCAAGCTCGGGCAGTTGTCACTGAATCCATTTACCCTGTAAAGAGTAAATCAATTATAACCCTTAACGAGATGAAGAATGGCCCTTGTCAAAGGCAAAAGCCTTCACAAAGAAAACACAGGCATCTTATTAATTATAGTCCATTAATGGTAATTTGTTATATAATCATAGTAATTGAATTTACACAAACCTTAAAAAATAAAAGCAAATCTGCTTAAACAATATACTGTTTATGATCCCTGATTAGCCCACCAATTAGTTCTGTAGAGACACTGGGCCATTTGTAAGTGGAAAGCAGGCAGACAACTACCACAGATTGCTCCGGGTGTCAAGTCCACTAACCTAGGCCACAGGCACTTGGAATACAATGTATTTATTTCAGCACACTCTCTAAAATCCATAGTGCCACAGATCTTCCCATCGGGTAAAATGTGCTCTTTTATTTTGTGTGTGATGGGATGAACTTGGCATGAACTTGGCATGATGGGATGAACGTCTTCATGAACTTGGAACTTGTTTAACTATGTTCTCTAGATGCTCGCACACAAGGCCCAGGGCAGCAACTAACAACCTTTGAGGCTGGGCCATACACACTCTTCACTCCCAACCTTCTCCTCTTTAAGAAAAGGGAAGGCGCTGGAATGGGGCACTAGAGGCTGGCCACTGGATTCAGCCTTCTAGAACCTTTCAAAGGCAACTTCCCTGGAGGAGCTGATGTAGGCACCCTTGCGATGAAGTGATTCAATCTGATCTCTTTCTCCAAAGGCACAGCCAGGCTCCGAGAGAATGAGCCCTGCAGGAAGGAAGTGGGTGGGACAGTTTTGTGTGTGTGTGTGTGTGTGTGTGTGTATGTGTGTCTGTGTTATGTGGGAAGGTGTCCAGAGATCACATAGGAGAGAGCAAAGACTAGGCCCTGCTGACCTTAAAAACCTGGCCCATCTGTCTCCTGCTAGAGGCACTGCTGGATGGACAAGGACCTCTACACCTCTGCAGGCACACCTGGAGAATGGGTGAGTTCACGCATGTGCACCTGTGTGCACAACTGTGTATGGCGGGGATGTTGGGGATGGGAAGGCACCAACTTCTGATTTAAAAAAAAAGGTCCATGGAATAGCATACAATTTACAAATACAAAAAGAACTACCATTTAAAAAGAAAAAGACTAGCTAAGAAAGCATAGAAGGAAATTACTTGTGAGTTGAAGAATCTGGGGCAAGAGGCAGAGAGAGCCGTTACCTCAAAACTCTCGGAAACACCGATGACTTAAAAAAAACTACTATGTGCAATGTATTACTTTATTAAAATAAGAATTAAGAAAAAAGAGTGTAGATAATAACCTCCATTTGCTCATTTCCAGTTTCTTTTTTAAATGTTTATTTATTTCGAAAGAAAGACAGAGAGTGAGAGCAGAGAAGAGACAGAGGGACATAGAATCCAAGCAGCTCCGGGCTCTGAGCTGTCAGCACAGAGCCCGACGCGGGGCTCCAACTCACGAACTCTGAGATCATGACCTGAGCCGAAGTTAAATGCTTAACTGACGGAGCCACCCAGGCGCCCCGTCCAGTTTTTAACATCAAAGTCATTTTCTGACCTTAAAGAACAAAATCAGTCTTGGGAGGCGTTCACCTGATAAGTCACAGGAAGTAAACTTAAACAAAAAAGATTTTAATGTGGAAGAATACATAATTTTACATTATTATCATACTTCATGCACAAATAAAAACAATTGAAGGGTACCACGCAACAGAGAGAAATAGAGAGGCTGACCCGTAAAATTATACGAATCAAATGCACCTTTGTGCTGTGAGGTGGGGGCTCAGGTGGATTGCAAGGGGCCACTTCCCACCACGTCTGCTGAGGCAGCAGAGCAAGCCGGGCCATTACTCACCACGTCCTTCCTGTACAAAACCTCCAAAATGTTGCTGAGCAGCTGACAGCAGGCCTCCAGGTCTTCTTGTCTCTCCAGATGGTACTTGAGCTGATCCGTCATCATGGGAAGCAGGATCTCTCTGCAGTCTGCAGGGGACACGGGGCTGCCAGTCAGTGGGAGATTCCCCCCCCTCCCCCCAAGATGCCACTCTCTCTGCTAGAAGCTTGTTTTTGTAGCATGTTATGTGGTCTCCAGCATGTTACATTTACTTCCTCGCAAATGTGAAACTGACATCTGGAGCGGGTCAGATGGAAGCTGTTTACACTGCTATGGAAATAATTTATACACAAACACACGTGCACACATCTATGGGTGTATCTCCTGGCAAATGTACAATACATAAACCAAAAACATATATTAAACACATTTTCACATACATCCCATGATGTGCACACGGATCTGAACACGAACACACATGCTGGGGTATTGACCGGTTTTCTGGGCTGAAGGATAAATGTTTCTGAGCTCAGCCAGCCCTAAACTTACTAAATTCCCTGCTTGATCTTTGACCACTCTGGGCAACATTCTGCTGGGCTCACAGCTGCACCGGGACAGTCTGCAGGGGGCTGAGAGCTCAGACTCTGGAGAGAGGCTGTCTGAGTTCAAGTTCTCCTCCCTTTCTGGCAGGGACATCTTGGGCAGGTCCTGTCACCCCTGAGACTCGGTTTCCGCATCTCTAACATGGACACGATGGCACTAGCTACTCACAGGTTTGGGGTACAGGGTACTTACTCCTACAAGGTTAAGTACGAAGGCTTGGGCCCGGTTAGATGCTTAAGACAAGGTGCTCGCTCTTATGACATAAGACAGAGATACAGGTGAGGAGCCACAGCCTCTCTCTGGCCTTCCAGACCCCTGGGCTAATGCACAGGCAAGTGAAAGAGAGAACTGAGAGCGTAATTGCTGATTTGGAGATGTGAGTCAGGGAGGCCTCCTTTGGAGGTAGGACCTTCACCTACTGACAAGAGGATGAGTAGTTTCCCACATGGGGCAGGCAATCAAGGACTGAGAAATCTGGACACAGAGTCAGGCAGGCAGGGGCATAGGACACATTCAAGAGACACATGCCCAGCTGGAGGGTGGGGAGAGGAGGGACAAGATAAAAGTCCAGACAGGCAGCTGGTCACAAGCATGCACATGATGGGTGAGGTCAAGAAAGATGGGAAAACCAACATGCTGATGGGGGTTGGGGGGAGATGTGATCGGATCAAAAGGCTAGAGTCCCTCTGGCATGGCACACGGGTAGGGCAGTGGAGACAGGAGGGAGACAAACCATCAATTAGCTACTGCAATCGTCCAGGCAAGAAACAGTAAAGGCCTGACCTCTGGCTGCAGCGGCAAGTTTGAAAGAAGCCTTGAGCAAGAGAAAATGGGAGGCAGACTGGACACAGTGCTCGGTGATGGGAGGTAGCAGATAAAGGAGAGCCAAACACAGTGCTCCAAGTTCTGGTAACGAGTGTGTCATCCAGGGAACCACGGTGATGCCATCCAAAGAGAGGAATGTGAGAAAAGAAGTATTTTTAAAAAGTGGGAGGAAAGGACTAGGGTTCAGTTCTGGACAAGTGGAATTTGAGTTGCCTGTTGGACATCGAAGTGGCCCCATCTACGAGGCAAGTGGAGAGAGGGTTCTAGACATTATTACTGGCTTAGAAACACAGATTAAAGAATCATCAGCATCTAGGCAGTAATGAAAGCCAGTACGACTATCAAAGGGAATATGCAGAATAAGCAGAAAACCGTGACCAGCAGTACAAGAGGAGATGCGCAGAGCACAAAGGTGGAGAGAGCAGGGATGTGGGAGGAGGCAGAGAGAAGTGATGTCACCCAAACAAGGGAGGACAGTGATCAATATGGCCAAATATGGTGGCCAGAATGGGTGGAACAGGACAAGTTTGGGGTGTGGCAGTGAGAGGCACTCAGAACCCCCGATCCCCACCCCAAGCAGCTTCCTGGAGTGGCTGAGTGGGGACAAAAAATGGAAAACAGCTCCCGGGAGCAAGGCTGTGTAACGGAGGGACACGGGGGTGTAAGGAACAAAGAACATCTGGGTTTTCACTTGTGCTTTAGATAGGAGCAGAGAAAAGGACGTTCAGAAAATGAAAGAACAATAAGGATACGAACGCAAAGGAGACTGAGGATGAAATGTAACGACTGACTGTCTCCTCCAGTTGGGAAATCCCATGTAACTCCAGTACCATCCTGCCCTGCCACAGGAGCGACCTGTTTTCACCACCCCGGTGCTGCTTGTGAAACCAGCCCAGCCACCACCACCCCCCCCCCCTTTAAAATGCAGAGCACGAGAGAGAAGACAGCAGAGCTCCCAAACATCAGATATACTTAGCTTGTTTTCAGGATTTTACTTTGTAGGGCTTACGTTAAGGACATATCAAAGCATGTTTTGCACTAATGTTTCCTGAATTTTTTTAGCATATGAAAAAATGGAGCATGCAACACTGAAATGGTTCTCGTTAAGTATGCTGAGACCCACTCGGAAGACTTTCCCAGGAGTACATGGTCATGAAGGCCCAGGGGTGCAGGTAGGAGTCGGGTGTGGACGGGAAGCATCAAGGACACAGAAATAGTGTGTACGCAGCTCATGCTAAGGCTTTCTCAAATCCCATTCTGATTTGTCTCCTTGAAAAGGACTAATAGCTACTCCATTTTTCCAGAAAGTGCTTTGCACAGTGATTGTATGATTTCACTTGTTGCCTTCACAGTCAGAGTAATCAATACTTAATGCATGAGGTGCTAACATGCTGTGCATCTTCTGGGCAGAGGCCAGGCTCCCCTTACTGGCTCTGATGACAGGACTCACCGGAGATCAGGAATGAGACACACAGCACGTGAAGAAGGCACTATCCTGTGGGGACCGTGACGGTCCCTCCGTGTCCGTATTCACGGAGGTCAGGGGCCCTAAGATGATTCCCATCCCTTCTCAGCCACCCCCCCTCCCCGTGATGTCAGTGGATGAAGTCACCATGGAGAGCATCTCCCCAAATACCACAGCCCCGTAAACTCACAAGGGGAGCACTCCAAAGAGCCGAGACCTGCTGTCAGTACAGAAGGCTGCACGGGTGTCCGAGAGCTGCCCGAGGACCAAGCCAGCCCAAGGGAAACGCCACAAGAAAACTACCTGTGGCAGTGAATCCAGCCTGAAAATGCATCGGCCCCAAATGCTGGCCCACGACACACATGCATCCCACAAGCACCCCAAAGCCCAGGGTCTTTCCTACAGAACCCCAACGCTCACAAATGACATCCATCCTCGGTAGCTCTTGACATGCTGACCTGAACCACAACACCACATCCACGGAAAAGACTACACACCGACCTCCTAGACCCCAACAGGCTGGAAGGTGTCCTGGCAAGCCCGTACAGGTCCAGCCCTGTTCGCGTCCATTGTCCACAGCTCCGGGCAATACATCTCCAGGATGATGGTCTTTATTCCCTTCTGCCTGAAACACATCACCCACCTTAACTGCCCTCACCAGGGGGCCAAGCCCTTGGTCGCCCCTGTCCACTGGGTCATCTCTACCGCTGCCACCATCTTGGAGATTTCCAAGACATCTGAGAAGCTGGAGCCATGAATCCCTGGACTCTGACAACACGATTAAGGAAAACAAATGACTTTCAGCTAAACAAAACAAGCTTAGGAGGAACCCAACCAACAGACGGAGAGGACCAGCCCAGGTTGGGAGGAGGAGTGTGTCTGTGAACAGTCTTAGAAAATCAGAGGAACTCAGCTCTGGCCCCAGGGATGGCCGAAATGGCCCTCCAGGCTCTGGTACCCAGATGCCCTGGCCGAAATCCATCTCTTCCCACCCCATGTATCTGTCATGCTGGACAGGCAGCTGTTGACTCCACTGTCTCAGAGGTAATTGAGTGTGTTAGTGTCATTTGTCAGAATTACTCCAGGGTGAAGAAGTGACGGCGGCCCTGTTCATCTTCGGCAGGAGACGTTGTCAGCCACCTTCAGCGCCCTGGCGCTGGGAACGCCCACCTTCTACCCACACCCGGGGTCTGCGTGTTAGCTGCCCCTCTTTGTCACCCAGCCTCTCTTGATGAGAAACGACCAAACTTTTGGAAACGTCACTGCCACTGTCACATCAAAAGACATTTCACTCCCTTAGCCCCCTGAGAACATAAAACCCCATCTGTTAGAATCCTTCTGATGGACCTGTAACCGCAAGCCGGATGCTCCCAAGGTCCACAGGAGAATCACAGCTCGTCATCAGTCCTTCGTCACCCGGCGCACCCATGGGAGCTTCTGAGAAAGTGGAGAAAGGGAGCGGCACGCCTCACTGGGAGAAGGAAAGGAGCCAAGGCTCGCAGAAGGGCCTTAAGAAGGCGTCCAACACTCCAGTGTGAAGGACCAGCACCTCCCAGCCACGGCACAGAGCTCGGGAGACGGGCGCCTGGGCACCCGGGCTGTCCTACGCGCCGTGCTGACCTCAGCAGGCATCTCATGGAGGCCTCCGAGGACAGAGGGTCACGGGACAGCAGCACCCTCCAGAAACACGTCCCAGGCAACCAGGAAGGACAATGCCCGAGAGACCTTCAGAGGCCGGGGGGACCAAAGCTGGAGGCAAACCGATCAGCACGTCCTGCTGGCGACCCATGATCTGCAGGCCCCGGCAGGGCGCCGGGGGGGGCACACCTGGGTGCAGGTGGGCCCGGTGCCCGGTGCTTGGACCGCTGTAAGTCACGCCTGGGTCTGCTATCGTTTGCCCGTGCCAGGATGCAATCTCCGTGAGAGGGGGTCCCGTTCTCACCGACGGGAGTCCCCCCCCCACGTACACAAAGACCTGAGTGCGTGTGTTCCTCCTCGGAGCCAGCGGTCACACCTGCCCTTGTGCTTCACTGTAAACCACAGCGCCCGGCTCCCGGCCAGCGGTGATTAGGGACCTGTGGCCTGAGCCACCCTGTCTCACCCTCAGGAGACGTCATCATGACAAGATCTCTCCCCACTTTCTGGGGACCCAGTTCACTGGGCGGTGTCCGAGGCGGCTGAGACAAGAGTGTGCAGACACAGGGGCGCATGTGTGTGCGCATGTGTGAGGCTGGTGCGGGCCACGTGCAATTCCAGGCACACGGCACCCGATGACAGATGCGCAGCAAGGAGCCGGTCGCCTCGCGGTGGGCCTGCCAGTGTGACACCAGCCCCCCCAAAACACACCCTGCACAAGCCCCCCAACCTTCGCCTTCCGGAGGGGCCTCTTCGCCCGCATCTCAGTCAACTGTCCGCCTCTTCCGGAGGGCGGAGGGCGCACACTCCATGTAACACTCACACCTCTCAGCTTCTACACCAACGTCACGTCCAGAACTCGAGAGCATGGAGGACACAACGGCACACACGCTCACACACATGTTCACACACCACACACACACACACGCTCACACATACCACACACACTCACATGTTCACACACACCACACACACACCACACATGTTCACACACACCACACACGCTCACACCACACACGCTCACACACCACACACATGCTCACACACCACACACTCACACACATGCTCACACACACCACACACACACACGTTCACACACACCACTCGCTATACACACACCACACATACATACACACCATACATATCACACTCACTACACACAATACACTCATACACACACACCACACACACCACACCCACTACACACTATACACAATCACACAGACCACATGGACTCACAACACAAACACACATACACACTACACACACACCACACATACCACAAACACACATTCACACCATACTCCCCACACACTATACACACTCATACACATACACACCACATTCACACGCACTCAGACACACTCATATCACACATATCACACTCACTATGCACCACACACTCACATACATACCATCCTCACATTACACACACACCACATGCAGACTCCCACCACACTCACATATGCCACAAAGACTCATAACACAAACACACATATATACCACACACTACACACCTCACACGCTCACCTACACCACATGTTCCCACACTACACAAAACACACACACCACACACACACACACTACATTGCACACACACCAAACACGCATTCATGACTTCAGTGAACAAATTTGAAGAGTCAGATGGAGGCTCTGGCGGCCGAGAAAGAGGAATGTCCTGTCACATTCTGAATGTCCCAACTCAGTGTCCTGAATACCCTTCCCCATGAACTGAGTGCCATTTCTGTCCCGTGATTCATGCCAATAGTGCAATTAGGTCCAAGGCAGATGGCCTGGGAAACTGGCAAACCCTCCACAAACAAATAAACCCTTGTATTTTTAACAGAAAACACATTTTAAATAAACTACCCACAACTAATCACTTGGAAAACAGCTACAATAAATATTTGACTGGAAGACTAGGAACCAAGGTCATCTTCAATCTGGGGAAAGCCTGGACTCTCATTCAGGTTCAATTTCCCCACACACACCAAGAAAAAATAAAATCCACCCTGCTCACTCTCGGCTTTGGATCTTGGGCAGGTTACTGAATCCTCTCTAAGCCTTGGGGCGCCTGGGGGGCTCAGTCAGTTAAGCGTCCGACTTCGGCTCAGGTCATGATCTCCTGGCTCTTGGGTTCGAGCCCCGCATCGGGCTCTGTGCTGACAGCTCGGAGCCTGGAGCTGCTTCGGATTCTGTGTCTCCCTCTCTCTCTGCTCCTCCCCTGCTCGTGCTCTGTCTCTCAAAATTAAATAAAATAAATAAATAAATATTTTTAAAAAAACCTCTCTAAGCCGTAATTTTTCTTATCTGCAAAAGGGGGCTAAGTTTACCTGTGAGGTTCGCTGTGAGAATCGTATGATACAACGTGTGCATTTGGCAAATAGGAACATTCAATAAATGGCAGCTGCCGATACAAAGTCAGCCTTTTCAACAAAAAGTAACAAAGACTAATGCCTTTGAGCTGTACCATCTAAGAGGGGAGCCAGTGTGCACTTGAAATACAGCCGGTGCCACCGAGAAATGGAATTTTCCATTTCGGTTAATTTTTAAGTAATTTAGATGTAAATGAAAAAAACGACACTTGCTTATTGGAAACAATGGTACGGAACACCTGGAACAATTTGGGTGTGTGAACTCACTTCTCAGTGGTAAATTTTATTAAATGTGAAAAGTGCAGATTAAGTATCCGTGATGAAAATTGAGCATCCAAATTGAGTTGGGCTGTAGGCGTCAAAACCACACACTGGATTTCAGAGACCCAGTGTGGAAAAAAAAGGAATGAAAAACTATGTCATTAGTAATATTTAGATTGAAGTCATGTTCAGATGATATTTTAGATAAATCATTAAAATTAATTTCAGCAACTGTGTTGTGCTTTTTTTTTAATGCGGCCTCTAGAAAATTATAAATTGCATATGTGGCTCACATTCTACTTGGGTCGGACAGCAGGGTCTCAGAGTATGCGAGGGAGCAGATGTTAAAGACCTCCTGTGTGATTTCTCATCCTAATGAACTGGTGCTCGTCACTGGAAGGAGAACAAGGCCACAGCAGATTTCTCCTATCAGATCTGCCTTCACATGTATGTGACTGCAGGGTTGTTACTGCCCGTCCGGCTGAGTCGAGGCAGAGAAACGACCCACACACAGGGAAGCCAGAACGAGCTAGCACAGCTCTCCTGATCTCCCCCACCGTAAGAGGGGATGCACGCAGCCCAGCGCAGGCAGCCAGGCAAGGGCAGGCAAGCCTGGTGGACCCAGACTCCACACAGATCAGCTGTGGGGATCAGAGGTCCCAGCCTCCCTGCTACGCCCGCCTCTCCCAGTGTGATCCGCTATGATTACAGACAGCAATAATTCGACATCTGTTCATCCTCAGCTGCACAGGCTGAAGCCATGATGATTAATGCTCTGGTAATGGGCACAAAGTAAAAAATATTAATCTTTATAAAAGGTATTCAAAAGGCATCATCAGCTTATAAATGTCCAAGTAGAATATCCGTCTATAACCCCATTACAGCTCTACATTAAGGCAAGATGCAAATTCGAGAATGAATTTGTCCATTTAAAACATTCGTTTTATGAACACTGAGTAATGTGCTGCTTAATTTTTAGTTTGGTCACATTAAACAAATGATCCATAAAGTACATTTAATAACCTTGAGCCTGTTACATAGAACTGAGATCCAGATTAACACTTTTAATGAGAATTAAACAGTAGGAGCTATATAAATGGGGGGTGCTGGTTACTCATTTGTTATAGACACTCATCTTATTTTTCAACTATCTAAGAACTCTGTACCTTCACGAGTCAACCGGTTCAAATGATTTTCTCCCTCCATACAAGTCTTCAAACAACAGAAATGCAGGAAATGGAGCCAGCAATGGAAGGGATCACAGGGGCCATCTACTTATGTCCAGATTGACAGATGCGGGTGCCCGGAGCCAGAGCAAAGGGACATGCAGGGATTGCACCACTAAGCAGCCAAGCCAGAATTAGGTGTCTGATCCCAGAGCCAGAGCTCCTTAGAACAAATGATCCATACATGTGCACGTGCATGTAAACAAGTGTGGCTCACGTATCTTTACATGTCAAGTGTAGATTACATTTCTGCACTTGACATGTACAGAATGAGGAGAATTCATTCACACGGAGTAACTCTAGGTATGATACTTTTCCTTTTTGAACTTTAGTTTCTCTGTCAGTGTTTTTGGTCAGAGGTTCCTCAGCACCACTACCTGAGGACTGAAATGATCAGAAATAAGATAATCTGCACATCAGCTTTGAGGTGCCCAGTGTCACAGAATCTTAACTGTGAGGATGACATAGAAATAAAAAGCATTTCATTTCTTGGAAATTGGAAGGAGAACATGGCAGCATAGAGACTGTATACCAATGGGGAAAGAAGCTGATCGAAGATGTTTTCTGGATGAAGTCACTAGACATAATAAAAAATGTGTCATGGGGCGCCTGGGTGGCTCAGTCAGTTAAGTGTCCAACTCATGATTTCAGCTCAGGTCATGATCTCATGGTCATGAGATCGAGCCCCGCTTTGGGTTCCACATGGGGCACGGAGTCTGCTTAAGATTCGCTCTCTCCCTCTGCCCCTCCCTTGCTCATTCGCATGCCTGCACACTCTCTGGCATACATATAAATAGATAGATAGATAGATAAGTCATCTTCTTGGAAGAAGGAATGGGGCAGCGGACATTTTAAATACCTTGGTTTTGAGAACTTTAATAATAGAGGTTAAACGTTCATTAGTACAGCAGTAATAATTTTTCAGAAGGAATGGAAGAACCACCAACAGAGAAAAATCACAAATGATTCCCATTTACAACTAGATGAAACAGTTAAAATTATGTTTTAATTTCCCACAACATTCCCATTATGTGGGAAATGCCAGTCAGTCCAGGAATCTAGTCTCTAAGTGGATAGAAGTGCATTAAGGATGGGGCTTGGTCAATTCAAAAGGAATTCCAAAGGTCTGCTGGTCTTTGGGCAGAATCTTACTATGTGGAGGATGAGAAAACAAAGAGACAATACACAGGGCTGGGGTGTGGTGTGCATTCTTATAACCAGGAGAGTGAAGGTAGCCAAGAACATAAGTCTTGGTCAGTGTGGTCCAACACACACCTCTCCTGGTTGCCCTGACAATGAAATGTATATGTTAAAAATAGTGTCAAAACCATAAGGTCTGATCCATTCTATCTTGAAGGATAGTCTGTGTACTCAGGGAAGGGTGTGTGCAACAAAAATAAAATGGGATCTTAAAGGAGACCCTGGGAGAAGACAGGCTGACCTGGACTCCTCCAACTGTTACAGACAAGTTACTGTAGGTACCGTATCATGCAAGTACAGAGCTAATCTCATAGGGCTTGGAAGGAATCATGAACTGCGGAGACTCAGAGACATGCCATCCCGGTGCCTTCTATGAGCATGACTAGATATTGGACAATCAAGGCAGCCTCTTCTAAGATTGCTCTCCTTGCTTGCAACATCAAACAACAGGGATAGGAGCCTACTCCGAGGGTATGTGCAGGACAGAGAATCAACTGTGATAAAGGCTAGACCAACTACACCATGAGGAACTGTTGGCACTGCCAATCTGATCACAGATAAGAGTCCCTACACAGAAAACGAAGAAAAAGTATGACAATTCCATAAGCTCAACACTGCATTTCTGCTTGTTTATTTATGCATAGTTTACATTTATTTATGTGTTTATTTCTTCATGTATTTGTATTTTGTCTTGTTCCATATGGCATCTGAAGTGAATTCAGTATTCAGAATGTATTACTCATACAGTGAGTGTGAAATAGTTTGAGTGGGTGATGGATTTCTAATAAGACAACCCCTTAATCAGCACCAGAGTGGTGGACAGCTCCCTGCCTGGGATTTTGCTTACAGATTAGGATTTGTGGTTTAACTCCTGGGCCCTTATCTGTAAATTAGAAGAATTACTCTTTTCCAATGACACATTTTTTAAACTGATGGCTCTGAAGCCTCTCAGAGGAATGAAACTTGCTGCCCAACAGTCCTGAGCACATGGTAGGTGCTCAACAAATTAAAATTAAGAAATTGAGTTGACCCTCCTAAACTGCACTGTTTTAACAAAGGGTCTCTTCAAATGCTCATATAACGAATGATATACAGTGATATCTAGAATGAGGTATGAAAAAGGTACAGTACTTTACAGATAAAGATTAAAATTTTCTCAAAAGTAGAAGAGGAGAAAATGATTTCACATTCCACCATTATTTCAAAAACCAGTCTTTCAGTCTTCAGGGTTCAAAGCCAGTAACATTCCTTAGAAGTCATCAGAACAACTACCTAGTTAAGTATTCTGGAATCCTATACGCGTGGTACTTTACGTGACTGTGGTACATGATGGCCCCAACTCCAATTTTTCTTTCTGTACAATATCCCTCAAGTTAACAAAACTACTGTAGAGTAGCTCTGGGTTTAAGATCCCTTCAATAAAGAGAAATATCTCTCCAATTTCCACAGTAGAGAAGCTCAAGAGATTTTTTGGTTTATATATCAAAGCATTAGGAAGGTACATTTTAGGGGCGCCTGGGTAGCTCAGTTAGTTAAGCGTCCGGCTTCGGCTCAGGTCATGATCTCACGGTTTGTGGGTTCAAGCCCTGCGTCGGGCTCTGTGTTGACAGTTAGAGCCAAATCTGCTTCGGATTCTGTGTCTCCCTCTCTCTCTGACCCTCCCCTGCTCACGCTGTCTCTCTCTGTCTCTCAAAAATAAATAAAAAACATTAAAAAAAGAAGGTACATTTTATTATAAATCTATATTAAACATATACCTATTCTTTCTACAATTTTAAGCAAAAAAAGTTGATTAATAGAGTGATTTTAAGGAATACGAATTTTATATCTGGGATGAATCCCAACAACAATAGCCTGGAAATCTAACTTCAATATTTCATAATAGCTGGTCCCAACAGGTATCTGAGCCTTTGCCCTCAGATTTCAAAGGGCTGCTGTAACTAATGTTTCTACCATTAAAAAGGAGAGTTTCACTCTGCTTGATAACTGGAAGAATCATTCACCTTGAAAATAAGAATAAGGAAGATAATTTAAGCTCCTTAGGCCTACATTTTGAGGAAGCGCTGTATTGTTCAAAAATGAAACACAAATGAAGTTTTATGAGGCTGATGAACACTGTCTAAAAGGAGCCTGTTTGCTATATTGAAAGAAACAGCTACGGGAATGGCCAGAAAATGAGGGAATGGCACATTTCCCATTCCTACTCACTGCTAGATTCCAGCCATCAGAGGGAAAAAAAAACACACACAAAAATGAAAAACAAACAAAGGGTGCCAAAGAACAGCAAGCTTAAAACAACATAATCCACCAAGAGTATTAAACTACTGTCAAGACCATAAAGGGATTATCTCACCACTAAATCTTTAAATCTTTACTCTTCCAATCTCACGCTACCATCTAAAAAACAAATTTAAGGCACAATGGTAAATTCATAGTAAACTCTAAAGAAAATCTCTCTGTTGGTTTGGTCACTTTCAATATAGGAATATGGAAGGGTTAGTTCCTGAAAGATGAGGAAGATGATGTGGTGATAATTAGAATGAGCTTTCCCAAAGGCCTATTTTAGATCCACAGTGGAGAGGAACTCGTGTGGGTAAGAGTGTGCGTTTCAGAAACTCCCTCACCTTAACTCAAAGGCGCCTTGCAAATATGTCCAAGGCTTTTGACTAATTTGAGAGTTAATGCTATCTGGTTGATTCCTTTTTTTCTCATTGCTTTAACATTAATGTTAAACATTTTTGTGAGCAGAAATCCCAAACCTTGGTGTCCTAGTGTTTATTTTAATTTAATTACATTGAAACTTTTCATTTCTATAATAGGATTGAAGCTTTAATTTTCACGGCTTTTGTCAGATATGTGGGCAACAATGTAATCACAGGGGAACAAAGCTACAAATGCACAAATTATGAAGTTCTGACCTTTCCGTCTCTTTGAATCTTGCTTTGAGAATCTGCTCACTCCACACCACAGATTATATGCAAGAGTCATCTTTTTGTGAAGCACATAATCTATTTAACCAGCTTTCAAGTAGTCAAGTCACATCGCGAGACAACGCTTGGAAGCCATTACCGCCCATTCATTGGCTCTCGTGCACAGCATGCTAAGGAGTCAGACGCCCTTCGCCTCCACACGGGAGCCGGAGTGGGAGCATCCAAGGTGGACTTGAGACACCAGCCTGGAAGCCGACCCCTCTGCACACCCTCCCTTTCCCAAAACAAAGTCATTCGCTCTCTGAATACCACCATGCTTTTGAAAAGACGTTCTAATGACATGCTATGGTGGTTGGGATTTGCCTCAAAATGTGTGGGGGAGGAGCAGAGAGATTAAAAGAAGGACTTGATCCCTTTGGAAGTCCAGTGAGGAGGGCACACAGGCACTTGGGACACTCTTCTCCATGTTTCTACAGGACTAAACATTTCTATCATGCTAACAAGAAGCTATCTTGAACCAGAGGTAGAGTTGAACTGTCCCCTCCCCCACCTCCCATTTCCACCGAACTGAGGAAGTGCTAAATCAGAAGCAAAACAGATGATCTTCATTTCATAAAACTGCTCACGATGACCCTCTACATCTTCTGTCACTCACGAATCTTCCTTTTCCATCTCTCCTGATGTTACTCATCCTCAAGACAACTCCTTCCTCCTCCACAATCAGCCCACGCAGAGCCAAGACTAGGAGAGACAGCCAGCTTCCCTGTGTGGACACAAAACCTCTCCTCCCCTAAACCTAGGGAATTGCAAATGTATGCAGCTGGTCAGGCTCCCTTCTCTGTGCTGCTCCCTGAGAAAAGCAACACTGGATTTGGATATCCATGTCCATTTCTGTTCACGTAATAAATATGCACTGTGGGTGCGCCTCGGGCCTGGCACCGTCCTGGGAGACAGCGACTGAGCAGTGACAACGTGAACAAGAAGGCCATGCTCAGGAAGCTCTCATTCTAGGGAGAGACCACAGATAAGCAAGCCACGAAGAAAAATGTGCCCTGACTTCTCATGGTAGAGAGCAGCAGACGCAGGCCTGGGGGAGAGCAGCTGGGGGTTTTCATGCAGGGTCATCAGAGCACCTCTCAGAGGAAGCTCTCTGTAGTCGCCCCCCCTTTTTTTTTTGGTCCAGGTCTACTGGCTTTTAGCTCATATTTGACATGATGATTACCCTCCCCAAGGAGGGCAGGATCTTACCTGCCATTTTTCTACTGAATCCTCCACAAAAATGAGAGCCATGGCTCACACAGATTGTGCCTTAAATGTGAGAGGAAAATTCCGCACTGTACACACATGCATCTTCAGAGTGTATGATGTAGGCACAAGAACAGGCCAGGTGAGGAAGGTGAAGCCACAAGGGTAACTTAGCGAAGGTCACTGAGTTATCAGGAAGCAGAGGCAGGATTTGAACCCAGGCAGTGTGATCAGAAAGCCCACACACTGGCCTCTTGCACACTGCCCGCCCTCATCACAGAGAGGCCTTCAGAAATCCACAGCTCTTTATTCATGAGGAAACATTTGTAGGAGAAATGATGCAAACCATCTTTCATGTTTTTGCAAATCGAAGTCAAAGGAGAGGGCCATGCACTCGGAGTAGAGGCTGATGGTCCCAACATGCAACCGTGCGCTGGGAGCGGTCGAGTCTCCAGAGGGCCTGGAGCGGCGCTGGCTTTCTCAGCAGACCATGTGGCAGATACCCGCCATGGCCGTCAGGTCACACTGCAGCTCCTGAAAAGCCCTCTTATTATTCTTGGGGGAGATCTCGACATTGTGAGCTGTGTCTCCCCGTATAGAGGTCAGAACAAATCCACAGCCACTCTTAAAATGGCAACGCAGACTAGGTCCCGGTTTCTGCCAACAAGCCAGGAAGCAATGGGAAACGGGCAGTGGAAGGGACAGCTCTGTGAAGATCTCCCATACTACCAGGGCGGTAGCTGCAAGAACACCAGGAGCTGCAAGGACTGGATCCAGAAGGAGCACTGCAGCTGGGGCACCCAGGAGCGGGCAGTGACAGTGACGGCAGCAGCTGTGATCACACAGGTGGGGGCCAAACAACCCTCTTTGCCAAAAGACACATCTCCTGCCAGAGCCTAGCACACTCAGCTGGATGTGTCCTCAGTCTCCATGTCCTTTAGAGATAGAGAAGCAGCAGTTGGGCAAGTAAGCTGGAAACAACTCAGTCTCTGGGGACCCATACGTGGCACAGGAAGGTCCCTCTGCAGAGAAGCCATCCTAGTGACAGCATTCACTGCTGACCTTGCTGCACACGGATCAGCTTGTCGCTCCCACTGAAGGGTGACCCTTACATCTATGGAATGTATTTGATATCGGGCGGAGGAGGAAAGCAGTATTCTAGAGCAAGGCAATGGACTCAACACACGTGCTGGTGAGCAAAGACACACCCTGGAGCCCCCACCAGGGAACCGGGTGGAGCCACCCTGTGGAGCACTCTGACCACATCCCCAAGAGAATGTTCCAAAGGGCTAGCGCACTCAGGGACCTGAGCGGCTAAGTCCAGTGACACCCAGTTCTAGAACTCTGCACACGTGGGGAGTTAGTCTGACTGGGTGCACTGGGACCCGAAAGACCACACAGACAAGGATCATTGTTACAAATTAACAAGAACTGGAACAAAGCAGGAAAACCAGGGCCATCCTATCTCATCAGAAAATACTTTGGTTTTAACTATTTATGCCAAACATGGCACAGAATATTTTGCAAAAGTATCGCCATCTTTGTAAGAACAGACCAACCGGAAGACCTGCAGGGATAAGTCTTTCCTGACAAGGATGTAAGATGGCTGTCTTTGTTAAGAATCAGAAAGATTCTTAACACTCAAAGCTTATAAGAGGGGACTTTTTTTCTTTTTTTTTTTTTAATGTTTATTGATTCCTTTTTGAGAAAGAGAGAAAGAGACAGAACAAGCAGAGGAGGAGCGGAGAGAGAGACGGAGACACAGAATCAGAAGCAGGCTCTAGGCTCTGAGCTGTCAGCACAGACCCTTGACGTGGGGCTCAAACTCACGGACTGTGAGATCATGACCTGAGCAGAAGTCAGATGCTCAACCGAATAAGGACCCAGGTGCCCCCAGGAAGGACCTTTTTCACATTGGACGACACATTCTGAAACACCTCGGGGACAGCCTGTGAGCATCAGGAAGAGCATCTGGGTGGCCAACCGTGGCTGAAAAAAGGCCTACCGACTGGGGAGCCACTTTTAAGACACAAGGCTTCAGGTTAACTGTGGCTCACTTGGTACACGACCCATTCAGATTCACATGTTTCACACAACTTCATTTTCCATGTTGGGTGCAACCTGCTATGAAAATTAAGCTCCTAACTTTGTACTTAAAAAGATTCTAGGTTAAGAATTAATTGCATGCTGCAAAAACATCCAAAACAGGACTTGAGGTAGTCTATGATAAAAGACTTACAGAACAAGAGTGAAAACAGAAACAGGGCACAGTAAAGAAGAGAAACACAATCACCAAACACTCAGGCTGACACAATAACCAAAAATAAATAAGGGCCCCTTCAAGCCTTCTACTAGCTAAGGAAACAAAGTTAAGTTCCAACAGAAGAAGACAGTCCCTTGAAATGTATTCTTTAAAGAATTCCCATTTTAAATGTTTTTAATTGAACCATTTGTGTTTCAGGTCCTTGTTCAAAGAGAACTACGTGGTATGCGAAGAAAAGTTCTGCAATAGAAATTATGAAATAGAGGGAAGAAAGTCTTCCCTATATCAACAGTCAATAAAAGTCAAGTACAATCAATCCATTGACAACTGTTACTAATTGTCAATTGTTAATTCAGTGAAGTGGCTTACCTCAGGGGTGGTGACGGTGTGTGTGTGTACGTGTGTGTGTCTGTGTCTTGGGGCTGGATGGTTAGGAGAAGGGACATCAGTAACCTACCTAATATGATCCAAATAGAAAACTTTGGGGGGATTTTATTTGCTCTGGGATGAAGTGTAGTCAATGTCAAAGGAAAACAAAGCAGAGTCCCCACCCATCACCTCCACCCTCAAGCCTTCCTTGAATGCCATATTTCACCGAGCTTTCGAAGACACCTGGAGGACATGAATAATTCAAGACCCAGCCCTCCAAGGAGACCCTCAAGAATGGACAGTCGAGATTAGTGCCTAACTAAAGGAGACTCATGTGCCTTGAAACCCAAACAATGGTGACAGACCTCACTTTCATTTACCCAAGTGAGAAATGGGGGTGGGGCCCACAGAGAGATGGGCAGAGGGGCTGCAGAAACCCCCTTGCTTGTTGGTTTGATGTTTTCTTTCACAAAGAACACTGGTGCTCAAATGAAGTCTGAACATGTTCTTTTAACATAAGGCTTAGCTGTAAATGTAGACCTCAGTGCCTTTATAAAGTTAAATCAAGAAATCAGGTTAAAACCAGCAGGAAAGCATAGGGTCCAGGAGTGCGGAAGGTACGAAGGACTAATCTGGACACACACTGAGTTCTCAGTGCAGCCAGCAGCTCAAGAGGAAACCCCAGGCCGGGGCTGCACTGTCCCCGAAACCCCACATATGAGGACAACAGAAAATGAAAGGACCAGCCAAATGTCCGGACACAAATAGAAGAGTGTCAGTCCGTGCCTCTCAGTCAGAATGTCACTCAACAGTCTGGACATTTACCTCCAATAAATGAGGAAGGTTGTGAAATTATGCAAAGGTTTTAAGCCTTCAATAAAACTGCTTGACAAGTGTAAAATATTAATTCAATCTGTCCAAATAGAAAGAAAATGATTAATAAAAAGGGAAGGGAGATAACGTGGTGAAATATAAGGTGTTCCTCGGGATAAATGAGTTGAGGAATCATTAAAATTCTTATTACTTTGAGCGGGGTTTGAAGAAACCCTGTCAAAGAATGCAAAGTTCAAGAGAAGACAGAACCATTATTTCTAAATGTAAAGAAAACTTGACATTTTTCTTCGCAATCATCTGAATGGAAGCAGGTGATTGCCTCCCCAGGATGGACGACCGCACATCTTTAAGGCTACAATGTACGCTGATTATCATAGGGCTCCAGTGTGCACCTAAATTACAAACTACGAGGTTTTTCCCTTCATCTTTCAATGATCTATTACCTACACTGTATGTCAATTACCATTCTCTTGTACGGGCTAAATCTTCCTGTCTTGTAATGGAGCTGTTTTAATTGGTTGCAACCTCCACTCCTTTTGGCATGGAGGAGAGAAGTCAGAAGGGACGAGGTCTATAGACAATGAATAATGTGACAATTTAATGATTCTCAGGCTTCCACTCACCATGCTGTGTGAAGAGGTCACTGTGAATGATTTCAATCAAGCAATACAGCTTCTGAATGGTCAGCAAACCCATGGGAACGTTGAGGATGAAATCAGTAAACATTTTGCTATAATGAAAACCACAAGGGAAGGAGTTTAGGGATACACGGCAAAATGATCCACTGTGTACAAGATAGTACCTAGATGCAGGGTCATTAAATGGTCATTAAGCTCTACCAGAATGTTGGATGATGCCCATTCTACAATATGGGCCAAAATCTCACCCAACGAAATGATGCTTTAAAATGTTATTTTTCACTTCACACCCACTCAAATGGCTACAAATCCCAAAGAGAGACCACAACAAGTACTGGTTAGGATATGAAGAAACGGGATCTCTCGTATCATGCTGGTGGGAATGTAAATTGGTGCAGCCACTTTGGAAAACTGCATGGCATTTTCTGACAATGTTAAACACAGTTACCATATGATCCAACATTTCTACTCCTAGGTATATACCCAAGAGAAGTGAATATATATATATATATATATATATATATATATATATATATCCAACGCAAAACCTTGTACATGATTCACAGCAACATTATCCACAATACTCTAACAGGGTGAAAACCCCAGATGCCCATCACCTGCTGACGGGATAAACAGCATATCGGATACCCATAAAAGTCATCCACAACAAGGAATGAAACTCTGACCCATGCGACAGTATTGATAAACCTTGAGAACATGATCCCAAGTAAAAGGAGCCAGACACAAAAGGCTACATATTGTATAATCTCATTCATATAAAATGCCTGGAAAAGGCAGAGCTATAGATACAGAAAGGAGATTCACGGTTGCCTAGGGCTGGGTTGGGGACACAAAACGACTGTTAATGAGCACCAGGGATCTTACAGGGGTGATCAAACTTCTAAAATTGCACTATGATGATGGTGACACAACTCTGTAAAGACACTGAATACCATTTAATTAAACACTCTGAAACTGGTGAACTTTATAGTACAGGTATTATATCTCACTAGAGATACTCTTTTAAAAATTTACTTTTATAGGGCCGCTTGGGTGGCTCAGTCGGTTAAGTGACAGACTCTTGATTAGGTCAAGTCATGATCTCACGGTTCGTGGGATGAAACCCCACGTTGCGCTCCGTGTGCTAAAAGCGCACAGCCTGCTTGAGATTCTCTCTCTCCTCTCTCTCTGCCCCTCCTCCACTTGTGTGGGCGCGCGCTCTCTCTCTCTCAAAATAAGTAAAATATTTAGTTTTACAGTCAATAAAACTATGAAGGAGTGTCCGAAGGAGGGTTCTTGTTAGTAAGAAAGAAATGCCTTTCATCAATCATATCAGCAGTTCTGTAAAGGAATAATTTCAAGTACTGGCAAAGTTTGGGAAGACACACCAACATGCTTCGGTAGAGGTTGCTTTGACCCTTAAAGGAAAATTGGATAATATTTGTTAAAAATCTTTTAAGAAAACGCAAAAAAGAAAAAAAAGTAAGAGAGAAAACATAAGACTCGGTAATTCCGTTTCACTGTTTATCCTAATGATATAAGTAAGGGCAAGATACTACAATTACCCTACAGAAAAACTTATCCTCGCATATTATACGATAATAAAAACTGAACAGAACCTACTATCCATCGGTATAGCATAGTAGCCTGTTCTTTGTAATTAAAAACCCAGGCTGGCCTTCAAGCAGTGCCAATGACCAGCTAAGTTATGGTGGACAAGTTACTTGGCCTAGAAGTGGGCTAATAACAGAACCCAAGTCATGCCACTGTTGTGAAGATTAACTAACAATGCATGGAAAGTGCTTTGTGTAAAGCCTCTTCTGTATGGAGAAAGCACATAACTTATGTCAGTGCCTACTGTTGCTACTTTAGTAAATGACGGGTGAGCACTGGATAGAACACCATGGAAGTTGTGAAAATTTATGTTGTAGGAAACTATCGCACGATGTGAGAAAACGACGTCACATGTAGACGGTGACTGTAAAATAAAGAATATAACTTAATTTTTTTCTATTTTGTTAATGTTTATTTATTTATTTTGAGAGAGAGAGAGAGAGAGAGAGAGAGAGAGAGAGAGAGAGAGAGAGAACAAGTCAGAGGAGGGGCAGAAGGAGAAAGAAACCAAAGCTGAAAGCATGGAGCCCGATATAACTCGATCTCATGAACTGGGAGATCATGACCTGAGCCGAAATCAAGAGTTGGATGCTCAACAAACTGAGCCACCCAGGCGCCCACCTGTGTTGAACGTTTTAGGAGAATACATGTGTACTTATGTATGTGTATATATGTGCATGTATGCAAATCCAGATCCTTCTAGTTATTTTTGGATAGTGGAATTAAATTTCGTTTATTCTTCTCTGTGATCTCTTCTGTTTCATCAAAACATGAATCAATTTTCTAAATAGGAAAAAATAAAAAAATACACACATAATTTACAAGGTCTTTTTTTTTTTTTTTTTAAAGAAGTCAGTAGATAGTGTTGAAGAGGCGCACAGGCATGCGTAAAGAGCCAAGGGACCAAGAACAGAAGGGACTGGCCCTGGAGAGGGGCTCTTCCCTGGATCCCTAAGCACCCACTGTGAACACTGTCCCACTCATGGGTTAGGGTCTGATCCCCATGCCCCGTGAGAAGGACAGGCCCAGAGTATGGCCATGGCGCACCCAGCCACTGCCTCCCTCACTGCCTCTGTTCCCTAGATCTGGAACTCTCAAATAAGAATCTTCACTAGAAGCACCTGGAAGGCTCGTTAAAACTGAATGGCTGGGCCCCACTCCCCATTTCTAACTCAGAAGATCTGGGAAGGACCCCAAGATTCAGCATTTTTCTAACAAGTCCCCAGGGGCTGCTGATACCTTCTGTGACATCCATGCTGCAGGGACAGGACGATCCAAAGACCCAGGGCAGACAAGATGCCAATGGGCCGATTCCCTTCTTTTCTCGTTTAGGGCATGCTAAGCTGTGAGCAGTGTTGTCAGTGCGTGAGGGCAGGAAATAAAGGTGTCTGTGCAGGACGCTAAATCCTCAGGCACACCAGAAACCTGGTGATTTGTGGAGGAGACCTTCCCAAAAGCCCCTGGCCCTTCACTGCCCGGGCATGAGTAACCTACCGTGGACATAAAGAACAGAAAGGGTGACCATTTTTATTCAGTGTAACCACTCTGGGGACACATGGACCTTTACTAATATTTAGATGGGTTTTTGGGCAGCTAAAAATGGTGCCAATCCCCTGCAGGTGGTTTGTGGTGTCAAATGTTAAATCAAAACCAAAATCAAAAGGAGACAAGGGCTGTGCTTTAGATGTCTGGGGTTAAAAAAGCTGTGCGTCCCAGTGGCTCACAACAGTCTTGTAGAACACAGGCTTCCTACAGACGACACAGGTAGGATTGGGCGGGAAACACAGGTGGAAAAAGGAAGGATTGGGTCCCTAACCTCACTCCTTGGTCTGAAAGCCCAGTAACCTGGTTCTTTGAGGTTTGGTTTGATTTCATTGATATTATCTTAGGAGATGACATCCTGCCCACAAGTAAGAGCTCACAAAGAGGCTGTGTGTGTTGGGCAGGGTAGGGTGGTGAATAGTAACTCTTCTGTGTCAGATATTTTAGGGGCTGAAAACAAAACCAAAGCTCAGCCATCACAGTGAAATTCAAACTCGAAAAAATGGAAAAAGCTAATTCTGTACGATCTACCCATTGGGTGACAAACAATCTTCTAAACAAAATACAGTGTGGGTTGATGGATGAGGTCTTTTCCATGTAAAGTCATAATTAGGGAAGTGTCACAGGCATCATGACCAGCATCTGTTCTACAACAATCCAGGGCACTGACCTTTGGCTACAGGAGACCGAACCTTGAGCCCCTCCCAAGTTCAATGCCCAGAAAAGAGGCAAAGTGAAGGACGCGGGAAGACGGCACCTTGGGTACTTCCTTACCTGAGCTCTTTGGGATCAAACACCAATTTCACATCGTTGACAATGGTTGGCAAGTATTTCAACGCTGCTCCCTGCAAACCAAGAGCAAAGATTGCTGAGCCTCATGAAGTTTGGCAAACGTTAATACAAATCTGTAATTATTACCATGAAGAACCACAGACACCCCAAGAAGAGAAAGATCACTTTCTAGGTGAGAAGAGGAGAAGACCAAACACAACAAAAACAGCAAACACCTCTGACCCACAAATAGTGATGATCTGTCCCACGGTTATCCTGACACATAATAATTTAAGAAGTCAACACGTATTGCCTGTTGACCCAATGCCTATGCTGCGTGCAGCTTTTGTGTGATTTCCTCCTTCACCTTCACAAAGCTATAGCGAATGAAGACGCGCGTCCCTTAGAAGAATCCTCTGCAAATCCATCATATTCAACATTTAAAATGATTGTCTTTGTTCCGTTCCAAAACTGTTTTCTGTATATCTGTGTATCCCTTAATGAGGATTTTTTTTTTCTTTTAGTAACCTTATCTCTTGTGTTCATATGTTGTATCTCCTGGAAAATCCACACTCTCAAAAAACAAAGTGATGGTAATCATGATAGACTGTACCACATGCTATGTGCTGAGCTAGGACCCTTGTATATTTTATCCTTAATTCCAACGGAGCTCCGACAGGGAGCTGCCCCTGTTGGCCAGCAAGCCAACTGCCAATGGAGATGTTAATTACTTTGTCCCTGATCGCACAGCTAGAACTGAAGAGAGACAGAAGTAAAACTCAGTTCAGTGGGAAGCCAGAGCCTCAGCCCCCTCAGCTATGACCTGATGGGAAAAGTTCCTGGATTTTCAGCATTCTGACCAGGGCTGACCCCCACTCTGTCCGTGACTCTGTAACTCCTTTTTCTGGGCTGGGGTCCACCTCCCAGAATAAAATGGGGGAAATAATGTGCGTGCCAAGTACATCCTGAGGTTGCATTAAAGTTCAAAATAAACTGAAAAGAGAAGAGGGTAACACTCTGAACACTGGAAAACACTACACTTACTGCACAAACAATTGTCAGCATTATTTTTCGAAATCAAAAAGACAGTGTTTAAGAAAACAAAAAAGTCAAAATGGAGCCACTTGTGCAGAGTAAACCCCATGTCAGCACCAAGACTTCATATCCAAACTAAGTGCAGTTTAGGCCTCTCCCAGGAATATAATCTTAAACTAGTCCGTGTGCAACAGCCCAGTCAGCAGGACGGAGGTTATCCTCCTGGCAGACCCCTTCCATCCCTCAGAGAAAGATGAGGTAGGCTGCTCATTCCTTCCGCCTATAAAAGGCTCGTTTCATACGGCTCTTCGGAGCTCCTTTCTACTTGCTAGATGGGTTGCTGCCCCATTCACAAACTGAAGAATAAAGCCAATAAGATCTTCATATTTACTCATTTGAATTTTATTCTTTAACAGCAAAAGCCCACTTTCACATAATAAATACAATGATGAATATATTTGTTCCTGGATAGGCAACAAAGGAACACAAGCCCCTCCCCCTCAGCACCAAATGAAACTCACCCCCTACCTCACACCCTATACAACAAATAACTTTAAACGTATCATAAATCTTAAACATAAAACGTAACTGTACAACTTCTAGAAGACACTTAGGACACCAAAAGCACGATCCATAAAAGAAAAATTAAAGTTCACCAAAATAAAAACTTCTGCTCAGTGAGACACACTGGTAAGATAACAAAAGATGAGTCGCACACTGGGAAAAACTAATTCCGGATCACATATCTGGTCCGCATCTGTATCCAGCACGTACGGAGACCACTTAAAACTTAATAATGAGAGAACAATCTCCCCCTTAAATAGGCCAAAGATTTAAAAAGACACTTTTCCAAAGAAGATATATGGATGGCACAAGAGCACTTGAAAAGATGTTCAACATCATCAGTCACCAGGGAAATGTAAATTAAAACCACAGTGAAATATCATTACTACCGACTGGAATCCCTGAAACATACATGCGCACACACACACGCCTGACAATACCAAGTGCCATTGCATATGCTGCTGGGCCGCTTGCAAAACCGGGTCAGTGACTATAGAAAAGCACATGGCAGTGTCCCACGAGGTCAGACACGCACTCTCTGTACAACCTGGCAACCGTACTCCAGAGTTCTGACCCGAAGAAATGAAACTTCACGCTCACACGAAACCCTGCATGGGAGTGTTTACAGTAGCTTTATTTGTAAGCATCAAAAAGTAGAAACAACTCACAATTCCCTCCCTCACGAGGTGAATCCATGCAATGGAACACTACAGGGTAATAAAGGAGAGAAATTGAGCCCGTTAGGCAAGACATGCATGAATCTCAAATGCACTCTGAGAAGGAAAACCAAAAGGCTACACAGCATGTGATTCCATTTTTAAAACAATCCGGAAAAGGCACACCTCGAGGGATGGAGAACACCTCAGTGGGTGGAAGGCGGGGCAGGGCTCGTCTAAACTGGGGGATGGGGTTGATCCACTCTACTGTACAACCGAATGCAAACCGTACCTTAATTGTCAAAATGAATAAAAGCATATTACCTGGATAGACAGGCATGGGAAACACCTGAGAGAATGTTCCTGAATCTCAACACTGGTACCCTAAGAGGTAAGTGGTCAGATTCCAGTCACTTCAAGTGAGTTCAAGTTTCTTAATCTGTAGCCTGGGAATATTGTGTACATGCCTGAGACTCATTTAAGTGCTCGACTCTATTGACAGAGTGGATCCTCAGGAGAACATATGAGCACGGTCTGTTATAACTCCCCTTTCACAGATGAGAATGTAGAGGCATCCAGGGAAGTCACATGTCCAGATTCATACTGCTGGGATCTGGAGCGAGGCCGTGCAAGTCCACGGTGAGCGTGAAGCCAGTTCACTCAACTGTCACCGCCTATCTTGGCGCTGCACAGTCTAGATGAGGCGGGACTGGAAGGCAGCGCACTAGGGCATCACCAAGGCTTGTCTTCTCGATGCTAACCCTGTCCTTCAACACCAGCCACGTCAAGGGATCCCAACTAGCTCCTCTGGAATTCAACTTTTGAAAAGAGCATCAAATAGAAACAATTTAATTCCGGTCTCAAGAGTTCTGCCTCAACCACCTGAGAGCTGCTTTGAAAAACTAAAAGATACTCAGCAAGACATGTAATAAATAGGCGTTTGCAGGGCTGACTGCTGGGGCCCTAAGGTGTCTGGTTTACTTTGTGACATCCCGAGGGGAGAAATGCACGAGCTTCCTGCATTTTATCCTCCACCAACAAGGCAAACTCTGCCGGCAGCAGCCTGATAAATTCCATTTCACGAGGAGAACGACACAGACAGCGACAAATAAGACAGGTCTTCAAGGCCACCTTCCACTTGCCGCCCTGGGGCTGCGTTAACCAGGCAGGCTGAGTGCCAGAGGGGCTCCCCAGGGCTTCCCCCTGCAACCCAAGGTCACAGTGATGCCCACAGAGAGGGGCGTGTACCCACTGTGACCCCCAAATTCTGACCGGTACAGAACTCTGCCTAACAGACCGAGATCCTATGGACTCTGTATCTTACAGTTCATGGGGCTTGGAAAGAACAGGGATGCACCACCCACTGGCCGTCAGCCCCGGATGAAATAACCAAGGACAGAGGGAACAAGGAGAAAGGGACCAGCAGGTGCACCTGGTGCCCATCCCTGTTTACTCTACGCCTTCCCATGGGGCTATTTCTTCTCAAGCCTGGGACACCCCCCCAAACCCCGCCCCACCATCTCACCTCCTACTTCAGAGAAGGACAAAAACCACTGGGAGAAAGAGCAGAGGCTCCAGGAGCCCATCCGTCCAGGCAGAGAGAGGGAGTGCCCGCCTCCAGGGGACCGAATCCCGCCCCTGGGCCCAGCAAGGAGCCCCGTCTGGCTCCCCTTCTCCCTCCGAGCGACCCAGTCCTCACCCTAACTGGCTCCTCTTCCTCGTCAGGTGAGCCCACGCAGCTCTCTCATTCTAAATACCCCTAGAGCCCCAGGCACCTCTGAGACCACCCTCTCACCTGCTGCGGCATCCGTGGCCTCACTCCCAGGGCCACTGCCTTCCTGGTCACTCACGCCTCCCCAGCTCTCTGTGCAGGGCCCCGTCCCCACCATCTCTTCAAGGTGGGTGTCCATTCTAGACCTTTCTCGTTCCTCCTCATACCCCTCAGGGACCCCACCTTCTGCCAAGCTACAGACCCCTAGTGCCAACTGTCTGGCACCCACACACGCAGCGGCCACTGCACTCCTGCACGTGGCTGTCCCACAGACACTGCAGATGCCACCTGCCACGCCGGCCACCTTCCCTTCCCGGAGCCCCTCAGCTCAGGGTGCCAAAGGGCGGTGTCCCCAGGCCACAGCCTCCCCGGGAGGCTCCCTCTTCTTCACGGCCCTTCTGACCAACCACAAAGCACGGCGCTTCCTCACTATGTCACACCCCTGGTTCGACCACCTTCTCCACTTCTACGGGCTCCACTACCTGGTCCCGGCCACTTGTGTCTCTGGCCCTGTGGACTGACACACGACCCCCTCCAGTTCATGCCTCGGTCAGAATCTAACATAGATATGGTGGTGGCATTGCCCAACTCCTGGGGTACAAGCCAGACCGCCCAGCACCCTCAGGAGTGCTGGCCTGTCCTCCCCGGTGCCCCCACTCAGCGGCCTCCACCTCCACCTGCAGGACTCTCTCTCTTGCAGTTTCCCACATGTACCAGGACTCCCTCTTGCCAGCCGACAGGCCTGCGCACGCACGTCCTTTCCCAGGCCACTCTTTCCCTGCCCGCCACTGCAGCTGTTGCTCCAAGTAACTCAAGAGTTCACCCCTGATCACTCCTCAGTCCTTCATGTAGGCATCGTTTTCTTCAAGACACGTGGATTCCGGGTTCGTGTCTGGAGACACTCTGTCTGGGCTGGCACAGAAGCTGGTGCGTCTGTGTCCCCCAGGCCAGAGCCCCACAGGCACAGCAGGGCTCTCCCTTCTCCCTGGACTCCCTCAGACACGGCAGACACTCCATGACGCCCTGACTGGCAGGCTCTGAATAAAATCACCTCTTAATTCTCAAGAGACACCCCACCTCTTTGCATATTGGCCCCACAGAAATCCCCCAGCTGGGCCAAGAGAAACAACACTACCCACTCCAGTTTGATGATGCAGCCAGGAGAGGCAAATGTCCGATGGACCCCGATGTCCAGGCTGCTGCTGGCCCTAAATTTCCCGACCAAAGACTAGCTTTGCCCATTTCTAATATTGGTTATTTGTCAAGAACCTCAAGTGTTTTGGTGTCCGCTCACGCTTGCAGCAAAAGGCTTCATTTCCTCTGCGGAGTGAGGCTGCTTCACCAAAGCCGGGGCTGTTCCAGGTAAAAGGATCGGGTGCTTAAGAGCTGCCCACGATGTAGAGGTGAGGACAGAACAAGTGGGAGGCTGCCGCCCAGAGGACAGGGTGTGCCGGGCCGAATCTCATCGACGGAAAGACACCTCCAGGATGGAATGTCCCGGATGCAGGTAAGAGAACCCACGCCAGCATGACGCGCAGGGGGCAGCGCCGTATAGGGGACATGGACATAGGTCCCCGGGCCACGCTGGGTGTGGGCAAGGCGTGCCTCCACCACCTGCTATGTGAACGCAGGAAGATGGCATTTCCCGGCGGTAGTTCTCATCGGTAAGATGTGCTGGTTAATAGCACCCGCGTCCAAAGACTGTTGGCGGAACGGAAGGACACTGCATGCATGATACACTCAGCACACACAATATGTCCCAAACACACCGCTGGCGTTCAACAGACAGCGGCCAACGTGGCCACCAGTAATGGGGAAGGACAGCATGGGACATGGCACAGCATGTGCGAACACTGGCCTGCAGACCCTCTTTAATGTGCAAAACTCTCAAATGTGACTTCACATCCAGGGCAAACTTTCATTTATAAAGTCCGATATAAAGTGCTAAATGTTGAGTAGAATAATTTGTCAAATCATAGAATTCAGGATAATGGAAATGGGAGGCATTTGAGGGTTTTTTTTTTGTCTTACTGTTATTATTTTTTTAATTGGTTCATTATTTTTTTAATATTTATTTATTTTGAGAGAGACAGAGCATGAGTGGGGCTGGGACAGAGCGAGAAGGAGAGAGAGAATCCCAAGAAGGCTCTGCACTGTCAGCACAGAGCCCAAACCCATGAAGCGTGAGACCATGACCTGAGCCAAAATCAAGAGTCAGACATTCAACCGACTGAGCCAAAAACAAAAAATTTGTCTTTTTTTTTAAATGTTTATTTTTGAGACAGACAGAGACAGAGCATGAGGGGGAAAGGGGCAGAGAGAGAAGAGACACAGAATCGGAAGCAGGTTCCAGGCTCTGAGCTGTTAGCACAGAGCCCAACATGGAGCTCAAACTCATGGACCATGAGATCACGACCTGAGCCCAAGTCAGATGCTAAACCGACTGAGCCCTCCAGGTGCCCCAACACTAGTTCTTCTTAAAAACTCTCCCTCAGAATATGCCGAGGCCACATGTCAGCAGCCCCAAGCCCAGGGTGCCCCGGCTGGGTTCCCTGCACAGGGGAACAATCACTAATCAGCTCTCTGGGGTGTGGCCTGGGGGGCAGGAGCGGGAAAGGCATAAGCCCGAAGGATGTGCCAAGAGACAGAGCTGGGTGCGGAGTGCAGCCTCCTCCCTCAGTCGTCTCGGGGCCACGAGCCACAGGCCACAGAACCCACGAGAGCAGACCGTCCTGACTAAGTCCAGCCAGGAAGAGAACGGCACAACGCAGGAATTTAGATGATTTCACTGTTTTTAGCTTTGTTTATTCGTCTCCTGTTTTGTTAAGACATGATTGTACTTATCAAATCAATGTTTGCTTTCTGGGAAAGTTATTTTCTTCAGGTTTGACTTTAAACCTAAGCAAATTAATGTAATGGTGTTTTAAGTCCTAGCTTGCTCTTCTCTTTGAACTTGGCGATGCTTTCATCTGCCCACCTGAGGATGGACGTACCCAATTCTACATGCATTTGGTCCTCAGGGCAAATGACACGTGTGTGCTGGCATGCTGGGAACACGAGCTTGAGTCCGTGCACACCCAGGCACACGGAGGCTGTAGGTAAAGCTGAAATTACCACCAAATATAATAGGGCTCCCCACCAATGCGCGCTGATTGAAAGCCAGCAAGCCACGCAAAGATACCAGAAACAAAATCAGAGAGAACCATGGCCGGTGGAAAAGCTGTTTCTATTTCAATTAAAAGACAGGCAAGTTGCTGGGGGCCCCTCCTAAAACGAACTCCATTGCTTAATATCCCAGCAATCAAGAACTCATAGAATCCAACAAATGCAGCTCCAGGGAAGTAAAGTGAAGTCAGACCTGAATCAAATGGAGAAGAAACATATTGAAAACAAAGTTTTAGAGGGAAAAAAATTAAATAAATAAAGAGGAATATGAAATGGCAGAAAGTGCCACAAGTTTCCTAACTGCTAAAATAGTTCAGGTTCAAGAAATTAAATAAATTTTATACTTTTCTCTAAGGAAATTTAATTGTCATGCAGCTCATGAGAATGCCAACTTAATCCAAACCGTAAAACAAAACAAAAAAACGCACCTTCTACCCCGTATCAGTTTAATGTTGTTAAGTGCCTCTCTGGCTAAAACTCTTACTACTGATGATGATTAATAGACACTATTTTAGGGTAAAGTTCAGGCTACATTATTCAGTATAATTATTTTAATTAAATCCATTAGCATATCTTTATATAAGATTATAAGAGCTATTGGTGATACAAAATAAGTTTTCCTTGAATAATGTATGAAGTAATTATTAATTTACATATTTCTCGAGAAAACGCATATTAAAATGATTCCATTTGGAGGTTTTGAGCTGAAATATATAGGACCCACAAATTCTCCTTTCAGACCTCAGAGCTCCATCTTTGGAAGATTTAGGGCATAGCCAAAGAGTCTCAGGAAAACCAGAGCATTCTGATCCAGGAAAATGCAGCCAGACCAGTCCGGCCAACAGGTGCCCTAGACCTGAGTTGGGCCTTTCATGGGGAATGGATGGATAGAGCAGATGGCTGGACAAAAACAGAACACTCTGGAGAGAGTCACCCTGCTGTACATGTCTGAAGAATCCGGAACAATAACAAAAAAGACAATGACAGTGATTGTTTCTATTCCTTATACTCTATTATTAAGCAAAGACCACCTATGTCTAATGTATCTTACATCTAAAAATAACTCTTCTCTTTATAATCAAGCTTTCATTAAACAGATATTGGTCTTTAAAATAGCATTCCCCATCTCTACCACCAACATTAGTTCATTCAATCCTAACTGGCAGCTTGGCAGTTGAAAGAAACCATTCCTAGGAGTAGTTTCATGTTTAAATATCACAAAGGCCAAAAAAATAATGAAAGAAGTACACATTTACTAATATCCTCGAATAAATCTACTATAAGCACCTACACTTAAAAGTCAATGTTATGGCCAACAAATATATGGGAAGATGGTGAACAATCATTAACACAAATCAAAAGCACAATGAGATAGCACCTCACATCCATTAAGATAGCTGCTATCAAGAAGGAAGGAAGGAAGGAAGGAAGGAAGGAAGGAAGGAAGGAAGGAAAGAAAGAAAGAAAGAAAGAAAGAAAGAAAGAAAGAAAGAAAGAAAGAAAGAAAGAAAAAACATTAAGACAAGATGAGACAAGAGCAGGTGTTGACAAAGACATGAAGAAAATGGAGCCCTTGGACGCTGCTGATGGGAATGTTAAATGGTACAGCCACCAAGAGAAAACAGTATGGACGCTCCTCAAAAATTAAAAAATACAATTATCATATGATCCAGCAATCCTTCTTCCAGGAATACACCCAAAAGCAATGGAAGCAGGGTCTTGGAGATGTGCACACCCGTGATCATCATAGCTCTATTCACAACAGTCCAAAGATAAAAGCAACCCGGTGTCCATCAATGGAGGGATAAATACAGAAAAGGCAGTATATACACCCAATGGAATGAATTCACCCTTTACAAAGAAAGAAATTCTGGCATCTTCTGTAGCACAGATGAACCTTGAGGACATTATGCTCAGTGATATAAGCCAGTCACGAAAAGGCACATTCTGCATCATTCCACTTAGACAAGATATCTGAAAGTCATCAAAGCCACACAGAAAGCCGAATGGAGGCTGTCAGGGGCCGGAGACATTAGGGAATGGGATGTCGTTGTTCAACGGGGACAGAGTTTAAGTTGTACAAGATGAGAAAGTTCTAGAGATGTGTCACGACAATGTGAACACAGTTAATGCCACTGAACTCTAACAACGGTTTAGGGAATGTTCCATTATGTGGCCTTTAACACAACTAAAAAAACAAACAGATAAACAAGAAACCAACAATGTGCTATGCCTTCCTTGGAGAATGCCAGCATCGCTAAAAGGTCTCACCATGTTGATCAGGGAAGGGGTTTTCACAGGGCAGGACTGCTCTTAACCCAGCTGCATCGTTGGCCCCTGCCCATTAAATATCAGAAATAACTCCCCTGCACGCACACACGCGCGCACACACACACACACAGAGTCATGATTACAAGCAAATGATGCCCCTTATATTCCCAAACAGCCTCTGGCTGAGAACCACCAGGTCAGACAAGAACTCTCCCACTGGCCAGCTATGTCGCAAACAGGTCCCCAGCACGCAGGAGTCCTTAGCCCTTGGGTCAGCCGGGCCTGAACTGGGCCACTGTCCACTCCAGCCACAAGAAGCCGCAATAACCAGCAATGAGCAGTCTCCACGTGCCACCGTATGAAAACAGTAGGGAAGCCCCCTGCTCTGTCGTGGGGTGGGAAGGCGCTGACCCTGTTTCATCCCTCGTTTCCCCAATGCTGGGCACACAGAGGGAGTCTGGTCAAGAATGGGATGGTCATGGAGGAGGGCACTTGTGGGGAAGAGCACTGGGTGTTATATGGAAACCAACTTGACAATAAACTATAAATTAAAAAAAAAAAAAAGAATGGAATGAATCATAAGACAAGAGGGCCAGGGTAAAGGGGTATCTGGGTGGCTCAGTCAATTAAGCCTCTGACTTTGATCATGTGAGGTCATGATCTCACAGTTCGTGGGTTCGAGCCCCACGTCAGGCCCTGTGCTAACTGATCAGAGCCTAGAGCCTGCTTTGGATTCTGTGTCTCCCTCTCTACCCCTCCCCTGCTCGTGCTTTCTCTCTCTCTCTCTCTCCCCCTCTCAAAAATAAATAATTTTTTAATTAAAAAAAAAAAAGTCCAGGGTGGAGCTGCCATGACAGGAATTGAGGACAGAAAACAGGTCTGGGGCTGAGTAGCAGGACCGTATAGCATGAAATGCAAGGCCACAGGATGAGAAGGGGGCACATTAGTGAACCACGGCACACACAGGATACACTCTCCTCTTTGGAGCCACTGTGCTCTCCTTAACCTCTGAAAATCCATCTGCCAGGAATTAAGTCATGCTAAAAAGGCGTATTAACCGTAATCTAGGCAAGCACAAATTTGAATTAAATTACTGTTCTTTTATTTTTCCCGCGTTTTACCAGCACAGCCATGTAGCTAAGGAGGCTCAGGGAGACGAGAATGGGAGCGATCCTTTGAACAGGCCTCCACGGCTCCAAATTGGCGCAAATTGGTTACCTGGCTAGACAGCTTCCAAGAGCAAAGCACAATTTACAAATAATGGCGATTTTCTAAAAGTCACTTGAAATTCAGAAGCCGACATATGGGAAAATAGTCCAGTTCAGAAGATGCATCTTAAGGGCCTGAACTGCAGTGTAGTTGCTGCTGCTATAGTTGAAAACAGCAACAAGAGAATACAACACATCACACTTGTGTTTTCCTCGTGGGCTGAACAATCTCTCAAAACAGAGCCTCCGAGGAACACAAATGGGTGAGAGAAGGGCCCATACAGCAGAGGGGAGGACAAGGTGCAGCAGGAGGAGGATGCAGCAGGAGGAAGGTGCAGCAGGAGGAGGAGGTGCAGCAGGAGGAGGAGGAGGGTGCAGGAGGACGAGGTGCAGCAGGAGGAGGAGGGTGCAGCAGCAGGAGGGTGCAGGAGGAGGAGGGTGCAGGAGGAGGACGAGCTGCAGCAGGAGGAGGAGGTGCAGCAGGAGGACGAGCTGCAGCAGGAGGAGAAGGTACAGCAGGAGGACAAGGTGCAGCAGGAGGACGAGGAGCAGCAGGAGGAGGGTGCAGCAGGAGGAGGAGGGTGCAGGAGGATGAGGTGCAGCAGGATGAAGAGGGTGCAGCAGGAGGATGGTGCAGGAGGAGGAGGGCGCAGGAGGAGGACGAGCTGCAGCAGGAGGAGGAGGTGCAGCAGCAGGAGGAGGGTGCAGCAGGAGGTGCAGCAGCAGGAGGAGGGTGCAGCAGGAGGTGCAGCAGGAGGAGCAGGGTACAGCAGGAGGAGGAGGGTACAGCAGGAGGACGAGGTGCAGCAAGAGGAAGGTGCAGGAGGAGGACGGTGCAGCAGGAGGAGGAAGGTGCAGCAAGAGGAAGGTGCAGGAGGAGGGTGCAGGAGGAGGACAAGCTGCAGCAGGAGGAGGAGGTGCAGCAGCAGGAGGAGGGTGCAGCAGGAGGTGCAGCAGGAGGAGGAGGGTGCAGCAGGAGGAGGGTGCAGCAGGAGAAGGAGGGTGCAGGAGGAGGACACGCTGCAGCAGGAGGACGAGGTGCAGCAGAAGGACAAGGTGCAGCGGGAGGACGAGGTGCAGCGGGAGGACGAGGTGCAGTGGGAGGAGGAGGGTGCAGCAGGAGGAGGGTACAGCAGGAGGAGGAGGGTGCAGGAGCATGAGGTGCAGCAGGAGGAGAGGAGAAGGAGGAGTGAACCACAGGCAGGCCTCCACCCCCCGGCCACTTCCCACTGCCCGCCTCGCCGTGGCCCACACCAACCCTCAGGCAAAGCACTGGAGATGAAGGTCAAGGGGGAAGACACTCCATGGACAAGAGGCAGCTGAAAAGGGTGAAGAAGGGCCCCCTGGGGAGAGAAGCAGTGAAAGCAGAGGGGGACCCAGCCCTCCGACTCTCACCCCACACCCAAGCCAAGGGCACAGTGGCTACCCTGCATCCCATATGCACAAACCCTCCCATACTGGGTGGAGCTGTTTCCCCCAAACTTTGCCCTAGTCCTAACCCCAGGTACCCGTGAACATGAACTTAATTGGAAAGAGGGTCTTTGCAGATGAAATCAAATTAAGAGGAGGTCTGGCACCTGCGTGGCTCAGTCAGGTGAGCATCCGACTCTTGGTTTCGGCTCAGCTCATGATTTCAAGGTTTGCGAGATCGAGCACCATGGTGGGCTCTGCACTCACAGCATGGAGCCCGACTGGGATTCTCTCTCTCTTCCTACCCCCCTTCAAAATAAATAAATAAACTTTAGGAAAAAAATTAATTGCAGGTCATACTAGATGAGGGTGGGCCCTCCTTAAATCCAATGCCGGTGGCTCTGTGAAGAAAGGAAGGGGACTGGGCATGGAGCACACCCATGTGAAGGCAGAGGCAGGGTGCAGGCCAAGGCTTGCCAGCAGCCATCAGAAGCTGGAAGAGACAGAACCCCTGGAGCCTTCAGAGAGGGCGGGGCCCCACCACCGCCAGGAGAGCACAGAGAGAATTAATTCCTGAGGGTTGAAGCCATCCAGATCTCATTCACATCTTTTAGCAGCCCTGGGGACACCGCCCCGTCCCAGGACCAAAAGGCAAGGAAGGATTTCCCACTGTCCGCAGGGAGAGCTGGAATTCCGCTTTTACTTTCAATCTCTTTCCAACCAAAAGCTTTATAAACACAATGAAAAGGAGTTTCTAGTAAACTGAAATGCCACTGGGAAGGCAAGGTGGTGTCAAATTACTACGTAAGTTGCTAAGCTCTTACTGTCAAGGCCTGGCTTGCCCTCACTAGGGAGAAGTAAGAAGCTTCCTTGCATAGGCCAAGGCCAGAGCCCATCTGCTTGGAGAGGCACAAAGCGCAGCGGTCCCAGGCCCGTGGCTGACACACACGCGGGTACCTTCCTTCATCAGGGACGACAGAACCAGAATTAGGATTCCACCCTACCGGGATCAGATCCCGACACCTCTTTCGCCACCCAGAGCCCCCTCCCCGGCCCTCTTCCCCAGAGCGTCCACAACACTGCTGGGGCCCCTCCAGGATTTATGGTGTGGCCGGCACCCTGTCCTGTGGGACGACCTGCATTCACGGCAACATTCTGTCCAGCACAGTAGCCCCTCGGGACCTGGGTCTGCTGAGCACCTGAAATATGGTGAAGGGGACAGAGGAGTAGGAATGTCAGCTTTATTTAATTGGAACGGGCTTAAATTTAAGTAGGATAATGCAGGTCTAGAAGATTCACCATAGCAGCATCCCTGAGTTTGCTCATTTTTACCCAAAGGTGGTCCCTGAGCCCTCAGGTGCACTGGCACTGATTTCTCCATTTCTGCCAGAGGACGCGTCTTGTGAGAATGAACCGGGACACTGCAGGGAGAGCTTGGCACACAGTCGGTGGTAATCATTTCCTGGAGGACAGAGTCTGGGTCTTCTTGGCCAGCCTGAGACCCTTCTCTGTCACAGGCTCAACAGTTCAGTAAGTTACAAACAAATACTGATTTTGCTGAATTAGGAATGCTGTGTTTGGACATGCAATACTCCTGGGAGAGGTGTCTATCTCCCATGGTTCCGAAAATCTCAACATGGGGGCACTGGGAGGTGGGGAGCTCAGTCGGTTAAGTGCCTGACTCTTGATTTCAGCTCAGGTCATGATCTTATGGTTCATGGGTTTGAGTCCCACGTCAGGCTCTGCACTGACAGCACAAGAGCCTATTTGAATTCTCCCTCCTCTCTTTGTCCCTTCCCCCACTTGTGCACATGTTCTCTCTCTCGCTCTCAAAATAAATAAATAAACCTTAAAAAAACTTTTAAATCTCAAGATGGATTTGCCATCCTCTTCCCGTCACACAGTCCTCTCTCCTGGTCAGGAAATACCATAGCATGAGCTCAGATTCCTTGAGTTGTAACTCAGGGAAGACCCCATATATCTGAAACTGTAACGTATAACCCCACAAGTGCCCCATGGATTAAGGTTTAATATATGAAGGGGGGAAGGGAATCTTTACAGATCAACATTCATGTGCAACTCAGGAATCCATGCAAAGAAGACAGAAAGAATGGCTATTCCTCAGTAAATTAAAGAAAATAGGGGCGCCTGGGTGGCTCAGTTGGTTGGGCATCTGACTTCGGCTCAGGTCATGATCTCGCAGTCCGAGAGTTCGAGCCACGCATTGGGCTCTGTGCTGACAGCTTGGAGCCTGGAGCTTGTCTTCGGATTCTCTCTCTGCCCCTCCCCCACCCTGTCTCTCTCTCAAAAATAAAGAAACATCAAAAAAATGTAAGTGCTGAGGCATGAATTGGAGATATAAGTATAGAAGAATACGAAGGGGTGTTCAGGAGTGGTATTTGGGGGCAATGACGGGTATTGGGGACATTGAGGTAGCTCTCTTTTCTGGTTTCCTTGGATTTCTACCTTGGTGTACATTGTATTACATCTTGCTTAATTAAAACATTGGCATTGATAGTGGCTTGCTTCAGGCGAGACGTAGCTGTCCCAGTGAACCAGTGACACTGGGATCATTATTATGATGACTAATTTCATGCCTCATTTTAGAAATAGTTTGAGGCACCAGGCTGTTTCCAAGGTGTTTATCTGTCACTGCTGGAAACCATCGTGTGGGTCAGTCACCTGTGTTGTAGCTCGAATGACAGGGATTCTGAGTCACTGGGAACAGTCCTAGGATTATTATTATTTAAAAAAAATTAATGTTTATTTTTGAGAAAGAGAGAGAGGGAGAGAGTGCGCGCGACCGAGTGAGTGTGAGCAGGGGAGGGGCAGAGGCAGAGAGAGAGGGAGACACAGAATCCGAAGCAGGCTCCAGGTTCTGAGCTGTGAGCACAGAGCCCGACACGGGGCCCGAACTCACCGTGAGATCGTGACCTGAGCCAGTGGGGCGCTCCACCGAGTAAGCCATCCAGGCGTCCCCTAGGATTATTTGATGAAAAGTACCATTTTATAGGTGAGGGAAGGACATTACTTTTTAAATTAACTAAATTTTTGTGGTGAAAGATACATAAATATTCACCATTTTAATCACTTGTGAAGTGACCGTTCAGTCCGTTCACGATATTGTGCAACCACCACCACTATCTGGTTCCAAAAACGTTTTCGGGATCCCAGAAGGAGGCCCTGTTCCCATTACAGTAACTGCCCGTTACCCCCCTCCTGTAGTCCGTGGCATCATGAATCTGTTTTCTGTTTCTGTGAGTTTGCCTGTCTTGGACATACCATGTGTGTGACGGCACGAGAGACGTGACCTTTGTGTCTGGCTTCTCTTAGCTCATTTTCAAGGTTCACCCATGTTGCAGCGTGTACCACTTCTGCTTCCTGTGTTACGGGCAATTCTATTCCATTGTATGGACATACTCCATTCTTTTGAATGGAATCTGTTTGAGATGTTCCCGCGTTTGTCAGTAGTGCTGCCGTGTGAACATTTGAATCCAGGTTTTTCTTTGAACACCTGCTTTCAGTTGTTTGGGTAAAGACCTAGGAGTGGAATCGGGGGTGGGGGGGTCATGTATCTATTTTCTTTTGTTTTTTTTTTTTAATTTTTTCTTCTGATGTTTTATTTATTTTGAGAGAGTGGGAGAGAGAGAGAGCATGAGCAGGGGAGGGGCAGAGAGAGAGAGGGAGACACAGAATCCGAAGCAGGCTCCAGGCTCTGAGCTGTCAGCACAGAGCCCGACGCGGGGCTCGAACCCACGAACCGTGAGATCATGACCTGAGCCGAAGCCAGACGCTCAACCGACTGAGCCACCCAGGCGCCCCTATTTTCTTTAATTTACTGAGGAATAGTCATTCTTTCTGTCTTATTTGCATGGATTCCTGAGTTGCACATGCCAGATGCCCAACCAACTGAGCCACCCAGGCGCCCCTCAGCTAACATTTACTATATAGGTCAGAAGATTTACAACATGAATATCCAAATTCATAACTTCTGAAAAATGTACTCAGAGACAGAATGGGTAATTTTTATAAATATTGCCAGAATAAAGAAAAAGCCTTTGGTTACGTAATTAAAAATTCCGCGGGGCAGCCTCTTCTCTTCCAAAGGAAAAGCTGGCCAGTAAAACTAATTATCACCTAGCCCAGACACCAGGACTAGGCAATGTCTGTCACCCACACCTGGAGGGTTCCCTCACCCCACGGCCACCCCACGCCTCATGTAAAGACCCCACGCCGGAAAGGCCAGAGCCAGCCTGGGGTCGAGACTCAAGGGCAGCTGGTCCTGGGTGGGGCTTTCTCTCCTGTTGTCCTCGATGGCAGGGTCTGAATCCTCCATTACCCTGGGGCTCCCAAGGAAGGATACAGGAAGGCACGGGGAGGTTGAAGGAGAAGAATGGAAGGACACACAGGAAGGGACAGGGGACGTGGGAGCAATGGACAGGGCAGAGGAGCGAGAACCAGAAAGGAGTCCCAGGGAAGGGCTCCAAGCACACACAGGGAACAGACTCAGGGGGAGAAGCCACACAGACTGGTGCAGGTGACCTGAGACAGCAGAGAAAATGCCAGCAGGGCTGAGTCACTAGGGGATACCAAGGACTAGGGACTCTATGGAGGTCCGGCCACCAGGCGAGATTCCCTTCACTGGGAGACAGGCAAATCAGGAGATGAGAAGAGGTAAGGCCAGGAAGTCAAACCCAAGTTCACACAACACGGAGGGGGTTGTGGTTACACTGTGCGTGAGCCCGCCAGGGATTCTGCAGCACCCACACAGCCTGCCGGGAATTCCGCCAGGAATTCCGCAGCTTCTAGAAGCCCACGGTCGAGGCGACAGCAAGATCAGTTCCTTCTGAGTATTCTCCTGGCTTGTGGATGGCTTCCCTCTCCCCGGGACCCCACATGGTCTCTCCTCTGTCCTATGGGTCTCTGTCCTAACCCCCTTCTTATAAGGACACCTGTCAGACAGGATCTAATGACCTCAGATACCCTTAATTACCTCTTAAAAAGCCTCATCTCCACACAGTTACATTCTGAGGGACTCAGATTAGGACAACAGATGAATCTGGGGGACACAATTCAATCTGTAACACAGCTGTTCCCTCTTCTCCCTCCTTTACTCAAAGGCATTCATTAATAAAGACGATGTGTTTCTTGTACTTAATGGCATTCTCATTGTTATAAACTGTTGCAACCTAGAGCACTTTCGGGTCCCTTGAATGAAATGCAAGCAAAGGTTGAGGAAGTGCAAAATCTGCCAACAAAATGTCTTTCAAAAGGTCCTTCTCCAAACATCCCCACACCAGCCACAGAGAGCATGAGCTCCCATGGGGACGGCGCACGGACACCCTACCGAGCTGACCACAGGCAATGACTCCTCTGTACGGTCCAGGGAATCAGCACTTGGTGATTACAACCCACCGGTTATGAGAGAGGCACCTGGGGGGCTCAGTCGGGTAAGCATCCGACTTCGGCTCGAGTCATGATCTCACGGCTTGTGAGTTTGAGCCCCGCGTCGGGCTCTGTGCTGACAGCGCAGAGCCTGGAGCCTGCTTTGGATTCTGTGCCTCCCGATCTCTCTGCCCCTCCTCCACTTTCACTCTCCTTCTCCACTTTCTCTCTCTCTCTCTCTCTCAAAAATAAATAAAACATCAAAAAATTAAAAAAAATAAAACCCACCAGTTAGGAGAGGTTAGACTCCGTGTCCTGAGGGCAGAGAACTTGCTCCTATGCAGGGCCCTACCTGCCACACCGCACCGGGCACCCGGCCAAAGGCCAGCACACACTTGTAGAATGAATCGGAAAAGACTATCATGTTGGGTGCTTGGTTCAGTTCTTGGTGGCTGCTGGAAAAGGAGGGAATGAAGCCCGGAGCAGGGGGACAGCAAGCTAAAATTCAAGAGAACTACCCATTCCCATTTACAAGCAGCAAGTCAAGGCACCCGGATGGACAGGCCAAAGGGAATGGCTCTTGCGTTCTCGCTCTGCGGCAGCATACAGAGCAGGCCAACCGTGGATGGGGCCGCCCTGTGGATAAGGAGGTGGGTGATCAGGGAAGACGGCCTCTGTGCACACACTCGGCAGCCCCTACGCGTGGTCAGCCCACTGTGTTCCCCTCGCGGGCTTCCCCTCCGCCCTCCAAGCTCATAAACCCCATGAGCTGTGACTAGCGGCCTTCAAAGCCCACCCCCTCTTGTGCCCAAGGCCACCTCCCCACATGTGGGCACATTGCTGCCAGGCAGAAGGTTCTTCCTCCCGACTCTCCTTCGCCATGAACGCCCCCATTTGCTCAGTGCGTCTTCCACTGGGACGTCACCCACAGCCCAGGAGTGCTCCTCCAGGGTGCAGAAGTGGGTGTTTTTCCTGGGAAACAGGGAGCAGGTCTACACTTTCCCACTTGGCCCTGAAAGCCCGGGAGTGCTCCCTGCAGAGAAATCAACCTGGCAAGCTAGTCCAGCCCAGTCACACTCCCTGCTGAGGGCCTCCAGAATCACAACCGCAAGAGGTCCAAGTCCCCAGCGTCATCCCCTGACACGAAACCATCCACAGTCTGGCCACTCCCCTCCAGCTTCTCCACCTCCCGAAGCCATGCTCTGTTTCCTTCTAGATTCCTGAGGAAGCCGGGTGGCCCCCCTCCTCCCCTTCTGCTGTGCTCCCTAACTCCTTCCCTAGACACCCTGCACTGGGACTCCACCAGTCCCCTCCTCTGTTACACACAGACACACCCCCAAGATAGAGGCTGAGGCGAAGGTGCCCACAACCTGCCATCACCTTTTTCTATCAACTTGGCTCGGCTGTCACACCCAGCTGTTTAATCAAATATTCCTCTAGAAGCTGCTGGGAAGGGAAACTGTCCATTTGATTAATACCGACACTCAAGTGACTTGATGATGAAAATGAGATCGTCCTGGTACTCTGGGTGGGCCTGATCCCGTCAGCTGAATGAGGTTAAGGAAGGAACTGGGGTTTCCCGGAGGAAGGAAAACTTCTGCCTAAAAACTGCGGGGACAGCTCAGTCTCCAGCCCAGGCCACGTACTTCAGACGGGCCCTGAAAGCCACACAAGCACACAAACCAATCCTTTGCGATAAATATACACCCCGCTGGTTCTGTGTTCTAGCGGACACACAGCCTGGGACGCCTTCTTGCACATCTCCATCGCAGCCCTTCATGGGCTTACCCCCCTCCCTCCCCCGCACCAAGCACCCCTGGAGGGGAAGGGCAGCATGTAGTTCTGCGGGGTCCTCCCCGTCCTGCCCAGCTCTGGAAAGACACTTGGGGAAAAGCCTTGGGACGCAATGCGTCGGTGCTTAGGAAGCACGTGCTGAATTTACAAAAGGGGAAAACCAGCAAGTGCTCAGCCACCTTCAAAGGCAAGAAGCTCTCCCCGCTGCGTGATTTAGTGCCTCATTCATTAACTCACCCACTTACTCCACCAACTGCACTGATTAACTGGAAAGACGGGTCAGATCCCAAAGAGGGCAGCTGAGCAAGGGTACTGAACCCTCCAGAAGATACCGAGGGCTTTTCTACTTTCTTTTTTTTTTTTTCTTTTCCTAAGTTTGTCTATTTTGAGAGAGATGCGGGGAGGGAGAGAGAGAGAGAAGCATGAGTGAGAGCCCCTCTTCTTTTTAATAAAGGTTTTGGGGCACCTGGGTGGCTCAATGGGTTAAGTGTCCAGCTCTTGGTCTCAGCTCAGGTCATGATCTCATGGTTCATGGGTTCAAGCCCCACATCGGGCTTGGTGCTATCAGAGCAAGGCCTACTTGAGATTCTCTCTCCCACTCTCTCTCTGCCCCTGCACCTCTCACATTCTCTCTCTCTCTCTCTCTCTCTCTCTCTCTCTCTCTCAAAATAAGTAAACTTAAAAAGTTTTGACCACTGAGGCAGTCACAGACCACTGGCAGATTCTCAGTCTCCTTCAGGCCTGAGCGCCTCAAGAGTATTCCCCAAGCAAACATGAGATTCATGGAAACGGCAACATAAATTCATTTAAATTGACTTCTCCCAAAATGTGGCTTCAAATGTTTTTTCCAGTAACACTAAAAGAAATAAAATACACCTCTCGTGTGTCCTTTCCTCGATACAACTCAAAATAAATAGTTATTTGGAAAGAGCCATCATACTTATGTTCAGATGCAATAACAGAAATGATACGTTAATTTTAACTAAAACAAGAGCTCATATCAAGATGTAAAACCGAGTAAATAAAAAATTTTAAAAAACAATGTTGAGGTATCTGCTGTGCATATAAACAGTAGTCAATTTAATACCTTTTCATAATTTCTGACAAGTACGTTTAACACAGACATGACTGTGATGACGCTGTTTGAAGTCTGGGGGAGATGGTATTTTACTCCAGAAGAACTCAAAGCTGCTCCCAAAATTGACTGAAGGATAGAGCAAATGCCAGAGGAAATGACAGTACACACTGCAATAATAAGCAAAAAGGACAAAAGCACCCACTTCCAATTTATAAAAGGTTTGTTATTTGAAGACTCCACCGTGTGCCTGAGCACATGACAAAAAGGAATCGGAGGCACTGGATGGTGGCTAACTGGTTATCAAGTTAAATAAAATGTGGAATAAGTTTTCAATCCCACTTATAATTGCCACCATCAAACTTGAAAACCGGCTAGCTTTCACTCTGTGTTTGTAAAGGATCATTCAGAATGAAGTGGAGAAAATTCAGAAATCATGAAAGCAATGGCAAGGAAATAATTCTACCTATTGGAAAAAGAAATGACATGATCGTCCGAGATATTCAATAATGCAGCTCAGGATCTTGGAAAGTCTAGAATTTGACAGACACAATAGCATATAAAAGTAAAGCTATGAAGAAAAAGCTCAGAGGAAATGTTATTGCACTTTATATTAACTGGCATTTAAATAAAAACGAAAACCAAAAAAAACTGAGATTCCTCATTAATGTCCAACATTTATATTTGTATGAGGCATCATTTATCTCTTTACTTTTTTAATTTTTTTAATGTTTATTTCTTTTTGAGAGAGAGAGAGAGAGCAGGGGAGGGGCAGAGAGAGGAGACACAGAATCCGAAGCAGGCTCCAGGCTCTGAGCTGTCAGCACAGACTCGAACTCATGAACCATGAGATCATGACCTGAGCCCAACCAAGCTACCCAGGTGCCCCTATAAAGCACCATTTATCTCTTTAAAGACCAATACCAACATTATCTCAGTTCTACTTTATATAGACGGCCATAAAGGATGCAAATTCCTAGCTCTGTAGTGCTGCATGCATTTCCTCAAAGTAACCTAGAAAAGGCTTGCCGCCATCAAACCACGCAGAACACTTGAGAAAGAGGAGGGACACGCCATGTTTCTTGAGAATGAAGCCTGTGATTGAACTTTCCTTCGATGTCCTCACACCTGAGAAGTCCCCATTCCCACCCAAAGTTAACCGTTGACTAGTTCCTGGAAGAGTTCCAGGATTTCTCAAAGACCCCCTAGCCCACAGTCCCTCCCAATAGCTCCAGGGATAACCGCCCCCCTCACTCAGTAGTCTCCCCAGGACCGGTCCACACAGCAGCCCTCACTCTCCCACCACATGACACACACTGAGTCCGGCATGAGTTTCTGGAACTTGGTCAACACCAGGTTAAATCTTAGAAAGAAAGGACCCTTATTCTGAAACTCTTATTACTTTGACAAGTGTGGTGTGAATCCAAGTACACACGTAGCATGAACAAAGGCCCTCGTGTAATGGATAGTGCTCTACATACAAGCTGCAGAGTGGCTTTCCTTCCGCCCAAACTCAATCATGTACCTTCACCTTCTGGAACATTCTGGAACTTTATGGAGCCCATCACGAATGCCTCTTGACACATCCACTCCTACATAACCAGCTAACTTTTGTCCAAAAAGCCAGGTGACCCTGGATAGAAGGTAGTCCCTCATTTTTCCAATGAGAGAATTTTACATTCTGTGCTCTTCAAATACATTTACTTTCATGGATACAGATAAAAACCAAGGGTCCACTTACAATACTTCATTAATGTAACTATGCATTTCCATCTAACATCATACTACGTTAATATTAATTTAAAAATGTTTTTGTCCACGCTCACATTTCATCAAACTGTTTTATGCTAACTTTTTACTCGTATCTTTCATAGAAGTATCTTAATCACCACCAACACTCATTTTTTGGTCATCATTTTACAACAATCTAAAAAGTTTACAAGATGGCACTTTTTATGAACCACAGTAAATTATTTCCAAGCCACAAGTCCCCAGTTATATAATATTAGCAGGGTTTTATTTTACCTGAGGTCCATATTCATGATCGTTCATGATCTCAGCAATGTAACCAGTTATTATTTAAAATAACCTTGGAAAGGTGTGTTATAATGACACCTAACCCTTATGTTCATGTAAGCAGGCAACTGTCAAAGGTATGTTAAGTGTCTTTGGCCCTTTTTCATCAACTCTGCCAGGTAACCTCTAAAATAATGGTAAACCAAACATCGCATTTTGAAGCCAATGTATTTTAGTGGGGTTTAACATTAAAAAATAATGAGAAAGACGTCATAGGGACTCAGAGAGGAGGCTACTTAGCTTTGGGGGCCTAATGTGGGAGGCAACTATGGGATGTGCAGAAACTGGGCCACTACCTCATGGAGACCACGTTGAGTCTCCGTTCCTGCACATGGGGGCTTCTCCAGACCTGGCTGGTAGGACATGACAGCAATTTCCACCAACTTCCATAGGCCCCGGGGCTGAGGGGCCCCACATTTCTCTCACTGGTATCCTCTTACGATGTCCCCTCCCTCGGGACCTCCCTAAGGGCTGAGACTAGTATCTTTCCACATCCACAGCACCTCCCAGATTATCTGGCTTGAGCTAGTGCTGTGGAATGAATCATGCATGAATGAAATCACTAAAAGGAGCAGGGGAGGCATAGCCCCCAGACGTGAAATTTGGGGAACACGAAGTCATGAGTCCTAGTTACCTGTGTGCAACCTGAGATGATCGACTGTGTTAAATAAGAAACATGGAGGATAAGGAGGAATTCTGTAGCAGCCAGAAGGGTTGAAAATGTAGAGCCTTTCCCTACTAGGAGATTGGGGCCCTCTTACTCTAAGGAAGTAAGAGAGGCAGTTCTTAAATAACATGATAGTGATAATAAATGGCAGTTACTTTTTATTGTCATTTATCACTAATGGATGGATGACACAGCACTCTGCTGTCTCCATGACAGAACATAACCTCGACTTACACACCCCCACCCAGCTCTCTGACCATTGACGGATCTCCCTGCCTGGAACAGTGCCTGGCAAATGTAGAGTGGCTCAGACACATCTAAGGAATAGAGTCTTTTTCGTTGGTGGCCATCTGTTCTCGCTGGCCCATGAGCATCTACTGAAGGCTGTATTAGTAGACCCAGGATGCCCACGCAGTACACATGGCCAAGGGCTGAGAAGGGCTCTTAACCTCCCATTCTTCCCCATCCTTCTCCAAAGTCCAGACACAAGGCCTCTCCACGCTGCAGAGGCCAGTGGTCAAGGGGGTAAGAATCAGGTTTGGGGAGGATGATGGGCTAAAACCCAGAGACTGGAGGTACCTGGGTGGCTCAGTCAGTTAAACGTCTGACTCTTGACTTCGGCTCAGGTCATGATCCCACAGTTTATGAATTCAAGTCCCACGTAGGCTCAGCACTGTCAGCACAGAGCCTCCTTTGGATTCTCTCTCTCTGCCACTTTCCTGCTCATGCTCTGTCTCTCTCAAGAATAAATAAATTACTTAAAAATATAAAGATTTAAAAAATAAAAAGTGAAATAAAATAAAGTAAAATAAAATAAAAATCCAAAGACTGGAACAGAGGGTGATACACAAACCAGGAATCAAAAGGCAGTGGATTCTAGTCTTGTGTCCCAGATGGACCACAGAGTACCCATAAGGCAGTGCCCTACCCCCGGCTCACTTCTGCAAGATTCTGCTGCCCCCCGCTGTGGGTGTCCCAGCTTTCCTAGGGGCACATGTACTTTGCACAGAATCTACTGTAATGTTTGAGCTCTATCCCTTGAATATAGAATTCCTCATGGAAACTCACTGAAAGATATAGCAAACTAGTATTTCCTAGAGACGGTCACTTGTGTTTTGTTCTCATTGACAAATGACATAGGAAATGGTGGAGGGTATCACTGTGCAAACCCGCCGCCCCCTGCCCCTACCATGTCAGGAAGCCAGCCCTGCTCTGTTGGATAGAATACTGCACCCATGGGGGCCTCAGCAATGTCTCTGTTTCCATTTGGACTCCCAAGGAGAAGCTGCTGGACTCCGAGAGGATGGCTCCAACCCCATTATTGCTCTGAAGCCCATCTAGGAAGATGTTCTTCTACACTGTAACTCAATTTAACGTCTTGCCATGCTAGTGAGAGAGAGGCTGTGAACCAGGTATCCATATTTAACAAAAATAAAACAGGAGACAATTATAATAAGGCAACCAGACGCCTCTGGAGCCCAAGGGCAGTGGAGAACACACACATGTTTAGCTTACAATGGCTTTATATATCAGCTTCCTTCTTACAATGTGTAACGATCACTCTCCAATGAAGAATTAATTAATTTCAAGTCATGAAACACCCATGATATGGCCAAGAGATTACTGGAAGAAGGATTTATGGATAAAGAAGATTTAAAAAAAATAGCACCTTTTAGTCTTCAAATGAAGAGACAATATTAACTAATGAGATTTAGAAAGATTTAGATTCATTAAGAATACTAATATTTTAGAGGCAGTACCATAATAGAGGGAAAAGCATAAGTATCTGTTAAAGTGAAAAATCTCATCATTCTTGGGGTGTCTGGGTGGCTCAGTGAGTTGAGCGTCTGACTCTTGATTTCAGCTCAGGTCATGATCCCTGGGTCATAGGATCGAGCCCTGCATCAGGCACCACACTGGGCATGAAGCCTGCTCAAGATTCTCTCGCCTTCTGCCCCTGTCCTGCTCACTCACTCTCTCTCTCGCTCTCCCTCTTTCTCAAATATAAATAAAAATAAAATCTCATCATTATTAGGACAAGAGCCAGCAGCTCCACATTGTGATCAGAAGAACATCGAGCGATTCTGACCCCAGGTTAACAAAGCACAGCAAAATGGCTGCCTAGAATATATTTTCTCTGTGTCATAACACAATGAGGGACAGAGCCAATACTCAGCTCTAAAGCTTTAAAAAGCTTCTTAAAGATTTTAAAGTAACTTTTAATGGGGTTTTCTTTCTCTTCTATGTATCACAGGTATTTGTTTGGAAGATTAAGAAATCACCTTAGGAAAAATGGAAAACAGAACTCACTAATCATCTTCCATTTAGCCTTCTTTATGAGTAAATAGGGAAATCATTTATAATCACATCCATTATAAAGAATTCAAATTCTTCCACTCTGTTTTTATTATCTACCATCAGGAAGCACACTTCCTCGCCAGGACATTCAGTGAGCGCGTCTCCTGTAGGGTTAGCTCCTGTGTTAACAGCCAGGGACTTGCTCCCGTCTAAGCCATCGAGTCAGGAAAGCAAACCAGGGGCGGCATGGGGAGGGGCGAAGGCAGGCCCCGGGCCACACGAGGCTGCAGCACCTCTGAGGACCGTGCTGCCCAGCCGGCTTGGAGGCGACCTGGACAGTCACGGCACCAGGTGTTTGATCTCTCCTTGCATGTCAGTGGCAGGTGCATTTTCGGAGTAATTTTCTGATCTCCGGTTCACGTACTCATGTGTACTCACGTCGTAAGGTGACGGTGCCCGTGGCACGCCAGGCCATGCGCTCAATGGCCAGTTTTCAAGCGCTGGAGAAATGGATGTGCAAACAGCAACCGCCAACACACCTGCTCACCGTGGGTCAATAAACAGACAGTCCTTTGCAGAGGACTCTGGGAGGCAACAGCATAGAGCACAGGACGCCAAGGCAAACTAGAACAAGTGGCTTCTACGCTGAGTTTCGGAGGTGACGGGTAGGCAGGCCCCCGGAGAGATGAGGGGGGCGTGCATTCCAGGGAAAAAGACCCTTGCACGCAAAGACTTGAAGACAGGCGAGAGCATCCATAGCCGGGGCAGGAAATGAGCAGCCCCTTCTGGGGCCACGTGTGGAGACAGAGGGAGCAAAGGGGAAGTGAGCAAGTAGGGTAGCTGACAGGTGCTCGGAGCCAGCCGGGAGGGGACATGCATGGGGTGGAGGGGACAGAAGCCCAGGGCTCGTCCTGGCCCCTTCTGCTCCTGTCAGACACACGTGTCTTTTTTGTCCTTTTCTTTTTAAGATTTTTTTTTTTTTTTTGAGAGACAGCAAGCAAGCAAGCAGCATGAGTCAGGGAGAGCAGAGAAAGGAAGAGAGAATCCCAAGCAGGCTCGACACAGCCAGCGCACAGCCCAACATGGGGCTCGATCTTATGACTGTGACATCAAAATCTGAGCCGAAATCAAGAGTCAGATGCTTAGCCAACTGAGCCACCCAGGCGCCCCCACACTGCCACTTCTTATTGTCCCACTTAAGCCTGTATTTGTCCTCTCCCCTGCAAGCAGACCCTCACAGACACCAACTCCCCGGACCCGGAAAGGCTGGGTACAACTATTTCCATCCACATCCTGCGGAAGGAGAAAATGAATGTGAGAAAGGCAGGCTGTTGGGCCCGGGGTGAGAAATGATGCCTGATGGGGTTCCTTCTCCTCGTTACTACAATTAAGCTCCACCAGCCCGAGGAATCAGCAGCTCTGCACTGTGATGGAGTGGAGAGGAAAGGAAACAGCAAAACCCTGTGGCTTAGACGAGGCTCGCAGCAGAAGCCAAAGGGAAGAGAGATCGGGACTCCTGGTCACCCCCTTTGGGTTCAGCTACATTCCTGCAAAGAAGTGTCCTGTGCACAAGCACTGGGGGCCGGCCAAAGGGCTCGGGCGGTTGTCAGATGATCAGACGCTGGGCTGTGGTGTGATGAGAGGACCCCACACTCGAAGCCTACCCTTATAAACCTCAATGAACTTGATTTTGGAAAGAACCCATAGGGATCTTGATTCTGCTTGTCTACAGCAGAGCAGGACTGTAGAGATTACCGAAAATTCCAAACCGGGACCCAGGCATTCCTCCCCTCCCCCCTATCTTGGGTTAAGGCACATTTGTGGCTGCAGGGGCGGCCATCCCTACAAGGTGGCAACCGAAGCTAGCCCTAGGTCACAGCCCCAAGACCTATCAGAAAAGAGAAGAAAGCAGAAGACAGGCAGTGAAGTCAGGAAGGAGCCAAAAACCACGCTGACCCCTTGGGTCGAGTCTGATAACGGGGCAGACTTGGGGACTAAGGGGAATCCTGCAGCGGGAGAACTCATGATCTACTCCTCAAGGGAGGAGTCTCGAACGAAATCCCCCACACTTGGGTCCACGCAAGTGCAAATAGAACCATCACACACAGAGCCCGCAAAACTGCAGAGAAGGTGAATGTCAGCTGATGGTTACATGGCTGTAAAACCAGGATGTCTCCTAATAAAAGGAAATATAAAACGATGGGTTTTTAATTCTCTGAATATAGTATTTATTGTCCAAAAGACAGCACCGTGAGTTCAAGAACATTTCAAAAAGAGATGACATCTTTAATTCATAGAGATAGCAAAACCTCACTTAGCCACCTTGGGGGGGTCACGAAGGGTTGAGAGTGAGCTCTCACCAGACTCGGAGAAGGTTATGAAAACAATTAGGAATTAATGAGTAGACACTGGGAAGGCGAGAGGCAAATTGCGGGCTGGCTAACTCTCTCCTCGCTCGTAACAAGTAAAAAATCAAAGGTGTCATTTAAAAAATATTAAATTATTGGGTAGCAAACTCCAAATTCAAACACAGAATAAATGAAACCAATTTTTAATGGCCTGGAGTTAACGACAGGCTGGTAGAGACAGACTCTGTCAACTGTGGTACGTAACTGTAAGCACCCACTCAGGGGTCCTTCCAGGAAGAATGTGCACACTCAGCTCTGTGAGATGCCAGCAGCCAGAGACACCCGAAAACACTCGGAGGAGCACGTCCAGATGACGCGACATTCCTGGACATTCCCGTGTCCCGTGGAAAGAGGCTGCAGTGAAGAAAACCTCAGGATGGGCAGGATCTTAGGTAGTAGTGACAATACAAGAGCAATCATCGATCGGATCCTGTGATGGAGGGGGAGTGGTGGGGAGGGACGCGATGAGCAGAAAGTGTGTGAAGTGAGAGCCATACGTTCTCAAAAAATGAAATGCTGTCACTTTCAAGTTTTCAAAGGACATTAACAACCCAGCTTAGCATGATCTTGGCAAGAACTCAGAATTTCTGAGCTGGAGGGGGACTTTGGGAATTCATCACTTCTGAACGCCTTGGAAGCAACCTGCGAGAAACAAGACTTGAGAGGGGGGCCTGGATTTGAGGATAGCTGGAGAGGTTAGTCTCTTATGAAGTCTGAGCGCCGGCAATGACTTACCCCCGCTTACGCTAGGTATTTGCCTGGCGAAGCCTCGTTTTCCTAACCAGAGAGGTGAATGACAGCCCAGCCACTACAATAATTATCCCAAATTATAAATAAGTGGGGGTGTGAATGAGACTATGCTCCACTGAACTTAACACAGTGTCAAAAAAAAAAATGAACTAGAGAAAAGATTTGAAATATCACACAGCTGGCATGCTAATTTGGGGAGCTACAATTAGTTTAAAACACAAAGACACATCACTTTTAAAGGACTGACTACTGCATTACACGCTCAGCGGATTACTTGTGAAAATCCAGGGGCGCCTGGGTGGCTCATTCGGTTGAGTGTCCAGCTGTGGCTCAGGTCATGATATCACGGTTCGTGGGTTCGAGCCCCGCATTGGACTCTCTGCTATCAGCACAGAGCCTGCTTTGGATCCTCTGTCCCCCCATCTCTGCCCCTTCCCCACTCATATTCTCTCTCTCTCTCTCTCTCTCAAAAATAAACATTAAAAAAAAATCTCTGTGCACACATTGAATTTCTTTGTATGTTTATTTATTTTGGAAAGAGAAAGAGAGACAGAGTATGAGGGGGGAGGGGCAGAGAAAAAGAGAGACACAGAATCCAAAGCAGGCTCTGGGCTCTGAGCTGTCAGCACAGAGCCTGGCTCGGGGCTTGAACCCACGAACCACAAGATCATGACCTGAGCCAAAGTCGGACATTTAACAGACTGAGCCACCCAGGCGCCCCTCTGTGCACACTTTAAAATGATTACTTCCCAATGCAAGAAAATGGTGGTATTTTGTCCTTTTTGGCCTATGCACAGTTTCCTTCGCTGTTCATTATCTATTTTTAAGAGGTGACCGTTTCATTTCTAGAGAGTAGATCACAGAGCGTAAATACGGAAGGAACCTCAGAACACAGTCTAACCCTTTCCTTTATTTCACAGATGGGAATGAGTAAACTCAGTGGAGTAGAAAGTTTCTGTCTGATGGAACTGGGATTCAGAGACTCAGATTCCAGACAGAAAAACAGAAGAGGTGTGCCCGACAACCCACCGCCCACGGACGGGCAATGGGCAGGATCTACCCTTTGATGGGGGTGAGGGTGCATGATATAAGCCTCTGACAAAACTGCGTAAGCCGTACGCATCGCATTTGTGCATTTCAGTATCTATGAGTTACACCTCAATTTAAAATTCAGCTTTTTGATACAGGGATCTTAAACAAAAATTTTTAAAGTAAGTAGATTAAATACTCCCAATAAAAGACGAAGGTCGTCAGCTCAGGAAAAACAGCAACAATATGCTGCTTACAATTTGCTGTCTTTAAACAAAAGAATGATGAAATGCTGAAAATAAAGTAGGGAAAGAGATGCTTCATGCAAACACCAGCACACAGAAAGCAGGCGACTGTAGCATGTCAGAAGCAAACAAAATCTTCACGCCCTGGGGCGCCTGGGGGGCTTAGTTGGCTAAGCATCCGACTTTGGCTCCGGTCATGATCTCATGGTTCGTGAGTTCTGCCCCTCCCCTGCTCATGCTCTCTCACAAAGAAATCTTCACTCCCCAAAAACACAGCTTGCACACACTTTCCAGATGAGATACTGGGGAAGGGGGCTTGCCCAGTGTCACCTATGCTCTGATCCAGTGCTCTTTCCACCCCGCCAAGGAGGCTCAGCATGGGGGAGGGAGTGGGTGCATGAGGAGAGCTGGACAGCCCATAGGGCAGGTTAAGGAGCAATAAGAATCCCACAAGGGAAGGGAAGGCAAGACACAATGCAGAGGACGGAGCCGACTTCATGTCAATGACCCAGGACACATCCTATCCTCTACCAGAAATAATGGACACACTTGGAAAATAATCGCTCATTTCTACAAATACCTTTTCCCCACGCAGCACGTCACTTTTCCATTTGAACACCCCTGCAGCTGACCGCGGCGCCCTGCATGACAACAGGTGTCAGCCCCACAAATCTCCCAAGGGGCCTCCTGGGGACAGATCCTCAGGAGTCCCTGGCAAGACACCCACTGGCCATGAGCCCCAAGAAGGGGCTCCTAATGATAGCCACAAAACTCCAAAAGGCAACCCGCCAGATTCCAGGAAAACTTTTTTCAATTAAAACCATATTTTACTTAAAATGTAAATGAAAAAAGTTATCCCATGACAAAAATAAAAGAACTAATAAAGAACATCACAAGATAAAATTTCTAAGAATTCATGTAATTTTCATACTGAGAGATCCCTGGGGGGAAAGTCCATTTTTTCCCCCTAGTTCTTCCCTGGGAGATGCTGTCCTTTTCTGAAAATGTAATTTTAGATTAAAAAAATAAACCCATATGTCAATTCTCGGTGAGTCAGTTCAGGATCTGAGATATTGTATCCGAGTACTGGAACACACCGTGCTCCCCTTCTCAGCTCTGAGGACACGGGGAGGGACAAGGACAGCCCCCACCTCATACTTCCTGCTCCTCATGGAAGTCTCCACTCCAGCGCCTGGGTTCCTGTCTTCCAAAACACCCATGGATTCCAGCTACGCTCACCCTCTCCTTTTCCTTCTTCCTGCTGTGCCCATCCTCCCCTCCCACTGCCCCCTCCCTGGAATGGGTCCCATCTCAACTCCCTCCCACCCCCTCAGAGCTCACAGCCAGTCCTCTCTGCTCCCACCAACCCTCATCTGATGATTTCGGTCCACGAGCCACTTTCTGTGGGTCCTCGTCTTCCTGAAGTCTCTCATTTGGATGCCCCAAGACGTCATGATGCACAAACTCATCTGTTATCTATTTTGGGGACCAAATACCTGGTTTCCTCTCCTGCAGACAGAAGGTTACACCTTTTTCTGTGTATCCCTAACAACCTCGGGCCAGTACGACTCCAAAGCCGTCACCGAATGGACACATAATACGCTATAAGGTCAAAGGAATCGGATCCACATTATCTTTGCATACGTGTTAAAAGTACAGATACATTAAAATGCTAAACTTGACAATAACATCCACAACGATTTCATCATGTAAAGCAGACCTGGACAAGCCCTTACGGTTGATTTCTTAGAAGGAACTTAATAAACATCAGCCGAACTGACTGTACAATGTCTAAGTTATTATTTTTTTTTTCTTATTCAAGAAGAATCCTTCTGGCCACTCCCACAGAAGCATCAGGTCCCTACGCACTGTAAACACACAGGCTTCAGGCACCTGCCTGCCGTCAGAAGGCTAGGAGGAAAGTACCAGAGACTCTGCTCAAGTTCTGTGCGCAAAGAGAAACAAGCAGGAGAAATCCCATATCGGAAATGCCAGCTCGAAGAACTCACAGAGCAGCAGGCCCTGGAAGAAGACGAGGGAGCTGGCTTGTGGGCGGAGGGCAAAGGGGAAACTGAGTCCAGCACAGAGGAGAGCCCCCGCACCAGCTGGAGGAGACCCAAGACGCAGGGCCATCCCCAGGGCAGGAAGAGGACGACAAGGAGGAACGGAATGGACTCGGGAGGACAGGAGCAGTAAGGAGAGCTGAGGATGCTTCAGAGTCGCCATCCACACATCCTGCAGACCCTTCCCCACACCATCGGGTGGGACCTGTCTTAGGTCTTGAATTCCAACGTTCCCGCTAAGGCTGACACCATGACCCCCAGCTGTTTTTCCTTAATGTATCTTTGCTGATTCTTTTGGTTGAGCCTTTAGTGTCAATGGATGTCAAAGAGCTCTCAACTGATCATCAATTCATTGGCTCCTGATTTGACCCAATAGCAAGTTTCTCTGTGTCCATAAGAAGGTATTGCCTGTACACATGGAAAGATGGTCACACACATGGTGTGGGGAAACCAAGGACAGGACAACACTTGCCCTGTTTATCACTGGCTTATTTTAAAACAGATATAGGTGCCTGGGGCGGCTCAGTCGCTTAAGCATCCGACTTCAGTCTAGGTCATGATCTCACGGTTTGTGAGTTCGAGCCCCACGTCTGCTTCAGATTCTGTGTCTCCCTCTCTCTCTGTCCCTCCCCCACTCATGCTCTCTCGCTCACAAAAATAAACAAACATTTAAGAAAAATGTTACCAATAAAAATAAATAAAACACATATATAATCCATACAGGATCAATCAATCATAACCAACGGGCTGACAGTAAGTAATCTCTGAGTGGTAGATTTATGCAGATTATTTTACTGTCCTTTATTCTTTTTTGTTACCTTGTCTTTGAGAAGCACTCAAAATAAAGAAATGAAAATTTCACTTGAAAACAGTCCACCAGTTTTTGCCAGCTCTGGCCAAGTTTTAATAAGAAACGACAACGAACACTCAGCACCCACCCAGCTCACTGCCACACACGGCTGCCAACTGCTCCAAGGGCACCTCTGGCCACAGCAGGAAGGAGGGACGTTAAGTGCCTGACACAGATTAAGACATACCCGAAGGGGAAATGTCAGTGAAGCCACATCTTTTAACCTGGAGCGAAGGTCCACGCTGCCGAACCAGCGGTTTCTCATCACGTCCACTGTATGGACCTGGGAAACCACAGCAGCAGAAAGGAGAAGGGGCCAACTGGTAGACCACATAAATCAGCAAGGTGTCTTCTGGGGTAGCCGGTCCACAAAGTCACTCCTCGGAAGGATGCGCTGACAGCAACACGTCAGCAGAGTGGTGGCCTAGCCAGGAACTATCAGAAGAAGAGCGGGCTGACAAATGGCAGCTGCAATAGTATTTTCTTGATCCTTTCAAAGAAAAACAGTGAAAGGCTTGGCAGACACCTCATTTCTCAGCACAGCAACTTTGCATTTAATCTTGAGTGGTGACCACATGACATGTAGAAGGTCACAGTGATCTGAAATGTTATGAAAATATCCTTTTCACAATTTAATTACACTTTTGTTATGTTTCACCCAGCCAGACGATGAGGATGTTGCTCTTCCTTAGTCATTAAAACCAGAGAGAAGACAATTGATGCTAAAAACAAAATTAGTGTCTGACTAAGAATCAATCACTGTATCTAAAGGTTACACAGGCAAGAATACAACCTGCTTTGTTTTAATAAGATACACCTTTTATAGCTTTTTTTCCCCTTTACCTCTTCCCTAATTCAATGTACCATATTGAATGCATAGGATTTCCCAAGGGAAAAATAATTCTGCTTGAATTATAAAAGTGTCACATTCACAGTTCATAGAGAATAATACTGCTCAGCTTCTCATCAAAATTATACTGCCTAGCGTAGGATTCTAAATAAAGCCAGTGTAATGTACAAACTTATTATCTGACTCAGGATGTCACCGGAAAAGCAATGGGCTGCGGGATGGAGAACCATTGGCTGACCCTCCCTCACAGGACTCGCTTGGTTCATGGGTCCATTACTGAAAAACCTCTGGATGTGACTTTCCCACTCCCCAGCTCTCTGATTCCCCAGTGCTAACTATGTGGACGCTTTCGAAAATTGGCTTCACATAAAGTCCACGATTTCATCAATACCTATACAAAAATAATTTATTCTACCATAAGGCTCTGCACGATGGTTTTAATAAAATTTTTCATTATTCGCTATAACGGAGCTGATGATTTTTTTAAGCACACATAGGGCATATTCCTTTTTCACACTTGCTTACGCGATAATACCTGCCAAGATGTTTCTCAATACAATTCTTCCTGGGCCTACTTAAGGTCTGGTCTCTTCTTGGGCCTCAGCTTGGGCTAGTTGGCATGCCGGCTAGAACACCAATCCTAAATGAAAGATTTAACTACCCTTTCCATCAGCCAGCAGACAGGTCCAGAAATGGGCTGCAGAGCCCATTTCACAAAGTCACAAATGTATCGGCCTCAGCTACGTTTACCAACGTCACGCGGGCCCTCCTTCTGGCTCTCTTTCCACACTCTCTGCATCACAAAACTGCTACTTCTCATTCCAACCGCCCCCCCCCCCAAGTCAGTTCCTTTCAGGGATGGTCACTCCTTTACACCAAGAAGGTTGACAAGGGTTCATTCTGAGGGTTGTTATGGACATGAAAAGAGAGACGGTCCCTCTGTGTCCTCTAAAATATAAAGAGGAAGAAAATACAAGCCTCTGACTCCTGATGGCCATTCTCCCCTCAAAGAGAGAGAAAAACAGACAACGGAGCCAAGAAAGGGTGTCTTCTAAGCCCTGGTCATGGTCACGGTCATGCCTATCTAACACCTTAGACGCCCTAGCTCCATGAATCAATTCTTCTCCTTCCTTCTGGGCCAAATCTGAGATGGGTGCATGCAATGAAATTACTGCAGCTTTACCGACTTGACGTCTTCCTGTAGTGTCAGTGCTCTGCCTGTCTTCGTCTACACTGGGCTGCCTGTTCTGGGTTTTCCAGCTCTCCACACAAACTTCAGAATCAGCTTGTCAATATCCATAGAGCTATCTACTGAGATTTTGATTTAGATTATACTGAATCTATAGATCAAGTTGGGAAGCGCTGACATCTTAACATTATTGAGTCCTTTTCTCCGTACGCTGGAGTATCTTCCCATTTATTTACCTCTTGTTTGAGGTTGATGCAATTTGCCATCAAGAGGCCTTGCTCCACAGAAACATAAAATATAGAAATGACTCTACAAAACCCTACAGCAAACGCACCTAGAAATACCATTCCATAAGTGAGCTGCACGCAAGCTGGAAAGGGGCTCTGCAGGACTGCAGAAACTGAGATCCCAGAGAAGAGTCTGTGGACATGGGATATAAATGTTTCTGTCAACAACTCTGCTACTAAAATGCAGACTTTTTACACGATTATGTTCTCTGCCCAGCCCTTTAGGGAGCCTTTCCAAGATTACTTCCAATGGACACCACGGTGGCTGCTGGGAGGATCAGAGAGATGGCGTGTATCCAAAGGCTTTGACAAGTAAGAGTGCGGCACGCATACAAGGGATTAGGATTACTTTGTCTAGCTGGACAAAAGCAGCAGATAAATTCTCTCCAAACCATATGGGAGTCTGGCCTCGGTATTTCCGTCCACGGTGTTACATAACCAAGCATCCAGCAGCAATGAGCTCTGCATCTGCACAAACGCCTACAGCCAGCAGCACCAGTAAGCGGACACCAGACGACAGGTAGAAACAGAATGCTGTCCAAAGAGGAAAGGACAGGAGAACACAGTCCGAAAAGAAAGCAGTACGGCTAGAAACGGCAGGTGGATGCACAGGACATCCAGAACACACCACAGGAAGTAAATAAAGATGGATCAGCACACGATGGCTGCACAGAGCCAGGCTTCCCATGATGGAGGGAGCAGAGTTACTAACGAAGCAATTCCCAGAAAGAGGTAACTAACTTTCCAGCAGGGTCTCAGGAGAAGCCCGCCCCCAAAGTCCTACAACCTTGACCTGCTGATTCAGACTTCTCCATCAGCCATACACTTGAGCCCAAGATTTGGTGGGCAATTATGTCACCTCCTTCCTCCTCCTCACCTCGCACATCAGATCTCCCACTGCAGCCTGCAAACTATACCGGCAGGGCTCCATCTCCATCTCAAACATCTTCACCAGGACTGCAGCCACACGGTGCTCCAGGGGTAACTCTGCCTCCAACCCCAGGAAACGGCCGGAGACACGGTGGGCTGTCTACGCGAGGGCACGGATCCCGTGCGTAGATGCCGGGGGTGCTGCTAAACGTCTTACGGTACACAAGACAGGTCCCCGGAGACCAAGAATTTCCAGCCCCAAATGTCAATAGTGCCTGGCTGGAGAACTCAGCTCTGGCCCCAGCACCGTGGTCTCTGGATTATGTGACAGCCTTTCACCCCGCTGCTTCCTCTCTCAGCTGCTCTAATCCACCCTGCAGACGGCAGCCCAAGTGACCCACTGAAGAGCCAAGTCTGACCTGACAGGGACCTTTCCGGATAACTTGACCGTGTGGCTTCCTGGATCCTTAAGAGGCACCCAGAGCCACCTCTCCATTCTCTCCCCGCAGTGCTGGCCTTTTCCTTGGTACTCTGTCCAGCCATAATCTCGAGTTTCATGATAGCAACACATACCTTCCTGTCTGCTGCCTCTGTCTGGAACTCTCCCACTGTCTTTAACCAGCTCCTCCTTGGAACCTTCCTTGAATCCCCAAACTACTTCCAATCCTCCAGCCCCCAGATATCCCTGGTCATCCTATCCCTGACATTTCCTTAAAAGGATTCATTATAATCTAAAATTAGAGAATTAGGGGGAGCCTGGGTGGCTCAGTTGGTTGAGGATCTAGCTCTTGATTTCAGCTCAGGTCATAATCCCAGCATCGTGGGATTAAGCCCCGCGTCAGGCTCCGTGCTAACTATGGAGCCTACTTAAGATCATCTCTCTCGGGGCGCCTAGTGGCTCGGTTGGTTAAGCACCCGACTTCAGCTCAGGTCATGATCTCATAGTTCATTAGTTCCAGCCCCACGTCAGGCTCTGTGCTGACAGCTCAGAGCCTAGAGCCTGCTTTGGATTGTGTGTCTCCCTCTCACTCCCCCCTTCGTCCACTCACACTTTGTCTTTCTCTCTCTCAAAAGTAAATAAACATTAAAAAAAACAAATTAAAAAAAAGATTGTCTCTCTCTCTCTCTCTCTCTCTCTCTGTGCCCCACTCACACACTCTCTAAAATAAATGAACAAATAAATAAATAATGAAAATGACCAAATAAATGAAGGATGAGGTGTTAGCCATAAATCTGTGTATGGGGCCGGCTCACATCACAGGAATACTGAATAAACACCCTCCCTGATGGAGGGAGGAGGCCTGGATGACACCTTGCCCACTGGTAGAAGGCAGAGGGACCAGATGTGGAAGGGGAGCTCAGGGGAGAGCCCTGATGGCCAAGGTTAGGGGCAGAGAGTGGGAAATCACAGGAGCCACAAATTCAAAGGAGTGCTTTCCCCCAGTGAGCATGATGACACAGGGCAGGCCAGAGGAGATGTCTGGGAAGACCCGGAATCCTGCAATCCCAAATTAAAGCCTTGTCCTCTGACCCAGGTACAAACATGGGGACAATCAGCACGAAGGAAGCCTACCACAAAATTGTAAAAGGACAAATGCCACCAATGAATCAATGAAATCATTCACTGCAGGCTTAAAATGCTAAAAGCACACTCCTAGTACTCAACAATGGGAAAAATTAATAGGATGAAAAATCATTTGATTAAGTCCATGAACGCACGTGAATTCAGGGGCATGTTCTCAACGGGCACACAGCCATCACAACTGCAATTATGCCTGCTCATTAATATGGAAAGGTGCTTGTGATAGAATGATGAAGAAGCAATAAACCAAACGGTATCTACGATGGAACAATAAAAAATACTCATGCCCATGCACACTAACTGGTGGAAAACCAACACAAACGTTGGTTTTCTGAAGGAAAATGGCGAACAGCAATGACTTCCGTTTCTGCTACTGCCGTCATGGGCTGTGCGGCACCAGTGCGGGTGGGGAGGTAGTCAAGGCAGCAAGTGCATCCTGACAGGCAGCTTCAGATGGTGTCAGGTGGGGAGGTGGTCAAGGAAGCAAGTGCATCCCGACAGGCAGCTTCAGATGGTGTCGTGAGCGTGTGGGCAGCAACTCATTCTAGGGGAGCAGCCAAGAGGACTGTGGAGCCACCCTGGAAAGGCACTGTGGCCAGAAGGGAGATCCAGAAACACAGTGCTGAGCAAACGCTCTCCAAACTATGGGTCTGGTAGAAGCTGGAAAGCGTAGCGTCTGATGCATTCCAATCCGTCAGCCAGACGGTGGAACTCTCTGCAGCATCCGGAAGCCACAGGCCAGGAAGCAGGATGAGGAAATTGGGAGCACTTGGAGCTAAAGGTTCACTAAGAGCAAGTCACGAAATATTTTCTTCACCTTCCTGTGGTTTCGTTTCTGCTGCTTCTTTGTTGACGTGAGTCATGGCTTCAAGTCCGAGTGTCTCGTCTTCTGCGTTACTAGGAAAACTTGGGAAATCAGAATAGCCCAGAACATCAGGCAGCTGGGGGCTGAAAGCCCAGGCGGAGCCAGCCCTGAAGAGAATCCTGCCCAAGCCTGGACTCCCATGTCCTTCCTCCTGCTGGTGCTGACGCAGCAGCCGCAATGTTCTCTATGCTAGGTTAGTGCTGGCCACTCCCAATTCCAGTGCAACCCAGGAAGCAAGACCATCAGCGGTAACCGGGCACCGATTAGACATGAAGAATCTGGGCTCCCTCTCCAGAATTACTGAGTGAGAATCTGCATGTTAACAAGACCTCCGGGTGATCCGTGTGCGCACACGGAGGTCTGGGTGCCTGGCACCGGGCGCTGCTCCGTCGGCCCGTCCTCCACCATGTGGAGTCCACAGAGACCTTCCCTATGGGTTGAACTGTCTCCCAGAAGATCATCTGTTCCAATCCTCACCCCTCGCACCCGTGAAAGTGACTTTATCTTAGAAACAGTCTTTGCAGACAGACTCAAGTTAACACAAGGTCATGCAGAAACAGGGTAGGCCCTAAATACCAGAGGACTGGTGTCCCTGAAGAAAAGAGACACAAAAACTCAGACACACAGGGGAACGTGGTGTGAAGAGGGAAATGAGAGATAGGAGTAATGTGTCCACCAGCCGGGGACCGCCAAGGACGGCCTGCCACCACGAAGGGCTAGGACAAAGGCACACATCAGACTCTCTCTTACAGCACCGTTACGTCTGAGTGTTCGTGTCCCCCCACCCACCCTGTCCCAAATTCATATGCTGAAACCCTACTCCCCAGTGTGATGGTGGTAGCAGGAGCTGGGACTTTTGGGAGGTGGTTAGTATGAGACGCAGCCCGGAGACGGGATCCGCCCTAATAAGGATCACAAGAGAGCTTCCTTCCTGCCTCTGCTCTTCACCACGTGAGGGGGAACCCAGTCTAGAACACTCCGTGACAGCAGCCCAAACTCAGACAAGCACCCAGGAGGCGCTGTGAGAGAATACGTTTCTGTCTCATGAAGAGGCCATGTTTGTGGGGCTTCGGTCCAGAAGTCCTAGGAGGTGGACACGGCTTCCGGGAGAGGCCTGTCCCCACAGCTCCTGCGTCTGGGCCCTCCCCGCCTCCTCTAGGAGACAGGCCAGCAAAGCCCTTAGATGAGTCCACACAACACTGACCACCCCTCAACCTCAAAAGAATGAAAACCTTTCGTTTGCTGTTAATACAGCGTCCTGGCTCAGGCGCCACAATGACTATGCACTGCATGCAGGTCCCTCACGTCCCCGGCTGGTCCCCTCGGGGCCCAGAACCACCTGGGTCAAAGGAGCAGGGTGGCACAGTTCTCGTCTCCTTGCCTGACATGGCCACTCATCCCGCACCAAGTGGCTTCCGAGGACGGAATGGCTCTTCGGCCACACAAGTCTCCACGTGAGAGGCTGTGTCCCATGAGGGGGCAGTAAGGTGGAAGCACACTGAACACAATCGCGTGGACCAGAGAGGCGCAGACTCGTAATCCGGGGGCACGGCCGTACAGTTCTGGGGCTGACCTTCACAGGACCTGGGAACATTGGGAAATCTGGCTGCCCCCTGGCAAACCAGGTGGGACAGGGCTTTGCCGCACCAAGAGCGCCGGCCACAGAGGCTGCCTCCACCACCGTGACTGGAGATGAAAGCTAGACACCATCTTAGTTCCCAAACACAGAAAACTGGGTCCATAAGTGAGGACACAAACATGAGGCCAAGAGCACGCAGTGCACACTGTATGTTAGCCAATTTGACAATCAATTAGATTAAAAAATATATATACATGTTCTTGAAAAACACTACAGGATATAGGGAAATATATATGGAAAAAATATAAGTTGTAAGAGTTGGGGCACCCGGGTGGCTCAGTCGGTTGGGTGTCCGACTTCAGCTCAGGTCATGATCTCACAGTTCACAAGTTCGAGCCCCGCAACGGGCTCTGGGCTGACAGCTCAGAGCCTGGAGCTGCTTCAGATTCTATGTCTCCCTCTCTCTCTGCCCCTCCCCCGCCTCTGTCTCTCTTCTCTCTCTCTCTCTCTCAGAAATATTTAAGCATTAAAAAAAATTTTTTAAGTTGTAAAAGCACGCATATATACACATATATACATGCATGTACAGATCATATATACCATGTATCCTCAAACATATCGGAGAAGGAGAAAAAATGTGTCATTATAAAAACAAAAACACAAACCGTGTAATTAATCTATGGAAGGCGAATGATAAATGAGTCTTATTTTTCTTAATCAATGTTTTGGCATTTTCCACTTTCCTCACAGGATCACAATTACATTTAAAACTGAGGGCAATTACACAATAAATACCTGCTTGGTGTATGAGAACCATAAGACCTCACATCCCTACAAAACTCGAACACAGCACAGGAAGCGCAGAACAGGAGGGCTCACGAGGCAGGGGCGGAGCGGGGAGCCGCAATTTCTGTCAATGAGGCCCTGGTAGGTCAAGAGTTACCTGTGAACCTCACCTCCTCGTCCGCAAGGAAATCCTACTCCTTCTGATCCTATTTGTCATCATCCCTAATACAGTGAGATCATTTTTCTAAACTTCCAAATTTGTGACAGGCAGTGTGGACCCCAGATGCTAGCTTAGAAATAGACAAAAAGTGGAACGTCCGGATGGCTCAGATGGTTAAGCGTCCAGCTCTTGATTTTGGCTCAGATCATGATCTTGCAGTTTGTGAAATCGAGCCCCATGTCGGGCTCTATGCTGACAGTGTGGAGCCTACCTGGGATTCTCTCTCTCTCTCTCTCTCTCTCTCTCTCTCTCTCTCTCTCTCAAAATAAATATATAAACATTAAAAATAATGAAATGGACAAAGAGCAACAAAATCTTCTGAGAAGGAAGAATTTTCAATAAGCTATACAGCAAGCAAGTGCTGCTCATTTCAAGCCAGGATATGGTTTTTAAGGAAGTGAAACAGAGCTTCTCAGAGGACAGAACTCACCCGAAACGAGTTATCACTATCACGGCACAACTTATTCCCAACACAGTCCATTCTGAAGGCGGCCACACAGAAACCACACTGTGAATGGTTAGAAGGAAGCCTGCACCCAGTGGCAGCCCCAGGAAGGAAGACAAAGCCCCCCACATCTGTGAGCCAACCTCAGCTCGGGGGCCTCGAATTCAATTGCTCTTCGCTCCCGTCCAAACCACACCCTGCGAGGCAGAGTCGCTGAGCCGCAGGGGTCCCCAGCTTCAGAAGACGACGGGAGACACACAGAAAATGAATCATATTCTCCTGCTACGCTGAACAGAAGCAGCAGCAGAAGAAACCTAAAGAATGGTGAGAAGCAGCATTTTTCCAATGTGGGGTGAGACATGCGAGCCGTTCAGGAAAAGAACTGGGTACTTGTCCACGAGCAATTTGGCTTTTGTTTACTTGTGGGTTTTTTTAGTGAAATACATTAATTCAGAACAGACTAAAGGATACTAGACTAGAATAGAAAATGCCAGAGGGTATCACATAGGATAAAGATAAGAACCTTTTCATGAAACATTTTTCAGCTTCATACACACATACCCCAAAAATCTACTTCTTACTGTGGATCACGGTCAAAGCTTCCCTCCACAGAAAGTTCTGGAATTTACAGCCCCAGACACACAAGCTGACTATGGTGAGGAGGCAGGATAGTCTTTTCTAGGATGATCCCACAGAGCTAATATGCTAGTAATATTTTTGGAATTCAGCAAAAGCAGCAATTTCTGTGCTCACTCTGACTGTAAACCCCCGACCACCCCAAGTCCGACACTGCAATCCACGAGGGGTCAAGAAAGAGGACCACCCGCTGCCAACAAAGAGGGACCATTCGGAGATCTGGTCCTCCAAGAAGCCTTCGTGCCCAGCCCCATCAAAGTTCCTTTACTCCCCTGCAGACGCACCCAGTTTGGGGGCATACGGTCAAAGTATTTTTAATTGCTTTTATAAGTGACCATAGAATACGTCCACTTGGATGGAAAGATCCACCAGAAATGCTGTTTATGCCTTACAGCCCCAGAGCCTCAGACACAGAGCTGCTGTCCACTGCTGTGGACGGCAGGTACGGGCCCTGTTTTCCTGTTTCTCAAAACCATCGGATGGCTGGCGCTCAGCAGTATCCTCCCAGGGAGCTGAACAGAAAAGTGTGGCTCTGGGAACCAGGCAAGCCAGGCTTAAGTCATCACTCTGCCTCACGCCAGCCATGTGGCCTCGGGTAAGTTAGTTAATGTCTCTGAACTCTGAAATCAAGGATGGTACCCATTTAATAAATTACCATAGAGATCAAATAAGAGGGTCCACGTAAAGCACTTAGAACAGAAACTAACCAATGAATACCAGCTGTTGCTATTCCAGCACATGGAGCTCAAGATTCCATCAAGCCCTGGAATGAGTTCGGAGAGGCTTCCCAGCATCCAGATGCTTGGTGTTCTCTAGAGGAGGCACTCAATTCATGTCTCTACGAAGTAAAAGCTAGGGGAGCTGGTGGGGTTGGCTATGAAGATTTCTGAATGGTGGAAACTGGAATCTGACCCATCTCCCAGGGCAGCTAGGAAACACAGCTTTCCGAGAAAAATAAGGCTATCACCGGATGTGAGTTTTAGGAAAACACTGAAATACAGTGAGGAAACAAGAAAGGGCAGGAGCAGCACCGAGGGTGTAGGGAGTTAAGAAACTTTCTGCACAGATTCATCAGGAAAAACTGAGGACATGAGCAAACGCAGATCTGTGCTATCACAGCCCAGGTGAGCAAAGGGAAGACAAGGCAGGGGAAGAGAACGGCCTTGTCAGGCTTTGGAGAGGCCGCTTCTGAGTGCCGTTGGGTCATACTCGGGGGAGAGGAAGACCACGATCACACAGGGGAGAGCAGAGAACAGAACCTGAGGGCACTGGCAATGGATACAAGGAACCCCTCATGGGACAGGAAGGAGAGGGAAGCATGATGGCAGACAAGGATCCCATAAGCACCTCTGAGTGTTGAGAATGTCTGGCCATGATTATAGACAAAGCGAAAGGGGCAATCTGATATACACACAAAACATTCTAGACTGAGAAGAAGGGTAAAGGACTGATCAGAACACCAGGGGCAGGTGGAGGAGGCCTCTGCACGGGTAGGTTACTTTTGGGGAGCAGGATAGCAAGTGAGAAAGGAAAGGGGATGCCAGACAGATCCCAGAGGATTCAGAGCAGAGCAGACAGACTAGCGCCATTTGCGAAACAGAGGTGGTAGCAGGCGGGTGGTGACAAGCTTCAAACTTGAGAGGTTGCCAGAAATAGCTGCTAAGGTAAATTCACTAAGAAATTTAAAAATAAAAAATTTTTTCAGCAAAATGGTACAGTTGCTATGGAAAAGCGTATGGTAATTCCTCAGAAAGTTAAACATAGTATTACCATAGGACCCAGCATTTCCACATCTGATATATACCCCAAAACAAGGGAAAACAGGGACCTGGAACAGTTATCTGTAAACTTGCGTTGAGAGCATTATTCACAATGGCCCAAAGGTGTAAACAACCCAAGTGTCCCTCGGAAGATGCATAAATAAACAAAACTGGATACACATACAACAGAATCCAAGTCTGCCTCAAAAAGGAAGGAAATTCCGACCGCAGCTACAGCAATGACCCTGAAGACATTACACGAGCAAAGCACACCAGTGACAGAGGGACAAATGCTGTGTGATTCCACTTACATGAGGCACCTGACATAGAAACATTTCCAGAGACAGAACACAGGAGGGTGGGGGCCAGGGGCTGGGGGAGGGAAAGAATGGAGAGTCACTCGTTAATGGGGCCAGAATTCCTGTTTGGGGAGATGAAAAAGGTTCTGGAGATGGAGGGTGGTGGCGGATACACTACCATGGGAAGGCACGTAATGCCACAGAACCGAACACTTAACAGTGGTTAAGATCGGGGGCGCCTGGGTGGCCCAGCTGGTTAAGCATCTGACTCTTAACTTGGGCTCAGGTCATGATCTCAGGGTTGTGAGACTGAGTACTATATCGGGATCTGCGCCCAGTGCGGAGTCTGCTTAAGATTTGGGGGGCGGGGAGGGGTAGGCTGGGTGGCTCAGTCGGTTAAGCCTCCGACTCTATGCCTCTTGGACCAGCTCAGGTCATGCTCTCATGGTTGGTGAGTTCAAGCCCCAGGTCGGGCTCTGTGCTGACAGTGCACAGCCTGCTTGGGATTCTCTCTCTCACCTTCTCTCTCTGCCCCTCCCTTCCCCACTTGTGCACGCACATGTGCTCTCTCTAAATGAAGAAGTAAGTTGGTTAAGGTGGTACATTTTTATGTTAATTACCATAATAAAAATTTTTTAAGGATCTGGCAGCAACCCTAAGGTTTGGGGCATTAACTGAAGGACAGCAAAGCAGCACAAAGGCGAGTCTGTCTCCAGAAACACATGTGTGCCACAGAGCAGGCCCTAGACGTGGGGGCAACCTAGGCCACCTGTCAGAGAAGGGAATGACGTTCAGGCCGCACATCACCTGCAGCATCCTCTCCCGCTGCACAGAACACGCCCAAGTATTCTCGCATTTGTGTGTGTGCTCGCTTACGTGAGACGTCCCTGGTAAAAACTCTACTGCAGAGTCAAATGGAAGCCAGCACTGGTGACAAAGTCTGAAGCCATGTTTATCCTGCAACTAATTATTTCCCCAAACTCTTCTTTTTTTTTAATTTTTTTGAATGTTTGTTTATTTTTGAGAAAGAGAGAGAGACAGAAACAGAGACAGAACACAAGCAGGGGGCAGGGGGGACGGGGGCAGAGAGAGAGGGAGACACAGAATCCAAAGCAGGCTCCAGGCTCCCAGCTGTCAGCACAGAGCCCGATACAGGGCTTGAACTCACGAACCGTGAGATCATGACCTGAGCCGAAGTCAGACGCTTAACGGACTGAGCCACTCAGCTGCCCTTCCCCAAACTCTTTCTTCCTTGAGGCACAAATCCCGGGGCTGACTCTAACCTGCAAGGTGGATGTGGGTGGCGGCTGTGGCTCTGAGAAGGTGACTGCAGGGTGCAGGCTCCAGGAGACAGAGCAGCCGCCCTCCCCCCACCGCCCCCAATGCCATCAGCTCACCCCCCGTGAGGCCAGGAAGGCATGAGAACATGTGGTCTTCCCAGTCATCAATGAGGGCACACAGATCAACTCAAAACTCGAAACGGCCACCAAGGGCCACCCTTTGGGAAGCCACATGTACCCCCTACGAAACGCCGTAGTCTTCTTCGAGTCCTCTCTGTAGAAAATGGCTCACAATTGTATTTCCATTTCCACAGAGCAAAACCTGAAGAGCCAGGACAGTGCAAAAACCAGGGTCCTCGGATGGAAGCCTTTAAATCTCACGTGCAGGGGCAGCACCTAATGTGCAAAACCACCAAGTACAAAATTAGCAGCGAGGGAGGCAAGGTTTGAAACAAAGCTCAGTCACCGGTCTCGCAGATGTAACGTCGACACCCGTGCATACACATCACTGACGTCGCTCATGTCTTACCATAAAACACCCACCGCAGGAAGGTCTTGCAAGACTCCAGTCACCAAATAACTCGACACAGAGGGAGGTGGGCAGACAAAAGTCAAGCCCAATCAAATTTAATAACGTAAGAATATATTTAGAACTCTAAAATTACTTCTGGGCTCAAACTTCCTGTAATTTTTATCTATTCTTACGCCAGCCGCACCTGTTTTTCTGAAATACCGCAGGAGGTAGCAGTCAATGTGCTGCACACATGGCTAATTTTAACCCTGGAACAATAAAGAAGCTTGAGGCAAGATCAAGTTGCCAAAATAGTTCACCGAAAACGTCAATATATGCACCACACGCACCACATCGCTGTCTCTATAGATCACGAGTCTTTTTACACCAAATTCACATAAAGATCAAGAAATCACACTGAGGATTCCGACAGCGTGGCCAGAGAGCTGCACCACCTCTGAGATCGCAGAGCCACTGGGGCTCCATCCACGTCTAGTTATACCAGTTCCCATGGTCACAGCACCCACGAGACACATCTGACGCACATACGCCTTTGTTCCAGACTGAACAGTAAACTTCAAAGTTGGGAAGTCACTTTCTGAACCACGAGTTAACCCAGAAGATTCTTGTTCTCTGAAGGAAGCAGCCTGGGCAGCGATCTGCAAACCACACCTCCTTCTGCAGGAAGTCAGCCCCGTGGAAACTGCCAGAACAGCGAAGCCCAAGAGCGTGCGGTCCGGGGGCTCCTCCACGGACCCTCCCCGTGCCCCCCCAACCAGACCTCCACACCGGAAGCGTCCTGCAGACCAGAGGTGAAGGCCTCTTTCATCCAAAGGGCAACAGGGCAAGAACAAGTATTTAAAGGCGGTGAGGATCGTGGGTCCCCGGGACCCCTGGGTTCCTTGCTCTTCTGTGCCAGCAAATAACACGCTGCAGGATGAAGACGTACTCCCCCCACCGCAATCCCACAGCACGGATGCCTGAGACACCTACCACCTCAGTCCCCCACCTCTGCCTGCCCCCAAGATATCCTGACCAGTGACGTGCAAACATTATTCTCAACATCCTCATATTTCCATAAAGGAAATTCAGAACATCTCCTTGCCGAGGGGCAGACAGAGAGCAATGACAGTATTGAAGAGTCCTGAAAGAAGAAGGAAAAAAATGTCAACGCCCAGGGAACAGCATCACACTCACCGCAGACGCCACGCCTGGGCTGTTTCCCCAGCTCACGCTTTGCGGGAGGGACAGGCCCTGCTTCTCTTGCCCTGCCCGGGGAGCCCTGCAGCGACCGATGCCCCCTGAGCCTGGCCGGTCCTTCTGCACACGAGGGCCTACCTTCACCCGGACGGTCTGGTCCGACACGCTGCTCATCATGTCGCTGATGGATCGGAAGAGCTGTAGCAGGGACTCCATGAAGTCGGCCTCTCCTTTGTCTTCATACAGTCTGCAAAGGAGCAAACACACGCCCGTGGGACCTGGCAGACAGGGGCCTCAACACCTTCCGCTTCTGAGCCAAGAGCCTGGACACGTGCTGCCCGAGTGGCCAGGGAGAGCATGAGGAACGTGCCCACACCCGTGGACCACAGGAGGCAGTTCAGAAATGGGGTTCATCTGCACCACCCAGCTAGGGAGAGAAGTCTTCACACTGACCAAGCTGGTTTTTAACCATACCATTTACTGCTTTGTTCAGTGTAACATAGGACATCTTCTAAATCTGAAAAACACAGAAATGTCTAGACAGGGAGGGAGGGAGAGGCAGAGAGAGGAAGGAACAGAGGAAGGAGGAATAGAGAAATTCATCTTTCATTCTACCCCACAGAGAGGACACCAGTAATATTTTGGTGTATTTCCTGCCAGTGTTTCATAAACCCTCAATGTCCCATAATTAACATAAATTTAATTTCCTGAATTTAACACGATCTCGTAACCGTTTGAAAATGGCATTATGATAGTAAATTCAAAATGACTTTATTTCAGAGTGATGGCACTACACAAATTCATCCATCACAGAATTGGTGGTAATGGGAAAATGTTCAAGAGGTGGCGTATACTCAATAAATGGATAATAAAGACGTCGTACATTGGCTACATGCATGCAAATACATGTCGCTAATTATAAGTAAGCTTCATCTATAAATCATTTATTAGCAGTGACTTCAAACTGCTGTGTTACTAAAAAGCAATGCATTTGCATTTTAAAATGTTGCCATGCAGATGTTTTCTTAACATAGACTAGTTTTCTGCCTAATTAAAAGTATACCATACCTGAAAACTTGAGTACAATGGGAAATCGTGTAAACTAAGTGATAATTAATTACCCTAGAGGTAATCTTATATTGAAATGAGTTCCATTGTAAAGCAACAAATTCTGTGTAAAATGAGAAACTACAACCTGGTGTACTTGTTTTGTAAAGGATTTTATTCAATAGGAGTTTGTTTAAATGGTGTAGAGCAAACAACCAAAAGTATCAAGTCGTGAACTTCTACTTGCAGATAACACTAAACAACACGGCAGCGTTTGAGAGAGTCGTACAAACATTTGGGGAGGCTTCAAGCATGTAGTCTTTCTGGTCCTAGGACATCTGCCAATTCCTAGAGCTGCATGGGGTAGGAGACTAAAAACCACAATGAAAACCTCTGTAGAGTGGAGTTTTTACTAGTCTCCAAAGACAATGAAAGATAATGAATTAGAAGGTGGCAGGGAGCGTGTGCCAGATAACCCAGCAGACTCTCAGTTGAAAACCCTGGAGAACTAGAAGCCACTAGAAGCAAATGGATACCAAATGGAGATGGAGGATTTACCAAGGCTACACACAACCTTGACCCAGTACAGCATGTGTAGAGTACAAGGTCATCCCTACAGTCTCTGCCTACAAAGGGAAAGGATGAATCATCGCTAGAAGAAGAGCTCATTACCCTGAGCTACATTAAAATAAAACATAACTAAACACAGCAAAAGAATAGACCACATGGCCAAATCAAAACAAAAACAAAAAAAGGATGACGATATTAGAAACAGAACCAGAGGTGGTCAAGATATTGCAATTAGCAGGACACCCGGGTGACACAGTTGATTAAGTGTCCGTCCAACTCTTGATTTCAGCTCAGGTCATGATCTCATGGCTCATGAGATCAAGCCCCACGTCGGGCTGTACACTCCACAGCACCCTGTTTGAGATTCTCTCTCTCTGCCCCTCACCTTCTCATTCTCTCTCTTAAATAAATAAACCTAAAAAAAATTGCAGGTAGCTAGCAAAAATGTCAATATAAATATAATTATCATATTTTAAAACAGAATAAAAAAGAAAAGAAAAAGATGGAAATATGAAAAACAGATGGAGAAAACAGAAGATGGGAAATTCTAGTGGAGAAATAAATCTATAGCAAAGAATTAAATGAAAGCTTTAAAACTAAAAAATATAATACCCCAAATTAAGAATTCATTATATGAGTTAAATTGAGATTAGACAGAGTAAAAGGCAGAATTAGTGAAATGGAAGATGCTCAACATGAAAATAAATAACCACAGAGACAAAAAATATAGAAAAGCGTATTGGAAATTGTCAGATATAATAAAGAGGTCTAATGTATATGTAACTGAAGAACATAATACAGATGGGTAAAAGAGGGGTGCCTGGTGGCTCAGTCGGTTAAGCGTCCGACTCTTGGTTTTACCTCCAGTCATGATCTCATGGTCTCATGAGTTCAAGCCCCGCATCGGACTCCATGCTGTCAGTGCAGAGCGGGCTTGGGATTCTCTGTCTCCCTCTCTCTCTGCCCCCCCACACTCATTCTCTCTCACTAAATAAATAAATAAACTTAAAAAGATAATAATAATAAAACAAATGGGTAAAAGAGAAAATTAACAGAAAGACAGTAGGTATAAACCCAATATATTACTCAATTACAACATATGTAAATAAACTACCTACTCAGTTAAAAGGATTTTCAGACTGGATGAAACAAACATACAGCTATGTTTTCTGTGTAAGACAGAGACCTTAAAATATAAGAATACAGAAAGGTTAAAAGAAAAAAAAAGTAAAAAATATGGGGAGGCAGGGGTAGATATTCCATGGAAATATTAGCCAAAAGATAAAGGGAGTGTTTTCATATCTATTAAGGGATACAGGCACACCTCAAAGACTACAGGCTTAGTTGCCCGACCACTACAATAAAATAAAATAGAGTCAAAATAAGTTTTTGGTTTCCCAGTGCATATGAAAAATATATTTACACTGTAATGCAGTCTATTAAATGAGAGACACCATCATACCTTAAATAAATGTGCATACCTTAATTTAAAAAATATTGTTAAAAATGTTAATGATCTGGGGTTTCGGCCATTTATAACACTGTAACAAACATAATAATGAAGAAGTTTGAAATACTCTAAGAATTAACAAAATGTGACACAGAGATAAGAAGTGAGCAAATGCTTTTAGAAAAATGGCACCAATGGCACCTGCCTAACACAGGGTTACTGCAAATTGATTTATTAAAACCATAGTAAAAGAGCAAAGCAAAGAGCAATAAAGCAGGTTGTGCCTATAAATCCACAAGAGATAGATCACAATTCTAAATCTGCATGTCCCCAATAACACAGCTTCAAAATCTGTAAGGTATAATTAATGACTATTTATTATATTTAAAATTCTACAATGAATCCCTCAGATGAAAATTTAATTATTACTTTCTCTACTGCCAATCAACATGTTTAAAACATAGAAATGGTTAGTATTTTAGAGCAATTCCATTGATGCATCTTTCTGTAGCAAAAGGAAGGCCTCTAGAGTCTCACCTCTGTGTTTTATCAAATAAACCAAGAAGAGTCACTTGTTTGACCCACCTTGAGATGGAGGAAGAGGTGAGAGGAAAGAACTCAGAGGGATATCAGTAGATAAATAGAGGAGTAAGTTCTAGTTGTCATTCCCATCTCTATTTATATAAGTATTATCAAGGAATGACAAAATTGTTGTCTATTAACTACATTCTATTTTTGTGACCCAGGAAATGAGAGCAGAATGACAGATCTGCAACAACTTATTCATGATCAATAACTAATTATTCACAAAGCTAACACCAGATGACAGGCAGAGCCTCCACAAAGCACCGGAAAGACAGAAGAGGAACACAGCAATAACCAGCTTTAGTAATTTGCTTCAGAAGATCTGATGCAGGATGTGTCTGTTTTGTGGCTTTCTAGTTAATGTGATCCACCCACACAGAAAACACAGACAAACAAAAACCAGCGGAGAAGTGCCGCTGGCTGTCAGGAATCTTTCTGTGGGTTCTGAACCAAATGTCTTTAGGCCAGAGTTTTAAAATTGCTGTTCTCACTTCAAAACAAAATGAGTTTTCTAAACAAAACAGAAGGTATGGATTTGCAGAGTGAGAAAGATAGTGGGATAAGCTTCTGTATCTTCCTCTCCAAAGTTTCACCTCTTTGTTCTTCGGAAGAATAATGACTATCAATTATCTGGGAATTTCACAAACGTACTATATTACCTGCAAACACAGCAGACCATTTTGAAAGAAGAAGAAAAATAAAGGACCTCTAAGGTTTATTCCAACTGCAAAGGGAAAAACACTCTTGTCACCTCCAGCTGTGAGCACAATTGTCTTTCTCCCAAGGTAACAAATGTGGTGCAGGTAAGAAAATGGGAAGCCTTGTTGGCTTGCTCCCGGAGCTCTGAAAACACCACACAAGAGGGCCGCTCAGAACTTGTTACGGAGCCAATGCTCCCAATACCTGTGTGGGACACAGGACTGCTCCCTCTTTAAGCAGCCTGTACGAAGCAGGAATATTAAAGCTGCCGAGACATATGGCAGGACAATGGGGGTGGGGTGAGGAGAACGAGGCCCCACGCAAGTCTTTAGTCCCATGCGCCACGGTTTGAAGACCATGACTTTGTCCCTTCCCATGGAATCTGAGTTCTCAGCAGTTTTAGACTACGGATTTAAATTTAAGAAATATTATCTTCTCTACATGATGTGGCTACAACTGTGTTCTAAGTTTTGAAAGGAACATATGTTCCTCTCTGCCCTCAGGAATCAGAGAAGGCAGCCAAGACACACATTTAGGAAGCAATTAGGAAAAAAATAAGGTCAATAAAGTATTAAAGTCTGAGGTACAGTCAGGGAGGGCTCCAAAGCCCATTAAGCACTTATGGGAGGGAGAAGGAAGGGACAGAGTGGGGAGGGCAGGAGGGAAGGACCTCGGCATCAAAACCTCCATGTTGGCCACAGTCTTCGGATGAGGTCCGGAATGACGAGACAAGGGCCTGGAAGCCTTAGCAAGTCTCACGGCCTTTTGGCAACTGCTGCTGCTCGCCTTATGACCTCTTTGCTCTTTTGTCCTGGACAGTCTCAGCTCTTGACAAACAAGTCATCCCAGCAAAGAAACTCCTCTTGGGATCAGGCCTGGCCCCTGCTGGGGCCACTGCAGGACAAAGGCGGGCAGAGGGATCACGGTCAGTGGCAATACCATGGTGCCAAGCGCCAAAACAAAGGCATCCCTAAGGACATAGAACATAAAACACTGCCCCGGGTCACAGGCAAGGATCTGCTGGGTGTTTCGCTCCACTTCTGCACAGCATAGGAAGACGGAATCACATCTGTGGGTCACGCAGGGCTGCAGTGATTTAAAGCCAAGGAGATACCAGTGACAGGAGTGTCTGAGACTGACCCCCAAACTAACAGGAAGAACAGCTCTCAGGGGCCTAATTAAGTAGGACTTAGTAACTCAGAGTAAGTTAGGGGCGTTCTGAGCCATCAGGCAACAGAAATTCAGGTTAAAAGCATGAGGAAGAGAATGTTAATCACCTATCCGATATATATTTCTCCCTTACTCCTGTACTAAAACAACTCTGATTTTGTTGAAAACATCAACAACTCCATTGAAAAATCTTTTCCAGGGGCACCTAAGTGGCTCAATTGCTTAAGTGTCTAACTCTTGGTTTCGGCTCAGGTCAAGATCTTATGGTTCACGAGTTGGAGCCCCGCATCGGGCTCCATGTTGCAGGTGTGGAGCCTGCTTAGGATTCTCTCTCCCTCTCTCTCTGCCCTTCCCCCGTCCTCCAAATAAATAAATAAACTTCAAAAAAATAAAAATCTTTTCCAACTTCCCTTGCATCCAGGGTGGTCAAGTGACATGTTTCTGGCCCTTAAGACAAAAGCACATGACTCTTTATAGGGATCAGAAAACGTTCTTTAAAAAGGAGAGGAACTAGGAGGCTGTTTACCCCACACCCTCCCCTCTCTGCTGCTTGGAAGGCAGCTCTGATGCCAGGAGGCGCAGGGGCCACCTCAGGACCATAAGACAAAGAGACAGACACTAAGGATGGTAGAGCAGAAAGGCGAAAGGAGCCAAGGACATGGGGAAACCAGAGAACAAGTGCATGAGTTCCAGAATCTTCCTCTGGGCTACATGTTGTGTACGGGGCTGGGGAGAAGTGAAGCTCAACTGGTGAAACACGCTCAACTAGACTTTCCTGCAACACAAGGCCAATCATATTCCCAACCTCTAGAAGACTGATCAAATTCAACACTGATGGACCATGGTTCTAAGATATCATGCCATTTGTATTTGGAGACAGAAAGAGATTAAGACAAAGAAATAACTCTGCCACAAGGGTGACCCCAATCTTTTCCAGCTGCATTATTTTGTACAAGATTAGAGCACTTACTACAATAGCAGAAACACACTGATTATCAATGCACGTTTCTTTTGCTTCCTAATCTCTGAATGAGAAGGAAAGTCAGCAGTGTGTTTGGGAAGGAAATGAGCATCATCAAACCCCTGACTCAACGTCGTATTGATTACAAATGGTATGCGATTAAAATTCTTTCGAATAAAACATGACAAAATCTATACATATCACCTGACTATTCCATCCTTCCGAGTTCATGCTCTCACCTTAGTGCAGATTTTGGTTTAGGTAATTAATGATTTAACTTTAGTGGGGAAAAATACAAAAGCAAGAGAGAGGGGGCCAAGAAGGTCCTTTTCATAGAATTAATTTTATTGGAAAATAAAATAAAATGCAGGAAAACAAAACCTACTTTACTTGGTCATCTTTCACAGCTGACAGCAGGAAAATCGTCAATGGCTTTGACACTTAAGAGAAAGCTCAGTCTACAGCAAGATTCATACCTACCTATAATTAGCACAATCAAAGAGCAGGCCTTTGATACCTTAGTTGAGGATGACAGCCTGATAGCCTCAAACTGTGGGTCTTCATACTTTCAAATGGCAGTGTAGAGACTGTTTACATCCCATTAACTCCAGAGAGAACACGAGTACAATAATCCTCAACCAAAACACAGGCGCTATTAACCACTGATCACCACGCTAATCAAGTGGATCTCACCCTGTGTGTCACTTTTCCAGGTCTATGCATAGTCAGTAACTTGCTCCACTGGCTTTATTTGCACCATGGTGTGCACAAGATTGTATTCTGAATACCTTCCCTTTCTCCTGGGCCCTTCTGAAGAAGCCTACCTCAGGCCATCAAAGATAAAATAAAGAGGAATAGAGAGGGACTACTTTGGGTCTACAGTAGTCCAATTCCCAGTTTTCATTCATACGTTCACAGAGCACTATGCTTTTAAAAGATGGGGTGCCTGGGTGGCACTGGTTAAGCATCCAACTTTGGCTCATGTCATGATTTCATGGCTCATGGGTTTGAGCCCCGCATAGGGCCCTGTGCTGACAGCTCAGAGCCTGGAGCCTGCTTCAGATTCTGCCTCCGTCTCCCTCTGCCCCTCCCCCCACTTACACATTCTCTTTCTCTTTCTCCTTTTCTTTCTCTCTCTCTCTCTCTCTCTCATAGAAATAAACATTAAAAAAATTTTTAAGGTGATGTGTGTTCTCTAAATCAGAGGGACGTCAGTTTGTGAAACTCCATGTCTGTGTGTAGAACTCACAACAAGAACCTTGGATCAACCTTGAATAATTAATAGCAACAATATCACTCACAGTAGTCACCCAAAGCAGGTGTCCTCCCAACGAAACAAGCACAGAGAGTCCACTTCAACACTCAACACTCAACCTACCCCTTTTGCATACTCTCCATTCGTACAGTTACATATCGTGGGCTAACGGGGAAGCACTAGCTTTAGCACAGCTCTTAATCACAGACACCCGAGAAAATATTACCACCTTCTATGAAAAAGGAAGTCATCAACACCCCAATCCACTTTCAGGTTCAAAAACAATGCACACATTCATCCGCACAGTATGAGAAACAGGTCACTGAGCACGATACCAGAGTGCCCATTCACCTGGCAATTCCACACGTGAGACTCTCTCTCCAGAAGCAAAATATTATTCTGGTTGAAGGAAAGAAAGAGACAAAGCTCCACAGTCTTCCCAAGGGCGGCAATTTAACTTGGTTTTGGCCTTTTGAAGTTGTTGCTTATTTTAATCGTTTGCTCTTTTGAGGCTTTCGTCTATCGGGAGATACACCGACACGGACTTCAGAACCCTTGGTGTACACTCTGCACTACCTCTGATGAACTCGGAATACATCAGTGGTCAGTATTTTACTCACATGCACACATTTCGGACTTGGGAACCTGCTGCTCAAACTTGTGCTTGCATTTCACGGTACGGGGTGGGCGACTCCAACACAGTACGGCTATCTATCACTGCTCTGTCATGCTAGAAAGCAAAGAAAGGGAAGAAAAAAGGAGAGAGAACAGGAAAGAAGGGGGAAAAGAGAGAAGAGAACAGAGAAGGGGAAGAAAGGAAGTAAAAGACCTCCTAAAATTCCCTAAGAGGGCCAGCACGGGTGACACTTACTGGTTGAACAGGATCCTGGAACGCACGATGAACTTGAAGATGTACTCCAAAGCCTTCATAGCTTTGTACAGTTGGTCATTTATCCCCGGCTTCTCCGCATTGTCCACATAGTTCCTTAAAACTTTTGTCAGCTTCCTATTCATAAGAGAATCACAAATTAATTAAGGAGTTCAGAAAATTACAACATCTCAATTCCTAACTGGGACAGAAATACACGAATGGGCTATTCTTATTTTGGTTCACACTTACCCGGAGATGCCTATTCATAAAATGTATTCGAAACAGATTAAAAGTGAGCCATGAAATAACACTCAGAGGAGCGAGATCTGAACATATAACCAGCCTTTTTTTCTAAGTTTTGGAGGTTTTCCTAAGCATTTAACTGTATTATGTAACGTAATCTTCACAACAGCCCAATAAGGCAAGTATTAGTTTAGGATATAATAATAATAATAATTGGGCGTAATAACAGGTACATTTACCCCCAACGTAGAAGTGAGGAAGGCCAGGCTTAGACAGATAAACTAGCTTTCCCAATGCTAAAGAAAATTGAAGAGGTTTTCTTCACAGCCATATATACTTTCGTAATGCTTTTTGTAATGTTTATTTTTAACATGAACATGCATTACTTTCGAATGATAGAGGCAGACGTGGCAATGATGAGTTTTTAACTCTGCCCAAACTTCTACATTTTCTACTACTACTGGCCCATAAACTAATAATCACTGTTCACCGATCAGAAGGCTGGCCCTCAAGCAATGCCTCTAAATCATGAAGGAACAGCTGACTTAACTTCGATGTGGTTTCTGGTTCTGATGTGCTGGGCTGTACCGTAATTCCCCAAAAACTAGCCACAAATGTGCAGCCTGTACAGCAACCATTAACCAAACTTCTATGAGCCCCCGACTTTTCATGTCATCGACAAGAATTCACTGTGGCTTTTTAAATATTCATTATGCTCATAAAAATAACCTGGTGGGGGCAGTGCCAGCATTTCCAGCTACGTTGTGAGCCCATACACCCCCAGACTGTTAGTCGAGATTATTACAAGACTGCCATAAGAGCAACTGTAACTTGCATTAAGGATGACGTCAGAATGGTCCTAAGAGTAACCACTGTCCTGATAAACCCTGTAAAAAGCTTTCAAAGGGCGCCTGGGAGGCTCAGTCGGTTAAGGGGCCGATTTCAGCTCAGATCATAATCTCATGGTTCGTGTGTTCAGGCCCTGCATCAGGCTCCCTGCTGTCAGCGCAGAATCCTACTCACATCCTCTCTCTTGCTCTCTCTCTGCCCCTCCTCCATGCTCTCGCATGCTCTCTCTCTCTCTCTCTCTCTCTCAAAAATAAACATTTAAGGGGGGAAAAGAAAGCTTTCTGGGTGACCAAGTGGATGTGAAGTCATTTCTAAGGCTCATCATGTTGCAGAACCCTAGGAAAGACATTTGACAGTATGAGAGGAGCCTTCGAGCAAGGTGTTGGGAAGAATCCGGGAAGTCCTCTCCCCAGGGGCTCCACTGGCTCCTGTGTTGGGAGGGTAGCTCAGCACACACGTCTTCGGTGGTCCTCAAGGCTCAGGAAATCATCTAACATCCTGCCAAAACACCCGTTTCGCCTCATTTAACTTACTTTCTCAAGCGTATTGGCCAGATTACCTTTTCTTATTAATCCCATCGGTATCCCAAGAAATAGAAATTTCATAGAACACGTTTTGGGAATTTTCTCAACAGATTAATCAAAAATGAACAAATAAATAAATAAATAAAAAGAAGGAGCGATTTGCAAAGAGAATGACCCAGAATGAGAAAATAAATGAAGAAGGAGGTCAAAAGACCCACATCCACATGAGCGTGGCCATCTGTAACGGCAGAAAGACCAAGCCCCCTTGGTACTAGCTGAGAGGTGCAGACCCAACGGAGCATCAGTTAAGCAGAGGCACGACCTGGACCAGCTCCGGGAAAAGTAGCTCTGTGGCCAGAAAGAAGCCTGTCCTGCTAGTTTTCTGGAGGAACAGTGCTCCCTAATCGCCTACACCATCAGCCTCACCGGGGACTCTGCAGGGGCTCCTGCACCCGGACTACACATGCAGGGGAGGTGGGGCACCGAGAGGCACTGTCTATGGCACAGTCACCTTTCCTTTCTTCTCTTGGAGTTCTTTGTAGAGAAGGGCTGAAGATCTCCACATGACCGAAGGAAAGAGGTAGAGAAACCATCCGGGAGAGAGTCTAATCCCATCCGTGCCTGCGCAGGCTTCGAGAGGGGCAGCGGCTGGGAGGCCCTCCGTGAGGATACTCAGGGCCAGAATTTCCCCCGGCCCAGAGACCATTAACTCGGGGATAACTTCCCATGATTTGGCTAGGACTGTGTGAATCACAGTTATCTCCTTTGGTATTTCAAGGATTACATACTCAGATTTGAACTAAGGAAAAACTTCGGGTTGCTCCTTTATCAAAACATGGTAAGAATAGTTATTTTCCAAAATGAATCTCCTTTTCAGCAGATTACAGGGGCTGAATGAGAGGATACCAATTCTCAACTCCATCCCATCCTCTCTTAAAGATAAAGTGGTACTTTTTGTTTCTCCAAAGACTCCCCGACTTTCACGTCGCCTCCCGTGGCAAAGGCACAGAACGGGCATTGCCAACGGAAGGTCTGGAACACAGTGTGGCAAGCTCATTCACTGTGCTGATTTTCTGAAATTCCTATACAAAAGCTGATCTGAGAAATGCCGTTTGGCCGTATTTCAATGAAGATGCAGAAGTGTGAACGTGACATGTATGGAGATCCCACTCCGAGGAGCAGCGCATAGGCCACTTCCACAAACCTGCTGGGTCCGCCATAGCAAGATGGCACCTCCCCGTCCTCCCTCCCCACAGTCTGAAAGGGACCGTCCAAAGCGCAGTCAACAGGGACGTCTCCGCGAAGAGAAGAAGTCCTTTCAAACAAACATTTATCAGCAAGCACAAAGGACTTGTCATGGCTGGTTCTGTGCACATGAGGATGTGGCAGCTCTCTGTCCACTTGGGGCTCTGCCCACCACCTTGCAGTAGCCATACACTCAAGGCAGACGTGAAAGGGCCGAGGGACAGGATGACAGACGTCACACAGAGACCTCTGGCCTGGTGTTCATGGCTGCACAGAGGCAAGGAAACCGATGACTTAAGTACGCTCAAGACACACTTGAGAGCTCTGACTCAAGTTACTGGCACTAAAGACAATCGTTTCTAATGATTCTAAGGTTGGGGGGGGATTTCCTTGAAGAAATTATTTAAATGTATTGTCATTGCAACTCACACAATTAAAAGTTTAAATAAATGCCAATAAATCCCCTGGTAAGGGAAACGGAGTAACTCCTCATAATAATAATGAAACCTAAATATTGCTTAGTGCTGTCTAAGTGCCAAGGATTACTCCAAACATTTAACATGTAATAACTCATTGGAATTCTCAAGAAACCCCAGGATTGTGCCTGTTTTACTGATGAGAGGCCCAAAGAGGTTAAGAAATTTAAACTTTCGGCATGCCTGGGTGGCTTCTGAATCTTGATTCCAGCTCAGGTCATGATCTCAGGGTTCATGAGTTCAAGCCCCACATCAGGCTCTGCACTGAGGGTGGAGGGTGGAGCTTCCCTCTCTCTCTGCCCCTCTCTCCCATCTTCTCTCTCTGCCCCTCTCCCCCTATGCTCTCAAAATAAATAAAAAAACTTTAAAAAAAAGAAGAAGAAATTTAAACTTGTAAGTGACAGAGCTGCCGGTTAAGCAGGGTTCCTAGACTGTGCTGCTCAACACCAGTGAGCCACCTCTCAGGCAGGGATATCGTACATTTGCTCCACCTGCTCACGAGGCACCCAGAGGGGCAGGTATGGGGACGTGGCGGAGGACAAGAGCAGCTAGGCGGGCAGTCAGAATTCAAGCCCGTTACAGCTGCAGCATCTGGAACAAAAAGGAAGGCCCTCTTTTAAAGAGCAAAAAGATACACTGAGACTGAGTTGTATTCACACTAGACAACCAATCATCTCGAACCAAGAACACATCCATCTATTCATTCGCCAAAAGCCACCATGAGGCAGGCACTCTGCATCCACAGATCAGTTTCACCGAACATAAACTGAAAATTTTAAAGACAAATGGAAGGTATAGAGGAGAACAACATTTATTCCAGAACATTATGATGATGCATCGTGTATCTTCTTTCAACAAGATTTTTAGGTCTGTTAAGAGGGAAACAGTAATAAAAATTATCCCAGTAAATCCAGAGTTGGGGGGTGGGGGGAATGGACAATCACAGACAAAAGCACTGAACAATAAACATGCAAAAAGAAGCATTGGTTTTAAAACAACAAAAATGAACTCACGTGTAGGCTAACGTTGCACTGAAGTGTTTCTTAATGTAGGTTTCCAGAACAGGATTAAAATGTTGAAATTTTCTATCGGCAATTAGTCCAATGATAAATACCTGTTAAATTCATCAATATTTTCATTAGTGAGACAACACAAGCCATTTTGGAATCCTCCTCTAATTCATCTGCACTGCGGTGGGACTCAACAAACGAGAACCTTTTCAGAAGTTACCTCTTCTGACTCCAGAAGTGATATGGGCCTAACTATAATGTTCTGCTGACAGCTACTCCCTGCCTCTCAAACCCAATGCTTTGATTGGATTTACAACTGAAAACACTTGCAAGATGGTTGCCCTCCCCCAGCTTCCAAGGCTGCGGCATGAGAGCCACCTTAGTATCTGGGCAGATGGAAAACAGAGGCTCCTTACCAGTGCGTCAAACACTAACGTATCGAAGGTCTCGCTCTCGGAATTCTCCATCATGATGTTGAAGAGGGCGTCCAAGGTGTCCTGGAGGAACTGGGGACACACACTGTGTCAGCAGACGAAGTAAACTCACCCAGCTTTCCCCCAACCTAGAATAACGGCCATCCCTGGCAACAGGTCAAACACCCATCTCCCCCCAAGTCACCAATGGGGCTGTGGACTCCAGGGGCTCTGCTGAGCCATTCAACACACTAGACAAAAATCTGAGCTGAGTAAACTCACAACAAAGACACAGCAGCCTGAGCCTGAGCCAAGCAGAGGAGACCTGGCAACAGGGACATGCCTGATGGTCCCCTCCACCCCTTTTCCTGGTCGTCACCAGTCTGGCGACAATGAACTCAACAGCAGCTCTGCAAAGACTGGCTCGGCCTCGTCCCGGACTCTGAGTGAAGGACCTGAGCCACGGAGTGGGCAGGAGCCAACTTAGGGACAGACCTCCAGCTGAGAGTGATAAAGGACCTTCCACAGACCCAGATGCCCAAGGACCAGGAAATACGTTTTATTCAAGAACAACTTAGACATTCCTTTTATAGTCTACTATAATTCACCAAGTAAACACCAGAGCACAGAATGACAAGCCATCATCAATTAATTAAGGAAAGAAAAAAAAAAAACCCCACAGGATTCCAAGGTTATGTCACACTAGACATTGACTTTCAGGTCCATCTCCATCCTCCCCTGAGAGAAGCATGAAAGGGACTAGGGAAGGCTATCCTGGAGGTAACGAGTTCCCTGTTTGTGGAGGATAGGCAGTATGCCACACAACGGAATACTGGCATAAAAGAGAATAAAGTATAGACACGTCATCATTCGTCATTAGGGATATGCAAATCGAAACCACAGCAAACTACCACTTCACACCCAGCGAGAAGGCCATCACCGAGACGTGAGCAGTCCAGCAGGGGTGGGTGGGGCAAGCAACTAGGCCGAGGGAGTGGAGGCCTCGCACATCATAGGTGGAAATGTACAAGAGTGCGATGGTTTTGGAAAACACTCCGACAACTCCTCAAAGGGTTAAGCGTACGCCTTCACTCACAGGCATGTGTCCAAATGAATGGAACACACACGTCCGCACAAAACCTGGACACAAATATTCGCAGCAGCTTTGCTCATCAACGTCAAAATGTGGAAACCACCAAACATCCACCAGCTAATAACTGGGGGAACAAACTGTGGCGTATCCAGACGTTGGGATGTTTCTTATTCAGCCATAAAAAGGAATGAGGGGCGGCTGGGTGGCTCCGTCGCTGAAGCGTCTGACTTCGGCTCAGGTCATGATCTCATGATCCGTGAGCTTGAGCCCCACGTCGGGCTCTGTGCTGACAGCTCGGAGCCTGGAGCCTGCTTTGGATGCTCTATCTCCCTCTCTCTCTCTGCCCCTCCCCTACTTGCTCTCTCTGTCTCTCTCTCAAAATAAATAAACTTTAAAAAAAGAGTGCATTTTATGGTATGTGAATTATATCTCAATGAAGCTGTCAAAAAACCAAAGAACAAGTGAGACAGCCCCATAGCAAGGGTGTCAGACAGATGGCTGGAGGGGATGTCCGGTCCACGTTCTTCCTGGATGGCTCAGCCCACGCACAGAACGCAGAACCACAAGGGCCTTCAGGTCCCCATGGAGAGTCTCAAATGGGTTGAACACACTTGGGCTGAGGAATCCAACCCCTTGGACCTGCTCCCCAAACCAGTGCTCGCCCCACTGCCCCGCCTTGTGCTGTGAAACTTTGCAACAGCCCCAAACCCAACACCACAGATCTCCCTCAGGAGAGGGGACATACTCCCAAACCCAGTAAGAGATCGGAGACCCACCAGTGCATAACACCGTCACTATATTCTCCTGTGTCGCCCCAACCCCACACACGCACCTCTTTCATCCCAGGAAGAGTCACATACAAATGGCAGGGGAAGGAAACCACCTCACAGCCCAAGAGGTGCCCCGGTCCAGACATCAAGGCCTTTACCAACCCTGCAGTTACTGAGGGACCCATGCCACCTCGTTCGTTAGTATTATTTCCCATCATTCTCAACTCGTAAGATCTTTGCAAAGGTCAAGACTTCACGCCATCTGCAAACAGCCCAATGTTGCTGCCAACGGACGCACGAGCTCGTGAGTTCACCCTGGCTCATGTCAGTTCACAGAGCCTGCCATGGCTCTACCCACCCTGCCCAGACAGAGGACGTGATTGCCAGCACAGAGCTGGGGCCTTGTCTGTCCGGCTGTTGAGCCGCAGAGGTACAGGGATAACCAGCGTCCTGACGGAGGTCCCTCACGTGGAGCCATGAATATGCTTCTTCTGACCCTACCCTCTCTCTCTCTCTAAGACTATCCCCTGGAGGCCCCAAACCACCATTTTCATTTCCCACCAAAATGAGCCACTGTATCTTTCAGCAAATAAGCAAACTCTGTTCTTAATCCACCAAGCAATGTCATCTCTCGGCCACCAGTTATGAACATACACGAGGTGGGCGGGGTCCTTGAATGAGTGGAATAAACTCAGTCTATAACGTCCTCAAACAGAGTAAAAGGAGCCCCGTGCAGGCTGGGATCCCCTCCAGCCCCGGCTCCTGTTAACAGCCGTGTGGCTTGGGCAAGTCCGGTCACCCCTCCAGGCCCGCAGGGCACTCAGGATGTACCAGCGATGGACGGACCGACATGCACATAGGACCCTGGTGCCAGTGCACACAGGAAGCAAAGGGGCCGGTGAGACCCATTCCCAGGGCTGAGCACCAGGATGTGGTACTAGATTAGGTGAGGGGAGCAAAGGCCAACAAGACAAGATGGTTCTAGACCTCCTCCTTATGTGTAACAATAGGCCAACAGAAAGACAGCTAATTCCCAACGTGATACAGGGATTTAAAAATGAAAAAGGACAAAATTCATTAAGCATGTGTCTCCTCAAGTGACGTTAACTTATTCACCTGGTTTCCATCTGAATCGGGGAAGTTACAAGACCAAGAGAAGTTAAAATGCAATTAGCTTTGTCCAAGCTAGAGGTAGCAGACAAAAACCTAAAAAGATGATTAAAATTGGAAGAGTGGCGAGGATATGTTTGAACGGTTATACAATGAATTTCAGGAAGTGCTGCAACCAAATTAATTTACAGTGAAGCTAACCACACTGCTGCTTAATTAAGGCCATTTTAAGTAATTAATTTTTACAGAGATAAGGCAGTCTCCTTCAGCAAGCACCTCTCATGGAGGGCGAAGGACTGAGCCAGGGACAGACAGACCTGGCTGCAGACAGCTCACTCACAGAGCACCACCAGTGGGGACCGGCTGGTCGTCTGCAAGCCAAATGGGGCAAACTAAAAATGGAAACGGGTTTTCTTCTATAAAAGGAAAAGTCACTGGAGCCAATGAGAGGCAAGAACGGCCTAATTTCAGAAATAGAATAATTCTCTGCTAAAGAATTAAAAAAAAAAAAAAAAGAATTATAGAATGGGATGGGGCACCTGGGGGGGCTCATTCGGTTAAGCATCCGACTTCGGCTCAGGTCATGATCTCGTGATTTGTGAGTTCAAGTCCCACGTTGGGCTCTGTGCTGACAGCTCGGAGCCTGTAGCCTGCTTTGGATTCTGTGTCTCCCTCTCTCTCTGCCCCTCCCCTGCTCACACTCTGTCTCTTTTCTCTCTCTCTTTCAAAAATAAACATTTAAAAAATTTTTAAAAAAAATTATAGAATTGGAGCACTCCAAGGGATCTCGGATCTCCCTAGTATGACTGTCCTACCTCACAGATAAAGATTCAAGAAGGCACCTAACATTTGTCCAGTTCAGTGTGAGGCTAAGCAATGAGTCCAAGATCACATGGTAAGAAAACAGCCACGACAAGGCTCTTCGTGCATGACCTTCTGAGCCAGAACCCAAGACTGGGTTGAACCCAAAGCCCGTTTCCTTTCCAGGGAAGCCAGACCACCCTGGCAACCGGAATCCAAGCCGGAGCCTGTCCACGTGGAGGTGTGTGTCGACATCCACAAGAAGCGACCTGCGGGAGGGATTATGCCAGGGTCCCGTGCTACCGAGGAGGCAGCGCCTGGACCCGCCTGTACATGGAAGAGCGCACCACACCTCCCCTGGAGCCCGCGCTACCTTCACCACTTCGCCACCGTCGACCTTCATCAGCTGCCTCAAGTTCTGCTGCAGCAAGCTGGTGTTAGAGCGCCATTTCAGCAGCCCCAGCAGGTCCACTGGAAAGAGAGAGGGAACATCAGCTCCTCACGGCAAGAACGTGGTCTCGGATCATCACACGTCTGGTGAGGTCCTCCAGAGAACTTGGAAACAGTCAGCAACCCTATTTGGAAACGTCTGCCCCCTAGAATATTCATTACTTTCTAGAACACACTTGACACGTTGAATGGCTGAATTCAAGATTTCCAACTACATTTACCATGAAACGATTTCCACGTCAAAGCTTAAAAATGCATTTGGTGCGGCACCTGGGGGGCTCAGTCGGTTAAGAGTCCGACTCTTGACTTCAGCTCAGGTCATGGTCACCTGGTTCATGAGTTCGAGCCCCGTATCGGGCTCTGGCTGACAGTGCAGAGCCTGCTGGGGATTCTCCCTCTCCCTCTCTCTGCCCCTCCCCTGCTCGTGTGTGCGCGCTCTTCTCTCTCTCTCTCTCTCTCTCTCTTTCTCAAAATAAATAAACTTTAAAAACTGCATTTGGGAGCTTAAGAAAAAAGGGCTGGCCTTTCCACCCTGCTAGAAGCCAGACTCAGACCAGCAGCAGAGGAAGAAGGCTGCTCACCCAGAAAATCTACCAAGTGGGGTTTTTCCTGTTTGAGAACATGACTTTTTTTAAATTAAGCAACATAAAATAAGAAATGCACATTCAGGTACAGAAGCTGCAAGGTGACAGGAAGCCTGGACGACCGCTGCCCTCACCCTGGCCTGACCTCCCCTGGCTGTTTGTCTCTTACGGATGAATTTTATTTGGTTTGTTTTCTCATAGAAAGACCACAGACTAAATGGACGGGTTTTTACAGACTAAATGCGGAAGACAATGTCTGGAGATGATTTTGTTTAAGACAGCAAGATGTTCTTTAAGGCATGAAGACAGAATCCAAAGCATCTCTAGGAAAGAACGTGTGCCCACACATTCTCCACTTGAAAGTATATTAATATTCTATCACGTGAAAAAAAACACAATTAGCAAACTGCATCCAAGTAGCTGTTTATGCTCACTGGGAACAAACTTCAGCTACACAGAATGTCTCCACTAAAAAAAAATAAATAACCTAGTTCATAATGAAAAGAAAAATACAATTTTGGCAATATAATTTTAGCATTTCAGGGGACACAAGACACCTGTTAAGGACTAAACCACACAAAAGGCATTCATGTGATGATCACCGAAACAGACATTCTCCTTTATTTGCCCTTCCCCTAAGCACAGCTGATGGTGGGGGGAGGGGGGAGTGACAATGAACAGGGACAGTACTCAGCAGCACCGGGCAATGGGTTAGCTATAGGCTCGAATGCCCTCTGGGCCACATCACCACTATACGACCTTGGGCAACTAACCTCACCTTAGTTTACCTATCTGAAGGATGGGCACAATGTTGTCAAACTGGAGGGTTGATGCCAGGATTAAATGGTGTGATGTGGAGAAAGGGATCTGCAAGATACCCAGCGTGAAGACAGACAACAGCAGCTGTCCATCCACAAGGCCATCAGCAAGCGAACACTTTAGCCACTCTCTGTGCCTGGACGTGCTCCAGGCGCCAGGGTTAAGGGAGAGTTCCATCTCACAAGAGCTACCCGTGTTTTCTCAATGGAAACTGGTTATTAATCTGGATTCCATTCACGCAAAGTTAGTGGTACTTCCGGTGTGAGGGAGGCTGAGGCTGACCTCTGTATTGCAAATCAGAGAAAAGGTACTACCTCCGAGGAGGGAGAGCGTGTTTTAAGAGAATAGAGCTTGCCCAGCCCCCCACTAGCCGGATCAGACCAGCGCTCCCTGTCCGAGCCCTCATCCCCGGGAGCCACGGTGGCTGGCCCCCGATCAATTCTGTGTCTTGTGACTTCTCTCTGATTACACAGGAAGCTCACTGAGGAGAGGAATCACATCCCAAACTTCTCTTTTTATCCCTCGTAGCATCCAGTAATGCTGAGAACAGAGATGCTTAATACAAACCTCGATGAATAATTCAGCCCCTGCTTTTCCCTAAGTAATGGGACTTCGCGGGAACAAATCACGGCTGCAGAAAAAGGACTCCCAGAACGAGCCTCTGGGACTCGGTGCTGAGACCCCAAGTGGGGCAGCTCCATCCTGCAAACTACCTGCCACACCCCCATCCCGAAAAGAGGACTCACTGGCTGGTGTGCGATGAAAGACAAAAGGTGCCCTCTCTGCTCGCCTTGAGCAGCAAGGCATCGGAATTTCCTTGTTGCCCGGCAACAGCTGCCGCCGAGAGCAGGCTGCGCGCTCCCTCCATTCCGGGGATGGAATCACCCCGTGACGGAAGACGGCCAAGGGCTCAGGAGGCACGAGGTGAGCTCGACATCACCCCCCTGGGAGACTTCTGCCACCTCACTAACACCCTGGAGACTCCGTGCTCACAGTCCCTTCCTCCAGCACATGTGGGTTACGAAGGATTCTGGGGGCGAGCCCCCCAACCCACTGCTCTTCAGAACACTGATTTTTGGGGAAAACATGCTCAAGCTCCAAACAGCGACTTTCAGACGTGCTTCTGGGACGCGACCCAAGCATAAGGCGGTGGCGTCCTATGTAGTGACACTGACAATACACAGCAACTCTCATTGGTCCAGCACGTAAGGCAGAGCGAAGTGTCACAGGTACGGGGCAGCGACTCACCAGAGAGGCTGCCACTGCCCTGAGTTCAAAGAGGCCCTGCACGGTGTGACTAGCGAACTACCAGGCTGGGATCCAGAGAGTGACATCTGACTGTGGGGGTATCCTTTCCGTAACGCGATCCCAAACCAGCACCTGCCTCGCTGACCACGTGCTCGCTGGGCACTAAACGCGCCAGCCCCCCTGCATTCTGCAGCCCTCACCATGCTTACACAGGACCCGACGCCCAGTTAAGGGTCTGCAGTTGCCCACGGAGATGACTGCATATCCCCGCTTCGGGCAATACGTAGGAAAAACCAATGCTGAGGACAACATTAGAGACACGTATCCCAATGGCCTTCATGCATCCGAGAGACGCATTCCCCGAGCAGGCTGACTCACGAGACGAGCAGTGAGAAAGCACCTTGTACACAGCGCAGCACCACAGAGTGGAGAAGGCAGGCCCGGAAAGTTTGAACGGGGCCTGCACACCCACCCACCCGGCCCTCTTTCCACTCCAATGCCGTGGCTTCCAGACGATGGGGTTACTTTGTCCTCTGTGTATCCTGACTGTCCCTCGGGCAAATCCGAGACTCCTGCCAAGATTTACAGACAATCCCCAGGGACACAACTGAAGATACCCACAAACATTAGTAATCAAAACCCACACTGGGTGGCAAAGAGGGAAAACTGGATTTTCCAGCTGAGTTTCAAGAGCGCATACAGTCACTCCGCACGGCTATGATATGGTCACATTTGGGGATGCGATTCTTAAAGGTAGGAAGTGTGCAGAGGAGACTGCCGTGTCCAGACTGTGCTGTGAGTACGCAGGGCCCCGCCCACACAGCCACACTGCTGGGACTCTGCACACGGTGGGGACAACTCAAGGCAGCCAGCCGGCCCAGCACAGGACACCAGGCACCGCCCGACGCTGCGTTTCAGGTGCTCCATCAGCCGGTGCCTCATCTCACTGCCAGGGGAACTAGAAAGGTTGTCAAAACCCACCCTTAAAAATAAAGACAACTGGTAATTATCCTAACGAGTAGCTGGGAGACAGGAAGACACACACAGAGTGGGCACCTCAGACCCTCCAGCTCACATCACCCTCAACAGGCCCTTTGAGGCAAACATTAAACCTGCATATGTGCCTCGATGAGGAAAATGAGGTTCAGTTTCAGAGGCCCTTGTTCAAGGTCACTTCCAGGATTAGCACAAGGCAAGGGCTCCGTACCACGTCTTTGCTCTGACTCCAAGTCTCATGTATTTTCCCTTACGCCGTGCTGCCTTCCTGTGACCAAAACTCTTTCTTTTAAAGCAAACCCACTGGTTGATCTCTCTTTGAGGTTAATCCTCAGACCAAAACTGTAGTGAAGTTTGAATCGTAATGGGTCCCACTCCCTGGTAGTCCATGGCCACCCACACCGGCCATCCCGGAGGACGCGTGAATGACCCGCAGTCAGCATCTTCCGCCGCTCTACAGGGAGCACGAGCAGGACTCGGCTGGGGGAAGGGGAGCTGCGAGGTGAGCACGGGTCCGTCCCCAGACTCACCGTTCTGGGTAAGCTTCGTGGAGCACACGAGGGTTGAGATCTGGAAGGAATCCTTGCTGATGGTGCAGCTTCCAAGGCTCTGCATGCTCCTGCCCGTGGCCGAGTGCGCCTTTTCTTCCAGCTCGGCCTTCGTGGAGGGCAGGCTCAAGTACGTCGCCGCGTCCTCCAGCTTCTTGGCCTCCGCCTGTGGGTTTAGTTACACGCATGTCGAACGTCAAGTCCCAACGGATGACACCTAAGTCTTTTCTATCCCTGGGTATCCTCGGTCCTTTTAACCATCCCCATATCTGTTCTCTATCATTTGCTAAACTATTTTAATGATTTCCCTTATTCCCATAGATCAATTCATGTTAACATTGATCGTACATCATCTTCTCTCATTAGGAACAGCGAAAAGGCTGGTCATCTGAAATGTTCATTTAGATAACCAACTGTAGCTTAAGAGAGCAGCTTTCTCACAAAGAGGGAAAATGTCAGCTGAGGCCAGGAAGCCCAGAGACAGGGGAACGAGTCCATACTAGCGACGCTGCGCCAATACAGTGGTATACCTTGTAGACGATGAGGTCGTGCTCTCCGTCCCTCAGAGTGGTCCCATCGTATCTCATCAGCTTTACAAATGCTAGTGCAAATATTTTCTCGGACTTATCCTTAGCTGCAAGAGAAATCAATCATCGTCATCACCTGCCGTCATGACAATCTAACATCAGAGAATGCTGCGAGGGCCTACCTTCATGAAAACGCTACAAAACTGCACTGAATTACAGTAAACATAAATGGAGAAACGGACTCAGGAGGAAGGCTCCTCATCTGAGCTCAAATTAATCTTGTAAATTCAAAGTTATTCCAACCACGATCTCACGCAAGAGTCTCCTCCGCGAACCGGAAAACCGATTCCCAAGTTCAAGGGTAGCAGGATGATGCTGAAGAAGGCCATGGAGGCAAGCCTGCAATCCTAGCAACCAGGAGTGACCGGGCAACGCTAACAAGGCAGATGGTGGGGCTTAACATCGGGATACGCAGACCACGGCAAGCCACCGGGTCTGGAAACACAGACCATCCCAGGAAAACTGGTACTCAATATGGAACGACAGAATAGACTCCTTCCCCCAAAGCATCCGCTAGTATAAATTCAGGGGGGCGAACTCACGGACGTGTGAATTTGTTCTCTTTGGCAAGAAAGCTCCCTCCCCACATACCCACGTGTGAGACTCGTTCCCTCGCTTCATTCAAGTTTCTGCGGTCCTACCGCCTGCTCCGAGGTGACCAGCCCATCTAACGTAGTAAATTAGAAGCTGGTCACACTCTCGCCCCTCCCCTGATGCGTTTTTCATCCTAAATGCTATGGACTGAATTGTGTGCCCCCCACACCTCCGTCTGGGGCTGGAGCCCTAACCCCGCACCACGGGACTGCAGTGGAGCTGTGTCCTGTGGGAAGGTGCTTGAGGCTAGTGAGGTCATCAGGGTGGAGCGTCGATCCTACAGAACTGGTGCCTTTCAAAAAGGAGAAAGAGACCCCAGAGCTCTCTTCCTCCGTGTGGGTTCACAACCTCGAAGAGGGTCGTCGCCAGCACCCGGGGTGCTAGCACCCTGCTCTCAGACTCCCAGCCTCCAGGGCTCCATTCCTGTTGCGGAAGGAACAGTCTATTCTGTTACGGCTCCTGGAGCAAAGTGAGACAGCAGTCCTTATCCCTGTCGGAGCACCGGCCGCGTGTACGTGCGCGTGCGTGTGAGCCCTTGTTCGCCCTTCATTTCATCCACCCGCCTTTGGGAGCAAGCGATACTGCATACGCTCACTGCTATCTCCCAGCGCGTGCAGCGGCGCCTGCCATCTATGAGGTACTCAGTCTACGTTTGTTCTGCTTGGGAGAGATGCCAACGAACTGGTTCTCTCACTCGGTGACAGTGACGTGGGAAAGCGTAATGGTGGGAACAGCCCTGATGGGCTGGGTGGTTGGAAAAGGTCTCCGAGAAGATGGACAACATGTGAGCCAAGACGTAAACCTTCCCGGAATAGACGTGACCAAATGCAGAGGCCCTAAGTGGGCCCAGGCTTGGCCATTTTGGGGACAGAAGGCCAGGGGACTGGTGAGTAGTGGGTGGTGAGGGGGGCAGGGGCCAGCGCACGAGGGACGGATGAAGAATCTCTGCCGAAGAAACAGATTCAGCATGAGTTCTGCAAGCGGCCAAGAAAGGACAGCATGGAAACACTGAGTTTTAGAGCTATAATCTTTAAAATTACAGATCCCAGATTCTCTTTTTAGCGATGAAAAGACAGAGGTCAACGAGGGGAGGAGCCCACATCCACCCAGCTTGAATCTGGGGCTCAAAAGTCCCTGAGTCCCCACAGCACGAGATCGCGCACCTCATTAATCTGTGCAGTCCTGGCGTCCGTCAGTACCTGGCACACAGTAGGTGCTCAATAAATGCTAGCTAGTTTGATAAATTAATGAATGACTGACCAACCAGAATAAAGGGATGGAAGAAGGTAAGAAATATATATTCTAGGAATTGAAAAAAATAACTCCATGAATGGGCATCAGAAAACATAAAATATCTTAATATTCAGGTGAGAATGAGCAGATGTTTCTAAGCTTGAGCTGATGTGAAAAAATAAAGACATGTCTCCATGAAAGAGGCCGTGGTTCAAAGGGACCCAGGACCATCCCTGTCGGCACAGGCTTCCCCGATCCTACTAAAAAGCAGCCCAAAGGAACAGTGTGCGTCTTTTATTAACATGCGACGCCCGTATGTCAAGGCCACGGACTGCCCTTATTACGTGCCCGTCAGCAGCCGTTGTGAGCAGACAACAAACTTACAGGATGCCAAGGGCACAGGAGGCTGGGCTGCTCTACCCAACTGGCCCCCTACGAGCAAGGGGACCTCAGCCCCCCTCCGGCCGGACCCAGAGCCGCACGGATGCTCACGTGCTGATAAAACAGGAGCAGGTGCACCTGGGATTGCGAACACGCTGCTGAAGCGTATGTCACATCAGCACCAACTTTCCAACCCCGGGGATGGATCCCAGCCGGAGAAATCCCACCTCTTGTCCCCTGGGCTCGCCCACCTCTAGGGGAAAAGCAGCTGATAGGCAGGGGGAGGCGGGGAGGAATTGTGGCCCCCCTTCCTCCTGTTTCTGACCCCCGCATGTCCGGGATTGCGATCGGGGAGGCAGCAGAGCCCCCCGCCCCCGTCCCTCCCCCGCCCCGGCTGCCGTCACTCCCGTAGCGGCCAGCTCAGGACTGCGTCAGCATCACGCTCTTGATGCTCAACATGGTACCAAAACCGCACAAGCCACGGAGGAGGGAGCCTCATTAATTATGCAGATGCGTGGTGGCAGGTCAGGTGACAGCGTCTTGTCTATAATGAGTACTTCAAACTGTCTAGAAAACTAAGGATTTTGAAAATTAAAATGCTGGGCCCTAATGTAATTTGTTAACAAGAGAGAATGAGCTCATTCCGAAGGGGGAGCTCACCTCGGAGACAAGCCCTCTGTGGATTCCAGAACTCTGTCTGTCCTTGCCTCCCAGGGCTCCCACCGTGTCCCTGCGGCCCACTCCCATCCCGGCCGATTCACTCATGCAGGGTGCAGAGTCCACCGCCGCCCGCACACCCTGGCCGAGGACAGACCTGCCCCGGGGGGCCCCCACCCACACACCCCGGTCTGATCACCCCGCATCCCAGCCTGCTCCACAATAGTCCCAGGATCAAATTCAGAAAAAGGAGGACCCTCTCCGTGAGGGGTAGACAGCAGGTGCTAAACTAAGACCAGGTGATGGACGTGGCCTCACCCCACCCCAATGTGTGGGAGGGGGACGCTCCGGCACACAGACCAAGTTTGAACCAGATCCCTCACACTGACTAACTGCAATGACTTTGGGCCACCGAGGTGAAGTCCGTGGGCCTCAGTTTCCTCAACCGTAATGTGCAGAGCGATGGCCACAGTGGCAGCACGTGGGGTGACCGGGGGGACTGATCGACACAACACTCATGCCAGGAGCAGAGCAAGAGTACAACGCATGTTAGCAAATGGTTATCACCGGTCTTTCTTTTCCAAAAGTTCTGGCCAGTATGGAGTGCCACGCACAACTTGCTGCCTCCTGGTCTGGATGTGGCCGAGGGGCAAGCATGCAATGGTCGGGCACCGCCGTCCGCGCTGCCCAGCGCTCACAACCCTGCTGCTCCACTCTGCGTGAACCCCGACCCCCCTTTCCCTGCTCGGCCTAATCACAGGGACAGGACGAGAGACAGGATGATGCCGCAGGTCACTTCCGCCCACCCCTCCACACACCAGCTCACCAGGACGCCCCCGTGCTATCTGGACCCTTTAGTTCAACTGCCTCGGCGGCCTCACCCCACGCCCCCATGTGTCTTCCGGCTCTCATGCGTGCTTTCCGCCCACCAGACCATGTGAGCACGGCTCCCCAACACTTCTGAATAGCAGCGGGGACCTGGGTCCTCAATGGCCCCACAGAGGGGTCTACTTCCCCCAGCTTCAGACCTTCCCACGTGTACCTGCTCTCCTGCACCGCACACCTAGGATGGGGGCCGGGCCGGCAGGCCCGCTTTCAGGAACAGTAAGAAGGATGGACACACCATCACCCAGCAGCGGCCTCTAAGGAGCCCCTGCCCCGCACCAGGCATTGTGCCAGGGCTTCGACAGCCTCCACTGCGCTTGCTCATCAAGACCCCCAGGCATTTATCTTCCAGGTGTCTGGGAGGGTGCAGACAGCCTGGGCTGCGGATCCACGGGGTCATCCGTGAAACACAGGGCCCCCAGACCACCCTTTCCTTCAAACAGACAGCACACACAAGGCAGCCAATCCCACTGTTTATTTTTTTTATTTGTTTTAATGTTTATTTATTTATTTTTGAGAGAGAGACACAGGGAGAGAGACAGAGCATGGGCAGGGGAGGGGCAGAGAGAGAGGGAGACACAGAATCCGAAGCAGGCTCCAGGCTCCGAGCTGTCAGCACAGAGCCTGATGCGGGGCTCAGACTCACGAACTGTGAGATCATGACCTGAGCTGAAGGTGGACGCTTAACCGACGGAGCCACGCAGGCTCCTCTCTTATTGTTAATTATTTTCCCAAACCTTAAGGTCACTGCCCAGTGGGTACAGACACAGGATTTATCTGTCTTTCGTGATACCTTACTGTCTAGCACCAGGCTACATCCTTAGCAGACAATCAATGAATGTGACAAAACGAACTTCAGTCATCGATGAAGAACTCTTTGGGAAGGGGACAGATTCAAACCCCCACTCTTGGGGCGCCTGGGTGGCTCAGTCGGTGAAGCATCTGACTTCGGCTCAGGTCACGGCCCCACAGTTCGTGGGTTCAAGCCCCACGTGGGGCTCGGAGCTGACAGCTCAGAGCCTGGAGCTGCTTCCGATTCTGTGTCTCCCTCTCCCTCGGCCCTTCTGCAGCTTGTGTGTGTGCACGCTCTCTCTCTCTCAAAATTAAATAAATAAACATAAAAAAATAACAAATAAAAACGACAAGTCCTCCCATCCTTTCCTCCCAGAATCTTGGCATCAGCCAGTGCTGCCCCAACATTTCCTGGGAGAAAAGTTCAGCCTCTGCATCCGGACACCAGGGCCGACTTGCAAAGACAAAGGGTCTCCAGGGTTTCCATGCCAGTGCAAAGGGCACGAAGAGCCATTTTTGAAATCTACTTGTATCTCAGTGACTTTTCTGATGGAAGGAACAGCATTACAAGTCACACGGAGGAGAGAAAACAGAAAGGAAGTAGCAGTAGGAAAAACTGGAGAAGAAAATTAATGTCTCCTATAACTCGCTCAATGAAAAAGAGTCCATAACATTTTCTGGAAACAGGTTAACATGGAAATGAGTTAAAGGATTAGGATGGCGCTGTGTGAGGATAAGCGACTTCTGGAACAATCCAGAACTTCTAGAACAATCCAGAACAAGGGCCAAGTACAGCCTACTGAGCTTTCCCCTTGAAAACCACATGGGCTAATAAAGGGCTTACTCACAGTCCTGTGATGATCTGTGGCGAAAGGTAAACCGAAGGTGACTGCGGTTGACGTCCTCAATGGGAATTGCTACCTGCAGAATTGAAAACGGAACTTTCAGCACCTGCACCAGTATCTTCTCATATTAACGCCTCTGTTCGACTGCACATACTGTGCAACTGTGCACACCTCGTCTCTGCAGTGATGAAAATACTATATACCTAATCCCCTGTATGACTTTCCCAAAGCAAAATGCCTTTTGAAAATTTAAACTCTCCGGGGCGCCTGGGTGGCTCAGTCAGGTAAGCAGCCAATCAGCTCAGGTCATGATCTCGAGGTTTGTGTGTTCAAGCCCCACGCAGGGCTCTGTGCTGACAGCTCAGAGCCTGGAGCCTGCTTCCGAGTCTGTGTCTCCCTCTCTCTCTGCCCCTCCCCTGCTTGCTCTGTTTCTCTCTCTCAAAAATAATAAACATTAAACAAAAATTTAAAAAAATTTAAACTAGATAATATAGCAAAGGACGCCAAAACAACTCTGCGAGACAGCAGAAGTTTTCGTAAACATTCAAATCCTCACTGTTAAGAGTCTACATTTACGAGCTGCCCTCTTCCTTGGTAGCCCTTCTGCAGGTGTCCAGGGACCTCCGTAGCTGCGGGGACCTGCCCATCGGCAGCAGGAAGAAATCTTGCCTGTTATGACTTCCAGTCAAAGAAGAAAGACCAATGCATGCCGCCTTTCAGCAAAGATTGTCCCTAAAAATTCTCGTATCTAACATCTGTATTCTAGAGCCAACCCCTGACCGGGTTCTCAAGTATCCATGCCCTTGGCACGTGGGCTGGGGGAGTGCCACGGTGGGCTGCCCTGGTGACATCAGCGTGCTGCACCAGGAAAGCAGAGTGTGACACCACGGAACGGGATTCGTCTCCCCCGCGACACCCTCCATATATTGTCACCACGATTTTTTTCCATTTGGTGTAAAGACAGCATGCCACACATAAAGCAGACCCAAGAAGAGAAAGATAACCGCTATCTTCAAAGGACCCTGTCATTTGTCTCCATGAAAGTCCTATTTTCATGTCCAAAAGGAGATGAGAGTAAATGTATTCCAAGAAATGCCGGCGTGGTTCCTTAGCAACCTTGAACGACTTTGCTGGAAGAGCGCCTCTCCGGGTCTGGGGGGCCCGCTGGCGAGCAGCCCTGGCCGGGCGGGGGAGAGGGGACTTCCTTGGGATACAAATGAGCGACTCATAATCAACCCCGGGGGACACGATGACCATGTAAATGATACCTTAACGGTCTCGAACCAACGCGGCTGCTTGACTTGGTAGTAAATCACCGACTTGTACTCAGAAATCCCTTCGTCGCCGGCACCCGGGAAAATCACATGCTTTAAAAGAAGGCATAAAGAGTTCACATCAGACCTCATAGAGCTTGACATTGTATACATCTCGTCCCCGCCTGCCCCCGTGAGACGGGCTACGCAGAGCGCTGCAGGAATGCCAATAAGCCCGGCACAAATGGAATGAGCTCCCAGCATTAGGACGACAGACCGTCTGCAGCCAGCGCGGCAAGCGCGCAGTCCGGCTCGCAGACGTTTAAGCCCCTTGATGGTCGTCAGTACAGAGACGCCACTGTCCTCCCTTCCCCGTACCCTCACTCCGAAGGGCCTTAACATTGAGATCTGCAGCAAGCTGCCTGATTCACTCGGTGGGTCTAGAATAAGGAGCTCCGGACCAAAAAAGCAGGTGGCAGCGTTCCTTCCTGTTCCACCAGCGGTAAACGCTGACCACCGGACTCCAGTGGAAGGAATCCCGGTGAAGCCCAAGTGGCAAGGGCAGCACTGCCCGGCAGGGACGCGGGACATGGGCCACCCACCCCTCCCAGCACAGCTGAGCCTCAGGTGAGCACACTGGGCATTGCTCCCGCCACGTGGGCCCAGGGGAGCCCAGCCCTCCACCCATGGTCCAGAGCGGGAGGTGCCAGGGCCACGTGCTCTGGCTTGGCCTCCGGTCATCAGAGGAGGCCACCGTCTCCAAGCACCGCCCAGCTCGCCGAGTCCCGCAGGCCGCTGTGACCACGCGGGAGGAGGTCTCGGGAACCACCACCACCCAGCAGAGCACGAGGTCAGATGCCCTGATTCAAACCCCAGTCCGACCTCCCACTAGCTCTCTGACCCTGAACAAGACTTCTCTGGGCCTCACTTTCCGCATCTCTCACACGCGATAATAAGGGTGCCCGACCTTCTAGTGTGATTGGCAAGACCTTTCAGCCTTGAGTCTACGCTGGCAACGTGAGGCACAGTGACAGAGCCAGGGAACAAAGGTGTTCGGCACCGCGGGGCCTCCTGAGGCAGGCCGGCTGCCGGGCCCCCGTGCGCACCAGCCCTCTACAGCGAGCTGGAGAAAGGGGGTAAAGAGGAAACTCTCATCCCTAGAAAGCGCATCACACAGCCCCAGCCACACCTTTTCCTATCGCGCAGCACAGCCCAAGAGCCACTTGGAAAATAAAGGTTCCCCGCTACAGATTAAGCTTGGCAACAAGAAATACCTCCAACCGTTTTCCGTCTTCATCATAAACAGACACTGTAACCTCCACATTCTTCGCTGTCGTTTTGCTTCCTTTATCAAAATCCCCTTGAACTAAAGTTACGTAGATATCATTTCGAACATCACCTGGGGGAAAAATTATACCTTTAAAAGCAATCCATTATTTATAATGTAACCGGGAATTCTGCAAAACTGTCTAACTTGCTATCTCTCCTAGCAGAGCATTCAAAATACTGTATTAGATGATTATGCAATATTTTCTACAAAACAGCCTAGCATTTAAAGCCATGACAAAAGCAGTTTTCGCATCGTCAGCATAAGATGATGAGAAAGAGGAAAAATTTCAGGGCCCTTAATGATCTGCATACAGTGGCTTCAATGCTGTAAATGGGTTTGTGGCGACCCACTGTGACGCACATCACTATCTCGCGGTGGACCACTGGCCATGTGCTCTGAGTCTGGGTAGCCTAAGAAAATCACAACATTAAATGACACCTGGCAATACTGGCTTCCTCTGCATTTTCCCAAGGACTTAAACAAAAAGCTAACTGAGAACTAGAACCACAAGTCAATGTTCTGAGTTGATGTCTAGGATCAGGGACTAGGAGTGGGTCAAGATTCTGCACGGATCTTCTCTCCTCCGGTAGGCAGTGGTCAGGATCCCGAAGAAGGTCCACAGAGAGCAGAGTAAAACAGATCTGTGCATTTTAAAGCGAAACGGGCCATAAATTGTGCAAAACGGAAAGAGAAACGAAAGACAAAACCGACACACAACAAACGAGATCAAAACGCTCCTTCCTGCTGAGAGCACACGAGGCCCCTGGTAATGGTCCGACTGGGAAAACTTAGCAAGCTTCGTTAGCACCATGATTTAGAGCATGTAACACTACCCAGGAACTGCAACCCTGCTGTGTGTCTGGCCACCTCCCACGCTGGACCCACCTGCTCCCCCACAGGGAGGTGAGGAACAGGGCCACTGGGCACTGAATGGCCCACTGTGTGCAAAGAACAAGGCTCCCTTAAGAAAAAAAGCCCCTTGCTTTCTTGTTTGGTTGTGTGTGTGTGTTTTTGTTTTTTGTTTTTTTACTGCTCTATGCTGGCTTTTAATGTATCCATCTATTAAATTAAGCTTTCATTTAAAAGTCATTATTATAATAATCCCAGTGGGTAGCATCCACAGCCACCAGAGCCACTGGGGGAGGAAATGGCCACAGCCAATGATATCGACTGCGCGAGAAGCTCAGGGTGACAGAGCACAGGGCCAGGGGCAGGAGGCAGAGCCGCCAGGCCAACACCTGCCACTAATCCTTGTGTGGCCACGGACAGGTCACTTAACCTCCCCTGCCACCCACCGCTAAACAGCCTCATCAATAAGGCAGGGGAGTCTGTGTGATCCCTCAGCCTTTAAATTCTACCAAAGCTCAAAACCCATGATCAGAAGGGGCTACAAGAGCTTCAAAAAGGCCCCATCGGCCAGACAGCCGTCATACACTTGGGGCTGGGGGATGGTGAGTCCCACGGCCCCACTTTCCTATTGGCCCAGACATCCATACTTGGGGCCATCCCACAAGTGACACCCTGTGTACGGTGGATAAACTCCACACACGGGCACTCACAAAGGTGTCCTTGGAGAAGGCCACCCGGGCTGCAGGGTTCTAGTTCTGGGGAGGAAGGAACTGGAAGCAGACGTGAGTAGACACCAAGGGAACGCTCCCTTCACCACATGCAGGCCTCCAGCCACCTTCCCAGCTCAGAGGAAAACTCTGCTCCCCCACAGGATCCTTCAGAAAAACTGCAAGCTTTCCCAAGGCTCACAAAAAGGCAGAAAACCCAGGAATGGCAGACTCCCCACTGTGCAAAGGAGATGCACATTCCCGTAAAAATATCTCCGGGGACACCTGAGTGGCTCAGTCAGTTAAGTGTCCAACTTCGGCTCAGGTCATGATCTCACAGTTCGTGGGTTTGAGCCCCGCGTCAGGCTCTGTGCTGACAGCTAGCTCAGAGCCTGGAGCCTGTCTTCGGATTCTGTGTCTCCCTCTCTCTCTGACCCTCCCCTGCTCACGCTGCTCTCTCTCTGTCTCAAAAAAAATAAATAAAAAAAAAAATTAAAAAAAAAAAGTACCTCCATATGATGGGGCAAGGGGGGACAATGCACAGTCCCACCAAGCTAACGGCCAGGGATCTGAGAGAAAACACCCCATGCTGTCTCTGCCCCGGGAAGCGCTCACGACCTGTCGGCGAGTCCTCGGCCATGGAGAGAACATGGTGACTCACTCTAGCTAGAATCTCACACTACGGGAACCCTGACTCCCAACTTAGCACATGGAACCCACTGGAACAACGGTCACAGGTATGGCTTCCCCAGGAATCTATTTGTAGATTATTGTAGTGGTAAAGGCTTCCTTCCTCAGTTGATCAAGTTTAAAGGGAAATAGGATCAGTATGAGCTGCAAGTGCTCTGGGTCTGCCTTGGAACATGAGCCCATTCTAAGACCTCCCAAGACCAAGGCACAACATCATCCTAATCTATAAATATCATCTCAAATCCATGTGCAAGGAATACATCCACTGTGAACTCCAAATTAATTTGCTGCTTACAGACTTGACTCATGCCCGTAGGAGGTAGTCCTAGGTTTTATTTATGATGTGCTGGATGTCACATTTTCCTCCTGTACGGGTGAGCCACTGTGATCCAGCCTAACCAATCTGAGATATCTTTCACACTGATTTACCAGTTGGACCCACAACAGCCAGAGGCAGCCGAAAGAACATGTCCCAGGGTCACCTGAGTGGCTCAGTCGGTTACGCGTCCAACTGCGGCTCAGGTCATGATCTTGTGGTTAATGAGTTCAAGCCCCGCGTCAGGCTCTGTGCTGACAGCTCAGAGCCTGGAGCCTGCTTCGGATTCTGTGTCTCCCTCTCTCTCACTCTCTCTCTCTGTCCCTCCCACTCGCGCTCTGACTCTGTCCCTCTCTCTCTCAAAAATAAACATTAAAAAAAAAGAAAGAAAGAACATGTCCCTAACTACCCTAAAATAAACAAAACAAGATCTCTGACAGCACACGCGCCAAGTGGATACCTCTCCCTGCGGATGTACGGCGAGGCCCTTTTCAAAGGGACACCACAGGGATCGTTGAATGTGAGGAGGTTTGGCGCCATTTCTAACGCTCATTAGCTGTGTAACTTTAGGCTGCGGCTTAATTTTGATTGCAATTAGTTCAACACCAATTTGCCGGCTTCCGAGATCCTCAGACGGATCAAGCCAAATTATTAACCTGAGCATTATTTGCAAAGCAAAAAGCATCCCCCAGATGTAAAGGATAAATATTAACGTGCTTCCCCAAGATCTCATGAGGATCAAATCACATCATTAATATGAATGTTATTTGAAAACTGAGAAGTAAATATGGGATTAATTTTTACATGGAATTCCATTATTGGTTTAATAAGCTTAAAATCCATGACCGGGCCTGAGCGATACTCAGTATTCTCACATCATGAGTAACAGGAACTAAGCAGATACCAGCTGTACACATTCATGTCTGCCCCCCCTTATTCTAATCAGATGTCTCTCCAAACATGGGTCGGGTGTCCATGTCTCTCTCATACGACCCCTGCCGTTGGAAGGAGCTGGCCTCACCAGAGATCTCGGGGGCTATGTGTATGTTCTATCACCCAGCCCATTGCTGCCTGGGGGCCGCAAAGCAGGGAACTGAGGAAGCCAGTCTGAATGATGCTCAGAACATCACTGTGAGGAAACACTGAGTCAAAAGCATGCCACCTTCTTCAGGATACTGGGGTCTGGGAAGAAGATGGCAGTCATCAGGGCCTGCTACCCAGAGGATGAAGCCAACACGCAAAGAGGCCAACTGGCAGAGGGTACTAGGGACAGACAGAGCCAGTGCCCGGGCTGACTCAGGTTCGCTCCGTCTTCGCCGCTCAGGTGCGTGAGCCGATGAACGTCCCCAGGCTTCGGCCATGTGTCCGGGCCTCGAGTTTCCTGCCACATCCACCCTCCAGCTACCCAACTCCCACCCGCCCTACAGGTAGGAATGACCGTCGCTCTCGTTCTTCAGAGCGGCAGACCACAGCCGAGAGAGGTCAAGGCCTCACCCAGGGCCACCGTGCCAGGGAGAAGGCGCAGCTCAACTCAAAGGCGTGGACCGGATTCCAGGGCCTGCATTCTCACTTCTGGGGCGGACGGCTGGGTTTCGAGGCTGGGGAGCACCGTGGTGAAGACACATTCAACCCACAAGCTACCCTGGGGGCCAGGGCCACAGTAGGGTCTATTTACCTAAATTGTGCCCCCCTAACATTGAACATGTTCTGGCTGATTCCAAAGCTGTTACAGGGTCATCGGTGTGAACCTACATTACCATCCTAAAAGGGCTGCCTTCATCCTCAAGCGAAGCCACCACTATGATGGACCCATTGATCAGAACCCAAAGGGAACCCGCGCGGCCCCTGAGAAAGCCCCATGGCCCACTGCCCTTTATTACATCATGTATGATGCAACCCAGCGCACGCAGCCCTTGCGGGCCAGCGGTGCAACATCTAACCTCCATTCTTCCTTTTCACCACATGATGTGGGGCAGAGACAAACCACAGGGCATCTGGGTTAAGGGTAACAATGGAACATGGGCCAGTAAAGGGTTTGCTTACAACACTGGCATTCAGTCCTGCTAGTGGTGGAAACCTCTCTCAAGTTCTCACGCTGGGTTCCGGAAACGCTTGTTTGGCCTGCTCATCCCTAGTGGGACACTGCCTGAAGTCACCCCCCCGGCCCTCGAAGGTTCTTACATCCAAGAGAAGATCCCCTCCCCCCGCAACCTCAGTCTGAACCGAAGTGGTCAGCTCTCACTCTGGCCACAGCGCCTGCCTGCAGGAGTGATCCATAACCACCCTAGGGCTTACACCTCACCCACCACCAGCTCGACCTTCTGCATGCTGGAGCACCGGTCACTGTCCTTGCAGTTCTCTTTGTGGCCGGCAATACAAACTCGCCAAACGCTGGCGACATCCACAGTACACTCAGAAGCATGGGAGGAATCCGTTCTTACCAGGCATGATGATCTCCGGAAACCCCGTCTTCCTGGCCACCGCTGTGGTCCTATCCACTAAATGAGGGAATTCTTTTCTAATCTGATGGATATCTCCAGGAAGCAATTTCAACGTTACCCACAAACCTAGGAAAACAATGGATGCCTGAGTCATGTTTCAGTTTATACATTTCTGAAAGATTTCAGGACACCAAGCTCAGTGAATGAGCCTCTTCTAAGTCACAAGTCAACATCTTAAGAGGAAACATGAGTGTATGAGAAAGAGAAAGAGAGAGGGCGGGAAAAGGTACCTGGCACGGGGTAGTCACCTGCGTCTGACCAGCCGGGGCACAAACCTGGGGCCGGCCGTGCATAACGCACAGGCGAGTTACACCAGCTGTGCACGGCCCCGGCCCAGAACCAATGACTGCTCCGAGCAGCTATTCACTTAAGATAAGTCAGAAAGTAGCGTTTTTCTAGGAGTGATGGAGAAAGCTATCGCTTTCCATTCTCCCCAGGTGGCCAGCACAGGAGGGTTCAGGAGGTAAACACACAGCTTCACTAACCCGGGAAGTTTCAAACTGCTAAGCAGCATCCGGGTTTTCCAGAAGGTGGGCAGCGCGGCGCCGGGTTGCGAGCCACCAGCCAGCCACCCTGCACGGCCAAGGCAGCCTGGTTCCTCTGTTTCACAACGTCCCAGCAAAGGACGAACAAATGCTCTGGCCACCACTTGGCTCTTCCCTCCAAGGGGCGGGGGGATAGGGGCAAGGAAGACTCTGAAACCCTCTGAACAAGATGGAAGGGAGGCCGCTGAGGGGACGTGGTGGAGAGTTGCATTCTGTACAAAATACTCAAGCAAACAGAAGGTAAAAGTAAGAGGGAACAGAGCAGACACGTTTTAACAAAATCAAAGGCAGAAGATAAATCAGTTGCGTGGCTCTCTTGGAAATTTTTAAAGACAGGGCCTTTGTCCCAAGCGGGAAAGGAGGCTGTCACCATCAGGTGTCACATCCAGGTCTCCATCTCCGGGACCTCAGAGGCCTGGCCTGCTTGCTCCCTGGTCACTCAGCCCAGCAGGACCCAAGTGCACATCAGACTGTAACGGCATTTGCTCTAACTTACACTATTCCTGTGTGTGTGTGTCTGTCGGTCGGTCGGTCGATCTGTCCAGCTATTCCTCCCCCAGATGCACACTTGCAGGGAGCAGGGACAATTCTGCTCAGCTCAGCACATCGCCTTCAGGAGCAGGCAGATGGGGAAACCGAGGCCCCATACACAAACGGCGTGGGTCACAGGCAGACCTGGGAGACACCTGGGGTTCCCATGCAAGGTGCCGCTCACTTGGGGCCGCTTCTGCCGAGGGGCCGCTCTGCTTGATGAAACAAGCATCACACACACACACGCCATTCTCCTAGAGCTTCCTGTCTGCTAGCAGCTGGCCTGGAAACATCTGTCCTCGCAAAGACCAGCGTCCTTGTGGCTGAGAAAGCCCACAGTCACTGATGCCATTCCGTTTTCTGCCAGGTGATCCCCTGCCCTCCTGCCACCTAGACGGTCTCTCTGATCTCCTCAGAGGTGTCTAATAAGCACCGACACCACTGGGCACTGCAGACACAGAGCAAACACTCACTCTACCCCCGCCAGTGACTTAGCTTCTATTCCAGGAGTCAAGCCCTGAACTCATGGTCTCCGTGAAATATCCAACAGCAAAAAGCTCTCTAAGGAAAAGTCCAAGGGCACCTGGAGACTGGGTCCCCGAGGCTGCAATCCTGGGGGTTGCAGAGGCTCATGTGAGGAAGAGATGTCACAAGAGATTGGAAGATGAGTCCTTACTAACCAGGGGAACGCAGACCTGCCCCCCTCTCCCCTGGGAGCCTGGAGTCCCCTGCCGCATGGGAGCGGGGGGAGCCAGGAGATGAGGCTGGGAACTGGGGCAGGGTCCCAGCCCTGCCATGTTGGGAACTGCTCCATCTGAAGGCGTGGGCAGGCTGGCAAGAGGGGCGCATTCCAGGGTCCCACTTGACAGAACTCTGGTGGCCGTGGCCGGGTGGACATGAATAGGCGGGAGGGTGGGAGTTCAGAGCCAAGTGAGGAACCCAGCGGAGAAGCCACTGCAGGAGCCCAGGACATACCCACTGCAGGCTGGGATGGAGCGACCTGTGTGGTCAAACCAGACCTGGAGGAAGCAGGGGCCCTTGCAGAGATGGGGCCAGCTGTGGGCGTGGCCAAAGGAAGGAGGGGCTGCTCATAGAGATGGGGACAGCTGTGGGTGTGGCCAATAGGAGGTGCCTGAGATACCATTCGTGGAGCCAGAAAACCCAGCATCCTGGGGACATCAGGAAGGGAAAAGGCATAAGCAAGGAGAGAAAAGAGAGGACCCTTTATGATGCACAGACCTCCCGACATTTAAAGCTCACAAAGGACCTCAGAGGCGAGCACAGCAGGGAAAACCAAGAGGGGTGGCAGCCAGTGGTCAGCAGCACAAAACACAGCCCAAGGAACAGGACGGTGTCTGGGGCACCAAGCACCAGGGTGTTCCGGAGGACCTCAGCAAGTGCACCCCTGGTGAAGACAGGAGGGGGCAACGCCGACAGAAGGGCAAAGAAGGAACACAAATGAAGGTCAGAGGGAAGAGCTATAAGTCACTCGGTTGAGAAATTGGGGGAGAGAGCGCCAATACACACGGACAGATGTATTATCTAAGGTACATTGTTTTATGCATGGGGGTTTCCTTTTCTTTCCTTTTATTTTCCTTTCTCTTTCTTTTTAAGATATACAATTTCAAATCGTGAGAGAGTTTGAAGAAAGAGAAGCATAACCAATAAAAGGAGGTCCCTAAAGAGATGTCAGGGGGTGACACCCAAACAGGGACACATGTATCATTGCTCAGGATGTGCACTGCACAGGCCCTGCAAAGAAAGGCAAGTGGGGAGCTGAACCCAGCCCACACTCGGCTCATCAAGCTGTGTGCCTAGGCACTGCCTGCATCTTCCCACTCACTCAGCGGATGTACACCCTTTTTCTAATTCACAAAAGGACCACAGGCTGGTGTCACTCTGGACCTTCAGAAGAGGTCGCTTGAAAGGAGAGCAGACAGACCCAAGGGGCCAGGCGCCTAACCCACGGCCGTGACCTCCAGGAGAACAGAGCAAGTCAAAGGGACACACCTTCCTTTCACACAAACACGAGCTTGCTCAACGTTCTTAGTTCATCAACTAGTTACTTAATGACACAATTCAATTTGTTATAACACGATTTAAACACAGAGATTAAGCTTTCCTGATTACATTGGGTTTAAAGCACTTTCCTCAAAGGAGAAAATGAGGCCAATTCTCAAAGAAAAAGTGCATTGGAGGTTGGCTTTTGCTTAACCAGAGTGGCTAAAAACAAGAGAAATTAGCATACATTCTAACTCCAACAATAGGAGCAGATGTCCGAGGCGGGAGGACTCACTGTCCGCGTCAAACACCCAGCACCTCTGGGTTCAGGGTTCAGAATAACTGGGGCTAAATATAAAAAATGTCAGTTGTGACAAATAAACAAACATGTGGATGTAAACCTAAAATAGGCCGAAGCCGAGGGAGGAGCCCGGAAGGGACGAGCGTGCGGAACTCTGGCTGACAAGCCTGCACGTGCCTCCCACGCCCCGGCCTCTCCACGGCGGCTGGAGGGACAAGCAGCCATCGCCAGGGTGCGCTGGGTCACCACCACCGCGGACAGCACGCGGCTCCACCGGGCCAACCCCAACACACCCGTCAGCCAGTTCTGTGCTGCGTTCACGGGGCCGCAGCTGTCTCTGGTCTCCCTGGAATGCACTGGAGCTGGCCCACCAGGGAGGCCGGAGAAATGTTGCCTGTAGTTAGCTTCAAGGAAAAAAAATAACTGGCAACATTGCCCACTTCGGTGCAGGAAAAAAACAATGCTCTTGTCTCTCAGTTCTCACCGGGACCTAAAAACACCGCTCCTTCTCTATCTCAAAGATAGGGCCCCCTGGTATCAGCCCAACGGGCCTCTGGTGACACAGATACGGGCCACGATACCAGTGAGATTGATGGAGGCAGGCCGTGGGTCCTCCTTCCGAGTCGTTTCCCGCTGGCCTGACACCAATCTCCACTTTTCCTGTGTGGCTCTGGGACAGAAGTTTATCACAATCTGATGGCTCTGCGAGAGACACTCCATCCAACAGGAGCCTGGGGTCTGGAGCTCCCAGTCTGAGGGTGGCTCCAATCAAAACAGCTTTAATTGGATCTCCCTGTGGTTTTCAATTAAAGTGCAAATCAGAGAGCCGGTAATTGATGAGAAGGTGGGTCCTGGGTCAGCTCGAACCGCTCTGTCTACAGAGGCCACGGTTCATTGACACCTTGGGTTGGGGTTTTTGCTTTGCTACTGTTTGCCAGGGAAGGGGCTGGCTAGTTCACACCAAAGAAAGCCAAAGGCTTCTCATTCCTCTAGAAAATTAGTTCAAACTCCATTCAGACTCTCCCTTACAACAATGAGAAATGAATCACAAGAACTGTTTCTTAAAAGGCTAGCGGCACAGGTACCTAGACAATGAACGAGGTCTAGCCCCCAAGCTCCACTGAGTTTGTGGTTAAGTCTGCATCTAACCGAGGACTGAAAAGTGGGTTCTCCTACTGCTAAAAGCAGCCTTAGGTAAGAGTTCTGAAGGTGACCTCCCCTTGAGCTGGAAGCGAGGCCGCGGTAAACAGCTGTTTTCTGGCAGCGGTCCTGGCCAGCCCGGGTGCCAACTGTCACCAGCCCGGGGTGATTGATTCATTGCCTCTGCCTCCAGAAGGTCAGCTGCTGGGAAACTTGTCGGCGTGGGATTAAAAACGATGACTGCAAGACGTGGAGTCAGGAGGAGAAATCCCTTCCATTGCAAAACTGAAGAGAAATCTGTCTGCAAAATGAAGCCACTTCCTCGGGGGGAGGAGGGGGAGTCCCAGGAAACAACGTGCCAGCAATTAGCGCACGACATGGGCAAGGAAAACAGAGAGAAGAGCACACACAGAGCTGTGTTGTGTTGAATGTCTCCACGTCTCTCTGAGCAGCAAAGGGGAAGTTAACACCCTGTGGACAACTACGGTAGTCTCTTGTGAAGTCGTTCAAGTGTTTTCAAAAGTGGCTAGGCTGAGGGGAGAGGGCTGGACAAGACTCAGGAAAGCAGAGTTCCTTCCAGGATAATCAACTCTGGGCTCTTTGTAAACATTTAATTGTGTCCCACTCAGCCTTCCCCACTCGTGCAGGAGGCTGGCTCTCAGCAACGCTTACAAGGGTGATCAGCAAAAACACCTTCATACACTGTACATACATTGTACAAGTACATACTCATCCAACACTGCCAGCATCATCACCACCACCACCATCATCATCACCATCACCCTCATCACCATCACTAACATCATCATCGCCAACATCACTATCACCATCATCCTCATCACCATCACCAACATCATCACCAACATCACCATCACCATCATCCTCATCACCATCACCATCACCAACATCACCATCACCACCAATATCATCACCATCACCCTCATCATCATCGCCAACATCACCATCGCCATCACCATCATCCTCATCACCATCACCAACATCATCACCATCACCAACATCATCATCACCACCAACATCATCACCATCACCCTCATCACCATCACCAACATCATCACCATCACCATCACCAACATCACCATCACCACCAACATCATCACCATCACCCTCATCACCATCACCAACATCATCATCACTACCAATATCATCACCATCACCCTCATCACCATCACCAACATCACCATCACCACCAATATCATCACCATCACCCTCATCACCATCACCAACATCACCATCACCCTCATCACCATCACCCTCACACCATCACCAACCTCACTATCATCCTCATCACCATTACCAACATCATCTTCACCATCATCACCATCACCATCATCCTCATCACCATCACCAACATCATCTTCACCATCATTACCATCACCATCACCATCATCACCATCACCAACATCATCACCATCACCAACATCATCTTCGCCATCATCACCATCACCATCATCATCTTCACCATCACCAACATCATCTTCACCCTCATTACCATCATCATCCTCATCACCAACACCAACATCATCATCACCATCATTACCATCATCACCCCGCCACCATCCTCATTCTCGCCATCATCCTCATCACCATCCCCAACATCATCACCATCATTACCATCACCACCATAATCATCATCACCATCATCACCATCATCATCACCGCCACCACCCATTCTCATCATCACCATATCATCACCATCACCATCATCACCATCATCCTCATCACCATCACCACCACCATCATCAAACTAAAATGCAAACCATACAGCATTATCCCAAATTCATGTAATAAATAAACATTTATAGAAACAAAACAATAGAATACATACCCTGGCCCTTGTGGTTGACTTCTTTGGCAGCAATGACTTTGTTTATAACAGTCTGAAGGAAGTCATTCTCCCCCGCCACCCTGGGTGAAAAACGGGATGACATGTTCAGCGGCTTGTGTCGAATGGCGTCGTCCAACGCGAGCCTGGAGGGCACGGGACGACCAAGACCACAGGAGACAAAGGGGCACAGAGACCCAGAGGTCACGGTAACAAGGGAACACAAGAGATCATCGTCACCGAGTGCGAGAGAGTCATCATGAGTCAACGCACGACAAAGGACAGGATAGGTGACAAGAGAGACAGGGAAGAGCATTGATCAGGAAAATGCTGAAACACAAGAGAAGTAAAGCAAACGAGGTCAACCCTATCCCCAGGAAATAAACATCCACCAAGCCTCCACTCCATTTCTACCGGATTAATTAAAAAAAAAAAAAAGGGAATTATCTGAAAATAATGTGGATAGCATTTCATTGCAAGGAATGTTTACGTTCATCTCTTCAATTTCAGTCATTCCTGACCATAACTTGGGTCAAGGGGCAGGTGGTTTGAAGGGAAATGCAAAATCAAGACCAAAAAACGATCCCTACAGCCTAAGTGCTTGGGGAACTTGGGTGATAACCACCCCACTCCATCAGACTGTGTACCCAGTGTAGCTTCAGAGAATTAAGTGTGAAAAGAATAGCACAGTCTTTGGAGAACATAACTACCATGTCTGAAAAATGACACTGTGATGCGATTATGAATGCAAACCACCACCGTTTGGGGGTCCCATGGATCATGAGTCTTTAACAGAAGCTACGCTAGGACCAAGAGATAAGTACAAACAGGCAACATGTGCAACGAGAAATACCATGTAGCACAGAAAAGCACAATATGCAATGAGCAAGAAAATATACGTCATGTACATAATGTTTAAAGTCATTTCCAGAACCAAGGGCAAGTGTTATTCGCCGCTTGAGCCCACATTACTCAAGAGAGCTGAGGACTTTTAATTTACATCGCCAAGTTAAAAAAGACAGAGAGAGAAAGATGTACACTGTGCTCCCTTCCCTAAAACTTATCCTGTGATATAATAAATCAGTTTTAATGGAGCAAAAAACGGTTTCATTAGCATGGCATTTCCCAAAGAACTAGTTTCATTGCTTCTTTGCTATTAAAATCATGCTGCTCTTTTGTTTCAAACACTAGAAATATTAATCTGTATACTAGTCTTCCTTTAATGGAGCAAGGAGTCACAAATTACAGCAAGAGTTGAACATGTAATAATATTTCTTAAAATGGGTGTTTTGCTGTAAGACAGAAAAAGATGGCAGCAACATGGTCACAACATGTCCCAGTGAAATTTAGACTAGTGGGTCTTAAATTAATAACCCGCCTAACTTTTCAAACAATAACCCACAGGTTTTTTTTTCCTTGACTTTTCCCAGAAGATACTAGCAGGCAACAGGTAATTTCAACTCAGTGGTACATGAGGGCATCAAAAAACTCTGAGGTCTAATATACAAAAGAGCATTCAAACGGGCTGCATTATTTCTCATGGGCAAAAGCAGCCAACTTCATATTATCATTTTAGGAGGGCATATTTTATTTATTACCTCATATCTGCCTACGTTCAAAGATGTTTCCCTTGTTTACTGAGGAAACTTCCAGATTCGGCAGAACCATGCTTCGTTTGTAACTAACCCTCACTGGACGTGATTCCAAGGTGGCATTCTCCAACAGGATGTTCTGTTGATGGTGGGAATGTTCTAGACCTGCGCTGCCAACTGTGGTAGCCACCAGCTGCTGGTGGTACTGGACACATTAAATGGGACGAATGTGATGAAAGAGTTTTTCATTTGATTTAATCTTCACTAATTGAAATAGCCACATGTAGCTCACGGTCGCCATACTGGAGAGAAGACTGACTCTAACAGAATGAAGCCACACAAGACCTTTGCCTCCAGCTGTGTGTGGTGAAAACCCATTTCAAGCTGGTCAATGCAGGGTTTTCTGTTATTCTCATCCCGGGAAGGTGCAACACCTTCTACTGAGCCATGCTTTAGGATGCTGTCTGACTAGATCACCGGCCTGCAAAGAAAACCATTCTAATCCCATCTTGAACAAGTAGTTCTCAAGCCCGGGGCTGAGTGAGGGGACCCGTCACACAAGAACGGGTGGTGTAAAGGGAAGCCCAACTCCCAGCTCCTGTCCACCGTGCCCCCAGAGAGAGTCTTTCAGCGGCCTTCTGAGCACCACCAGCCTCCAAACCTCCTCAGCTAACACCCGAACACAAAGTAAACTTTCTAAAATAAAATTTGTTTCAAGCCTGGAGCCACTTAGGTAAGAACAGAAATAAGGAGAAAAGGCAGAAGGCAGAGCACTATGACAGGTCATCCTAACACGCCTTATGGTCTACTCTTCTCAGATTTCACGCCCCCATGAGGAAGCTGTCTCTTCTGATTAACCTAAACCACTCCAATCCCTCTTTCTTTCTCTCCACGGCTGAGACGGACAAGTCCCCGCTGAAGTGGCCACAGATCATTATGTAGCTACTCTCTCGCTTTAATCTCCAAGGAAAGTAACACCAATTCTTTTGACCTTTTCCACGGGATCAACCTTCCATTCAGAGAATCAATTTAACAAATCTCCTCCAAATGTTTGCCAAGCGTCCCACACCTCTACACACACTTGGCTTCAGAACTACGATAAACCCTAAGAAAGGGGAGCACAGACTCAGCCCGCTTGAAGCAGCAACAGAGACAGAAAACCGGCAGCACGATTATTTGCTTCAAGTGTTATTTCTCGCTTTATAAAAGAATTCGTCGTTATTTTGTCTGGTTCTCTATTTTCAAACCGGCAGCCTCCCGTGGCAAATGCGAAAGTGCTGTATTCTGAATACGTGAATCGCTCCTAGAATAAACGAATTATGTAAAGAAACATTCCCGCTCACGGCGGACCGGGAATTCTGCGTGTCCTGTGTGATAAGGTGATTCCCCCTAATCACCCGTAAGATCTTCTACGTGCAAGACCATACAGCAACGTAGACCCAAGAATCATGAGGCTACAAAAATGCCACGCACCACCGTGGTGACTCCACGGATTTTTCATTATTACGAAATAATCGATCTCTACTTGTGCTGAATTTATAAACTTAACTTTAAAGAGAATTATTACAAACACACGTTTTCCATCTGATATCTGGCTAAGTGCGGTGACTGCTCCATACTTACGGCTGGAAGGGGATGAAATGCTGCTTATCTTCGTCATCTACTTTTCCATTTATTATATCTGTAACATCCATCACTGGGAACAAGAAAAGAATAGGGATTGTTTTAAGTGCTATAATCAGAGAAAACAAACAAAGCAATATCTGATTGTCTTCTGGCCAACAGCAGCATAAACCACATGGTGGCATTTTTTTTTTATATTCAAGTTCAGAGCATTTCCATGTTTCAAAGAAAAATGAAGTTGTCTAAGAACACTGGCCCAAATGGGGTTGGGGCCCAAATGGCAGAGTTCTGCTCAATAAATTCCGTTGCCCAGGATCCAACTTGACGCTCTGGAGCTGCCCCATCCAAATGAATGTTGTGTGATGATGGAATGTTCCAGAACATTTTTTTTTACTTTGGTTTCATTCCTAAAAGCCACATGTGGCAAGGGCTGACCACGCTGGTGGGCACTGCTCTGGGGCGCCCGTAAGTTCTTGCATTCCCTGCCAAAGGATACCACAATAATAAAGTAGCTACCGTGCATCTACCCGCCCCATGCCAGCACTATTTCAAGGGACTTTCGACAGCTAATCCTCACAATCACCGACTGCACAACTGAGGAAACGGAGGCTCCAGGACACAAATGAACGACCTTGCCCAAAGTTAGAGAGCTAGAAAGTCTCCAATGCTCAAACTCTGACCAATGCAGCCAGAGGGACCCCCAAAAACAGCCCCAGGCACTTTCTCTGTCTCTGCTCCATTGCCATGCTTGACTCCAGGTAAACAAGCAACATGGCTCATTTATTTTCTCTTCACAGTCCCTTCCCTACGCACTACAACCCTATACTGAAAATGTGGACAATTTCCATTTCTACCATTCAGCCCCACTCAGTGACGCCCGTCCCAAGCCCCAGAGGAGCAGACTGTGACAGCGGAGACCTCGTCCCTGGGGAACCTCCCACATCGCTGCTCATCTGCACGCTGGCCCGTACCAAGGAGGTGCCCCCTCTGCTCGGGGCTTTGGTACAACCCCGCCTACACGGAATTATGAATGACTTATGTTTTACTTACGCTTTTTGTCTTTTCATAATTTCTATATCACTTTTATACTACATGACAAAAGAAACACGACATAATATTTCCCATAGAAGGCTAAGAACCGTAGGCTTAAAGGTCCATGAACACATCGCTCACCCGGGCTCTGTCGACACAAACACGCAGAAGTTATTCTGGATAAAATCTTAAAATTAAGTTCCAGTGTGGGAACTGGAGTTGCACAGGTATGAGCAGAAGCTGATTACCAAAAAGGTAATCGACCTTCTCAGGTGGAGAAGTGTCCTTTCTTAACCAGAAAGAGAACAGGCGGTCAGATGTCCTGAGTAGGTTAGAGGTGCTCACTAGTTTAGGACAGCCCCACTGGGTGTGCCGAATGCCATGTGACGAGGGAGGCAAGGCAGTCTGAGGGCAGCGTCCCACTGGGCGCGTCACGGCCCATAATGGCTCACAGGTGATTTGGTTAAAGAAGAAAGTCTAATCAAGTTAGCAGGTTGTGGGGCCTGGGCAAGAATATATATATATATATATATATATATTTTTTTTTTTTAAGGTTATTTATGTATTTAGAGGGAGAGAGAGGGAGAGAGAGCACACATGTGGTAGGGAGGGGCAAAGACAGAGGGAAAGAGAGAGAGAGAGAATCCCAAGCAGACTCTGTACTGTCAGCAAAGAGCCCCATACAGGCCTTGAACTCACAAACCAATAGCCGGAATCAAGAGTTGGACACTTAACCAACAGAGCCACCCACCCGGGCGCCCAAGAATATACTCTTTAATAGTGTCCCAGATCATTCTCAAACACGGTTAGGGTTGAGAATCACTCCGTTAAAATATTTAACCTTCTGCACCAAAAAGATACAGCTACCTTCATCTCTCCCCAAAAGACAGGGGACACCCTCACCTTTCCCTAGCAGAGGTGACTGATCAGTCCCTTTGCTCGAGCTGTCACCAAAATAACAGGACACAAATATGGAGGACAGACGGAACCTATTTCAAGATAAGTGTGTCTTCCTCATGCACCAGTCTCCTTCTACCCCTTCAACGCTTTGACTATTCACTGCGAATTTCCTCCTGAATCAATCAATCACCAACTCCAGAAACCCTGGACCCGTCCAATGACTGGCTTTCCTCCAGGCTGAGAATGTGGGTCAGGGTCTCCCTAAGGAGATGTGATCTGCTTTAAAACCAAATATGTGATTTACATCTGAAACTTGCAGAATGAAGCATCGCGAGCCGCGGGTCCACGGAAACCACACAGAAAAGAGATTTTTTTTTCTCTCTAACAGAAGAGCTTATAAATCAAAGCAGTCCACCGTCCAATATTCAGCAGCGGCTCTTACTCAGGGTGAACGTGATGATCTTGAAACTCTAAGGAAAAGCAGAGAAATGGATTACCGGCCACTCCGAAAGGCCGCCGCAGGCCCGAGGTCAGTTTCCTGGTATTGTTGTCCCTCAGCTCCATGCGGCCCACTCGTACGATCTGACAAACAAAACTGATTTTGTCCCTTTTCAGGTCTTTGCTTCCGAGGTCCTGGAAATATTAATTTCCATAAATTATTTTGGAGAACCATTACTCAATGCAGGTGCAACTGAAACAGACAGTAAAAAGATGGATTGGGTCTCTTTTCTCTGACCAGTTTTTAGCATTTTAATAAGTTATTCACATATCAAAAAGGACGTGGATAATAATAGTCAATTAACGTTAAGCAAACTTCAGATACAAGTTTCAGAGAGTGCTGGGGTAAATAAATCTCCATCGTGGGGATCCTAAGGGAAGCTAGAGACCCTGAACAGTTCTGGAAAGGTCTTTTGTTATCACTGAATTCACGCTTATTACAAGCATCCCAAGGATCCATGCTCTAGTGTAGACACAAGTCAGAGGGAAGTCATTAAACATAATCACTGGAATGGTGACTGATTCAAATGAACCGCTTTGGGTGTACTTACAGTAAAAACAGCTCGCAAATTATGTAATCTGTCTATGTCTTTAGGCAATCCTGAACTTGACCAGCGAACCAGGTAGTTTTCACTTGAAAAAAAAAAAAAGAAACACAGAAAGAAGAGCAAATTCATTTTCCAACTATAACAGGACACTACACAGACACCCACGTTGATTTATAATTAATACTACATAGGTCCCCAATGCAGACGGCTATACAAGTTCAGAAATGTCAGCCATGCCAGAGAAACCTGCTTTTCCATGAACATGTAATTTCCCACATAAGGGAACAGTCAAGAACAGTCAGTATAAAATCTTTGAGAGGCTGAAATTGTGCAATGGAACTATATTCAAATGTCATTTCAAAGTTTATTATTTTATGAGTATTATTTTATTTAGATTGACTATAATCTAAAATTCATTCATTTACAGTATAAAAGAAATCCCGTATGTCTGTTTTGGAGCCTAACGCAACCAAGTATGTCGTACGGACAAATGGCATCCTATGACAAGACAAAATGGAGTCCGTATCAGAAATGAGAATGAAATACGCCCACTTGTTCTGTTTTCTGTCGCATACTAACTTTTATAATTTTGAATAACACAAATGAAGATATCTGAATTTTAAAGGTACGTGCATGTGTGCATACGCACTTCACACATAATTTAAACCGTAATTTTTCCATCTGGACAAAGAGACAGTTATACTGTGAGACAAAAGCAAGAAGGAGAAAAAAGACCACATTAGAAATGACAGGGAGGCCAGAGACGAGATTTATAATATTTTATTCAATGATTATTAATCAAGAGCCTTTATGGAGCAGGCAGCCATCTAGACACTATCTTCCAGCCAATCGTGTTGCAGAAATAACAGTAGGTCAAAGGTCCAAAAATGACATTCACAAAAGACGAAAGTTTGAAAAAGCAAGATTAAGACAAGAGTGATATTATTTGGAAGGGTCTGGACACACAAAACCCTATGGAGACAACACAGGAAACAAGGACCTCCATCTTTGGTTGCCACATCCTTGAAACGTTTACAAGACGAAAACTCTACTTTCCATCACCCATGTGTACACAAGAGAGCTGAGCCTGGCCCCAAGCCCAGGCACTGCCATCACCCCGTCCCTAACAGCACTGGGCTCAGTTGCGGGGGGACATGTGGCCAGCAGGTCTCCCCACTGCTCTCTGAGATGCCAAGACATGTGGTGGTCCCCGAGCCACGTTCTGAACGTGACCCAGAGAGGAAAGACAGCCGCGAGGGAATGTCACTGACCTGATGAATTTGGACTCCACAGGGTCATAAAGAGACATCAGCACCTCAGCGTCTTCTCCGATTTTACAAACCACATTTTTGAGGTTGACAAACAAGGCCAGAGAAGGGGTGGAGGCAAACTTGGCTTGTCTGTTAATATCTATGTTCTGCTTTTGAGACTGTAAGTAGATATAAAACAGGAAGTTGACATTAGCGGGGCACCTGGGGGGCTCAGTCAGTTAAGCGTCCTCAACTCTTGATTTCAGCTCAGGTCATGATCTCATGGTTCATGAATTCAAGCCCTGCATCGGGCTCTGCACAGACAGTGCGGAGCCCGCTTGGGATTCTCTATCTCCCTCTCTCTGCCCCTTCCCAACTCATGTGCACACACGCTCTCACTTTCTCAAAATAAATAAATAAACTTAAAAAAAAAAAAGAAAGTTGACATTAGCAATACTCACCATAAACCCTGCGCTTTTTGTATTCACAGCAGAACAGAAAACCATGTACAACCAGTTAGCCTAACACAGCAAATCCACTCTGCAGTCACTTCCTTGTCCCGCTCAACACCTGCATGCACCCAGTACAAGTCACAACCCCTAACAGTTTGTGCAGAATATGGTCCTTCAGGTACCCCAGCATCTAATCAACGAATCACAGTGATGTTCACATGCAAAGCTGCTTAATTTCTGCTTCTCCCATTAGACCAAATCCTCCGAGGACACTCTGTCTTATTCATCATCACATCCTCTCAGTTTGTGGTACACAATAGGTGCTCAATAAATACTTGCTGAATGAATAGCTGATTCAACGAGTCAATAGACTTCGTAACATCTGCTATACAGAAGACACCATTAAGGACCAGGGAAGATGCAAAAGATGAGTAAGACACGTGTTCCGTGCCCTCATTTAAGCTTAGAATATTCACTCCCCTGACTCCTATCAAAGAGGAAATGCAGAATCAAGTATTGGTTCCCAGGAGATGAAAACACAAAGTCAATGTCATTAAGATCCAGCCTCCCAAGACATAGCACAGCGCTGTCAACCCTCCCCCTCCCCCACCAAGGGATGAAATACTTCCTGGTCGTCAGCAGCATGTTTCGGACACCGGGTTCCTTTCCATTCCTCATGGTACGAAATACACTGTATGGTTGTGCCGTTTTGGAGTTTTCTAGTGCAAATTCTGGGCTTCACTGGTGTTTTATTAATGTTGAAAACTGTTACTGAGAAAAGGTACTCCCAATGTAAATAGCACATTACAGAGATGTGAACTTACCTTTTCTTCTTGCAATCTTTCCTCCACTTGTTTAGAAGCGATTTCATGAGCTCTAAAGAGACTAATCGTGCTAGTTAGTTCTGGATCCAAAATGTTCCCGTCTTCATCTCTCACCACCAAGTCCAGATCAAGAATTCTAGAACAACAATAATCCAGAGCTTCGTGGACACGAACAAACGGCATTGAATTCTCTGACACAACTTCAGTCCCAGCAAGTGGGAACAGTTGAAAACATCATAGAAAGTCAGGGTCGCCCATAAATACTAGGGGACATAAATCTCTAAGGACGCTTTCTTTACTTTAAAACCATGTTCCTTTGGAATTAAAAAAAAATTACTCAGGGGCGCCTGGCTGGCTCAGTCAGTAGAGCATGTGACTCTTGATCTTGGGGTTGTGAGTTTGAGCCCCATGTTGGGCACAGAGGCTAAATACTTAAAAAATAAAATCAGGGGTGCCTGGGTGGCTTAGTCAGTTAAGCGTCTGACTTCAGCTCAAGTCATGATTTCAGGGTTTGAGAAATCAACCCTCACATTGGGCTCTGCACTGACAGCATGGAGCCTGCTTGGGATTCTCTCTCTCTCTCTCTCTCTCTCTCTCTCTCTCTCTCTCTCTGCTCCTGCTCTCTCTAAATAAATAAATAAACTTAAAAAAATAAATAAATAAAAATAAAAGATTTAAAAAAATTATTCAATGTTTACTTACATTGAGTAGTGACTTTGTCTTCAAGTATGAAATTTTACAGGTCTGCACAGCCCAAATGAAGTGTATGTTACTAATTAGTATATGAACAGCATCGACAGTTTAAAGCACACACATGCTATATATATTTGGGGGAGGAGTATATATTGAGTGTATAGTATGTATAGAAAAATTGAGTGTATATAGAGTGTGTAGTTATGTACAGAGTGTATATACATACATACTCATGTGTATGTGTGTGTGTGCACACATGTGTGTATGTATGCAGTGACATACAAACCCACGCACCCAAATATTTAAAATTGCTGGTGGTGACATCATCACTGAGCTGGGGAGAAGAAGTAGGGAGAAAGAGCTGGGGTGAGGGCATACCCGCCATTCTATTCTTGTAAGTTCTATCACACGGCTTTCCTTCTCCCTACAGTCAGTTCTAATTGCAAAATTAGCTCATCAGAAGATCTTTGATAAAGATGTTCTACTTGTGCTTCGACATCCAACATGTGGAAGTTATCCACAATAACATTAAGCAACTTTCTGGCCAGATGGCTAGACGTAGTAGCCAACTTAAAACACGAGCAGCATCTGTCTAATAAATCTGTCCATCCGTATCTGGAAATGTTTCTTGGCAACATTCTCCCTGTTTCCCCAAATCCAACCAAATTGTTAGGTGATTCTTAGCACAATTTTTATTTAAAGAATAAACAAAGACATTACATAAAGAAAGAAACCAGGAGCTGCACTATGGCGATGTGTTCTGGCTTTCTTTTTAATAAGACATGAGGATCTTAACCACAGATGCCTTATACTTTGCCTTTGGGATTTTCTCCCTGCTATTAACAAGTCTATAGAAGCAGGGTTTTTTGTTTTTTGTTTTTTAACCATACGGCAAAGTAAAGAGTCTGCTGAAAGAAAGATCAATCTCAATTAGATAATGCCTTTAACAGTTACAATTTTAAGAGGAGAGGTGACTTGGAAATAAAGACTCCAACCAGGTAAACTCGTGCCTGACTTCTCTTCTCTGAAGGTCACACACCGTAAAGCTGGAAAGGAGTCTGATAACGTGTGCCAGTCAGGTTTCGTTTTGAGAGGACACTGGGCCACCGCAGCATTTGGAAGGCGATTACAAAGGCCTCGTGTTCCACTCTTAATATCCACTAAGCAAATCCACTGATGGCGAAACAGGACCAACTGGGCCAGTCGGCAACATGAGAGTAAACAGGCTTTTAAACAAATAGTCAGAGGCTTTTCACTCTGCATGAAAACAGCCTAGTAGTTGCCGTGATTGTGGGGTGCCTCAGAAGGAACAGAAAGACATTTTTTTTTAAAAGCCTTTTAGGCTCCCATCAGTTGTCTCTGTAATACGCTTCACTAATGAAGAAAAGCCCCCTCTCTCCCAAGCATCACTGCTCATCCCAGCCCTGAACCTGCCCCTCAGGAGGAGTGGGTGCTGGTGTGGGCGGGCCCGATTCTGGAGTGGTTGGGGCCAATGCTAATGAGGTGGGGAGAATCCTTTCTTGTAAGGGCAGACCCAGGGCTGGTGCCTGCAGAGCTACAGAGCATCAGGCTTTATATGACTGGGGGGGCGGGGGGGGGGCAGAGGCCCAGGCTATGTAGCAGCCCGCTGCACACTCAGCCATGTGCTCCTCACCTCCAGTCCTGCCAGGACACATGGTCAGACCCACTTCACAAAGGAAGAAAAACCTAAGCTCAGAGAAACATCCAGAAGAACTCTGAGCCTAGATTCCGAGCCAGAACCCTCTCATGGTAGAGTCCGTGCTCGTTCCGGAATGCCACATGGAAACTGGCGCAGGAAGTGGCTGGTCAGGGTCTTCTTCCTGCCAACTCTTCTGTGTGTTTTTCTGAGCAACTGGTGCTCAGGTGGACTCCGAATCCACAGTGAGCTTCTGGTAGGAAGGTGCGTCTTAGCCCAGCAAGAGGGCAAAAAAACTGTCTTACTAAGGACTATATTTCCTCTCGAAGTACTAAATTATGTTACTTCCTTTTCGTAACGAGATTGTTCCATGACATAATGTACTTTGGTTGCTTACCACAGGCAAACTAAGCAGGTGGTTCTGAACATAAGTTTAAAATACAATACTCCAAGAGAAAATAGAATCAAAGCTCCAGAAGTGTCATTTTCTTAAGCAGGTGCTCATGAAATGGGTTTCCCTAAAACGGTATCTAACATCCTATACTCAGAAATCTCTAACTTTCTGAGGCAAGATGGGGGTGGGGGAGACCTTCTCCTGTAGCCTTTTTTTTTTTTTTTTTTTTAATGCTTATCTATTTTTGAGAGACAGAAAGACAGAGCAAGAGCAGGGGAGGGGCAGAGAGCGAGGGAGACACACAATCGGAAGCAAGCTCCAGGCTCTGAGCTGTCAGCACAGAGCCCGACGTGGGGCTCGAACCCCCGAACCACAAGATCATGACCTGAGCCAAAATCGGACGCTTAATTGACTAAGCCACCCAAGCGCCCCTCCTGCAGCATTTTTAATCCAACACTCCGTCTAACTAATAATGTTGCTTCTAGAAACTTTTCACACTTGAAAGGATGAAATACTAGAAAACAAAATGATACTGTAATTCTGATTTTACAGAAAGGTTTCGTTTATACCCAGGGCACCTTCAGCTGACCAGCTGGGGGCAAACCTCTCCCATTCTCTGAGCTTACCGTCCTAATGTGTAAACTGAGGGGTTTGGACCAACCCTGAAGTTCCCCAATTTGCTGTCTGGCATGGTCCATCTCTATTTTTATTTATTTTTCTATAGTACTGTACTGTATTTATTGAAAAAAAATGACGCTTTTATTCCAAGACTTTACAACACAGACAATGTTGAGACAAAGTACATCACAAATGAGAATGGTAAAATTAATTTCGGCATATTCATATAAAAGAAAACCATGTACCTGTTTTTATTTTTTTAATTTATTTTTTACTATTCAAATAGATTTATTTTTTTTTCATTTGAGGTTTTTTTTTTTTTTATTTATAGTTTATTGTCAAGTTGGTTTCCATATAACACCCAGATACTGTATGTTTTCACTCATAGGTCCAACTCTATTTTTAAAAACTGAGATTTCCAGCCAGCATTCCAGATAGTAGAAATCAGAATCTAAAGGAGTGGGTCCCACGATTCTAAAATACAGATTTTGAAAGCTTCCCAAGCAATTCTGATAAGGGCCAGCATCTGGGAATCGTGTTGACCAGATCATTCTCAAGGCTTCTCGCAGCTCCAACATTATAGCCAACAACCAAATATTACCCGGTGGGAAAGGGCGTGGCCTCACTGCGGTTACAGTCTTGGCAGCACCCGGAGGAAGGGGCTCACCGCCACTCAGCATCAGCACCGCCTGCGAACTCTAGAACACACAGCGCTGTGCGGGAGTGAGTGCACGGCCGCTGAGAGCATTCAAACACAATGGAGTGGAGGCTTGGTTTGGACGGGAACTTTTGCAAGAGCCATCCTTACAACAAAGCAAATCATCTGTGGTTTATCTGAAATTCAGATTTAGCTGGCTATATTTTTGTTTGTCAAACCTGTCATCCCTGCACTGGTGCTAAGTTTCAAGGTGACCTGTGATGTCCCTTCCAACCCTCAGAACTTGGGGTGCCACAAAGACACCTGGTGCTTGTAATTGCACAAAGTATCCCAAGTACTATGAGCAGAAAGTAAAAGTCCCTTGTCGGGGGAATCATGACAAGGTCCTCTATGGAAGAGTGAAACTGAGAGACCACCCCAGGCCCTGCTTCTGGGAGACAAGAATAGGATTCAACAATGACTCTGAAAACTCCTGATTTTTAGAATCCAACAGAAAACACCCTATCCTTTTTTTTTAAAAAAAGATTCTTAAAGTAATCTCTCCACCCAACATGGGGCTCGAACTCGCTACCCCAAAATCAAGAGTCACGTGCTCTATACCGACTGAGCCAGCCAGGTGCCCCCAAAATACCCTACTCTTTCAAAAATGAAAACGAGGCCCTTATTTTGAGGTTAGAAATGTTTTTTTATGATAAAATGATCTTAGACTCCTCAAGGCTTACGGTAATGTTATTATATTGGATAATTTAAGCATGATATCATCTTTCAAATAAACAAACCTATTTCCATAATCGATTTTGGCAGTGACCTTCTTCTTCAGTTCTTTGAGCTCATCCTGCGGCAGAGTTCCAGAAAGAATCTGCGATCGCCATTCAATAAGGTCATAGATCATGTGCCGCACGCTTCGGAACATCTCCCGGTTGTCTTGCTGTACGAAGGGGAGAAAGGCCACGTGTAAAACTTTTGGTATAAAAATTACTGTGGGTTGTTGTTGGAATACACATGTCGTATATGCTTTATAAGATGAGATCCAATCAATGTCAAGTTAAAAGATGTTTTTAGCATGACACAGGAACACATTATATGGAGTTTGGCTCCTAGGAGGCACTAAAAGATCAAAAGGAGAAGTTCGTAATCCACAATCCTCACTATTTCATCCAACCTTCCAGAGTACATGCCTCTGAATCAAGAGGTCCACCACAGCAGGATCTGTTTACGGAGCCTCAAAGCCAGCCCACGAGCTTCTCGCACATGCCCGGGGATGGGCAACCCTTGAACCTCCCTCGGAATCAGTGTGAGCTTGAAGATCTTGCCATCGAGTCTTCAACGTTTTGAAGACAGCGCCCTGAGCTATTCTCGGCACCCCAGGCAACTGAACACCCGGGCCATCGTCAGCAGGGCTATGGGATCAGCATCATCCTGGGCCCCCACGTGGGCGCTGCACTTTCTTCAGCGCACACAGGTCCTACAAGCAGTAAAGTCTGAATCTACAAGCTCTCGGTGTATTTACATCAAAAGGAAAACACACACAAGAAAAAAAAATCACACTTTTATCACTTTATACATATTTTGAAGGGTGTTGATGGTACCAAAAAAACAAAAAAAAAAAAAAACAAAAAACAAAAATAGCAAGAGTTCTGCAATGACCTAGAATAGAATTCATCAAGGAAATTAGGGATTACGCCCCCGCCCCTAAAAAGAAGTGGGTGGTCCTTTCTATGAAATCTAGGAGACCTTTCATTTGATAAAATTCTCAACATGGCCCCGATAAACATTAAAATGTGGCCACTGCAACTTTTTTAAATAACTTCTGCTCTCCATATCTGAACCTCTCATTCCCCGATTTCTAGTAGGTGACCTTCTTTCTAGGAATTTCTAAGACCCCCACCACCAACCTGTCAGAGAACGAACGCCCTCATAGACAATTCTGCACCCCACAAGCTACCCTTTGTAGCACTATCCTAATGTTAATTTCTTAAGTAACACCGAAATGGTCAAAAATAATGGTTTATTCCACAAGTAGATTTGTTTCTTCTTACTAACTCATTTTTCTAAAGCCTTATCAAGTATCTAAACTTCATAATACTTTGCTGACTTATCTACAACCACAGAGCACAGCAACAAACAACTCCTACCAAACCGCTACAAGGAAATTCCTTCTAGCTTTGTACGAATCCAACAATGCAAGTCCACAAGGGACAAACCCGCATTCCTAAAAAGGCAACCAAGGTGACCGCCAGGCTTGCCTACCCCGGGCGTGAACTAGACCCAAGCCCACGAACGTACCCGTCAGCATCAGCTCCTGTTTGTTTTGCTGCCATATTTTTGTTTAAAAATTGCTAAGTTGGACATGAAACACCGACTACAAAATTGCTCGGATTTACACAAAACATTCATGGCTAACTTTACGCTTTTTGGTTTTTGAGAACATTTGATGACCAATTACTGCAACTGCTTATTACTGTGCATTTACAAGAAGCCACTGTATAATCAAAAACAACAAGCCTGCCCAGAGAGCAGCTGTGGGACTTTTGCAAGTTTTCTGTGTTCCCAAGAAATCGATGCACTGACTTCTCTCCAGAGCCCTTGCTTTGTGCTGACAACATTAGCATATGAGAAATCAACACTCTGAATAGAAACATGGGCTTAACAAAAGGTAATCTTCTGCAAATATGAATGTATGCGCAAAGAAATGCCCTGAGAGAATAGGAAATGGAAGATGTCAGAGTCTCAACCTCCCCGCGTTAATAAGGCTTCTTCCATGATCGGAACTGGACAGGTGTACACAGAGCCAGAATGTAAATGACTTCCCCACCTCTGTATCAGGCACACTTGAGTCTAGAAGACGATGTAGTTTCACTTAAATGATAACAGACAGGCAATGGCAGAAAAAATAAACAGCAATTGTTCTGTGCTGCATCCATAAAGAAGTACCCATTAAGGCTTAAAAGCAGATTTCAGTTTTCATGATCAAAATATAAATGTTGAGGGTACATCACTGCAGACTGCCTGACCCTGTCTTCCAAAGCCCTCACGCAGCCCAGCTCCCTTTCTAGCACAATGAAGGTGAAATCCTTGGCCCTTCCCCTTACCAATGCTGTGTCACAGGAAGCAGGACATTTACGAAGCAGGTCCAAAAGGACAATGGCCCCCCAGGGTGGCCAGAATAATGGGCCATGTTGCTTTCTCTGAGTAGGACTTAGTCCTTAGTTCTGCTTAGGGTCCCAAGGAAAGGAAAATCATCCCATTGGTAAAGCACGGTCCAAGAAGACCATCCTCTATTTTGAAGCTTAGATTCAACATCCCATTTTCTCACCACGTAGAGCTGCCTCCAGATGGTGGACCACTCTCGGAGTGTCGTGGTGACTTCCTGTATGAGCGGGAGGTCGCCCGGGATGACCGTTTCATGTTGCCTAAGGGAAAGTAGGAAAGGACAGCCAAGTTCATGGCTTCATTAAAGTCTACAAGTTGTACCTTGTAAATTCCAAATCGAGTCCACAGAATTAAATATTTAAGCAAACGGAGAGAAAGTATACAAATAAGACTGTGTCCACACATATGAATACACACATCTCTAAGAATGACAGGTAATATTTGTACAGAGCTGATTGTGTTCCTATATTATCCTACACATAAAGGTGTCTACTTCATATGTCAAGGTAAGATGAAGGAGGCAAATAATATCTCATTAAAAGTCTTCAAAACGTCAAGGTCTAAGAGTATATTCCTAATATGTGTACCCACCTATCTTATAGATGGTCATAAATTATAGCCGATCTGTGTGGCATTAAAATGCAGGTTTGGGTTAGGATGATTTTTACATTTCCATCATGCATAAAACTCACTATATGATAATTCATGAAGCAGTTATCCCCGGCAAAATATGAACGAGACCACGGCTCCCCAGTGTCCAGAGGTACTCTACCTGATCCCCAAACTCTGATAATCCTCTCCCTTTTCTCTGCACCCCAAAAGATTAACCCTGGACTCATTCTTAACTTGCTATCTGTGATTTCTTTTTTTAATTGTACCAACCACAGTTTTCCAGTCACATGCTCTGCATCAGGCCCCGTGCTAAACAGGACTCAGAATATCTGGGACTGAGTAAGAGACTGAGGTGCGGCTCATGCAGTCTGGCCACCTCGCCTAGAGGTCCTGAATGGACAAGACGGCAATATCCCAAGATTCCGAAATAAGTCCCATCTACATATCTGGAGTTGGCGGGAGCCTACATCGGCAGGCAGGATGCTTACTTTGGCTCACAACGGGGGTTCAGGTCTGCAGTGACCTACTGATGGTGGGGGGCTCCCAAAGGAAAAGACAACGGGGTCCCCGAGAGAAAGCCCATGTCTGTGGAGAGGTTTGGCCATGGCCATGTGCACCCCTGGAGCGACAGGGACCAGATGTCCGAGGCAGGGGTGCGTATGAGACCACCGCCCACAAAACTGCTTTTAGAAATTGCCCTTCGACGGGACATGATCGGTATCTATTTCAGAATGTGGTTTTCACAGCAGCCCGGCCAGGTCTATCACCAAGGCTCCCAGTAGAGATGTTGATGAAAATGTGGTTCAGGACACCCTGCGGTGCCGTCCTGAGAAAGCCTGTGGGTGGAGTTTCTCTCCTCTCGCAGGGTGAGCACATCTGTCAGCCACTAGACTGTTTCTGTCTCCCAGACCCTGAGTTTCATGCTCACTCCACTAGGCTCTTCCAAGGGCTATCCGAACTTGAAGCATACTGTGTCCTGGTCTCTGTTCTGGATCTTTCTCATTCCCTCCCTCTTCGTAGGCCTGATCTGTCCCGGGGACTAACGTGCCAGCTGGCTTTAATGGACTCGATCTGGCTGCAATGTATTATTAGATCTTTGTAACCACCTCTTTATCTGCACGGGCTCACAGCCATGTGCAAACCCAACCATGCCTGCCCCATACGGTTGTGGATAAGACCTACAGAAACCACATCATGTGGGGCTTAGGGAAGAATGAGCAGGACCCAGCAGACACTCGGCCAATGGGGGTGGCTCCTTAGTTAGTTGGCTCTAAATGACATCAAGGGACAAGTCAGGGCTGAAGGGCCCTATCCGAGCATCACCACAGGGAAGCACAATGACACAGGCCACCCCAAACAGAGGGGCAACACAGGACTAGGAGAAGGACAAGGAGAGCACCCTGGGAGCAGCGGGCAGGGGAGGAAGAAGATTAGGCAACAAGAGAAACAGCGTCCGAAAGCATCACAACAAGCAAGGAGCTTCATCCAGTGAAGGGGACAGCCACCGGTGTCCAGGGTTGCAAGAAAGCACCGGAAGAACAGCCCTGAGAAGACACCAGAAGCCTGGACATTAGGAGGCACTGGCAGCCATGTGAGCACGGGACGGGGGACAAATGGGAACAGCCTCAGTTATGGGGAAAGAGTAGAGACTCAGTGGCAGCGGGCACAGAGCAGCGATGTGGGGTGTCTGAGAGTGAACGGAGGCCGGTGTACAGAAAGAAGAAACATGGCAAGAGAGACGGGGTCATGAACTTGGAGAGCAGGGAGGCAGGCGGGGGTGGGAGGACAGAGTGGCCTGGGCTGCAGAGGAGGAAGGACCGTGGGGAGGGGAGGTTGATGTCCGCAGGTCTCCGGAAGAAAGGAGGAGGCAGGGAGACCACCGGTCAAGTCTGAAAGCAGGAAGTTCTTTGCCAGGAAGGGGGGCATAAGGCAGCTGGGCTTGGGTGGGAGAAGCAGAGGGCAGTGTGGGGAGCAAACACGGGGAGCCCCGAAGCATCGGTAGGACACCCGCTTCTTCACTGTTTATTTCCCCGGCGCGCCATCCACTCGCTCTCACAAGGGTCCCCAGTAATGGGATCCAAGGAGTCTGTCTGTCTGCGTGGGCGCGGCTCTCCTGAGAATCAAAATCATCTCTGTTCGCTTTACAATTATGCTTCCGAATTACATTTTCCATATATTCTTGTGTATATACCTTGTGGTGCTTTTTTACAAAACTTAATCACAGTCTGACTTCTCTACTCACTGTGATATGGACAGATACATAAAATACATTAAATGCACACTTTATTTAATTATTTCCACCAGAGTCAAAACTTTCCTTTTTTCCCCCGTCCTTTTAAAACTTTGCGCACAAAACATTTTATCTGTATTTTAAAAGATACCATATTACAGGTCATCACCATTTATGCCTCTAAATTATTTTCTTCATTTTAATTATGCATCATGCAACTACAGAACCCGATTAGTCCTTTTCATATGTTAAAAGTACAGTGCTTGGAAAGGCAATTTTGTAATCAGCCAAAGAGATGTCATTATGCAGTAATCATATGATTAGTAATTTTATAATTTACATATTTAACGGAGGGTGAAGATGTAGCAGAGACAAAAAAAGGAAAACATTTTAATGCTGCTTCTTCCAAGTTCACACCTGGCTATTCATTTGCCATTCCTGCCTAATGGGTTCCCGTTCTATAAAAGTCCTTTTAATGATCTTATACATCAGTTTTATGACCTCTAAGAAACATACATCACAATTAGACAAAATGTAAAATCACACATGTCCCAATTTACCAACTGTTGCTTTTCCCTCAACTCCCTTTGCATCATGGCGTGCGAAGGCTTCCAGAAAAACGGCCTCAGAGCTGGGGGGCTGCAGCCTCCACCGGACGGGGTCACTCTCAGCAGAGCACAGAGCACTGGGCCCGTGCTACCCAAAATCGACATCAGGTTCAAGAAGCAGGACCACAGGTACAGTGCCAACTTGGTGTTTTTCAAAGGTCCAAAGGCACCCCAAGTTCCCTCCCTCTCCCCCAAATTCCCGCCTCATCACAGTCACTCACACCCACATTCCACGCCCCAGCAGGCACTGCCATACAAGCACTGCATTTCTTCACTCGAACATCAACACCAGACTCACCCTTTTCCTTCAACTATGGCTTCTTTAAGATGAATATATGAAGCAGGAAATATACCCTTTGGGGGGAGAAAAAAAGACAGTAGTTTTTATTATCAACATGAATACCAACTGCAAATCAAATAATTATCCTGAAAAGGTGGAGGCAGGCATGTCTGAATCACACTAATTCTGCAAATCTTACGGTAAATCTCACGTACTACACAGCAAGGGAAACAGGATGCATCAACTCCTACTTGTGTTTCACTGAGGCTGCAGATGTCTCAGAAGAAAACAGAAGCGATCTGTCTGCAAGGAAAAAAATTCCACAGGCCTTTCCTGTGTCTTCTCCACAGGTCGCACCTCATGTCCACCACTGCCCCCGGATGCGGGCACATCCAAAGCCAAGTGATGCCTAAGAACAATCTCTGATGAGGGTCTCTGGCAGTTCCTTTTTTCAAAAAGCTAATACTGCCATCAGAAGTTGGTTTCCACCATCGATCATCACCTACGCATACAGGACTGCTTCCCTGACCCACAGGTTTCTCACCAACCTCCAAACAGAGGGGCCACCTGAGAAAATATACAAAGTGGGCGAATTTCGCCCAATCCACACGACCGCTAGACACCAGTTTCTGTTACCATGGCACCCTGCGGCTCCTACAAGCGGCACGCTCAGGGGCCTAGAGGCACGGTGCGCCAGGGGGAGTTGTTCTGGAAGTTCAGGGTCAAATGCAGTTGGTGAAGCGCCAGGAACTTTAACCAAGATATGCAGTGGTGCGTCCTCAGCAAGTGAAACAGCTCCCCTACCAGCGGGAGGCAGAAATTCGCAGCAGAAGGGCAAGCAATGGGGCTAGAGGCACTGGGGCCCCGGGCAGCACAGCTGGGTAGGTTCCCTGAGCGAGATTTAGCGCATGCAGCAGTGACCCACTGGGCAGCCCTGGTGGTTTCCAGGAGCCTGTGGCGTGAGCAGGAGCTTCTGACTGTGTTTCCCTGGCATCTGGCCCCCGAGGGTTTACACACGAGAACCAGAAACCACAACCACTAATCACGTGTGGGAGGGGCACGGGTACCCCTGAGTCACGTGCCTCCTGCCTACTAGGAAAGGCGGCAAATTTCACACAAAGCAGCAGCATCCCAGAGAGGGGAGCAGTCGGGCAGGAGGACAGCGGCCGAAGGACGAAGAGGACCGAAGGGCCACTCCCCCAGGCCCCAGCTGTTCAGGACACCCCCAAATCCCAGGGTGCCTCCAGGAGCACCTGAGGTCACCATGTGCGCTGGGACGGAGCGTGGAGAAAACGAACAAGCCAGCCTCACCCGTGTCCACAAGCAAGGACACCCCTCCGTCTCTGTAAACCTGGTCTCGGGCACCACGGAGCCCCGCAAGAAGCAGTGGAAGGTAGAGCGGGGACACACGCAGAGGCTTGAGCAATCCCTGCAGCCAGGGTCGTTCCAAACCAGTCCAGATCAACCACACCTGTGTAAACAACTATACAATAGATGCTTCTAGAACACTTAGGAGTCAGGACTGCTAGGGGCTGAGTCCCTTCTCTGCACTGTCTCACATCTTTAAAGGCTTCACAACTGCCTCATCACCCAATGAGGATTTCAGACGGAAAAATAAATACAGCCCTGCCCAGCTCTACGGTATCCATGAGCTGTGAAGTCGGGGCACCCCAACGAAGGGCGGGAAGGAGAGTGGATCAGGAAGGCACTGGGGGATGGAAGGGACCCCCAAACTGGCAAAGGTGGTACCGGGTACCAAATAAGCATCCGAGTGAACAGCTTGTCTGGGGCCCGCCCAGGGCATGGCGCTTCAGCTCTGTCGTGTGGCTGTGGAGGGAGATGGCGGTCCGTGATCCCAAGAACCCCATCTCTGTATGTCAAAGTCCTCGACTGTGGCTTTCACAGATAAAACTAGAGTTTCATCTGTAGGAATACGCTGTGGATTGTAGGAGGGCGATCGGTGTGAAAGCAGAAGTTTCCCTGGGGAGATCTGTCTACCTGCTTCGAATCTACGATGTTTACCTCAAGGCTCCGGGTCACTGGGTGCGTAAGACACGCAGCCCAGTCTGCGTCTGGCAGAACGGGGTAGGAGGTCCCTGCTCCAATATGCAGATCGGCCTCACCAACAGCACTGTTCCAGAGGAGGACAGGCCTGCAGCTCAACCCGGGCCCTTCCCAAATCCCTGCTACTAGGGATACACAGCTCCCCCCTGCCCGGCACGGCCTAGTGGCTGCAGGGTCTCCAGGGGAAACAGAGCAGGAAGGCCCTTGCTCGAGCCGCTGGACTTGAAAAGCCTTAGTTCCAGGCTCAGGAGCCCGGGAGGAGCCCAGCCCAGCAAGGAGATAATGAGAGGCAAAGTTAAGAAACAGAAGTAAAATGAACCATCTGCCAAGCGTAAGTAGATGTTCAAGTGTGTAAGTGAACGTGGGCAGGGCCTAATCACAGCTTCGAATGTGGACGGGATTTCGAAATCGGAATAGATCAGAAGGGCCATAATTAGGGTTTTGTGACACTAAGAATGGAAAAGCCACAAGAGAACTGGGTCCGGGAGCATCCGCCGCAAGGATCGTGGGGTCACGGCCCGTCTCCACACCGCCACGTGTGCAGACGGCCCTGCGACGCAGAACCTCTCTCTGGCGAGCGCCTGACGCGGCTTGAAAACAGTTCTGTGCAAGAGGAGAGCAAGCGTGCGTGAGCTGTGCAAATCTACTGTCAGCAAGGGTGACATAAGACAAAAGTATAAGCGGTGTTTTTTTTTTTTTCTGAAGTCATTACACCCAGATCCTTCTCTTCTACCTCCCTGAGCTTCAACAGGATGCGACGTCCCACCCCGTGTGGCAGGAGGTCGGCATGGCACCTCAGCCCAGCAGCTCGGTCACGGAAATGAGGTCGCCTTACTCGCGTCTTGTTCCAAAGGAAAAGAATTGAGGGGAGCCCGCGTTTCGGCCCACCCACGTTTTCAGTCCAGAGAAGCAAGCAGGTGTGTAAGGAAAACGTGCAGACACAGAAGGGCTAGGAGTGACCTCCTCTCGCGGTGTGATGCACGAGCGGGCATGCCCTGGGATTCACGAACAGGACTTACCTTCTTAGACTTTTTCCTCAAGGTGTGACCTCTGTACCACCCTAAACAAACACAAGAGTTGAAACAGTTAGAACTAGAGGACATCGCAGGGCCCTCACGACACCCTCCCATTGTGTAGGGTTAGTTACAGGGAAATCAGCTTGCGACTAGAATCAATAATCCCAACGCTGTGGAAACACTGGAAGGTTCCAGACAGGGCGTCTCGAAACCGCCTGCCTGGTGACCTTCCCAAACACACCACCAGCTCCTTCGCCTTCGTCTGTCACTCTGGGCCCTGAAGCTGTCCAGTTGGGAGTTAGCAGCACAGTCCCAGGACGTAAAATCGTCCCTTTGACCACTCGTCCTTGAGTGGGCTCCTTGGGTATACATTTCCCCATCTCTCCCTCTGGCTGATTTGGACGAGGGTCACTGCCAAGTGCACATACCAACATCCTCAGATCATCAAGAACTGCCCCCTAACAGAGAACCTATTGAGCGCTAACTTCCTCCATCCGGAGCCGCTGTGCCTTGGAGCAGCTGTGATCTCACAAAGTACGTCTGTGGCAAAGACTCTGCCTGCGCAGGAAGCGCCAGGCCCAGGAACAAGGGCCCACCTAGCCCCTGGGCCTTGGCCTTGACTCCAGTTCCCACTGAAGCCGAAAACGGGCACACTAGGATTGTTAGCAAGAGACGCAAACGGAAGGGTCCGTCCGAGGGCAGCGCAGCCCAGACCACACCCTTGGCACCTCCCTCAAGCCAAGGGCAGAAATGGTCCCTCCGGATGCCCAGGTGCCCACCGCCTGTCTCCAGCCTCCCAAAAGCCCCACCTCGCCAGATGTCCGTGGATGTCTCCTTACCCCGAAGACTCTGAAGTCGCTCTGGCCGTGTTGCTCAGGGAAAGTCAGTCCAAATGCCAAACAAATTCCAACTTTCCCCACCGGAGCAAAAGGACCCGGTCAAAGAATCACGGGAGCCCACAGAACGTCATCCCGTAAATCCCCAGACAATAACCACATATTGGGCTCTTACACACTTTCAGAAATCAAAGCTGAGAAACCTGCGACCGTCTGAGCGAGCTCGAAACACTGCCAAGGTGACGGCACCCTCTTACCAAACCGCAATCATGTTACCAACCAGAGGCGAGGAAGACAATCACAGACCAGCAAGTGACGGGGTGGAAATGAGCAAAGTCCTCACGGGATTAACAACAGATGCTTTCTAAGCTCTCACAACCAGACAGGGACATTCCCAGGATCCTTGCAAAGGATCTGCTAAGTCCTAGCGGTGACCGCTTTGCTTTCTTGACAAAGGGACTCGCCAGATGGACCGGGGGCACAGCAGATGCAAGGTGTCCAGATTGCCACCGCACACATGTGGGATTATCTCCGGACAGCCGCGCTTGTTACTTGCACTATAGGGGCAGCCCCTGAGCACCATGGGGAAGAGTGTAGCCTGCAGGAACCGAATGGGATGAGTCATCTCTACATATCCAAAGCATCTGTCCCCAGAGCCTGCAACTTGCCACCGCCAGCCTAGGAAGGCGTCCCCGGGAAAAGACATGCGCACACCCGCCCGTGCATGGTGGGACAGCGGCAGAAGACCCGTGCAGCATGATGCAGGGCGGTGACAATGTTGGGGATCTGAGTGCCCAGGGTTGGGAAGGCTGTCCGTAAAACATGGGGAGCACACACACAGCGGTGGGAGCCGTAAACTAAACATACCCTAAAAAGAAACAGGAGTGCGTCTTAAAATAGAGCGCTGGATAAAAAAGTAAGAAACAGAACGAGAGCTACACTGGCATTTATATACATGAAAAGTATACATGCATGCCAAACAGGACAAGAACACAGGGAAACAAAAGCATCCACTTCAAACACGGTAAAAGGGTTTTCCATGGGAAGAGGGAGTAGAAAGGGGTGAGCCATGGGGATAAAACGTAGGGAGCCTTGTCTTTTTTTTTTTTTTTTAATGTTCAAACAATAGATGCTTATAGTTTCTCAATTGCCTTCCTAAGCAAAATGAAAACCTATCGTTTTCCTCCCCAAGATTATTTGCATACATCATCCCTTCAACCAACTGAGCCCACACGCTATATATGTGCCAGAGACCACATTAGAGCAAAATACAGGAAGAGAGGAGACCCGATTGCTGCCATGCGTGAACTCACGAACGGTAAGATCTCCTAAGGGAAGCAGGTGCCAAACCATGTTGCAGGACAGAGACTATAGCTTGAAGGAGAGAAGATATCTCTGCAATGGCTTCTGGCAGGGAAGGGAGGGGATATAAGAGAATTAGGAGCAGAAGGTCCAGGGCCAGTAGTACTAACGGGCTGATTAACTTCTCCCAGGCAGGGCTCACGAGTGGTCTCCGTGGAGTCAAACAACCTGCTCCAAACAAGAGACACCCACCTAAGAGATAGGCAAATACGGGCAAGACACAGCCCCTGATCTCAGGGAGCACGCAGTCCAGCACAGGCCAACGGCAGAAGTCAGCAAGTACCGTACAGCATTCCCAGCAGAACAATGGGAGGAACATGCTCACCCAAGTCCAAGTCCAGGGGTGGTGCCAAGATGGGACCGTACCAGGCAGAGCAAAGGAGGTGGGGGGCAGACAGGAAGGAGCTTCTTCCCAGGCAGGTGTGCTCAGGGGGAGTCTTCAAGGATGCCCCATGGTTAGTCAGAGGGAGGAGCGAGAAGGCGTGCTAGGCAGAGCAGCATGCGGAAAGGCACCCTCACGGTGCCCTGAGAAGCCATCAGCATCAAGGACAGGACATGCACGCGGAAGAAGCTGGGGTTTCCTCAAGGATGGACAGGTGAGAACCACATCACCAAGGTTCTGGGATCTGTGCACTTTTTAAATAGCTGCCCGAACATGGACAGGACATCCACTTATGTCAAGTGTACGGTGTCCTGCTCCGAGTACTGAACAAGAAAGCCAAATCCAGATGTGACCAAATCACGTCCTCATGGTCAGCACCCACGTGCACAATGGCCATTCTGGTCAGAGCACCAACAGGTGTCCTGCTGTGTGAGGGCACACTCAGCCCCACAGCTCGGGGTGCAAAACGATCATTCCGAGGAAGATGGTAGCCACAGTCACAGCGCTCTGCCACTGGGCCAGGGCCAGGTGGCCAGTCACCCGGGATGAGCCGCAAACTATGTCTGCTGAGTGGAGGCTGGGCTGGATGGCTTGATGGTCTTCTCTGAAACAAGAGCCTCATCCACGTGACTGCCTTTTACAGTCTGTCATGGGTTCAACTGTGTCCCTCAACGTAGATGTTGAAGTCCTCTAACTCGACCCATGAATGCGACCTTATTTGGGAATAAGGTCTTTGCAAATGATCGAGTTAAGATGATTTCACTACACTGGGCGCTGGCGTCCTTATAAAAAGGGGAAGCAGATGGAGACACGCACAAGAGGCTGCCGTGTGAAGACGGAGGCAGACGCCAGAGTGGTGCACCTGCAGTCAAAGAACACCAAAGGCTGTCGGCAAGCCATAGAAGCTGGGGAGATACATGTCACAGCTTCTCCCTCACAGCCCTCAGAAGGGACCAGCGCAGCCAACAGCCTGACCTCGGACTACCGGCCTCCAGCACTGGCAGAGAACACACCTCTGCCGAGGGACCCGGCGTATCATACTTTGCTATAAAGACCCCAGGAAACGCACACGGCCTCAGGAGACCTTCGGCTGACAGGTGCTGATGGCCCAAAAAGGAACTCATGTGTATTTTGGATGAAAATGTATTATTACTCCTGGAAATATCTGAATGTATTCAGCTCCAGTATAGCGGTTTAATCAAAAGAAGAATTTCCTAATCTTCGTACACAGCCTGCAACCTCCCTCAAGTACAGCATGCAGCCTCCAAGAGCCTCATGGAAACGAGCAGGCAGCAGGACCTTCCACTAGAGAATCACTTAACAAACATGGGCTCATGGCTCACCTCTCCGGTCTGGTTAAGCCTGGACACTGCTTACAGGCAGGGGCATGCTTTCAATGACCCCTCCAAGCTCCTTCGACCTGCAAAGTGACCCATAAACTGCATTTTCTTTGCTCTGTGCTCTAGGCCCTCATGAGCCCAAGAGAGAGGAATTAACCACAACATAAAGGTAAATCTGTTCTTTGAACCCTCCTATAAAGACTGATCATCTAGAACTTATATTCTCTGCAGAACTCCAAGCAATATCCTGAAAAGGATCACGCAGAAAAAGAAAATTAGATTTGACAAACAGAAATACATTTTCTTAGAGGAAATGTAGGAAGGGAGAGGAGGAAAGAAAAAAAAAAATGCCAAACTCAAATACAACCCGTGAAACTTAAATAGAATAAACGGTAGGAGCAGAAAAACAATTATTCCATTTTTGAGGAATAAAGACACCAAGTTTCCCAAAGTCAAAACTACTTCCCCAAAAGCATTTCTCTGATCAGATTCTGATTAAAACCGAAATGATTGTTGTCACAGAAAGGAATTTGTTTCGTGTGGAAGGGTCTTTACAAAGACTGGAATGTTTTAATCAGAATCTGGAAGACTGACTAGCCCGGAAACTGAATGCTCACTGAAGAATCCTTTACATGATGCCTGCCGTGCAGTTGTTGGTTTTTTTTTTTTAAGTCAAATGTACAGCAAGGATCACTGGCTCGTCATAGGATCCCACTATTTGAAGGGTCCATTCTTCTTATGAAGCAAAGAACAAGCGGTAGCAGTCTCCGCATGCCCAGGCTGACCGGAAATTGCTAGCTATTCAGGAATGACGTCACCGCCCAGCATTTATTAACCAGGATTTCGACTTCAGCTGAGCGGGGTCAAACATAAAAAAGATGTAAGAGCATTTTTCCCTTCAGATCAGTAAAGTGTCAGAGATGAGAGGTTCGATCCTTAACCTCTACTTAATTTCTCTCTGCTTCCTCTCCAACACTGGCAATATGTACTGAGAGCAGATAAGGCAACCCAACTGTCAGCTATAAAAACTGAAAACAAGCAGAAGGCACCCATCACAACTACTCATTCACTTACGGGCAGGGTCTGTTTGCGCAGTTACATCTGCTCCCAGGCATCCGACACTAGAGCTGATTTTTTTCCCCCTCAACAGGACAATGTTAGGGTTAAAGACGCAAAGGGACTAGAATTCTAAGTCCCAGTGCGTCACAAGGGCACACCAGGGACACGGCCTCGGGGGTATTCCTAGGTGTCTGGGAGGAACACTGGAGCAAGCCGCAGCCTGCCTGGTGCACAGGGGAGGCTCACGTCTGCTTCACTCTCGTGCAAAGTGCCTAGACGGAGTGCGAAGTCCAGTTTACCGATGACGACGGGGGGACTGCAGTCCCCTCTCCTACCCCCACCTCCTCCCGGACGGGTTTAGCTAAACCCAATCTAAAAGCAATTTTTCATTTGAAATGATCGATTTTAATCAGTTCTTTTCATTCATCTGCTCTATGGGAGTCTCCCCTTCAAGGAGGAAATAAAGCCACCAACGCTAAAACGCAATTTTACAAAAACGGACAGATCTGAGGAGTCTCACACATCCGGCCCATCGCTGCTCCCCTGCTGTGCAACAATAACCTCAGAACAAGAAGGAGGGAGGCAGCCGTTCTAATGATGTGCACAACACTAAAGACAAAAACCAACTGTGTGTGGGGCGCCTGGGTGGCTCAGTTGGTTGGGCTTCCGACTTCGGTTCAGGTTGTGATCTCATGGTTCATGGGTTCGAGACTTGCATCGGGCTCTGTGCTGACAGCTCAGAGGCCGGAGTCTGCTTCGGAATCTGTGTCTCCCTCTCTCTGCCCCTCCCTCACTCGCACTCTGTCTGTCCCTCAAAATAAATAAATATTAAAAAAAAAAAAAAAAAAAACCTGTGCGAAAACCCAAGGACATTGAGGAACCACTGTCACACTAGCACATTTACTGGATTTCTAATCTATTGGGTAATGATTGATTCACTGGATGATGTCCTGTCCCACAGAGCTGTGACACACGCCAATCACCCCTAAGAAAACGGGGTCCAAGAAAAAAAAGAAATGACAATCTTGGTTCCTTTGAGGACGTTGAAGTCTCACCGTATACATCAAATACATCAAAACAATGACTTAAACACTAAAATATCTTAAATGTATTTTTTTCCATTGGGTTTTCAAGGGGTCAGTTATTCATAGTCAACATTTACATACATTTGCAAAAAAGGAACCAATGAGTTCTGTCGTTTTTAATGAAAACAGCTATGTCCCTAGAAAACTTCAGAGGCTAAAATTTGGAATTTTTGGTTTTAATTTCATCGTGATAAAGTGTGATTGAAGTGACAACTAGCCTCATGACTACCCTCACCTGAAATGGCATCCATCATGCGAGAAAAGCGATCATATGAGAAAGACTCGGGACGACACATACTATGAAACACTGAAAAAGTGTGCCAATTGCCCAAAACGGTGGGAGAAAAGACACCAGCAGAATACGTACCTTCATATGTTTCTAAGATGTGCACAGTGTCTCCTATTTGTAAAGAGAGTTCATCCGCTCCCCGGGCATCATAGTTATAAAACGCTGTGAAGAAAAAGGGAAAAGGAGATATCAGTAGAGGTAGAAGGGACTTTGCTGGCTTGTCCCTGCTTGTTTCCCATGTTGAAACGCATTCAGTCCAGATCAGAGTCCGATCATGCTCTCTGATAGCCACAAAAGTAGCCTTTTCTTTCAAGAGACAAACATAAAGGTCCCCAAGCAGAAGAAATCCGTAACCCCACACAACCGTACGTGATTTTCTTAGTGTGGTCCCACAGAGCTCAAGTGATCGACGCAGTGTGGTAGGGGCACAAAAATAGACACACAGATCAACAGAACACTGTAGGGAGCCCGGAAACACACCCACACTAACGTGGTCAAGGTATTTCACGTGAAATTTGCCGTTTTAACCATTCTTAAGTGCCCGTACAGTGGCAGCAGTTACAGTCACGGTGCCGTGCGACCGTAACCACTAGCAACCTCCACCACCTCTCCATCGCTCCAGACAGAAACTCCATACCCATTCAGCAGCACCTCCGCGCTCCTCCTCCTCCCCCCGGCCCCTGAGAACGTGTAGTCCACTTTCTCCGTCCCTCTGAATTTGACTACTCCACCCGCCTCATCTGAAGAGAATCAAACAGGGCCGCCCGGGGGGCTCAGTCGGTTGAGCATCTTGACTTCAGCTCAGGTCACGATCTCACGGCTTGTGGGTTCGAGCCCCGCGTCAAGGCTGTGCACTCTGAGCACTGAGCCTGCTTCTGATCCTCTTACTCCATCTCTCTCTGCCCCTCCCTCGCTCGCGCGCTCTCTCCCTCTCAAAAATAAATAACATTTAAAATAAATAAAGAAATAAATACAATCCAACAACGCTGTCCTTCTTCTTTCTGGCTTCTTTAACTTAATGTTTGAAGGCTCATGCATACTATCACATGTATCAGAACTTTATTCCCTTTTATGGCTGAATCTTTGTAATAGGAAGAACATTTTAATTATCATTTTAATTATCACTTGATATACTGTCTATATTTCCATTAATAGATTTTTTAATTAAATAATTATTAACTATGAATCGATTACACTGAATATTCTTTAGACACCAAACTGATTTTTTGTTTAATGCTTATTTATTTTTGAGAGAGAGAGAGAGAGAGACAGAGCAGGAGCAGGGGAGGGGCAGCGAGAGGGAGACACAGAATCTGAAGCAGGCTCCAGGCTCCGAGCTGTCAGCACAGAGCCTGATGCGAGGCTTGATTCCACGAGCCATGAGATAGATCATGACCTGAGCCAAAGTCAGACGCCCAACCGAATGAGCCACACAGGGGTCCCGCCAAACTGATTTTTTTAATTAACATATAACCAATGTTGATATTAAGCCAAAAACTACATTACAATCAAATGGGCAAAAATATGTCCAACATTAAGAAGAAATTCTTAAAAGTAGCGATACTCAACAAATCTCTGAAATTGCTAATGTTTATGCTGACATACAGCAATTCCTATTTCTCTTAGAGAAGCAGATAAAAAAGTCATACCATTAAATGCAGAACACAATTTTGCTTGACCATGATGAGATGAAGGTAACTATCACAGTGGGAAAAGGATATTAGAAAGCATTTAAGATACAAAAAATATTCAAGTAGCCCACTCTCTTAAAAAAAAAAAAAAGGAAGAAAAAAGAAAGAAAACATGACAAAGAGTTACAAGGCTGGAGATACCACAATCCCAGATTTCAAACTATACTACAAAACTGTAAAATCAAAACAGTATTGTTTTGGCACAAAACAAATAGATCAGCAGAACAGAATACAGAGCTCAAAAATAGACCCATGCTTACATGGTCAATTAATCAACAACAAAGGAAGCAAGAATATACAACAAGGAAAAGACAGTCTCTTCGACAAATGGCATTGGGCAAACCTGACAGCTACATGCAAAAGAATGAAACTGGACCACTTTCTTACAGCACGAAAATAAACTCAAGATGGATTAAGGACCTACATGTGAAACCTGAAACCATAAAACTCCTAGAAGAAAACACAGGCAGCAATTTCTCTGACATCATCCACTGGAACACTTTTCTAGACATGTTTCCTCTGGCATGAGAAACAAAAGCAAAAATAAACCATTGGGACTATAGCAAAATAAAAATCTTTTACACAGACAAGGAAACCATCAACAAAACAAAAGGACAAACTACTGAATAGGAGATGTTTGCAAATGATTCATCTGATAAGAGGATAGTATCCAAAATATACAATGAACTTACATAACTCAACACCAAAACAATACAATACAATTAAAAAATGGGCCAGGGTTTAATAAATGGTGTCGGGAAAACTGAAAAAGCGACCTGCAGAAGAGTGAAACTGGACTACTTTCTTACACCATACACACAAAAAATACAAAATGGATGAAAAAAACCTACATGTGAGGCAGAAAACCATGAAAATCCTAAAAGAGAACACCGGCAGCAACCTCTTTGACCTCAGCCAGATCAACTTCTTATTAGACAAATCGCTAAAGGCAAGGGAAACAAAAGCAAACATGAACTATTGGAACTTCATCAAGATAAAAAGCTTCTGCACAACAAAGGAAACAATCAACAAACCTAAAAGGCAGCCTACAGAATGGGAGAAGATATTTGCAAATGACATATCTGATAAAGGATTAGTATCCAAAATATATAAAGAACGTACCAAACTCAACACCCAAAAAACAAATGACCCAGCGAAGAAATGGGCAAAAGACATGTTTCCAAAGAAGACATCCAGATGGGTAACAGACACATCAAAAAATGCTTAACATCACTCATCAAAACCACAATGAAATACCACCTCACACCTATCAGAATGGCTAAGAGTAACAACACAAGAAACAACAGGTGCTGGCAATGATGCAGAGAAAGGGGAACCCTCTTGCACTGCTGGTGGGAATGCAAACTGGTACAGCCACTCTGGAGAACAGTATGGAGGCTCCTCAAAAATCTAAAAATAGAACTACCCGACAATCCAGCAATTGCACTACTAGGTATTAACCCAAAGGATACAAAAATATGATTGAAAGGGGTACATGCTCCCCAATATTTATAGCAGTGTTATCAACAATAGCCAAATTATGGAGAGAGCCCAAATATCCATCAGCTGATAAATGGATAAAGAAGATGTGGTGTAAACACACACACACACACACACACACACACACACAGTGGACTATTACTCAGCCATCAAAAATGAACTCTTGCCATTTGCAATAACGTGGATGGAGCTAGAATATATTATGCTACAAAAAATAAGACAATCAGAGAAAGACAAATACCATATTTCACTCATTTGTGGAATTTAAGAAACAACACAGATGAACATATGGGAAGGGGGAAGAAGAGAAGAAAGGAAAACAAACCACAATGCTTATTTATTTATTTATTTGAGGGAAGAGCGAGAAAGCAGAGCAGGGGCAGAGAGGGGGGGTGGGAGAGAGAATCCGAAGTATTCTCCATACTCAACACAGCGCCCGATGCGGGGCTCAAATCTCACAAACCATGAGATTGTGATCTGAGCCCAAATCAAAAGTCGGACGCTCAACCGAATGAGTCACCCAGGCACCCCAAGCCACAAGAAACTCTTGACGATAGAGAACAAACTGTAGGTGGATGGAGGGAGGTGGGTGGGAAATGGGCCAGATGGATGATGGGCATTAAGGAGGGCACTTGTGATGAGCACTGGGTGTTGTAAGTTATGAATCACTAAAATCTACTCCTGAAACCAATATTGCACTGTATGTTAACTAAAATTTAAATTTAAAAAAATGGGCAGAGAACTTCGACACTTTCCCAAAGAGGACATACAGACGGCCAACAGACACACGAAACGAAGCTCAACATAATCACCAGGGAAATGCAAATCAGACCCTCAATAAAATAATCACCTCACACCTGTCAGAATGGCTAGAATCAAAAAGACAAGACCTAACAAGTACTAGCAAAGATGTGGAGAAAAAGGAATCCTCTTGCACTGTTCATGAGGATATAAATTTATGCAGCCACTGTGGAAAATCGTACGGAGGGTCCTCAAAAATTTTTAAAGATAAATATCATATGATCCAGCAATCCCTACTGGGCATTTACCCAAAGAAAATGAAAACATTAATTTAAAAAAATATCTGCACCCCTATGTTTATTGCAGCATTATTTACAATAGCCAAGATTGGGGGGCACCTGGGTGGCTCAGTCAGTTAAGCATCTGACTCTTGATATCAGCTCAGGTCGTGATCTTACGGCCATAGGCTCAAGCCCTGCGTTGGGCTCTGTGCCAAGCAGTGTGGAGCCTGCTTGGGATTCTCTCTCTCCCTCTCTCTCTGCCCTTCCTCCACCTCTCAAAATAAATAAATATACATTTAAAAAAAAGCAATAGCCATGATCTGGAAGAACCCAATGTCCGACGATAGATGAGTGGATAAAGAAGATGTGGTAAGTACAATGGAATATTACTCATCCATAAAAAAGAATGACACCCAGCCATTTTCAACAACATGGATGGACCTGGAGGGTATTACACTAAGTGAAGTAAGTCAGACAAAGACAAATACCGTATTATTTCACTTATATGTTGAATCTAAAAGAAAAAACTAAAAAATAGACCAATACAGAGAACAAAACTGGTGGTTGCCAGACAGGAGTTGGACGCAGGATGGTTGAAACAGGTAGAATTAAGAAGTACAAACTTCCGGTCACAGGAAGGAAGGAAGGAAGGAAGGAAGTGAGGAAGGAAGTGAGGATGGAAGGGAAGGAGGGAAGGAGGGAGGAAAGAAGGGAAGGAGGGAGGGGGCAAGGAAGGAAGGGAGGAGGGAGGGAGGGAGGGAGGAAGGAATCACAGTGATACAGTGCTGTTCCTCCTTTCCAATGGATCCTACCTGAACACAGAGCAGCCTAAATGTAAAACTCATCATCAAACTCCTGGTCAATTTCTCACCCATCCATCCTGAACTGTCTGCCAGACCAGGCTTTTCTCAGGTGGTATTTCACTGCGTCCATCTGTAAAATTCTCCCTGATCCTATCATGTGCAAACTCTGGCAAGTATGGTAGGCCCTCCACCACTGACCACCTCACCTCTCCTTCCTCCAGCCACACACAGTATGGACCCCAGGAGGGTTCCTGTCCCTGCCTCGCCCTGAAGGCCAGAAGACAGCCTGGCCCACACCTGTGTGGCAGGTGACCCTGCCACCAAAAGGGTCTTCCCACCAGGTGCACCCCTTCCAGAACGCCAGGCTCGGTATGCTTCACTCTCGATCTCCTCTCCAAACGTCCCCGCCACAGCACACTTCTGCTGTCCGGTTCATCCCTGAGCTACCAGTCGCTGGCAAGGCCAGGTAGGCCCAGGGAGCCTCCCTGATTTTCTCATCCATGGTCCCTGAAGCCTGGTGAAATGCACAGGGTAACGTCCACCCCTGAACACCCGGGTGACCTCCCGCAAATGACCTACCTTCTCCATATTCAGCTTTCCCCATAAAATAAGGCTCTGAAAATCTACACCTCATAGGATTATGTGTGTATTTGGGGTCTTAAGAAAGGAATGCCACGGACAGATTTGTGGTGTGAACTCTGGGTGTCATGCAGTGCATACTTGCTTAATGATAAAGGCCCTTATGGTAGTTGGGAGCATTTTGTTTTTACTGCAATAAAGACTTCTATCACTACCAGAATCCTTCTTAAAAACCAAAGCGAGCAGATGAACACAGGATCACAAAGCCCTAAAACATCAAAAACCATATACATGTAGAAAATTCCATGTCTGTAGGCACTTTCCTGTATTTCCACCAAAATTCATAAAATTTAAATGTCCTCAACTGACATAAATGGTTATTAGCAGTTATTAAGTTTATTTAGCATTTTATGGTGAATCTTAACGAGAAATAACTGCATTAGGTAAAGGAAGCTCGGAGCATATGCCCAGCCTTTCGGTATTCCTAAGCCTTTAGGAGCCATAAATGCATTTTTCACGACTCTTAACAGCATCCCTGCCAGCATGTCTATTCTGTTGAAGACGTGGAAAAGATAAACACATCACAAATAATAAAAATAAAATATAGTGAACACATCACAAATAATAAAAATAAAATATAGTGAACACGTCCACTATAAACACATTCAGGCCCATGTGAATTTGTAAGGCACACACGCAAAAATCTTCCGGCATCTGTCCCCCCACCCATGTCTGAAGCAGGCAGACAAAAGCAGTTGTGAGGAAAGAAACTTCAAATATAACTATGAAAAGGGCCTTAAAGACACCTGATTTTTTTTTACTTTTTTTTAATGTTTATTTATTTTTGAGAGAGAGACACAGAGTGTGAGCGGGGGAGGGGCAGAGAGAGGAGGAGACACAGAATCCGAAGCAGGCTCCTGGCTCTGAGCTGTCAGCACAGAGCCCGATGTGGGGCCTGAACCCACAAACTACAAGATCATGACCTGAGCCAAAGTCGGACGCTTAACCTACAGAGCCACCCAGACGCCCCTAAAGACCCCTGATTTTATAGAAGGGGAAAAGGACCTCTGAGCGTTCATGCCTGTGGCCCCAAATGACAGGGCAGAGCTAGGACCACCTTTGTTCTTAGTATCACAGCCTAAACAATCCCACATTTAAAGGCAAATTAAAAGACTCAACTATATAAGATTATTGGCCAAGGGAGTGGGAGGGAGGCAGAAGTGCGGTGGATGAAATGATGCCAGTCTCCCCCCCACCCCACCCCCTGCCAAAGACCTCAACATCCGAGTTCCTGGAACCTGTGAGGATGTTACCTTACATGGCAAAGGGGGCCCCTGCAGGGGCATCAAGGGTGAGGATCTCCAACGCGGATGCTAATCCTGGCTTATCCACATGGGGCCAATACGATCAGAAGGTGGAGGCAGGAGGGCGAGAGTCAGAGGCAGGATGCTTAAGAAGGAAGGAGCCGCACATCCTGGAACGCGGGTGGCCCCTGGCAGCCAGAAAAGGCACGGAAGTGGACTCCCCCCTCGAGCCTCCAGAAGGAACACAGCCCACACCTCGATTTTAGGGCCTCTGCCCTCCAGAGCTATAACATCCTAAGTAGGTGTTGGGCTAAGCTACTGAGTTGACAATCACTGGGTACAGCGGCCATAGGAAACACACCAGGAGGTATGTGGACGACAACGCAAAAGGTGTGTTTTGAGGTTAATTTATTTACTGCTGAAGGAACACTGGCGCAGGCTGCCTATCACGGACATCCTAATCTGACCAGTCCGTCCGTGGCTGATGCTCCCCAATTCTCGGGCGACAGGACAATGAAGACAAGGCAATGAATTTTTCTTAACTGACCCAGAAGCATTCAATATAAGACACTATTCCTAAAGCTGGCGATCTGACCTTTCAAAGCCACCCCTCTTTGGTGGGGGAGAACACGACGGGAAGGAGCAGAAACGTCTTCTCCTTTATTAAGATGATGATGACAAATGACATCTGGGCTTAAAATGTCTTTGCTTCATAGAAGCACAAAGATGGCAGCCTCTTTGCAAGCTGCCCATTTGTCTTCATTATTTTTCTGATCTGTTAGGATCCGGGAATAACTCCACGAGAGAATACGGTCAACCCGTGTCCATTCACATCTTTGGATTCACCTCCATCTGGCTGGTGGGCTGGATGCTTAATATATGCCTCCTCCTCAAACCCATGTGCCTTTTTTAATAGCCTGGTGAAAGGCGGGTGTCACCGGGTACATGTGCGCATTCAGCTGACTTTCTCAACCCTGGACGGCAGCTTGCCAGGCTGCCCGTGTGAAAAGTGAAGTAAGAAAGATGCAGAGATGAACCCAGCACAAAGGTCCCTTCCCAGAATGGTGTTTATTCTTTTTCTGGAAGAGTCGGCAGTGGCCCAGAGTGAGTAACATAGATCTTTTTTCCCAAAACAAAACATTAACACGCTGGTCTGTGCCTCACTTAGCTTATGTGCATCAGAGACGTGAAACGGCAAAGCCATCACCTCTGCTCAGTCTCCTAATGACCCTAAAAAAAATGGCTGCCAGAGGATGTAGGGAAAGAACAGTGGCTTCAGATGAGAGAAGAAGGCTTCCACTTATACCTGTATTATTAATGTTATAGGTGCTAGAGATGAAGCTGCCCCTGATGATGATGGTGTAATACTGGGACACCTTGGAGGATGATGATAATGATGACTATGGCAATGGTGGTAGCAGTGGTGGTGATGGTAATGGTGGTGATGATGGTGGTGATGGTAGTGGGGACAGTGGTGGTGGTGGTGGTGAAGGTGACAATGGTGATGATGGCAGTGGGGACAGTGTGGTGGTGGTGATGGCACTGGGAATGGTGGTGATGGTGGTGGTGACAGTGGTGGTGATAATGGTGATATGGCAGTGGGGACCCTGGTGGTGGTGGCAGTGGTGATGGTTGTGGTAGTGGTGGCGATGGTGATGGGGACAGTGGTGATGGCGGCGTTGGGGGCAGCATCAGGGGTGGTGGTGGTGGCACTGGTGATGGTTGTGGTAGTGATGGCGATGGTGATGGGGACAGTGGTGATGGCGGCGTTGGGGGCAGCATCAGGGGTGGTGGTGGTGACAGTGGTGGTGATAGTGGCGATGATGGAAGTGGGGACAGTGGTGATGGCAGCGGTGGCAGTGGTGGTGGTGATGGGGACAGTGGTGATGGCGGCAGTGGTGGTGGTGGTGGTAGTGACAGTGGTGGTGATAATGGTGATATGGCAGTGGGGACCCTGGTGATGGTGGCAGTGGTGATGGTGGTGGTGGTGATGGGGACAGTGGTGATGGCAGCAACAGGGGTGGTGGTGGTGACAGTGGTGGTGATAATGGCGATGATGTAGGTGGGGACAGTGGTGATGGTGGTGGTGGTAGTGACAATGCTGCTGATGATACTAGCTGACATTTACTGATTATATTCTGTGGGCTAGGCAGTGGACAGAGCTTCACACATTCAGACAGATTTAACCCTCACAACAGTCCTATGCGGGTAGATACAGAGTTTTTTCCATTTCCTTTACCAGAGTTTATTTTTTCCATTTCCTTCACCAGAATTTATAGCAGCTTGGAGTCAGCCACTGGAGGAGAGGTATGGCCAAGGTCAGCCTGAATGAAGGGCCTCAGTGCCAACCCCTTGCATAGACCCCTTCCTCAATCCTTGTCTGGGGTCCACCACAGCCCTCCCTAGGCCTCGGACCACCCTCTGGTAGCTCCCCTGCAAAGCAAATATCCAGCCTGGACTTCCCTGACAGGCAAACATGCCTACGCATTTCTAAAGTCCACCAATGTCTTGGGGCACCTGGGTGGCTCAGTTCGTCAACCAGCTGATTTGAGCTCAGATCAGGATCTCATGGTTCATGAGTTTGAGCCCCACATCAGGCTCCATGCTGACAGCTTGACTGAGGCCTGTTTTGGATTCTGTGTCTCCCTCTCTCTCTCTGCCCCTCTCCTACTTCCACTCTCTCTTTCTCTCTCTCTTTCAAAAATAAACATTAAAATTTTTAAAAAATAAAAAATAAAATAAATAAAGTCCACCAATGTCTAAAGCATCACGCTAATGGACTTCTCATTCCTTACAAGGAAGAACTCAAGTTGAGGTAGTTCTAGGAACGCAAGGTTGGTGTAACATCCAAAACCCAATCAAGGAAATTCATCACATTAACAGGGTAAAGGATGAAAAATCATAAGACTATCCCAATTGGTACAGAAAAAGCATTTGAGAAAATGGAACTCTTATTCAGGGAAAAACAAAAAACGCCAACTTGACTACTCTGACATTAGGAAAGAAACTACAGTAGCCCATCAACCAATTTAACAGATGAAAACATGGAACCCTACAGAGGAGTTGTGACTTGCTCAAGGCGGCGCAGGGAGTTGATGACAGCCCCCGGACCCCATGGTGTCTCTTCCAGACTGTCTCCATCACCCCCCTCTGACTAACCCAAGCCTTCCTCACCTCTCACCTCAATGAAACATAGTATTTTTGCTTGTATAAGCTCTCTCTTCTCTATCTTTGCTTGTATAAGCTATCTCTATCTCTATTTGAAATCTTATTCCAAAAAACTGCACTATTTCCCTTGGCTTTGCAAATAACGGGTAAAGTTTCCAGTACAGCATTCAAAGCCCTGTGGGATGGGACTTGAACCCGCCTGTCCAATCTCATCTCCCCACAACACCCCTCCAGTTCTCCCCGACCCCCTACGTCCTCTGAAAGCTGCCCTACCTCTGGAAATGCCTTCCTCCCTCCACTTCTGAAGGCTCCGTGTCTACAAATGCATTTTTCATTTCACAACCTCCAGATCATTCCTGAATTCTGACTTTCTCCTCTGCTCAAAAAAAGGTATGTGCATATCTGAACTAATTGCTTGCTCCACAACTTTTTCCTATAAGCTGACATCCATGGCCTTGTAAGAGTGCTTATCTAAGTATCTGTCTCTCCCTTCAGACCAGATTTCCTTGAAGGAAGTAAACATTTATTAATCATTGGATTTCCCACAGTAGTTAACACCATGCCTTGCAGGCACTCAATAAAAATTCACAGAATTAAACCAGATCACCAAGTATTCCTTCTTGTGTGGTCTGCCTCAGAGCAAAAGCAAAAATTGTATCATATGTTCCTTCCTCTTCTTCAAAATGACCCTGCCCTCTGCACAAAGATCTAGAAGACTGAGACTTATTCAATCAATAAGAAAGATAGACACAACATTAGCTTTCCTATCTCTGTTTTGGGTCTCTTCCATCTAATGAGATAACTCGCTATCAGCGCACAGGTTCAAAGCCTCCGTAAAGCATCAATGATACAGGTTTGACCGCACATTACTTCTTAAAATCTGCTCAGCTCTTTCTATCCCACACAGTGTCCCCTTGAAATATGACTTCAGGATTTCAAGAAGCAATTTAAAAGTTAATTAATTCCTTTAAAAAGTCAATTTGTGAAAATTAATTGCTCTGTTTGTGATCTCATTCCCTTTGTCTTGCCTTCAGTTGGGAAAAAATGTTCCATAGCATGCATCTTCTCAGCGCTTGGAGAATGCAGACCGTGTCCTTAAGGGGGCCAGGGCAAGAGCGCTGTCTGTGTCTGCTCCAGGACTTCATTCTACAGGGCCATCCATCTGCTGTCTAGTCCATGCCAAACACATACACTCAGTATTTCCCAAGACTCTCAAGGGCTCCTGCTCTGCTCTAGTGCAGAGCTGGGGCTGGGGTTGGAGACATGCACTAGGCCCAACACAGCCATAGGAACCAGCCACCCCAGGGCCTCGTCCTCTAGAAACAACCCTTTCACACACTGGACTTCTTCAGAAAATACAGTGCATTGTACATATACATATATCCTTTGAACTTCACTCTGGACAGAGACCAGTCCCGCACCTGTATTGGAGCTGGGGGCTGGGTTTCCTAAATTCTGTCTCCAAAAAGAGACTGGCAGCCACACTATTACTAGCTTCCATGGCCTGGAACCCAGTTCTTCTCCCTCTCTGATGTGGAGGCATAACACTCAGTGTCTATCCCAGAGCCCTGAGCCATACTGAATCAGAGCACTGCTTCTGCCCATAGTCTCAATCTTCCCAAACACCTGGCACACAACAGGACCTTTAAAATGGATGGATGGATAGATGGAAGGGAGGGAGGGAGGGAGGGAAGAAGGAAGGGAGGAAAGAAAAGGAAGAGGAAAGGAGAGAAGATGGAAAAAACATTATTAGATCCTGGTTCTGAAGATGTTACTAGAGGGACACCAGGGAGGCTCAGGTGGTTGAGCATCTGACTCTTGATTTAGGCTCAGGTCATGATCCCAGGGTCATTGGATCAATCCCTGCATTGGGCTCCACACTGAACATGGAGCCTGCTTAAGATATTCTCTCTCTCTCTCTCTCTCTCTATCTCTCCCCAACCCCCCCCCCACTCCTTTCCCCCACCCTCTCTCCCTCTCTCTCATGAACAGACACTTCTCCAAAGAGGACATCCGGATGGCCAAAAGACACATGAAACGATGCTCAGCGTCACTCATCATCAGGGAAATACAAATCAAAGCCACACTGAGATATCACCTCACACTGGTCAGAGTGGCTAAAATGAACAAATCAGGAAACCACAGATGCTGGAGAGGATGTGGAGAAATGGGCACCCTCTTACACTGCTGGTAGGAATGCAAACTGCTGCAGCCGCTCTGGAAAACAGTGTGGAGGTTCCTCAAAAAATTAACAACAGAACTCCCCTACGACCCAGCAACAGCACTTCTAGGAATTTACCCAAAGGATACAGGAGTGCTGATTCATAGGGGCACATACACCCTAATGTTTATAGCAGCACTTTCAACAATAGCCAAGTTATGGAAAGAGCCCAAATGTCCATCAACTGATGAATGGTTAAAGAAGATGTGGTTTATATACACAATGGACTACTACTTGGCAATGAGAAAGAATGAAATCATGCCATTTGCAGCAATGTAGATGGAACTGGAGGGTATCATGCTAAGTGAAATAAGTCAGTCAGAGAAAGACAGATATCATATATTTTCACTCATATGTGGATCCTGAGAAACCTAATGGAAGACCAGGGAGGAGGGGAAGGGGAAAAAAAATAGTTACAAACAGAGAGGGAGGGAGGCAAACCATAAGAGACTCTTAAACACAGAGAACAAACTGAGGGTGGATGGGGGGCGGGGGAGAGGGGAAAATGGGTGATGGGTATTGAGGAGGGCATTTGTTGGGATGAGCGCTGGGTATGGTATGTAAGCCAATTTGACAATAAATTATAATACAGAAAGAAAGAAAGAATAAAAAATAATAAAGGTGCTACTACAAATGTCTCTAATATTTTTTAAAGATACAATAAATAAAAGCAATAAAATACTTAGGAATAAACTGAATCAAGGAGGTAAAAAGACTGGCACACTGAAAACTTCAAAACGCTGCTGAAAGAAATTAAAGAACTTAAACAAATGGAAAGTCATATCATGTTTATGGACTGGAAGATTTAATACTGTTAAGATCTCAATGCTACCCAAAGAGATCCACAGGTGTAGGGCAATGCCCATCAAAAATCTAAGGACGCTTTTGCAGAACTAGAAAAAATCCATGCCAAGGGACTTCAAATAGCCAAAACAATCTTGAGAAACAACAAAGTTGAAGGCCTCATACTTTCTGGTTTCAAAACTTACTACAAAGCTACAGTGATCAAAACTGTGTGGCATATACAGACATATGCACCAACAGAATACAATAGCCCAGATATAAACTCTACATATATATGAGTCAAATTATTTTGTCCAGAGTCCAAAACTAGTCAGTGGGGAAAGAACGGTCTTTCCAACAAATGGTGTTGGACAAAGTGGGCACCTGTATATAAAAGAATGAAGAGGGGTGCCTGGGGGGCTCAGTCGGTTTAGCGTCCGACTTCGGCTCAGGTCATATTCTCACGGTTTGTGGGTTTGAGCCCCACATCGGGGTCTGTGCTGACCACTAGCTCAGAGGCTGGAGCCTGCTTCGGAGTCTGTGTCTCTTTCTCTCTCTGCACCTCCCCTGTTCACACTCTGTCTCACTCTATCTCTCTCTGTCTCTCAAAAGTAAATAAAAAATGTAAAAAAAAAAAAAATTAAAAAATAAAAATAACAATAAAAATAAAAAAATAAAAGAATGAAGAATCATTCACAAAAATTAACTCAAAGTAGACAAAAGACCTAAACACAAAAGCTACAACTATAAAACTCTTAGAAGAAAACATAGGAGTAAAACTTCATGACATTGGACTTCACAATAATTTCTGTGATATGACGCCAGAAGCACAAGCAACAAAAGACAAAATAGATGTTGGACTTCATCAACTTTTTACATGTTTTTGCATCAAAGGAAACTATCAACAGAGTGAAAAGGCAGCCCACAGAAGGGGAGAAAATATGTATAAATCATATCTGATAAGGAACTGATCATCAAAATATAAAGAAGCCCTACAATTCAACACTATTACAAAAAACAAACAACACGATTTAAAAATAGGCAAAGGACCTGAACACCTATTTCTGCAAAGAAAATGTACAAATGGCCAATAGGCACATTGAAAAGATGCTGAACACCACTAAAGTCCAAAACTATAATAACATAGCACTTCACACTCGCTGGTGACTATCATTAAGAAACAGAAAAGTAGGAGGGTGCCTGGGTGGCATAGTCGGTTAAACGTCAGACTCTTGATCTCAGCTCAGGTCATGATCTCACGGTTCATGAGTTCGAGCCATGCGTTGGGCGCTGAGCTGTCAGAGCCTGGAGCTTGCCTTGAATTCTGTGTCTTCCTCTCTCTCTGCCCCTCTTCCATTTGTGCTCTGTCTCTGTCGCTCTCAAAAATAAGTAATAAACATTTAAAAAATTATAAAAAGAAAAAGGAAGGAAATTCTGGCACCCGCTAGAGCTTGGATGAACCCAGAGGGCATCATGATAAGTCAAATAAGCCAGAGCCAGATACAACAGGACAGATGTAGTATAATCCTGCTTACATGAAGTTCCTACAGCCGTCCAGTTAATAGAAAGGAGAATGGTAGTTCCCAGGGGACTGGCGAGGGAAAGGGGGGATGGGACATTAGTATTAATGAGTAGAGAGTTTCATTGGGGGAAGACAGGAAAGTTCTGGGGACAGATGGTGGGGTAAGAGGGGGAATGTACTGAATGCCACAGATCCGCACAACTAAAAATGGTTAAAATGGTAAATCTGGGTGATGTGTATTTTACTATGATAATTTTAAAAGATGTAAAGAATAAAAGGAAAGCCTGGAAGAGTGGGTAAGGAAGATCCCTAGTGGATTTATCATCTCCCACTAGTGGGAGCTGGGAAACATTCAGCGGCTCCACATACAAGCGCCCGGTGGGGGTAACGACTTCCCTTACCTGGTGCGTCCTATCAGGTTCCAACCAGAAAGAGAAGCAACAGGAAATTAGGGTTGATGGACTCAAGATCAAAGAACACCTCCAGGTGTGTGTGTGAGAGAGACAGACAGACAGACAGAACACCCACATTTCTAAAAAGAATACCGCTTTCAAAGTTTCAACGTCACAAACGTACTTCATTTGGACTCCTATCTTTCTTTCGTAGGAACAGAGATCGTTTCTCAGCTAATAAACTCCCCCGTGGCAGGATTTCATGCAATGTCTGAATATCAGAATCAAGGACCTCATCTACATAATTACACAACGGAGCAGGGGCACAGCAAGATAAAGGCGCTGCCGTTTGTGATCCAGTATTTCTTCTCGCCTTTTTGGACAGACGCAGGTGGGAGGGATGGTGAAGACGTGTGAGAAGAAATGGATAAAGGAGTCTTTTCTCAAATTCTAATGGAGCTGAGAGACACAATTCAAAGATATTTTTCCCATCTTTCTTCAGAATGAAATGTCACCGTGCACCTCACCTGCACCCCAGCCAGCGACCATCTCGCTTCTGCGTGGCCCCGAAGGTCACGGTGCCCAGAAGGGACCGGCTTCTCGGGACACACAGTGGGTTGTGGGGAGGGTGTTGGTTTTACTGACTTTCCACAACAGGAAAAATAAGGGTCCACTTTTCCACACTTCTGTCTTTCATAAACTCAGCGCTAGGAGACAAAACCACCGACTTCATTATTGACAGTGTTTGCAAATCCACCCACAAATGAGAAAAGACTTGGCTGACCTGAAAATTATTTATTTTTCCATTTCATTTTGCTCAGCAGCAAAGAGATGCAGAGACAAGATAGGGGAAAAGACTGAATCACCCTTCTGCAAGGCAGAAAGGTTATTGCCACTTAGGAAAATATATGCTAGAGAAAGAGCCCGGGTATCGGGACTTTACAACCACCCCACCCCCCGGGGCTGGGCAAATGGCACCACTGGCCACCCCCTGGGAGGCTCCCTGCAGACGGGCACTATAGACAGCCCACCAGCCACGTGGGACATGAGCTCAACGGACTCCACGATCAGGGGCTGCTGGTCCCAGGGAGATTCCCAATGGGGACGCACGCACCAAGACCTCACCAGTGTCTGACTGGACGCAGGTCTTAGTTCTGTGCCATCGACCTGGCCAGACTTGCACTTTCCCCCACGCCGGCCCCACAGGTTCCACCGAAGGGAACACTGAAAACATACCCAGGCCTGAGGAGCTCGGGGGCAGAGGCAGGCCCAGCCCCCACCACCACAGACGCAATGGGGAAAAAGGAGGAACAGAAAAAAGGAGCTAAGACCTATTGCTTTGTGATACTAAATGATAATGTCGCCTTGTCCCATGCCCTTGTCACGTCCCCAGATTTCTCTTACTGGGCTTCAGCGGAAAGTCTCAGGTGATTTCCTCCGTAGAATAAGGCCACTTCTCTCCTCCTGTTTTCACTTCGTTCAGTCTAATATTAGTGGTGACAAAGAAAGAAAGGGAAGGACATAGAGAACATTCCAGAATGCTAACTTGTTTTTCCTAAAGGCAAAAAATATATATGTATCTATGTATCTATGTGTATAAATATATATTTCAGGGCGCCTGAGTGGCTCAGTCGGTTAAGCATCCAACTTCGGCTCAGGTCATGATCTCACGGTTCCTGAGTTCAAGCCCCGCACCGGGCTCCGTGCTGACAGCTAGGAGCCTGGAGCCTGCTTCGGATTCTGTGTCTCCCCCTGTCTCTGTTCCTCCCCCACTGATGCTGTCTCTCTCTCTCTCTCAAAAATAAATAAAAACATTAAAATAAATTTCAGTACGTATGTATATGCTTCATGTGCATTTACAAAGTTATATATATAAATATATGTTTATATGTTGTTTCACATTATCCATGAAATCTATATGAAAGTCACAAATACGGGCACCTGGGTGGCTCAGTCAGTTAAGCATCCGACCTCAGCTCAGGTCATGATCTCACGGTTCATGAGATCGCATCGAGCTCTTCTACACTAACAGTGCAGAGCCAGCTGGGGATTCTCTCTCTCCCTCTCTCTCTGCCCCGCCCCTACTCCCACTCCCTCTCTCTCTCTCTCTCAAAATAAATAATTAAACTTTAAAAAAAAAGTCACAAACAGAGCGAGCAACCAATATGGGGAAAGCCTCTGTCATTGTGTAAATGTAGGCAGACGGACTCCCAAACAATGGAACCACAGGACCCGTGTCCCCAGGCCTCTGCCTAAAAGCTCACTTATGTCCAGAAACGCCCTTTCTCCCCCTCTTCGCGGGGCGTGGCCAAGCAGCTCGCCCACAGCCCTGTGAAGAGCTTCCCTGTCACCCCCAGCCACCAGGCGGTTGTGGCAGCACTCCGAGCTCCACAGAGTCCCCTGTCCCCCGACAAAGGGCTGGCAGAGGACTGCCCACTCACTGCTGAATGCTGGCGGCACCCATCATATCGCAGGTGCCCAATGTCCATCCAACGGAGCCATGAAGAGAGCCGCCTCCTCCAGCCTCCACTATGCGATCTGTCCTTCCAAATCCGCAGAGGCCAGTCTGCCCCTTCAGCTCTCTGCTCCCCAACCTGCCCAGCATCTCTTCCATCTCTGCATCCATGCTCAACGGCACCCAGAGGGACACAAATGTTGACTGAGTCAATCACTTAACAAATCTACGTAGGAACTCCAGGTGGCAAAACTATTGCTTGAATCTTAAATCTGCTGGAAAACACTGTAGCCAAGGGATGCCTCCGTGGCTCAGTCGGTTAAAGCGTCCGATTTCAGCTCGGGTCATGACCTCAGGGTGCATGAGTTCAAGCCCCACATCAGGCTCCACACTGACAGTGAGCTTAGGCTTACTGAGCCTGCTTAGGATGCTCTCTCTCTCTCTCTGCCCCTCCCCTGCTCATTCTCTCTCTCTCTCTCTCTCTCTCTCTCTCTCTCTCTCTCTCAAAATAAACAAATAAACTTAAAAGAAAAGAAAACCCTGCAGTTGTGTTTTCACCTACTTCACATTAGAAACTGAAGACCAGGGTCTCAGCAGAATCAACTTCTACCAGCGCCAGGGAGACACGTCCTGGAGGTCCAACCATACGCCCAGAACAAACACAGTTTCCCTTGGGCAAATGGTGCCAATGATCCCATCCAGGGCACCAGCGCGCGCTCAGCCCCATCGGCAAACCACACAAGCGTGATGGGCCCTGAGGGCCAGCAGAGACTGGGCAGGTCACCCTGGGCTCTGAGCAGGGTTCTGGCTGGGAGAGGTGCTGCCCGGCACCCCAGCCAATGGTCTCCCTTTCCCCGCCCACTCATTGGCCACCCTCCAGGAGAAGACAGCCGAGCGGAGCAAACCACAGGAGCTGAGCTGCACCCAGCCGAGAATGGAAAACCACTAAAATCAGGAGGGAGTCACTGGTGTTATGGGGCATTTATCCAGGACGCTAATACTCTGGTACCCAAATCACTCCAGGCTGCTAGGGAACAACTAACTACCAGCTTTGTCTAACAGGGCCCTGAACCTCCAGCCTCATCTCCACACACCCCACCTTCCTGTCTTGTGTGTTTGTTTGTTTTTTTAACATTTATTATTTTTGAGAGATCGAGACAGAGCGTGAGCGGGGAAGGGACAAAGAGAGGGGGAGATACAGAATCCGAAGCAGGCTCCAGGCTCTGTAGCTGTCAGCACAAAGCCCGATGTGGGACTGGAGGCTCAAACTCACGGACCGTGAGATCATGACCTGAGCTGAAGTCAGACGCTCAACCGACTGAGCCACCAGGCGCCCCTTGGCTCCACATTTTGAGACTGACCCACGGTGCCCTATCAGAGCTTTCTTCTTTTCATTGGTGCAGAGTCTTGCACTGTATCAACATATCGCAATGTATCAATCCGTTCTCTTGACAATGGACTTTTGGGGTTTTTTTATTTCCCATTTGGAGCTATTTGTAAAAAAAGGCTGCAATGAACCTTCTCCCATGAATCTTTAGGTGACCCTGTGTTCTACCAGGGGGAATTTTAGCCTGGAGTAGAGGTGTCCACACTTTCTGAAAAGCTGAGCAAGGCAAAAGCATCCAGCGTCTCCGAGCGGCCAGCAGCCATGGAGGCGGGGGTCCCCCTCTGTGCTGGAAATGCCAGGACAGAGACATTCAGCACCAAGGAGAGACATTTGGTTCCTTACCAGTTTGTTTATTTCCTCCGCCTGAGTGTTACATTACTTAGCTTTGATAAAATATAAAATTGAAGATTAAAAAACAATCAAGTGCGCTTTGAGGAAAAACCATAAAGCTGAGCACACACAGGGTGTTCACGGAGGATCCTCCCGGGCGCCGCTAGAGGGGAGCCCCCCGCAGCCCCGCATTCCCAGGCTTGTGCTCCGGAGAAGAGCCATCCTCCGTCCCCTCCCGCATAGGGGTATTCCAGGTGACAAAGCACTCTGTCCGCAGTCTGTCCTCACTCTGCGCTCCCACCGGACCCTCCCACGCGGACAGCACGGCCGAGCGGCACCACTGCCCCATCTCGGATGAGAGCAGGAAGACAGGTGTACCTGTGTGACGTACCTGAGAAGTGGAGGGGCCCCTGCGCACACCCCGACGCAGGACCCCAGCCCCAGGGCACCTCACCCCCACTGCCTTGTTGCACAGGCCCCTTTGCCAGGCTGGCTGGTCCATCCGCGCATCAGGTCACACTCTCTTGACCTCTCCAGACCAGCCAGGCAGTCCCTGTGGGCAGGGCACACAGACTCCAGAGCTGAAACACAGGCTCAACTCCAGACTCAAGCTCAAAACCCTGGGCAAGTAACACAAGTTCTAGGAACCCCTATTTCTCTCTCTCTGAAAGGGGGTGATGACACAGAAGATACCACCACATAGGTGTGTGTAAGATCACACACGGGACAGCCACCCAGCAGGGGGGTGGCCACTAGCACATGCACAATAAATGCCAGCTTAACTTTCAGAAGGGTTCAAACGCAAAACGAGTACCCACTTCCTCTGACTGCAATGCCCGTGGAGAGCAAAGCAAAGGCTCTCCGGCCATCGTCCAGGAGGGGTCATTGCCATCCCTCGGCTCTGCTCCCCGCCCTCCTCTCCCAAGCCTCACTGCTCTCACTGGGTGAGCTGGGCAGGACAGGGTCCAGCCAGTTCTGCAAGAGCAAACAGAGCGGGAAGACGCGCGTGGCAGGGCCCTGGCCCAGGCTGCTCGCATGGTGTAAAGTGCAGGATTGGCTCATGGTCCCTCTCCCGGTGCAGTCCCAACCTTCCAGAAATCCCCATAAAGGGCTGCACTCCGGAAGGAAGGGAGAAGCCTGTTCAGATGTGTTTGCACACTCCGGATGCTAACTGCTAATGAGCGGTCCCTAGGCCAGGCCACCCAGACACAGCCCCATTGTTCCCAGAGAGGAGAAGCAATACTGGCCAGCGTGGCCCGGACGCACCAGCACCTCTGCACTCACAAGGGCACTCGGGAAGGGAGCTCATCCCGGCGTGGCCTTCAGGGATGGAGCCAGGATCCTGACCCCGACCAGACCCAGGGTACCTGCCTGCCGTGTGTGTCTCACAAGGCATGTGGACCAGTGTGACCCAAGGGCCTCCTCCGGCACCCCTGTCTGAACCACCCAGCACACTTCGTAAGTTCCCAGAGGACACAGACTCATCTCTCCTCAGTTAAGCGCCTGATAAACTCGCCTTCCGTGGGCAAGGCCCAGAGATGCAGGGGACAGTAGGTGTGCGCTGAGGAGCAGGTCTGCACGGGGGCTGCCCTTCACAGAGCTCTGCTCACAAACAGTAGGGGACACGGACACCCAGGCCTGAGTACAGATCCACGACGAGGCTGGCAAAAGCTGACAGTCGCTTTGCCTGCCTGTCCACTGCCCCAGATCCAGGCCACCAGGAGCTGCCTTTCGGCCTGAACACCAGAAGCATCTGTCTTCCCCATCCGGTTGCTAAACCCATGCCTGGCCAGACCTTAACGCTCTTGAATGTGGCTGAGGGTCCAGAGAACACCCCGCGAGTCCCAGGCAGCGTCAGCCCACAGTCGGACTGGCTACAGCATTTTTAGGGCCCAATGCAAATGAAAGTGCAAAATCCTCTGCTCAAAAATTATTAAAACTTTCAGGATAATTAGAATGGCCATTATTCAAAAACAAAAAAAAAAAACAGGGAGAAAATAACAAGAGTTGATAAGGATGTGGAAGAACTGGTCCCCTCGGGCCCTGCCGATGGGGGTGTAAAATGGCACAGCTGCTGTGGAAAACAGTCTGGTGGCGCCTCAAAATATATAATTAACACACAACCCCAGCGATCTCACTTCTGGGAAGATACACCCAAAAGAACTGGTAGCAGGAATTCCAACAGAGAGTTGTATGCCCACGGTCAGAGCAGCAGTGTTCACAGGAGCCAAAAGGGGGAAGAAATCCAAGTGCCCATGGGCGGATGGCCCATCTGTACAATGGAATACTATATGGCCTGAAAAAGGAAATTCTACCGCCTGCCTTAACAGGGATCAACCTTGAGAACCTCGTGGTAAGTGAGATAAGCCAATCACAAAAAGACACACTGGATGATTCCACTTATATGAAGCACCTAGACTAGCCAAACTCATCGAGATTGACGCAGAATCCTGGTGGCCAGGGGCGGGGCGGGGGAGGGGGGAGGGACCGGGGAGTTCATGCTTCATGGGGACATAGTGTCAGTTTTGCAAGATGAAACAGTTCTGGGGTAGGTGCTGGTGACACCTGCACAGCAGTGTGAATGTACTTAATGCCACTGAATCGTACACGGAAAAATGGCTACAATGGCAGAGTTCATGTTACATACAATTTACCATAATAAAAAAAAAAAGAGGGGCACCTGGGTGGCTCAGTGGGTTAAGCATCTGACTCCTGATTTCAGCTCAGGTTCAGCTCAGGTCATGATCTCATGGTTCACGGGTTTGAGCCCCACATCGGGTTCTGCGCTGACAGCACAGAGCCTGCTTACGATTCTCTCTCTCCGTCTCTCTCTCTCTCTGCCCTTGGCCTGCTCACATGCACATTCTCTCTCTCTCACTCTCTCTCTCCCAGAATAAATAAATAAACATGAAAGAAAGAAAGAAAGAAAGAAAGAAAGAAAGAAAGAAAGAAAGAAGAAAGAGAGAGAGAGAGAGAGGGAGGGAGGGAGAGAGGGAGGGAGGGAGAAGTGCAGGGTCCTGCGGACCACCCAGGTCTCAGGCCCGTGACCCGGCCTCTGGCTCCCGGAAGGTGCCTCTCCGCAGGCTGCCGCCCCACCTCGCAAGGGCCGTGCTTCCCCAGCAGAGCTACTGTGAGCCTGACGAACTCAGTTATATTTTAATAGTCATTTCAATTGACTATAAAAATACAACATCACATAACAAAATTGCTTTTGCACTGTGGTAGAAATACTTAGCAAGAGATGAGAAATACTTAGCAAGCGGCTATAAAAACCTATTTGCTTGCTTACAGAGCCGCTGCTGAACAGGACAAAAGCAGAGGAGGATAAAGGAAGGCAGGAGAGCATCCATCCCCGAAAATGCATGCAACACTGTGTCCGCCATGATACGCAGTAGATGAGATCCACTCAGGATTTTTTTCAATGCACTAAGCAAACAATTGAACATTTCCCAACTATTTGTTTGTTCCATTTTTAACTTTTAAAAGCCTGACAGCGGAAAAACGCTGATTTCCCTATAATTCCCCGTTGTTCCATCTGACTTGCACACAGCATGCTCTAGATAATACTGCAGTTGACCACTGGGAAGCCACAACAGCCTCCAACCCCAACACATGTAGAAAATATTTCCTCTGCCAAACCAGCTTCCTGGGAAAAAGCCTAACCACAAGCAAGGGATATTCTTCTCCTACTGTTCCAATGAGGCCTTTGCCACAAAGGGGGCTCACCATCACCTCCATTATCACTAACAATACCAACAACAACCCCATCACCAGCAACAACAGCACAAAACCACCATCATCATCATCATCACCATTAACTATAACATCATCACCCCCAACACCAATGCCAACACCAGCTCTACTACCACTGCTACCATGGCTAACAAGACCATCGCCACTACCACCATCACCAACATCATGGTAATAATCACAGCTAACTTTCATTCTGCACTAAGACCAGACACTCCACTAAAGACTTCATGCATTTCCTCATTTCATCCCATACTAGCCCTACGATGTGGGTCCTAACAGCATCCATTTCTTCAGAGAAAGCTCTGAGCAAAGAACAGGGGACAGAGGCTGAGCTGGCTGACTTGCCACAGGCATCCTGTGACCCCTGGCTGGAGGACGAGCCCTCCCTGGACACTCGACGCCTCCCAAACAAAGAGCAACTATGCCGAGCTTCACAAACGAGGGCTTCAGAGAGCCTCCTCCCGACCCAGCTCCCCTGTGCTTCAAAGGGGCCATGACAATGGTGCACAGTGTCAAAGGCCCCTCATCCCTTACTCCAGAAAGCCCTTGAGACATAATGAAGTAACAATTTCATTAATCCCATGAAAGGAACCCCAGGCTAGAGGAGAAATTGCCTCTCCATGTCACATCTGGCCAAGCTCACCCCATAAGCAAGTGTTCCCCAGAGCCTCTCAGAGCATCGGCCAGTCCGGCCCAGCAAACGAGGAACAGGTACCGCCCAAGATCCCAGGTGAGCTCGCGGAGCAGGTGGAGACTCACGAGGCAAGGTTCCTACACCCGAGACAGCTCACAGTCTCAAACAACCTCCCTTGGGCTAAAAGTGGGAGATGGGGTAGGGGGGACACCTGGGGGGCTCAGTCAGTTAAGTGTCCTACTTTGGCTCAGGCCATGATCTCATGGTTCCCAAGTTTGAGCCCTGCGTCGTGCTCTGTGCTGACAGCTCAGAGCCTGGAGCCTGCTTCAGAGTCTGTGTCCCCCTGCCTCTCTGTCCCTTCCCCACTTGCGTTCTGTCTCTCTCTCTCTCTCCCTCTCTCTCTCTCCAAAGTAAATAAACATTAAATAAAAAAATGTTTTTAAGAGAGAGACAGATCTGATACAGATACACTGCAACAGGACTCTAACTGGAAGCCAGGTCTCCCAAGGACACCAGCAAAAAACCATGGACCAGCGACAGCTGCGTGCTTCTTGAGAACCAGCCAACGTATTTATCACAAAACTTTCCCGGGGAGGGATGACCGAGCACCATTCCCACTGCACAGGTAAAGAAATAAGGCTTGGTCAACGTCACTCATCCTCAGGGAAATACAAATCAAAACCACAATGAGGTACCACCTCACACCCATCACACCCATTGTTAACAACTCAGGCAACAACAAATGTTGGCGAGGAGGCGGAGAAAGAGGATCTCTTTTGCACTGCTGGTGGGGATGCAAACGGGTGCAGCTGCTCTGGAAAACAGTATGGAGGGTCTTCAAAAAATTAACAACAGAACTACCCTACGACCCAGCAAGTGCACTACTAGGCATTTATCCAAGGGATACAGGTGTGCTGTTTCGAAGGGGCACATGCACCCCAATGTTTATAGCAGTGCTATCGACAATAGCCAACGTATGGAAAGAGCCCAAATGTCCATCGACGGATGAATGGATAAAGAAGATGTGGTTTATATACACAATGGAGTACCACTAGGCAATCAAAAAGAATGAAATCTGGCCATTTGCAACTGCGTAGCTAAAACTAGAGGGTATGATGCTAAGCAGAATTAGTCAGAGAAAGACAAATATCCTATGACTTCACTCATATGAGGACTTTAAAATACAAAACAATGAACGTAAGGGAAGGGAAGCACAAATAATATAAAAACAGGGAGGGGGACAAAACATAAGAGACTCTTAAATATGGAGAACGAACAGAGAGTTACTGGAGGGGGTGTGGGAGGGGGATGAGGGAGGGGCATTAAGGCATCTACTCCTGAAATCATTGTTGCACTCTATGCCAACTAGCTTGGATGTAAATTTAAAAAAGAAAAATGGGGCTTGGAGACGGTAAGCTGCCTGCTCAGAGTCACAGGTCTGGAAGGCAGGGAAGTTCACGTTTGGGAGCCAGGGGTCCAAAACCCCCCGCCCCGAATTCAAAAGGAGCGCCGCCCTCCCCTGGCAGCTGGACGTGGCTCCTCCCCCCTGGCTCCTTCCCTCCAGTGCTCCCTAAATAGCTCCCATAAAACCCGGCGGGAAGATGTCAAAACAAAAGTCACACAAAATATCATCTAATATCACACAAGGACTGTCACAAGCAAACCTTGTCACCAAGTCCTTTTTACGTGAAATATTCTCTACTAATACTTTTCCCCTGCAGATCCTTCCTGCATCTGTCAAACTCCTACACTGTCCTGTCTAACATGAATTTATCGTTACTGCACGAAAAGGACATTCAATACCCTGCGTTCGCGGAGCATGATCACACAGAGGAATCCATCCATGTCCCGGCTCCTCTGAAACAAAACAGGGAAATACCTGTGCCCTGGGAGAGAGGGGTTTGCGAGGATGGATCCCATCATGGGAACAACCCCCACCCACCTATGCTCAGGTCTGTCATGGGCCCGTAGGAGGGTTGTTGACTGCACAAAAAAACGCTCAGGGCCAATGGGGCAAGTAGGAGCTGAAATCCAGCCCCCACCCATTCCCCCATGCTTGCCAAGTAGTATGCCCATCCCAAAGGGGCGCCTTTCTGTAATTCACAGAAGTACTGCATGGCTTAAGGACTTCCTGAAGCTCCCACCTCCCTGTCCGGAGACAGGCCGACCTGAGCCTAGGAGGGAGGGGCTGCTAACCCCATGTCCCTAGGGCCCAGTACACATGTGACCATTACTCAAGGCTCCACTGGGACTGGTCAGCAAAGAAGCACAGAGAAGGACCCACTCAGGTGGAGCCCCGAGTTAGGAAAGCCCTCCCTCCCCATCAGCACCTGCAGCACCACGCGGTAAGGATGGGCAGGACCCAGATGGATGCCCAGAGTCCCAGGGCCAAAGGCAAAAGGGTGGTTGTAAAGGGAGAAAAGTCTAGAGTAGGCGCATGCGGGGAGGAAGGCCTGGGTAAGAGGAGACTCTGAGCCCGGCTTGAAGCTTGCAGCCCATCTCCCCACCCACTGCCCTGGGCGGCTGGCAGGGCAGGTGAGCTGACACAAGCCAGACCGGCGAACGTCTCCCACCCCGAGAGGGCGGACAGGCGCAAGGGTCCCTTGTGAGGGAGAGGATGGGAAATCAAGCCCAAGGGACCGGAGGAGCTCAGACACACAGGGATGGGAGGTTTGGGGTTCACGGTAGCTGAGTAGCTGAATACACGACCATGGGTTTCTTAAGAGGCTAAGACTGAGGGCACACAGGGCCTCTGGTCCAGCGTGCTGGCGGAAGGTCTCCTCGGGTGCTCATCCCTGACCCTGACCCAAGGAGGACAAGTTCAGTCTATAGATCTCACCATAGTTTTTAAGAATGATTAATGTTGGGGCGCCTGGGTGGCTCAGTCGGTTGAGTGCCCGACTTCGGCTCAGGTCATGATCTCACAGTCCGTGGGTTCGAGCCCCGCGTTGGGCTCTGTGCTGACAGCCTGGAGCCTGGAGCCTGCTTCGGGTTCTGTGTCTCCCTGCTCTCTGTCCCTCCCATGATCATGCTCTGTCTCTCTCTGTCTGTCTCTCAATGATAAATAAACGTTCAAAAAAAATAAAAAAAAGAATGATTAATGTAATATATGAAAACTATGCAAATGCACACTTCCAATGAGTCATGGCATAGAACACGAGGCAATGCCCCAGTGAAGCTATTTAAAATAATAGAGTGTGTACGTGGCGGCCCAGCCCTCCAGGTAAAGCTTTACCAGCATGAACACCGCAGCCAAGCACCCAAGTTCATGCATTTGACAAAATACTGAGGCAGTCACGAGACGGTGCCGTGAGAGCCCGAGGACTCCTGTGTGGCACGGCCACACCGACACTGGGCTGCCTGCACCAGCGATCCACCTAGAAGCTCCCAACAACTGCCTCCCGCAGCCAACAGAAAACAAGCCAGCAGCCCCGGAGCCCAGTCTGCATCCAGGAGGACCTGACAAACACAGGCCTCTCGGGACTGGCAAAAAGATCCAGCCCAGAGGACCCAGGGCCCAGCATGGCAAGGCCGGGTTTAAAGAGTGTTTCACTCCCTACGTTCATTTCCCTAGAGAACCCCAAAAATACCATCATCCAAATGTGATCTGTTCTTTGCTATTTGAGAATATGGCCCCCCAAAAAAATCCTCTTGCCTTCAAAATTAAAGATTACTTTTCATTTCTGGTCGTCTCTTTGACCCATCCGGGGAGGAATGTCCTCAGGGCTGGCCTAGCTCTCTGCACGAGGGTCTTCACATGGCCATGTGGTCCCCACCCTAGGGCCTGGCATGACATATAGCGGGCAGAGCAGCGCTGGGGAGGGGGATGTACAGAGCCGTGTACCTGGTGAGCCGGGCGGGGCACCCTCTGCCAGGCCCCGCCTTCCCATGAGATGCCCAGGGGGTCATGCCTAGCACGACCCACAGCCAGTGACTCACTGATACAAGAACACAGAAAGTCAGGCTCCGTTCCTGGGGGCGGGGAACCAAACCCCGGATGCCCTTCCTCCTGCACATCTCCCGGTGGGGTCAGGCTGAGGGCTTCTTCCCCGTCCTGTGGTCTGTCACTGTCCTACAGCTTTCTGCTGAGCGCCCCCCCCCCAGCCCATCACTTGGCCAAGGGTCCCCCCTCAGGCTCTGTTCCTCAAGCTACCAGTTTAAGAGTGGAAGTACTCCTGACAAAGAGGAAGGAATGAGAAGAACAGGAGCAAACATCACCAAGGAAAATCTACCTTGTACAGATTCCCAGGGCAGGAGAAGCTTCAGCTACGGACCGAGGGGAAGTGGGAGAGGGATGAAGAGAGGGGAAGAGGGAGAGAGCTGACGGAGAGAGCTCCATTTTTTAAAGCCAGTCCACACAGGTTAAGCCACTTGTCTGAGGTTCCAGAGCTTAGAAGCAGCCATGTCAGGAAAGCAAAGTGCTAACCGCCCCCCCAACCCAGTGCCTCTGGAAGTTTCCCCCAGAATCTCCACAAGCCCAGCGAGCAAACGGTAACGTGGATGATAAAACACAACATGAAACTATAAATGGTATCAATGACTGTCGGTGAAAAACATTCGAGGCGTTTTACTGGCTCGTTCCACAGATCAGGAGGCGGCAGCCACAGCTACGGGCCAATCTGGCCTGATGCCTGTTTTTACAAATAAAGTTTTATTTGGTTACAATGCAACAGAACAGCTGAGTAGTTGCCCCAAAGTCCTCAAACCATGATTTCCAGAATATGCTTCAGGACTCCTAGAACAGTACAGCTGTCAGCCCCCGGGGACACCCCACACCTTCATCCTCAGGTGACAAGGAGTCCAGGGAGCATCTCCACACCCCTCAGGTTCCTGCCCACAAGTCAGGAAGGACCACGTGCTCCTGATACACACGTCCAACTCAACCTGGAGCGAGCATGGCCCTCACCCCTGCCTCATGAAGGATCACCATCTCCCGCTCCCCAAATGTTAACCCCACTCAATATATGACAGCTTATAAAAGAGAGACTGGATTTCCTGATGCAGTATTTTCTTTTTCCAAAGGGGCATCTTTCAATCACAGCATCTGTGAAATTCAGGTCACTGTTTGCCTGCACTTTTTCGATGAGGGACCCCAACAGGGAACTAACGCTTCCGGTATAATCACCACGGTGCATGGATGTCACGCACAGGGGGCACCCTCACCACAGTGGGTGGAGAGCATGCACGGGGGGGCACCTTCACCATGGTGGGTGGACAGCATGCATGGGGGGGCACCCTCACCACGGTGGGTGGAGAGCATGCACGGGGGGGGGCACCCTCACCACGGTGGGTGGAGAGCATGCATGGGGGGGAGCACCCTCACCACGGTGAATGGAGAGCATGCACAGGGGGCCCCCAAAACAGCCAGATGGGATGGGGTCACCAGAACATCTCAAGGGGGAAAACACAAAACTCAAAGACCGGACGGACAGACTTCCAAAATGGCAACTTACGATCCCCACCTGCTGGCGCTCATGACCTGTGTGGACCCCTCCCTTCAAGTGTGGGCTGCCCTGACTTGTTTTTAGCCAAAAGAACACTGCAGGTAATGGGATGTCACTTCCGTGATTAGGTTACATGAAGGACTCTGGCTTGTCTGTGTGTGTGTCTATGTCTCTCTAGGAGCTCACTCTTTTTGATAAAACCAATTACCATGTTGCGAACCACCCTAAGGAGAGGCCCATGTGGCAAGGACCTGCGGGTGGCCCTCAGCAAACGGCCACCAAGGAATCCTTCCAACAAGCCTCTCATAGAGGACGCTGTCCCAGTTGAACGCTGACATGACCTTACCTTCAATGCGGAGTCGGAAGCCCCAGAGAGCCACGCCCACATTCCCGACCCACAGAAGCTGTGAGGTGACAAACACCATTTTAAGCCACTAAACTGGTAACATTTGTTACGCAGCAGATGATAACTAATACAAACAAAGCACACAGCTGAGATTCATTCTTGGATTTCATCAGCCCGGCAGCCTTCCACCTGGAGTCCCAAGGCTTCCTTCACACACACGCCCCCCTCCTGTGCTCCATGCTCTCTCTCACTCCCACAGCCGACCTCTGACCACAACCCGCCCACTCAGGCTCCAGCCCACCTCGCGGCCGAAACTTCCACACAGGATCACAGACGTCCTCGGCCAACAGACACTCAGGGTGGGGGCACGTGGTGCACCCCCTGCCTTTCCAAACGGGGCTGACAGCTCATCGTTTAATGCAGACAAGTCTTCCCGAGCACGTGCCACGGGCAAGGCCCTGTGCCCTCATGGAGCCCAGCCTTCTCCAGGACTCCCATCCCAGACACCAGCGGCGCCTGTCTGAATGCCGCTCTTGCTGCTCCCCTCATGACTAGTCACAGCACTGCACCATTTATCCCCCAAATGTCTCCCAAATCCATCAGCTTCTCCAACTCCTACTGCCATTGCTCTCACCTAGGCCACTGCCATCTCTTCCCTAGACTGCCGGAGCTTCCTAACCTCCCACACCCTCTCCTCCCTCCTTCCTGTTCTCCAAAACGCCTGCAGGATCTTTCTACAACAGAATCTGATGATGTTACTCTCCGGCTTGAAACCCCTCAAGTAACTACTCCCTGACCTGAGGATAAAGTCAGATCCCTCAGCAAAGCACATGAACCACTTAGCTGTCCTACTCACCTTACACTCTGCTCCATCCTCCACCCACCCTCAGAATGATCGAGACTGAACTTCAACGTCCCAGGTACTCTGGTGCCTCTGGGCCTTCAGATATACTTACGTTACTCCCACCTGCCTTTCTTCACCTCATTAATTCATACTATTCTTCAAATCACCCACTCAGATGTAACCAAGTCACTCACATGTCACTTTCTCCCAGGAAGCCTTCGGTGACCGTGCTTTCTCCCTCCTGCCATTCAGCACTCTGTTGTATGGTTGTCCACTTACCGGCCATCCCTCCATATCTACCTCAGTCCACGCTGTATCCCGCAGCCTAGCTCAGTGACTGGCATTCTGTAGGCACTTGGTAACTATTTCCTGAATGTAGGACTCTAGCCAAAATCTACTCGATGATTGCAAACTTCAGTAACATTTAGTAGGCGCTTACATATGCCAACTCACCTAGCCATCACCTCAACCCTGCGCCAAGACCACTATGATCATCTCCATTCTACAGAGAAAGAAACTGAGGCACGCATAGGCGGGCTTGCCTGAGATCGCCCGACGAGTGGTGGCAGAGCCAGGGTGTGATCCTAGGCGGTCTGACCACAAAATAATGAGCCTCTCAAAGAAAGTAAGGCAGTAAGGTTCAAAGAAGGTCCTACACTTTTGTTTGTTCATTTTAATGATCATTTCCAGATGAAAAAGGAAGGAAAATCAATATTTTTTAGGATAGTAATTAAAATCACAAGTGCTCGTGAAAAGTAAAAGAGCCTATATTGAGGTTGTGAAACACGTAACCTCTTTAAGTATTTTCTGGAAAGAAACGCCTTGTAAATAAATACCCAGCCAGAGGAATCATCAGCTGGCCCCTCCTTTCCATTACAAGCTTCCCAAAAGGACAGATCACGGTTATCGCCGCATGAATTTCTGTAATGCTGAGTGTATTTACAGTAAAGACAACCAGGATGATATTTCTCTGCTTCATCATAGGTCCCAGGTTCCCAGACACGGCTGATCCCTGGAGGCCAGTTCATTCCATTAAGGCTTCCTGAAAATCAGAAACGAGGAGGAGATTCATCTATTACTCTTTGATTCTAATGTTCGTGGGGCTTTCAAGATTTATTTCCACTGTAATATCAGGCGATCTGCTCCCCAGCGAATCCAGTGTGCAGTTCCAACTGGAAACAGAAAGTGATCTTCACTCCACTGAGAAACTAAGGAGATGGGCTGAGCCCACCTCTCCCTGCGCCTATTACGTAGGGTGCAGGAAGAACTAAGATAATGAGCAAGCATCACAGAGTGCTAGCGTGCTCCCAGCGCCCTCCTGGCCCTCAGTCCCCACCATGTGAGCTCACCATCCCCATCCTAGGATACTCAAAACAAAGCAGCTTAAGAGACATGCAGGCAAGAAAGAGTAGGTGTTGGCGAGGATGTGGAGAAAAGGAACCTTATGCACTACTGGTAGGAACATAAAATGGTGCAGCTAAGGTGGAGAAGAGTGTGGAGGTTCCTCAAAAATTTTAAATAGAACTACTAATAGAATCTAGCAACTCCACTTATGTATTTATCCAAAGAAAATGAAAACACTAATTCAGAAAAATAGATGCACCCTATGCTCCCTGAGGCATTATTTACAATAGCTAGGATCTGGAAGCAACCCCAGTGTCTATCGACTGATGAATGGATAAATTAGATGTGTAGATTATATATTTTATATATATATATATATATATATATAATCATATGCACATACACATACGAAATGGAATATTACTCGGCCTAAAAAAGCAATGAGATCTTGCCATTTGCAACAACATGGATGGACCTAGAGGGTATTACGCTAAGTGAAATAAGCCGGACAGATATGAGCTTACTTATATGTAGAAACTAAAGACAAAACAAATGAACACACAGAACAGAAAGAGATTCACAGATAGACAGAATACAGTAGTTGCCGGAGGAGGGAGAGGGGAGGGAGAGGAGATGAGCAAAAGAAGGGAAGGGGATTAAAAGACATAAACTTCCAGTTACAAAATAAATAAATCACAGAGCTACGATGTATAGCATAGGGAATATAGCTAATAATACATAACAACTTTATAGAGTGACGGATGATTTGTGGGGTGATCACTTCCTCACGTATACAAATGTCGAATCGCTACGCTGCACACCCGAAACTAATATAATCGTGTCTGTCAACTACACTTCAATTAAAAAAGAAAAAGGACGTACAGAGAACCACAGGCAACGATCTTCACAAGGGATTTTGAACTCTTAGCACCCCACCCGCAAAGGCTGGGTGAAAGTGGAGCTCCCGTTCAGGAAAGGCAATTACTCATGACCTCATTCAGGTAAAATCCACACAAATTCTATTTAACTATGACCTTGCCAGATTTTTGTTGTTGTTACTGCTGTTGGCTGATTGATTTGCTTTCTGTTTATGTTTTAAAAGAGGACTAGAGTCAAAACTAGCACCAGAGAGTGAAAACCTTCATCGGGACTTAGGTATATACAGTATATCCATAAATGTCATCTCTTCTGTCTGTTTCTTTGGGGAGGACTTCTCTATACGATCCAGCGTCTCCTTTCATAACCACAGAATGGACGCCATCCCTCTCTGTCCACTAAACACCAATACAAACATGAAGTTCCAGTTTCTGGGAGGTTAGACTGCTAACATACCCTGTTGTCAAGTCTCTGGGCAGATAAATCAATCAAGCAATATAATAAAGACCATCCTTCCAGACAATGACCCAACAGACTACTCTGGACCAGCGGGTCCTGAAATACTGTGATGGAAAAATGAAAATGTACAACTGATAATTACTTTGGTTGTTTATCCATCTGTTTGCTCTCTCATATCTATGGTTTCATGATTACATTTAATCACCCACAAAAGGATTATCTCGGTGAGTTCACAGAGCAACATAATAGAGTCACCATAATTCAATGGACACTTTTGATTTCCCTGATAAGATAAAGAGTCAGCAATTACTGTTTGTTATCATAACTCCAGTTCTTGTCAATACGATTCAAATTTTACTTGATACGCTAATTAAACAAACCCTGGCCAACTACAAAAGTTGGCACTCTGAATTATTTGGAGGGACGAGTTTGTTTACTGAAATAGGTACTTTGAAAAATTATATTGAGTATGAAATGCCCCAGATTCCCTCTGTTATCTAATTTGGAAAATCACCCTGGTTTGAAAGAATAGGCATGGTTGCATGCATCTCCTCCTCCTAGGTCGGGCTTATTCCAAATCATCCTCAAGCAACTCCCAACAAATTAACCAAAATTATAAAGCAAAGCAAGACGCTGAGTCCTCAGATGCCCCGTGGTCCGCCACCATTCATATGAGCCATGCTTAACTCACTGCATCAATGTCTTGTCGGTTACTGAAACTACACAGAAATGTATGATCTTGTTGCCTCTAATTTTGGACGAGCAGACTTTGCGAAGCTTAGAAAGGCATTTGGGAGGAAACACGCATTGTGCCTACTTTCTTCTCTCTCTTGCCCCTCCTCCAAATCTGTCTAGGCCTGGAAGACACTCCCACTCCAGCCCTGACCCCCTGCTAGGCACGGCCCCCAGGGGACACAGGGTTCAAATAAGGCCATCCCCTTCACTCAGGAGCACTGCGCCACCAGGAGAGGGATCTAAATATGGAAAAGCCTAATACGATGAATTTGGGGTTTATTAGATGCCAAACTAAAGCATCCAGGAAAAATGACAGCAGCTACGCCAAATTCAGGTCCCTGAGCTGGGATATCACAGAACGCTAATCTCATAGATTAAGAGTAAATTATTACAGAATCAAGCCGCTACCCATGAGGAAAAATTAAAAGATAAAAACATCTAAATTACAATAAATAGGGGTGCCTGGGTGGCTCAGTTGGTTAAGCATCCAACTTTGGCTCAGGTCATGATCTCACAGTTCGTGAGTTCAAACCCCACATTGGGCTCTGGACTGACAGTGCAGAGCCTGCTTGGGATTCTCTCTCTCTCTCTCTCTCTCTCTCTCTCCCCCCCCTCTCTCTGTCCCTCCTGCAGTCTTTCTCTCTCTCTCTATCTCTCTCAAAATAAAATAAATAAATTTTTTAAATTAAAAGAAATAAAAACTTTGATGTCCTTTAAACTATCAGTGTAGGAGACACAGCAAAAGTCATCAGGTACATGCAGAAATTGAAAAAGTTATCCAAAAACTCATAAAGAATCTCACGGTACCCAAGACAGCCAAAACAGTCTTGAAAAAGTACAAGGCTATAGGACACACATTTCCTGACTTGAAAACTTACTACAAAGTTACAACAATCAAAACAGTGTGGTTGGGGTGCCAGCTGGCTTAGTCAGGAGAACACGCAACTCTTGATCTCAGGGTCATGATTCGAGCCCCACATTGACCACAAAGGTTACTAAAACAATTTTTTAAAATAGTAATACTATAGTAATAATAAATTAATTTTTTTAAAACGTGTGAATGACACCACCATAAAAACACACATATAATCCCAACAGAACAAAGAGTCCAAAAATAAACCCTTACATCTGCGGTCAAATGATGTCCAATAAAGGAGCCAAACTATTCAGTGGGGGAAAGACACCCTTTCCAACAAATGCTGCTGGGAAAAGTGGATATTCACATGCAAAACACTAAGGTTGGATCCTTACCACATATGAAAACTAACTCAAAATGAATCAAAGTTCCATTTACTGGGGTAAAATACACATAAGTAAAAATAAGTAAACAGGTGTGCCAAGGAAAGTTTGGGGAATTCACTTGACCTGGTAGGTTTACTTTGATTGTACACTAACGGTTTTTAACCTTCCTAAGTGGCAATTCTGCCTTTGTCAGGAGGCACTCTGAACGCGGTCCTAATCTATAGTAACCACATATACCAGAGGTCTGAAAACTGCATCCCGTCCACCAGCAGTTTTTCTATGGCTATGACTGAAAAATCGTTTTTAGGGGCGCCTGGGTGACTCAGTCAGTTAAGTAAGTGTCCAACTCTTGATATCAGCTCAGGTCATGATCTCAGGGTCATTGGATCGAGCCCCACATCGGGCTCCGCACTGAGCATTTTTAAACAGTTGGGGAAAAAATCAAAATAAGAATATTTCATGACGTGCAAAGATTATACAGCATTCAAATTTCAGTGTCCAGAAATGCAGCTTCATTGAACTACAGCATGCTCACATATTGACGGTTCGTCTGTGGCTGGCTGGGGGCTAAAACAGGAGAAAGAGAAGCTGCAACAGAGACTGCCGAGTCCACGAAGCCTACGAAGAGTACTTTCTGGCTTTCGGCGAAACAAGAAAGTTCGCCAACTCTTTTCTCAAATGGCCCCAACTGCAAATGTTCTGCAATACCGCTCCCACAAATTATCAAAAGGTTTCCAGAACTTCGAACATTTCAACTCCAATCGTTCAACAAATATTGACCAAGCACCGGCCTTGCACCCAGGACAGCAGCAGACACCAGGGACGCAAAGAAGGGCTGGGACGTGAAGTCCCTGCCGGCACGGAGCTTCTGGCGTGACGGCAGAAACAGCCCAGAAACCGGAGGGTCACGACACAGCCTACAACCTTGGACTCAAATGGACTGGGCAGCACATAGTAGGGGCACCTAAACCAGACTAAAGGCCAGTGTCCAGGGGGCCCCAAAGCCTGAAAGAAGACCAGAGAGAAATCAGGCAGAGAGAGGAGTGGAGAGGCCAGAAGGAAGGAGGAGGTGCTGGTGAGGTAAGGAGGCTGAGCCAACAGGACACGGTTGCTCACTGAGCACCGCAAGGGCAGGGCTCGGCCTGGCAGGAGAACAAGGGGGAGGCGTGCCAGGAAGCACCAGAGGCCGGGCCAGGACCGGAAAAGCCCTGTTGGCCCTTTAAAGAACGAGCCACCAGCCTGCATCTCCTGGCAGGTCCTTCATCTACAAGGCAGCCAGAACTCCCCTGGGGCCACCCCGTCCCCATCTGCAGTAAAGCAATATCGAGCTCCGGCTTCCTGCCCCACTCTGGTGGGCTGCACAATTCCACCACACACACTGAGCATTTTCTAGACAAAACCACATGATCAGTAATTGGAAACCAATGAAACGTATTAATGTTACAACTAGTCTTCAAACTTCATGACATTCTCGGTAGAAAATTCTAGATCACAATCAGAAGCCTCGCAACGGAGGCTTTTTCCGTGGCCACGACGTAACAGTCCACGTTTCAAAGGAAAACGTTCATGCTTTTCGTAATCCTTACTGTCGCCCGATGCCTGTAAGAACTCCACCAAGTAGACAAGATGGAAATTAAAAATAAAAACCCATAGGGGCACCTGAGTGGCCTGAGTGGCTCAGTCGGTTGAGCGTCTGACTCTTGGTTCTGGCTCGGGTCATGATCTCACAGTTTCGTGAGTTCGAGCCCCACCTCAGCTCTGTGCTGGCAGTGCAGAGCCTGCTTGGGATTATCTCTCCCTCTCTCCCTCTCTCTCTGCTCCTCCTCCGCTCAGGCTGTCTCTGTCTCTCTCAAAAATATATAAACTTTAAAATAAATAAATAAAAATAAAAGCCCATAAATTCCAAATAGGCCATGGTATTGAGCCACACACATGATTTCATAGCAGGTGGGAAAATAAAGTTGACACCCATCTTTTAAGCAGGAATAAAACCCTAAAACCTGGGTGCCTGGGTGTCTCAGTTGGTTAAGCATCTGACTTCGGTTCAGGTCATGATCTCACGGTTCATGGGTTCGAGCCCCTCGTCAGGCTCTGTGCTGACAGCTCAGAGCCTGGAGCCTGCTGGAGTACTCCAGGAGACAGTCCACCCCTTATCTGCCAGAAGAGCTTCCCGGTGCTCGGCCCAGCTCTTGCTCCTTCATCCTGCATCCCTGGGCCTTGCATCTCCGCTGGTACCACAGACCAGGCCCCATCTGCAGCTCACAGGCAGACTCTGTACAAGGAATCGGCCACCACGGATCTTCACATCTTCTCTCCTCCAAACCCTCCTCCCAGCTGCGGGTTGTTCATCTGCTTCTCCAGGACCGCCTGGAGTGCAGGAAATGTCGCTGTGCTAACAAGTCTTGTCACCTGTTGGTTGAGTTCACTGAGAAGCAATCTCCAGGTCTCCCTGGGAGGCCGGTTTTGAAGACGCCACTCTGACATCTTGCCGTGTGTCGGCCAATTTGTGCCCTAACTGTAAGACTCCACATTGGCCCTGGGGGACGTCCATCCAACGTCTTGAGGCCTGTGGCCTTAGACAACAAGACCTCTGTGAATACTGATCTGTCACTCAGCTTAGACTACATTGGACCTTCCAGAAGCCAATAGGTAGATCTCCAGAGAATCACCATCTATCCATCAATACTCTAAAAATGGTCATGCCAGCCCCTAAGAATGTGCCCACACTTTTCCTCTATCTCAACTCAGCCAAGTTCTTAATGCCATTTTCAGATCTGACAATCCCTCGTTAACTTCTAATAACCTCCTGGAAAGGGGCCTGGTCTGAGCTGCCTTCGCCAACAGGAATGCCAGCTATTACGTATCAGGCACCACACTGAGCACTTTCGTTCTCTCACTGAGTCTCCAGCTGGCTGGGGGAGGCAGGGTCCATGTCCATCATGAGCTGATAGATGAGGACACTTTGGTTCCTGGAGATGAGAGCAGTGTCTTACTCCATAGCCTGAATGGCTATAAACTCTGTGCTGTACCACCTCCCACTTCAGATTGGCATCCACAAAAAAAAAAAAAAAAAACACACAGAAAAATAGAGCCCGAGGGAACTGCAGATAAGCCAACCATCCCAGTCAACAGATGAGGAACCAGAAGCAAGAGTGACCCATCCCAGGACAAAGGCTTCTCCCTTCGCCTTCTATCCATGGCTCTCCAGGTTGGAGCCCGGCAGAGGCTTCCTGTGAAGACACACCGCTGTCCTTCCCCCCAGGGTTATCTGGAAATACACTGTCTACATCAGAACTCCAATCCCTCTGGGGCCCCTGGACCTTCCAAGGGCTTTTATTATCAGTTCATGCCTCTCTCATCTTTGAAGTGTCGAAATCCCTTTTCTGGAATCCGTAGTTTGCTTCTTGAGCAGGTAGGACCTCAACGATGAAGAGCGATGATCTCCCCAGGGTCTCGGTCACACCCACTTTCGCTTTATTAGGATCCAAGGAGCTGTTCTCCCTCACCGGTTCCCCTAACATCGAGGAGCTCTGTCAGCCCAGCAAGGCAAGACTTAGGGAAGCTCGGCTCACCAAAGTCTTCCAGCAGATGTCCAGAAAGGAACTCACTTGTCACTGCTCTGTGCTGCCCAGGCTTGTCCCCTGGTATGCATTAGGAAAGCGCGGTCACCAGGAAGTACGTTATTCCCCCAAGGCATCGGGGCTGGCCCAGGTTGCAGCCTTCCACACATTCTACAGCCGTTGGTTAGATCTGTTTATTTTGAAGTATTCATAATGAGAAGCTGTTGTGGGTAAAGTTTTATCCCCTGAAAGGTACATTCAACTACCTAACCCCTGATACCTGTGAATGGGACCTTATATAGGATCTTTGCAGATGTCATCAAGATTAGGCTGGTCCCTAATCCAGTGACCAGTGTCCTTATAAGAAGAGGAAATCTGGACACAGAGACTCAGAGACATAAAAAGCACACCAAGCTGAGGCGGAGGCAGAGATGAGAGTATGGTGGCCACAAGCCAAGGTCTCTCAGAAGCCACCAGAGGCTAGGAGAGAGGCAAAGAACAGATACTCCCTCTGAGCCTCCAGAAGGAACCAATCCACAACACCCTGACTTCAGGCCTCCAGCCTCCGGAACCGAGGGAATACACTTCGGTTGTTTTAAGCCACCCCGTTTGTCACCATGGCAGGAAGCTAAGAGAGTTTTACCATTAATCAACCATGTTTACCATGTGGCAGGCAATGTCCACATGCTTTACATCCATTAGCTCGTTGTCCCTACCGTGACCCTACGAGGCAGGTCCCTAATCACACTGCCTGGAGATGAGGACACCGAGACTGGTACCACACCCACAGTTACCCAGCTAGAGTATGGTGCAGGTGGGGCGCAGACTTACATCTTCCTTCCCTTCACTGGCATCATCTTCTTCTCCCTCTTCCAGTCTGAGTGCTAGGGACACCTGCCTGGGGGACACCTGCCTCCTACTGGAAGGTGCACAGAAGTCAGCTGACATACCCACTCTACGCAGTGGTGTGAAAACTGAGACCCAGTACTGCCCTCATCCTTCTCCCAGGTCATTTTCCCCCTTCGACTGCTGGAAGCCACCGCCACTCCTACCCCACCGGGGGTGCCGGAGCCACTGACTCCCGGAGCACCCGGAGCACCCGGCGAGCAGGGCTCCTCGACCACCTGCACGTGCGGGGCTCCAGCGAGACCCAGAGACCTCACTCAGGCCCAAGGGAACTAACTGGCCCACGAGAACACTGAACTCCAAACCTGACCTCTGGGCTCTGTGACCCCATGATGCCACCACCACATCGCGGCGAGGAGAGCCACCTCTCTTGCTCAGCAAGCCTCCTCTTTGATGTCCCAGAACCTCGTGACTAAGGGAAACACGGAATCGCCACCTGGCCCCCCACGCCACTCCGAGGTCCGTGCCCACACGAACTGAAACAGCTGTTCAAGCAAATACTTGTCCGTGAACGTTCCCAGCAGCACAAGTCACAACCCCCCAAATGTGGAAACGATCCAAACGTCCGTCCGCAGCCGAGCAGCTGAATAAGTTGTGCGCACGCCCACACGATGGAGTATTATTTGGCCACGACAAGGAGTGAAACACGGACGCATGCTACATGTCACAGAAGAACCTGGAAATCAGTATGCTGAAGCGAAAGAAGCCAGACGACAAAGGCCAGGTGCTGTCTGCCTCCATTTGTGTGGAATACCCAGAGAGGATAAATCCCTGGAGACGGAACACAGACTGGCGGTTGCCAGGGCCTCCTGAGGGGGCGCGGGCCAGGGGTTTCCTTTGCAGTGATGTCTGTGTTCTGGAACCAGACGGGGGTGGTGGCTGCCCCTTCAGGCCCCTGAATCGTCCACCATAGAATGCGTAACCCTACATTACCTGCATGTCGCCTCAATGCTTTACTTCTTTTAGTGAATCATCCAAACAGTTCATTAACTTACAAATGTGCCAGAAAATGCCCCCCCCCAGCTCCACCCTGCAATGGCTCCTCCCTCCTGTGGCTCTCTGGACAAAGGTCCCACCCCCTAACAGGGCCTGCGGGCTCCTGGCAGAGGGGACTGTCCCCTCTCCCCGTGTCCCACGCCGCAGGCCAGGCAGAGCCCCCCATGGGCTCCTTGCCATCGGGTGCTCCCTCTCTGCTTCCCCTCCCCTCCTTAGCATCCCCCCGGGCTCCTCAGTGCCTCCCTGGTGAAGCCTCCCAGACAGCCGGCCACGGACGACCAAGCGGGACCCCTGCTCAGGCCCCCAGCATGCACTCTGCACCCCCAAGCCTGCAACTGTCACGCTGGATGGTACTTTTCTCTGCGGGACTCTTGACAGCGGCATATATAACAAATAGCATCACAACATGCCCGGGGGGGTCGACTCTCCATCTGTGGCAGCGCAAAGCTGCAGCAACTAGTATTCTCCACAGTTTACAGACGAGCAAACCACAGCATGGAGGGCCAGGCTGATCGTATCGACCTCACAGCGTGTGAGGGGTACCGTCGGGACACCCCGCCAAGTTCAGTGCAACTGCAAAGCATCCCCGAACCCTCTGGAGAGATCCAGGCCAGGAACGATCCGGCCCCTAACAGGACCTGACAGCGAGCCACAGAATCAATTCTGACGCAAATAAACTTGCACGGATTTTCATCTGTACCTGATGGATCTACATGTGGTTGCGAGCCCCAGTCCCTCCGCCTCCCCAAACAACGTCCCCTTGTGCGGTTGGCACATTTTCCCTGCTGCAATCCTCCTGGACAGAGCTGCCGTCCTCAAATAAGACATATGAAAATGCCTCCAGAGATTAAATGCCCACGGCCAAGCTTCTGAAAGTGACCTGATTAAACACTTAACGTAATTCCAGTCTAGACTCAATACATCAGGCCGCTGGCTCGGGGCAATACTGCCTGTGTGGTAATTGTGCAAAATAAGGCATACAAATGGAAGCGAGAAAGCCCATTTCTCCTCAGTTTCTGCTAAATTGGGAGTTGGAGACTTAATAATGCCGGCCCAGTTTACAAGTCAGGCCGTGGGCTCCGCTGAGGCCCTCAGGGGACAGGGCCCAGCCATCAAGCCAGGACTCAGGTCTCCAAAATTAATCAGGGCTGAGAGCCAGGGTAAAGCCTGCGACACAGCAGGACGCACCAGAGAAAGGGGTCTGATGCCCCCTCGCTCTCCCTCAGCACCCAACCCCACTGGAGGGCTCTCACTCCTTCATCTCACTCGGTTTTATATTCAGAATCCAGGGAATCTTTACTCTATTCGTGTTTTATTCTTTGAGGGTCTCCAATAAGCCATTCATCTGAACTCCAAACCTCAGATGCACAGTTCCTTCTACTGACAGTACGCCCTCCGCTCCTCCCCGGGGTTAATTTCTGGAGACCCCGCAGGTGTCTATGAAGGATCCTTGCTCTAAACAGCATTCCCGGATGGCCCCTGGGCAGACAGCCCTCACCTGTATGGCAGGTGTCCTCACCCTAAGGGAGCACTCACTCCGAGCATCATAACCACCGGTCCCACACCCGTCTTTCCCACTGGACTGCTGGCAACCCAAGGGCACACATCGAGTCTGCCTCGTTCCTCACTGGGACCCCAACACCTAGAAGGGCATCGGCCACGCAGGCCTCTCTGACGCCGTGTCTGCTGGCGAATGCATGAAGGAGGGAAAGAAAGGGACAATCTACGCATCTATGAACCACAACGTTAACTGCGCCAAGAATCTCCAATGAACATCCCACTGCCTCACCCCTTTGGAGGGATGTTAAGTAAGCAGTTATTTAAGCATTTATCCTATCCACCCCTCGTTCTGGTCCATAAACTTCACATCGAATCCAAACTGAAAGAAAAAAGTAGACGAAAGAAAGACCGACATCAACTAAGATTACCACACACCTGGCACACAATTAACCATCTCGGTCTCCAGAAAGTCCTCAAAGAAGATTAACACAGGGCTCAGTCAGTTAAGCGTCCGACTCAGGTCATGATCTTGCAGTTCATGAGTTTGAGCCCTGTGTGCAGGGAGCCTGCTTAGGATTCTCTCTCTCTCTCTGCCCCTTCCCCTGCTCATGCGCGTGCATGCTCTCTCTCTCAAAATAAATAAACTTTAATTTAAAAAAATAATGAAAGGGGCGCCTGCGTGGCTGGCCGGTGAAGCACCTGACTTCAGCTCAGGTCATGCATGATCTCAGTTTGTAGGTTCGAGCCCACATCAGGCTCTCCGATGGCCTTGCGGAGCCTGCTTGGGATTCTCTCTCTACCTCTCTCTCTCTCTGCCCCTCTCTAACTTGCACACGCTCTCTCTCTCTCTCTCTCTCAAAATAAATAAACTTAAAATAATAATAAAATCTTTTAAAAAATTTATTTTTCACCCAAATTTGAACCTTTTATTCTTTGAAAGACACAGTTAAGAAAATGATAAAGCAAGCCACAGACTATGAGAAAAATTTATCTCATGAAGGGTTTTATAAAGAACTCTTACAGTTCAACATTAAGAAATCAAACAATCCAATTTTTAAATATGGGCCTTTTGTGAATCGGCATTTCACAAAAGAAACTATCTAAACGGTCAACAATAATGAAAAGATGTTTAATGTCACTAGGGAAATGCAAATTAAAATGAGATACCACCAAACATCCCCCTAGAATTACTGAAGTAAGAATATTAACAATATCAAGTGTTGATGGGGATATGGCAGAACTGGAGTGCTCATACGCTGTTGTCAGGAATATCAAATGGTGACGCTACTTTGAAAGCATTTTGGCTGTTTCTTATCAAGTGAATACACATGTATTAAATAAAGGATCCAGAGATCACAGATCACACTCTTAGGTATTTACCCAAGAGCAATGAAAACATGTCCATGCAAAGACTTGACCGCAAATATCACAGCAGCCAAAAATGTAAACAGTTTGTAATAGCTAAAAACTGGAAACAATGAGATGCCCATCCACTGGTGAATGGACGATCAAACTGCAGTATACCCATACTATGGAAAACTACTTAGCAATAAAAAAGGAATAAAATATTATTATAGACAACAATATGTATGAATCTCAAAAAAAACTGCACTGAACACTAATTACACTGAATAAAAGAGGTTAAACACAAAAGTACCTACTGTATGAGTCCATGTACACGGAATTCTAGGAAAGACACAAATATAATGACAGAAAGTAGATCACAGCTATCAAAGGGAACAAGAGAATATTTTAAGCTGATGGAAATATTCCGTATCTTGAGCGTGGTGGTGATAATTGCATCCAGTACTCAAAAAATCAAACTATGTACACTTTAAAATGATTTTTACTGTAGCTAAATTATACCTCAGTAAAGTTGAAAATAAATAAAACCTAATGAAAATGGTACCGGAGCACGACCTGAGCGTGAGGAGACCTCCTCACTGAATGGAGACACAGCACAGGCGTACGGTGCAGGGTCTCCTGGGCCACTAAAAGCTCACAATCTTCTCTGTCCACTGGCCCTCGTCACCTGTCCCTCAAATGCATTTCTGCCCCAATCCTCTGTCCTCAGGCCGCCATGACAAATGACTGTTAATGTGGTGGCTAATGACAACAGAAACTCATTCCCTCCCAGTGCTGGAGGCCGGAAGCCCAAAACCAGGGCAGGGGCAAGATCCTCTCCTAGAGATCTTTCCTCACCTCTTCCGGCTCCCAGTAGCCACAGGTGCCCCTGGGCCTCCGTGACTCGTGGCCGCCTAACCTCTACCTTCTGCCGGTGTCCTCGCGTGGCCTCCTTCTCATGTGCCTCCTCTCTTCTTACACGGACAAGTCGTACTGAGTTCAAGGCCAATTCCAATCCAGTATGACCTCATATTAACTATTCTATCTGCAGTGTCCCTAAGTTCTTAATAATGTCACATTCTGAGGCACAGGGGTTACAATCTATCTTTTTTAGGGGGGAGGGGAGTAGAATTGAATCCAAAACATGTCCATTTTCCATCACAAAATATTTACTAAAGGATCCAGTCAAGATGCTGTAATCTTAAGGAACGTTTCTCCTTCAAGTTCATATGCAAATGTATGCAAATACTTATGTGAAAATGTTGTTTTTCAAAGTTTAATTTTTTTTCTTTGGTCTACTTTTCCTGGATAGCTAGATTCAGACTGAAGCTTGTCATTTTGAACCTTGGGTACAAACGTCAAGTAATTTATGCGGAACTCCAGTGATTTCTACTGAAAGCGCTCTAATCTTCACATATTTGAATGGAAGGCAGGACACCACATGGGCTGCTCTGCCACCAGGGGTGGCTTTTCAGGCCCCTGCCGAGCCAGCGGTGGCGCTGAAGTGGTGGCCAGACGCCGCACTTAACACTAAACACTGCACACAGCAGGTGGGGTTGTTTTTATTTTTTTATTATTATTTATTTTGAGAGGAACGGAGAGTGAGTGGGGGGAGAGGCAAAGAGAAGGAGGGAGAGACAGAATCCCAAGCAGGCTCCACACTGTCAGCGCAGGGCTCGAACCCATGAAAATGTGAGATCATGACCTGAACTGAAATCAAGAGTCAAGACAGTCAACCTACTGAGCCACCCATGCAGGCACCTCCTGTCATGTTGTTTAGTCTGCTGACACACCACAGTCACACCAGCATGGCCTGACACACCTCGGTCACCGCACCAGCCCTGGCCTGACACACCGCGGTCACCGCACCAGCCCTGGCCTGACACACCGCGGTCACCGCACCAGCCCTGGCCGGGCTAATTCCTCAGCCGCCCTTCATAGTCCCATGTATGCCACTGGTCACTGATGAAACAGCCATATCCCCACAGATGCCATCGGCCGGCCTCCCCGTGGTGCGGTCACCACTCCAGGGCAAAGTCGCCATCTGTGCGGTGGCCAGGTGGTGCTCCTCGGGACCCCTGCCTGCTGTGCTGAAGAGACATTTGTCTCACTCCCCAGAGTGCCAGTTAAGGAGGCCGATTTCATTGTCAAGAATCATCTCCACCTGACGTCCTAGGACTTCCCTTGCCTTCTGGCTTCTTGTCTTCTCAGAAAAGGAAGAAACCAGAAGCTTCCGTGCTCTAAAGGAGTCACAGGGAAGGCTTTCTAATAGCATGATTCCATTTGCTATTAGATTTGGAGTTTGTCCCCCGAGATTTGGAGTTTGTCCAGAGAGGCACCTGAGCACTCAGCAATGTGTGTACAGTGAAACCTCGGTGTGCAACTGTCATTCATTCCAGAAACATGCTAGTCATCCAAAGCACTCGTGTATCAGAGCAAATTTCAGGAACCACTGGCTCAGTTGTGATCCTGTGACATTCGGCGTCACATACTACTCACATCACAAGACATCGCTCATCTATTGAGTGAAAATTAATTAGAAATCTTTGCTCATCTTGCAGAACACTCGTAGAACAAGTTACCTGCAACCCAAGGTTTTACTGTATTTTTTGTACCATTTTTTTTTTTTTTAACCAGGCTTCATGCCCAACGCGAAGCTTGAACTTACAACTCTGAGATCAAGAGTCGCATGCTCTACCAACCAAGCCAGCCGGGAGCCCCTGCAATCTGTGTATTTTAGAAACACACCCAGGCATCCCCTGAGAGGTAAGAAAAGGCATCGAGAAACCCAATGGCTTCTGTCAACTGACGAATGGATCACGAAGATGTGGTTTATCTCTACAACGGAATACTACAAAGCAATGAGAAGGAATGAAATCTGGCCATTTGTAGCAACGTGCATGGACCTCGAGGGTGTCCTGCTAAGTGAAATAAGTCAGGCGGAGAAGGACAGATACCATATGTTTTCACTTATAAGTGGAACATGAGAAACTTAACAGAGGACCATGGGGGAGGGGAAGGGGGGAAATAGTTGGGGAGAGGGAGGGAGGCAAACCATGAGAGACTCTTGAATACTGAGAACAAACTGAGGGCTGATGGGGGAGGGGGAAAGGGGAAGGGGGGTGATGGGCATGGAGGAGGGCACTTGTGGGGATGAGCACTGGGTGATATATGAAACCAACTTGACAATAAACGATAAAAGAAAAAAAAAAAAGAAAGAAAGAAACCCAATGGCCCAATGGCAAACGTGAAGAAACAGGACTAGGCAATGCCAGGATTTCACCCAGCTCTAACTACATGTGCACACACATACACATAATTAAAAGTACTTTAGAACAGAAGCAGAAGGCGAATTAGGCCTACTGCCCAGCAAGGCGGGCTGTACGGAACGAGAACTATGAATAAACAAGACTCCGCACCATCATCCCATTTCTTCGGGCCAGTGCTGCCTTCCCAACCACGAGATGAATCATTACCAGGTCAGTGATAAACGTAGAAGCCCAGGGAAAAATTTATATGCTGCTAAAAAAGAAAGAAAAAAATGCAGGCTGACACACTGAAAGAAAATCTGGAAAGCTGCTGCACACACCTGCGGGTAAGTGGCAGACCTGGCCAGGCAAATAAAACATCGACTCCAAAAATAGGGAGCACTAATGCAATACTGTGTATGCCACGATTATTAAAAGTCTGTCCTTAAGAAACACTTTCATCCAATCCTTCACGTCCAGGGACTTAGATCTTTCACTCTGAAGGCTCATTCCACACTAATCCCACCTTTAAGTGCCTGCCTATAATTCATGGGGATCAAAGAGGGAAATCGTGCAGACAAATGCGTTAGAGCCCTTGACCACATCTGGTGCCCACTGCTGGTCAGATAAACTGCAAAATGGAAATTTTATTTTCTGTTCAACCGGAGGCAACACGGTTGAAGAGGCAGGAATCTTAAAGAATTGGATTTCTGTTAAATCACTTTTTTACCTTTCACTCAACGTTCACAGCCCCTCCCCCACTCCGAGCATTTCAAGGGCCTCCCACGGTCACTAAAGCTCTGGGTGCCAGAGAGGGTCCCAGCGTGGCTCCCACCACCTGCAGCACCTCAATCAGAAAAACCAGGAGGCTGAGTGCCTTTTCAGCTTTGAGAGTCTATGAATCCCCCATTTTTCTGTCCACACTTGACAGAGGAATAGAGATACGCTTGGAAAGGTGGGTATTTCTGAACGGTACGTTATTTAGAGAATATCTGAGAGATTCTGAGACGTCTCTACCTTTTACATGGCTTTCATTCTTTTCTAATCAGCACATAATACTAGGACAGGACAGTCATTACTCTGAAAGGAAAGATCCTAAGACTCTAAGCCAGGGGTTGGCACACCACGGCCCACAGACCAGATCCAGCCACGGCCCGGCACTGCACTACCTGTAAACAAAGAATGGTTTCCACTATGTGTTTTAACGAGGTTAAACCCACATGATATAAAATTAACCATTTGTTTTTATGTCTTTATTTTATCTGTGAGAGAGAGAGAGCAAGCAGGGGAGGGGGCAGAGAGAGAGGGAGACACAGAATCCGAAGCAGCTCCATCCAGGCTCTGAGCTGTCAGCACAGAGCCCGACGCGGGGCTCGAACCCACGAACCGTGAGATCATGACCTGAGCCGAAGTCGGACGCTTAACCGACTGAGCCACCCAGGCGCCCCAGAATTAACCATTTTAAAGTCTATGATTTGGTGAAAGCTATGAGTTTAAAAAAAAAAAAAATCCTCTGCTTCAGGCTCCTCCATAAAATTGAGCTCAAAAATAGTACTCACTTCACAGAAACGTTGTAGGAATAAAATACATGAATATATAAAGTAAGTAAGTGTACGATTTGGTAGCATTTAGTGCATTTGCAACACCATGCAAGCAGCCACTCTATGGATTCCAGGGCTAAAATATTTTCATCATCCCCTGAAAGGAAACCCCATCCTCATTACTCCCCACCCCCACTTTCCCCAGCCCCCGGGACAGCCAGTCCAGTCATCTGCTTTCTGGGCCAGTGGGTTTGCCTCTTCTGGATGTTTCCTGTTCGGGCTATCAAAAGATGTATGTCCTTCTAGGTTCATCCATGTTGCACTGTGTGTCAGTACCTCGTTCATTTTCACCGCTGAAGTCTTCCATTATATGGACGCGCCGTGTTTTATTTATGCATCTGTTTGCTGATGGACAGGTGGATGGTCTCCATCTTTCAGGTCCTGTAAATACTACCGTTGTGGACATTTATGTACAAGGATTTGTCGGAATGCCTGTTTTCAGTTCTTTGGGGAACCGACATAGGAGTGGAATCCCTGAGTGATACGGTAGTTGTGTGTTTAAAACTTTTGGGGATAAGGTGCCCGGAGGGGTGGGGGGCAGCCAGCTGAGCGTTCAACTCTCGATTTCGGCTCAGGTCGTGATCCCAGGATTGTGGGATCGAACGCCACATTGGGCTCCATGCTGAGCATGTCGCCTGCTTGAGATTCTCCCTCGCTCTCCCTCTGCCCGTGTACCCCACTTGTGCTCTCTAAAAAAAAGCAGGAGAGAGGTAGGTGCCTGGGTGGCTCAGTCGATAAAGCATCGACTCTTGATTTCAGCTCAGGTAACGATCTTGCAGTTCCTGAGATCAAGCCTCGTGTCAAGCTGTGTGCTGACAGCGTGAAGCCTGCTTGGGATCTCTCCCTCTCTCTGACTCTCTCTCTCTCTCTCTCTCAAAATATATAAACTTTTAAAAAAAAAAAAAACCTTTGAGGAAGTGTCAGACTGTCTTCTAATTTTTATCCTCTTGAGCGGCTCCATTGTTTTTAACGGTTATATAAATAACCCACGTAGTTCCCTCTATTTTGCCTCCTCACCTGCAAACCGTAAGATATTTCTGTCTGGAACTCTGCAGAAAAAGGCTACAGATCTCTGTTCTAACCAAGAATGTCTTACTGTTCTTTTGGCTGCTCGCTGCTCTGCAATTACAAAGTGCTCCAGTAGATGGGATCTCCTTTGCTCTCACTGGCATTCCATCCCCGTGTCGCAGGGCCGCAGAGACCGGCGGCAAGGCCATCAGTTCACAGATGATCGGAGGCCTGAAAGCTGCGCAGAGCCGGCCTGGGCTCCCACAGCCACCAGGGCCTGGAGGCAGCACTAGCCCTGCCATGTTCCTTTGCAAACTGGGTTTTCCTGCCCCTTGTCTGTTTATCCAGTCCCTGTCCTTGACCCCAACGGCCAGACAGAGCATCACATTAAGAAGGACTTGAGGGGCGCCTGGGTGGCTCAGTCGGTTGAGCATCCAACTCTCAATTTTGGCTCAGGTCATGATCCCAGGGTTGTGAGATTGAGTCCTGCATCGGGCTCTTCACAGAGCGTGGAGCCTGCTTGGGATTCTCTCTCCCCTTCTCTCTCTCTGCCCCTCCCCTCTCTCTGCCCCTCCCCTCTCTCTGCCCCTCCCCTGCTCATGCACATGCGCTCACTCTCTCTCTCTCAAAATAAATAAATAGTAACAAAGAAAGACTCCAGAAGCAGCCTTGTAGCAACACTGAGAGGAGGGAAGTGAGGGGGGCAGGTCCTAGGAACAACAAAGTCACAAACATGCGGTTACCAGAGAATACGCGACCACAGGTGTGGGGAAGCTGCCCGGTTTCTGGGGAGCCGCCCACAGTCAGGGGTGAGGGAGCTGTAAGGCCACTGAACCCAATCACACACTGGATTCCTGAGCAACGGTGCCGCACGTCCTGGAAGGGGCCGCACACCCAGAGACGGGACTCTCCATCAACAGGAGATGCGCGGCGTTCAAGTTACCTTCGACCTATGGCTGACGTGCAATCCCTCCTCATTCGAAAGGTGTGCCAGGGACCACAGCAGGTGCAGGGAACAGAGGAAGGAACACAACTCAGCCCTTGTCCTCAAGGGCCCTCCATCCAGTAGGGGACATGGGTAAGGTGCACCCACTGCTCCTGTCACTGTATGTGACAGAATTACAGAGAGCAGCATGCGGGAGGGCCCTCATTCAGCCTGCAGGAGTCAAAAAAGGTTTACAAGTTGAGCTGAGCCTAGGAAAGCTTGGCAGATGGAAGTAAATAAAGGCTATTTGCAGGCAGCGATATGAACATATGCAAAGGCACTGTGGCACCTGCCAGAACGCACAGGGCTGGCTGTATCAGAGCTTGGGTAAAGAAATACCACCAGACATCAGTGAGCTCAGCCGGACTAAGTCCCATCCCTCCTGCAGGTGGGAGTCCCCAGCATGGGTCCCCATTCCCACCTCTCCCCGCTCTGGCCTCTCCAGGCCAATCCTCAAAGCAACACTCCCCAAGAACAATCTGAAGAAACGCGGCAGCCTGGCCACTGTGCCTGGAGGACCAGGACGCACTTGCGCCTTTGAAAAATGGGCAGTAGAACACACGTGACGTTAGAAGGACTTGAAAATAAATCTTGTGAAGTTAATAGAAGCACAGCAATTTGGAAGAAAAATAATCACATTTCCCTCCTGCTAAATCATGATTTGCCCCTGGAAAAGTCAATTATATTAAAGAAAATAAGTTATTATTTTCAGGGGGGAAAAAGGAGTCTTGATAAGTGCTTTCATTCCAGCAAATAGAACTCGGAGAACAAATGTCTGAGTTCCCATATTTCTGGACGTTTCAGGGCAGCCTGAATGGCATTTCTCAGAAAAAAGGTGGGGAGGGTCCATAACTGCCCTGTAATCTGCACGTCTGTTCCTGGACCTGACCCCAAAACTCCCGTTTGCCTCTCAGAAAGGAGAAGAGGGCGCCTGGGTGGCTCAGTCAGTTAACAGTCCGACTTTGGCTCAGGTCATGATCTCACAGTTCATAGGTTCAAGTCCCAAATCGGGCTCTGCACTGACGGTGTAGAGCCTGCTTGGGATTCTCTTTCTCCCTGTCTCTCTCTCTCTCTCAAAATAAATAAATAAACTTTTTAAAAAATAATGAAAAAAAAAAGGAGAAGAAACACAGCTGACCCCTGTCCGCCCCTCCCCTAAGTTTCCGCACCCCCACACCCCTCCCCAGTGCACACCCTTCAGGAGTCGGCCCTGCACGTTTCCAACCTGCCCTCCCAGGAACACGGGGGCACCTCTGCTACCGGCGGCCCTGTCGTGACACCTCAGCAGACAGCCTAGGTGCTCCTCAGAGTCAGGCGTCCCCCCTGCACTTCACCTAGAGGTTCCCGCAGGGAAGTCTGCAGCTCGCTGGGTTTTCAGAACCGAGGGATCTGTGGGTGGAGGCCCGGGACGCTGCTAAGCACCCCAACATTGCACAGGACAGCCCCCCATGACCACAAGTTCTCCAGCCCACACGGCAACAGCACCCAGGTCCAGAAACCCAGCTTTCCTGGGAATTAGCTCGTCTAACCTTCCAGTAACTCGGCGAGGCAGCAACGACCGTTCTCCAAGGTCGATGTGCGAGCAGACCAGGGCCCAGTGGGGCCACAGAGGCCCCCAGCCATGCGTCCCGACCTGGCACCAGTCCTGACTTTGATGGGGCGGCCGCCACAGGAAGTCACCTCCTGGCAGTGATGTCACTGAACAGTCATGGGAAGGAGGCGCTGGACCTCCAACGGGTCACTTCCTGGGCACCACTAGTGCCACAGGGCACAGCTGGGCAGAGCTCGTCCAGACTCGGGGCCGGCGGCTCGGGCTCCTTGCGGCACGCCGCTGCCTCGACCTCAGCCTCCTGGCCTCGCAGCTATACCGGCCCAGGACGTGCATCAGGACACCAGCTAATGCAACTAGGGGGGCAAAGCCACAATGCCACCAGCTCCCCTCAACCCCGACTCCCCGCCCCTGAGCTGCACCTGCCCCTGCCTGTGCTCTCTCCACCCCCCTCCCTGATGCCCCTTTCTGCCTCAAGACTCCCAGGCCCTGGGGACTCAGGGCCATTCCCACTGGACCCTCAGCCCTCAAACACACTTGTCCCCACAGCCTGGCTTGGGAACAGAGGGGCAGTCTCTTCCGGAAGGGTTCGGAAGCAGAGATGACGGAAAGGTCTGGCCCGTGATGCCAGGGCCAGGGCTATAAGTCCTAACAAGCGAAGGCAGGAGCGGGCAAATCGTAGACTGTGACCTGGGACCAGCCAGGCACCCACCTGGATAGGAATAGAGGAGGACACGAGGCCAGAGGCGACGAAGGACATTTCTTCAAGGGTTTCTGAGCAGGCAGCAGTCCCCACAGTCTGAAAACTCTGACCAGGGAGCCCAAGAGCCCGGGACTGATACCACGCTCTGGGAAGACAAACACCCTGTGTGTTGGTTTAGCCATGAAAAAATCAAACATCCGTGTCCCTGCATCTCCCAGAGCTCCCAACACCAGAGTTTTCTGTAATTCACGTGACGGCAAAAATGGAGCCGGAGCAGACGGAGGAGACTAACTGGTCGCCTCCCTCACACTGTGAATACCCGCACCCTCCCTGCACCTTCGTCAACGGGTCTGACTGCAGGGCGTCGCCAGATCTGTCAGGGTCTGCCAGGGGGCATTCCGCACACGCTGAGTCCTGTGCACGGTGCCATCTTCCTCTCCATACGGGGACAAACCTGGATTTCCAAACACTGCCAGCCCCAAGGACTTCACGTAAGGGATCGCTGACCTTACAACATATGCCCCAGGAGGACAGGTGTGCATCGCCAGGGACCAGGGGCAAAGCTGGCAAGCAAACTGGAAGGAAGGAAGGAAGGAAAGAAGAAAGAAGCAAAGAGAAGGAAGGAGATGAAGGAAGGAAGCAAGAAAGGAAGGAAGGAGAAGAAGGAAGGAAGGAGGGAAGGAAGGAAGGAGAAGGAAGGAGATGAAGGAAGGAAGCAAGAAAGGAAGGAAGGAGAAGAAGGAAGGAAGGAGGGAAGGAAGGAAGCAAGAAAGGAAGGAAGGAGAAGAAGGAAGGAAGGAGAAGAAGGAAGGAGAGGAAGGAAGGAAGAAAGGTGATGAAAGAAGGAAGCAGATGAAGGAAGGAGATGAAGGAAGGAAGGAAGGAAGGAAGGAAGGGAGATCGGTTTGTTATTTGAAGGAATAGTTTTCTTTCACCTCTAATTTCTCGGTGGCTTACAACACCGCACTGCTCACCGATGCTGGGACACCCTCACCTCCATCACTATCCATCTCCTACATCCGTTCAACCGCCCAGCCTAGCGCTCACACAGAACACTCATCGGCTCCCGGTGTTAATTACTAAGTATAGACAGCGTGTCTAACAGTAAAATAGAAACTACAAAACTTTAGGAAAAGTAAACCTCACGATGCCACACTGCCTTTTCCCAATGAGAACGTGATAAAGCCATCAGCAGAAATTGCGTATTTTCTCTGTAAGTTGATATCAGTAATGAATACGAAGTAGAACTTTCTCCTCCTGAAAGAGAAAATGACAGAAAGGAGTACTTTCTGGCCCACATCATCCAGCGGGCTCAGCTAAGAGGTGAACAGAGCGCTATTTCCCCATCTCCAAGGGCCTGAGGCTGGGGAGGGTAGATAAGGCACGAGAGGGGCGCCCAGGCCTGGATTCCAGGCATTCCGACTCCTGGTCCAGTGCTCTTTCTCCTTACACCATAACGGCCCCCACCTAACTTCAAGTCACTGCCGCCATGACTTTAGAGCCTTTTTTGGTACCTGCTTAGTCATAAGGACAAGTGTCATTTCGAGTTATGAAGATTCCATCGTAAAAAACAAAAAACGAACATTTGGAAACAAAGACACGGTTCTTATTATGAGCAGGTGTTAGTAACACCACCTTCTGAGGCCAAAAGAATTCAAAAGACACAGAACGGGGTCTGGGGGTGCTGCGTATGTTTGAGGATGGTGCGAATAGGAACTTGCCGGAAAGATGTGAAGAGAACCCATTTAGGAGGCAGCCGCACTGATGCTCCCGGGCCAACCTCCGGGTCAAGGTCGTACTCTCTGGGCTCGGTCTACAGTGAAGGACCTCCTGGAACGTACCGGATGGAAAGAGCAGAAAATAGGCCAAGGAAAAGGCCAGCATCCATCCTCTTCATGTCTCCTGGGATCTTTGTAGGGGTCTGGACGTCTGTTCTGCCACGTGACTCTTAGGGACAAAACGGTGTGACAACTTACAACCTCTGTGTTCGACGGCAATCATGCCAAAGGGTCCAAGGTAACTCCTGCCTGCTGGGAAGGCAGTGTCAACAGGAGCCTGCCAAGGAGATCCCCAGTACGCACAGCCTCCTATTCTTGCAGGGACACGGACCGAACCTCCACACCTGCTGTTAGGTCTGGCCCGGCCCCCAGCTCCCGGCACAAGAACGTAAGTGGCGCAACGGGGACCCCCTCCAGCCCAAGCCGGGAGGAAAAGCTCCTGCGAACTGTCCCCATCGCCTCCTTTCCCCACCCACGAGCTGAGAGGCGAGGAGCCCTGGAGCCCCGTGGAGGCCAGCACCCCAGGACAGAAGGAGCCCGAGTCCCTGGATGACTGGAGGCAGCAGAGCCCCTGAGCCCTCCCCATCGGCCACCCGGACGGAGACATAAACGAGCAACAAACTCTCGTTGTTCGCAGCCAAGGAAATGTTGGGGCTGTTTGTCACCGCAGCCAGCCAGCCCTAATCCGGAAGAGAAACCACTATGGTTACATTACACGCGACAGCGGGCCTGACACGTGCAAGGAAGTTAAACAAAACCACTCAAGACGGCACACAGACTGTGTCTCGCACTCCTGAGCAAAGGCGGCAGCAAACTCCGACCAGAAACAGCAACCCCACCAGGACGAAGGCTCCGAGGGACGTTTCTGGGGAGAGAGCGGTCCGCGTGAGCCTCAGTGGGCTCCCTTCATCTGGTCCCTCCGGGGATCAGTCAGAACTCTGACCCCTGATATGACCTCAGAGCGAACACTGAACTTCTAGGAAAGCCACTGGCCATCTCTCCCCGTCTTCGCCCTCCCTGACAAGTGGCGGGGGCTGCAGAAGCAAGAGCCCTTGTGGCTCTAGTGGCAGTCAGACTCCGGCGCTGAGGGGGAGCCTGTATAAGCCCGAGATTCAGTCTCAGGCAACACAATCAATAAAGGTGAAGGAAGCAGTCACCAAGCACAGAGCAGGGGCCAGGTCCGTGCCAGGTTCTCTCTCTTTATCCCCAGAACTGCCCAAGAAGGATGGTATTATCACCAATTCACAAGGGAGAAACCCACGCTTACGGTAAACAACTCACTCAAGGTCACTCGGCTAAGAGATACGGAGCTGGGACTCAAAGATGGACCTCTCTTCCCCAGTCTGCGACCTTCCGGGCACAGGCCGCACGCGACGAGAAAACGCCTTGTTCTCCTCGAGGTCTCCGAATGAAAAGTTAACAAGCTGACACACATCTGTCTGGGGTGAAACCATCTGGTTTTTAAACAAGCAGTGGGGCGCCTGGGGGGCTCAGTCACTTAAGCATCCGGCTTAGGCTCAGGTCATGATCTCACAGTCCGTGGGTTCGGGCCTCGCATCGGGCTCTGTGCTGACAGCTCAGAGTCGGGAGGCTGCTTCGGATTCTGTGTCTCCCTCTCTCTCTGCCCCTCCCGCTTACTCTGTCTCCCAAAAATAAACATTAAAAAATTAAAAAAAAAAAAAAAAGCAGAGAATGCCTGTGTGTAGATGTTTCAGCATCTCACCTGCACGCAGGTAAGCAGATGTCCCCCTCCCTCACCCCATCGGCCACAGGAGTCAAAGCACTCCCACAACTGCCCTGGGCCTCCGCACACTGCGCGTGGCATAACTGGGTCAGAAGAGCCACCTGCACAGCCTACAAAGGGAAGAGCACCCCCTTGAGTTGTTCCCTTGGGCCCACGGTGAATATGCAATGCCAGTGCCAAAGCACTCCTGGCCATCACCGGACAACTGGCATTCTAGAACTACAGGGAGCCTGGCCACCCTACCCACATTCCAAAACCACAATGAGGAACTAGCAATACATCCAACCAAGCCTCTGGCTCAGCCCCAAGGCTAAAGACAGGTGAGCACAAGCAGGTAGAGAGTGATGAGACAGCCCCCCCGCCCCGGGCAAGAGCTGTCCCCCAGTTCCCCAGGTGCACTCGCGTGAAAGATCACACGCAAAACCTGTTCGACTTCCTGTTCAGGTCTCAAATTACCTGATTGTATCACCCTGTCACTAATTTGATTACAAGAAATTTCCAGGGCTGAACACTGAAACTAATTCAATTCCTTAAATTAGATTCTGTGAGCCCAGGGAGGGGAGCTTGCGGGGTATATTGTGAGCTCCCACCTCCCACCTCCCTCCTTCCAGGCAACTCCCAAGGAACTGGGACCCACGATGTTACAGAAAAAAAATGATTCAGATGGTGGTGACCAAAAGCATCACGAAAATTCACAGGAAAAGTCTTACTTGTGATAATCATGTTACAGGTTACACCCCCAAAATGCAAACATTGAAGGTCTACCCCCCATAACTCAGAATGTACTTGGATGTATTTGGAGATAGGGTCTTTAAAGTTTATTTATTTATGTGGAGGCGGGGGAGGGGCAGAGAGAGACAGAGAGAGAATCCCAAGCAGGCTCCGTGCACTGCGGGGGTTCAATCCCACGAGATCCCACCAACCCTGAGATCATGACCCGAGTCAAAATCGACTGAGCCACCCAGGCGCCCCTGGAGATGGGGTCTTTAAAGAGATGATTAAGGGGCGCCTGGTGGCTCAGTCGGTTGAGCGTCCGACTTCGGCTCAGGTCATGATCTCACGGTTCGTGGGTTTGAGCCCTGCATCGGGCTCTGTGCTGACAGCTCAGAGCCTGGAGCCTTGCTTCGGATTCTGTGTCTCCCTCTCTCTCTGCCCCTCTCCAGCTCGCACTGCCTGTCTCTCTCTCTCTCTCTCTCTCTCAAAAATAAATAAACATTAAATAATAATAATATTCAAGAGATGATTAAGGCAATGAAGTCATTAGGGTGGGCCCTGATCCAATGAGAAGACACAAACATGGTGGAGGAAGACCACAGGAGGACACAGTGAGGGGACAGCCACCCACACACCAGCGAGAGGCCGCAGACGAAACCAGGCCTGCTGCCACCTTGATCGTGGACATCCAGCCTCCAGAACTGAGGAAAGAAATTCCTGCAGTTTAAGCCGCTCAGGGTGCTATGTTGTTAAGGCACCAAACTACTACACAGACTTTACATGTTGATTTGAGGAAAGGTCCCAGAGCACGCCCCGCCTCATTAATAAAAGCTAACTTAGACACAACAGCTACTGCTATTTGCATAAACCATGTTATTAGCAAAGTGCCTTCAGTCTTCAGTTCCTGTGAACCTCCCAATTGGCCTGACCTTGTAGACAAGGCCAACCATTATCATCCACTTTGAAAATGTGGAACCGACCAAGAGAGGCTCAAAGACTTGCCCCAGATCACATCAAAGATGAGTGGCCGCACCAGCGCTAAAGCTCAAAGTTCTGACCCTTCCCCGGGTCCCATCCTCAGGGCTGACCTCCCAGAAGACCTGAGGAAGAGTCTGAACATGGTGCCCAATGGGTCAGCCAGTGCAATGCAGAAAAAAAATCCATAAAGACTTCATAGTATATGATTCCATCTATGTAACATTCTTGAAATGACAAAACTAAAAATGGAGAACAGACTACAGATTGCCAGGGATTAAGCAGAAGGGAGGAGCGAGGGGGCGTGGCTATAAAAGGAACGCAGGAGAGCTCCTTGGGGTGATGGCAATGCTCTGGCCTCCATCCATGTCAACATCCTGGCCCTGGTAGGACACTGTAGTCAGCCAGATGTCACCTTGAGGGAAACTGGTAACGAGTATGTGGGGTCTCTCTATATTATTTTTTTCAATTTATTTATTTGGGTGGGGGGAGCATACACGCAAGCGGCGCAGGGGCAGAGACAGAGGGAGAGTCCCAAGGAGGCTCTGCACTGCCAGCACAGAGCCCAATGCAGGGTTCAATCCCACAGACCGTGAGATCATGACCTGAGCTGAAATCAGGAGTCGGATGCATAATCGACCGAGCCACCCAGGCGCCCCATCTCTGTATTATTTCTTACAACTGTATGTGCTTATAATTACGTGGAAATACAAAGTTTAATGCAGAAATAAAGAGGTGAAGGAAGGACTGAGGGATGGAAGGAAGGAAGGTAACTTGAGAAGGAACTATTCACAAACCCTAAGACAATCTGATAAGACGCGATACCATGGACAAACACTGGCACAATGGTAAATTTAAAATTTTTATGTTTCCAAAGTAAAATAAGATTTGTAGAAATATAATATGCCCTAATTTGGTTTTTCTGCAACTCCAGTGAATGAAAATGTCTGCATTTCTATTTACTTACAATCAAATCTAATTTTTCTTCCCCAAAGTAGCAGCTTGCATGGTCCTCTAAGATAACAAAAGAGATCTCTCTGCAGCCCCGACTCCCACATTTATTTAATATTACACTATTCCTAGCAATTATCATCACTCAGAACTAATCTAAATACGCATAACACCAAGCGAATGTGGCTTTCCCCCAGTAGAGGGACAAAACACACCGTGAAGAAATCAACTTTGGAAGAAAAGTATTCTTCTAGCCTCTGTGCCTGTCAAATCCAAACAGAAAATCACTACATTTCTGAACTGTGCTTTATTAAATGAAAAACAAAAGCGACACCCCGTTGAGTGCTTGGCTTGTCTCAAACATGGTGCCCCCACTCTGCCAACGTCATCTAAAAACGATCATCCCTGGTCGTGGTGGGACGCAGGCTCTGCTCCACCTTCCAGATGGGGAAACAGAGGCTAAGGAAGGTGAGTCATTTGCTCCAGGGCCTCTTGTTTACTAAGAGCCAGGAGTTAGAGGTGTCAGCATCAGTCCCTACATCCCCCGTTTGAGCTCTCCGTAGAAAAGGCCAGAACGAAGCACCCACACTTGGGTCCACTGGTGGTTAGTCTCCTTCAAACCACAGCTGAAGGCTAGAATGAGAACCTTCCTCTCCCAAACTGCTCTCCGCATCACATCCACCAGCGTTCCGTTGCTGCCTTGGCGAACGACCACACCCTGAGAAAGGCCCACAGGGCTAATCTCCCGGCTTTCCAGGATCAACCCAGTGACTCTTGGGCCCAAAGTCCAGCTGTTGGCCGGCTGGGCTCTCCTGGGAAGCTCAGGGAGGCATCTGTTTCCAGGCTCGCTTCGGGTGCTGGAAGAATGCAGTTGTCCCCGCAGGCCTCAGGTCCCCAGTTCCTTGCTGGCGGCCAGCTGGGGGGACGCCCTGAACTCCCCGGGCTTTCTCTGGTCCTTGCAAGTGCAGCCCTACAATCTCAGGGCCAGCAACGGTGCACGGAACCCTTCCCAGGCTGGGAACCTCTGACGCCACTCTTCTGGGACCAGCCAGGGAAAGTTCTCTGCTTTGGGGGCCCCCCGCTGCAAAGCCCTTTCTTCCATGTCACATATTTACAGGGTCAGGGGATGAGGGCATGGGCATTTGGGGGGGCCATTAGTCTGCCTCTCACACCATCTTTGAGAAAGGTGAGCGCACCATCCCCAGGTGAGACTCTAGAACACACCGCATCTTTTTACCTCATCTCGGGAACAGCATGCGAAGAACGGTTTTACTGGCATCAAGCCTGAGACGTTGCCTCTTTGGGGGACGATGGAAAAGTCCATGCGGCCCCACCCCGCAGTGTGACAACCACGCCTGTGTTAATAAACTCAATCTGTAAACACTGACCCACCAAATTCAAGCCCAGGAGGAGACACCAGCTAGTAGATTTCCTGGAGGCAACCCCAAACCCCACTGGAATAAAAGGGGGAGGCGGGGAGAGACCAGCAACTCCTGCCTCGCTGAGGACGCCACAGATCAGCTGTTTACTCTTTTCCCCATTTCATAAAATAAATAAATAACTGAAGTGCCTCATTTACAAACAATGCTCCTAACAGATTCCAAGTACTTGCAAACAATGAGCTGTGATTCATGTTTCCAAATGAGATGGAGTTTTATCATTTTCTTTCCCCTCGTGATTCATTCATCCCGCCAAGTCAGTGGCTGGAGTGGAAGCCAGGCCCACCCACGGCCCGCCAGAGCCCTCCGGGGAAACACAGCCCCGTTGTTAGGCGCCCCCAAAAAACACTGTGGTTGGTAAGGGGGACAGCCAGTAATTTTCCCTTGGGAGGAAACGGCCCATTAGCTAATGGGAATGAATCCCTGCCCCCCAGTGCATCTATGTTCCCTTCCCCTGGGAACCAACGGGACCCTCCAGTGCCAACTCCTAGAACCACGGACCCTTCCTGGGAACCAGTGGGACCCAGGGGAGCAGAGAGCCTGGGTTGTCCTGGATGTGCCCATCCTCCCCTTCCCTTCTGCCCAGGATCCGGAGTTTGCCTGGCGGGGCGCTAGTTACTTCAAGCTCCTTGTGATGCTGCACAAGCTTCACCCGCTGAAACGAAGCGGCGCTGCCACGTCCCCCTCCACCTAACGGCCGTTCCCACCGTTCCCAGAATTGCCTGGCAAAACCGTCCAGGGCGCTTTCCTTCTCTGGCAACTTTCCAACACAGACTTTTCTTAAAATCAAAGTATGAGCCAGAGGTGTGCTGACAGAAGTCCCCACAGTGAGGGCTGGCTACGCTTCTGGAAAGCGCCTGACTTGATGGGAAGGGCCACAGCAACATTCTTGCCACCGCCCCAGCGAGGAGTCCTTGCTCGCTCGGTCACTGAATGCCCCCTTTGATCCTCTCCAAACTAGATGGTCTAGCAACCCAGTAGGTGCCACATGTACGGTGTCCTTCCGGACACCATCAGGCCACCCTAGGGGCCAACAAAAGGTGTCCGGGGATCTTAAAAAGTAGTGTTCCAAAGAGAAGCTCCTCCCCGTCTCCTTGCGCTCAGTGAGACCACGGTGTGAACTCCAGGGCCAGGGTTCCAACCCCAGACACAGCACTTACTAGTGGTGTGAGCATGAAAGTTCTCTCTGCCTCTGTCAGGTGGGAGTGACAGCAGACCCCCTGCACAGGACTTGGGGGACGGGGGGGTGGGCAGAAGGGCACCAAGCCTTTGGACAGAGCTAGAGCTGTTCCTGCCTCCACAAGGCTGTCTGTGGCCCTGCTCCTCTGCTGGCCCGGCCTGTCCCCAGGGCTCCAGCCCCTCCTCGTTCTGTCCCTGCTGCGCTCCAGTCCTCGGTGCACTCCTCACTCACGCACCCCCCAGCCGGCTCTCCACAGCCAGGACCCCCACTGCCACCACCCCGGAAGCAGTCCCAGCCACAATGTGCGCCCCACACCTCCCTCATCAGCTGCCGGTGGATGGACGTCTCTATCAGGAGGAAACCACAGGGAGGCTGCCGGGGCGCAGTTTACTCGCTCAGGTCCCAGAGCCCTAAGGCCCACGTCTGTCCTTGACCTCTGTGCCCGTGGCTGAGCCTCAGCTCCTCCTCCGTAAAAATGGGGCGGAAATGGAGCTCAGCTGCGGTGGTCCTGAGGCAAGAAGGACCCCCAGCCCTGCATGTGGAACAAGCCCAGCGTGGGCCAGGCGGCCCCAGGGCTGTCTCAGCGCTGTTCCCACAGCGGCTGTCCACAAACAGCACCACTGTCACACCACTAGCATCTAGCAGAGATGCGCCCCTGGAGTCATGAAAAAGAAAGAAAGGTGAGGGCTAGGGCCCCCCCCCACCCCCACCCCCACCCCCACCCCCACCCCCACCCGAAGTCTTCCCAAAGTCGGAGGGCCAGGTCTGGGGCAGACCAGCGTGGGAGCAGGCACTGCAAAAGGCTCAGGGGCAGCAAGGAGGGGCTTGCGGGCTGCGGGAGCAGGAGCCCCAGGAGGGCACGACCTGACCCGTGGAGGGGAGGCCAAGGTCACAAAGGGCCTTACAAGTCAGGCAGAGTCTAGCCTGGGTGACGGAGGCGGTAAAGGCGCAGGAGGAAAGTCAGACCGAAAACTGGGAAGGTCCGGGGTGCAGGATCGCGCGCAGCAGCCTCGGCCCAGACTCCAGGCAGGGGTGGGCAAGATCGAGAAGGCTGCAGCCCAGACCCCGGCAGCCCGGCTGCAGATCCGCCCTGAGCAGGACAGCCGCGCACGGCGGGGAGCTGGGGTCCGTCGGTTCTGCCTTTAAGGAGAGCCTCGCTCTCTGGAATGTGTCCTCAACTCGATCCGAAATGTAAACTTGCAACCCAACTCCCCCACCCCCACCCCGCCCCGCAACTCCCTTTCAGGAAACGACAAAGAGCGACCGGGCCAAAACAGCCCCGCCCTCCGCCGCCCGCTCCCCGAGCCCGGGGACGCCGGAGCGCTCGGCCGGCCGCTCCGCGGGTCCCGCGCGCTCCCGGCCACAGGGCCACCAAGCGGCGGGCAGGGCGCCCGGCCCGCCCGGGTCGCGCGCGCCACTTCCCACCCGGGAGAGCCCGACTCGTCGCCCGGGTCGCCCGCTGCAACTTGCAACCGCCCGGCCGCCCGCAGCCGCACACCCGGCCCCGCACGCAACTTCGCGCGGGCGGCGGGGAGGCGCCGCAGAACAATGACCCCGGGGCGGCCCGGCCCGCGCACCCCAAGGCTTCGGCCGCGGGCAGGACGCGCGCTCCGAGCTCGGGCGGCCGGGGAGGCTCGGCAGGCTCCGCCGCGGGGTGCCCTCCCGGGACCTGGAGGGCCGGGGGTGGGGGTCGCCCCGGGAAGTGACACGGCGCGCCCCCCGCCGCCCGCGTGTCCCCGGCCCCGCTGGCCCCGCGCTCCGGAGGGGGGCGCCGGGCGCTCGGGCCGGGCCGGCGGCAACAGGCTCCGGCGCCCCCCGCCCGCCCCGCCGGCCCGGAGCGCGCGGCGCGGCGCGAAGTGGGGCGCGCGGAGCTCACCCACGCCGTATTTCTCCTCCCGCTTGGTGGGCACCCAGCGCGTCATGGCGCCGCCGCGAGAGCCGCCGCCGCTCGGCCAGGAAACTCCGCGCCTAGGCCGCCATCTTCCATTCCTTTCGAGCCGCGACAGGATGGGGAGGAAAAAGTTTGCGGCGGAGGCGGCGTCATGTGGGACGGGGCGGGCGGAGCGTCGCGCGCCGGATGGGAAAGGCCGGGAGCGCCGGCGAGAAGGCGGGCGGGCCCCCGGGCTCCCGAGAGCCCTGCCCCCCGCCCCCTCCGGGCAGGGCCCCGGCCCCGCCGCTGCCCCGCGCGCGGGCCCCCTCCCTCCGCGCCCACCCCCAGGGGCGGCGCCGCGCGCTCTCCGCGGGGACCCCGGGAGCCCTCGCGGGGGGGACCCGGCCGTCCCACGACGTGGGGGGCGGGGGGCGGAGGGACTCTGCACGGTCGACGAAGCGGGGGGGTTTGCACCGCGCGGGAGTGAGACCGCGGCCTCCGTTCCGCCCCGGCGGCGTGGGGCGAACGCGGAGGTTCCCTGGGAGGAGCCTTCCAGAACACGTGGTCGTTTCCATTCGGGCGCCAAACATTAACTGAGCACCTACGCGTGGCCGGACCCCACCGGCCAGACCGAGGGGCGCGGAGGAAAGTCACGGGGGGAGGCTGGCCTAGCTGGGGCTGGGCTGGGGCTGGGGCTCCCAAGGCGGCCCGCGCGGCGTGTGCGGGGCGGGTCAGGGGGTGCTCTCCAGGGAGGTGACCTCTTGCCTGGAGTGTTGGATGAGTGCGGTTACCCAGTGAGGCCCGGAGACCTCATTCTCCCTGGGCTCCCAGAAACTTCTAGTTCAGTAGGACTCTGTGAAGCAGGGGGAAGCGAGGAAGTGGGGAGTGGTGCGTGCGGGAAAGGAAGGCTCAGTCCAGGCCGAGAGCAGGCGCGCGGGGTCCCAGGCCTGTGGTCCGCACCCTGTAGGTGGGTTCTCCCACTCGGGTTTTCCACACCAGTAGAAGCCGGGGCTCCAGATTTCTCCAAGGCAAAGCTTAAAACGACACACACGCTGCAGGGCGCCTGGGTGGCTCCGTGGAGTAAGCCCCGGACTCCTGATTGCAGCTCAGGTCAAGATCCCAGGGTTGTGGGATGGAGCCCCCCGTCCCTGTGCAGATCCGTGCTGCGTATGGAGCCTACCTAAGATTCTCTCTCTCCCTCTGCCCCTCCCCTGCTCGCAGTCTCTCTTTAAATTAATTAAATAAATAATAAAATAACACACATCCATTTATATTTACCATCATCTCAGAAAAGATGAAAACCAAGAGGAGGAGGAAGGAGAAATCCTTAGAATGCAGGCAGCTCAGTAAGTGGAGTTCGTTTGGAATATTAACCGACCAGCCTCCTGTCTCATGCCCCCAAGAACCAGTGACAATGGCAGTGGGCCTGGGAGCCTTCAAGGATTGGAGGAAGGGAGGTAAGAAGGATGGAAAGCTTTGTTCTAGGGTAAGAAGGGCCCTGGGTGGCAGAGCTGGGCAGGGGCTAGTAGGGCCTGGGGAAAGCCAGGTGGCCCACCATGGTGCTTTAGAGAATGCCCTTGCCTGCCCTTGGGGCCACTCTGAGCCCAGGGGGGAATCTCACACACACACACACACACACACACACACACCCCAGAATGCAGATTAAATACACTTTGGAATGTCCTAGGAGCTTCTTAGTTTGAGTGAAATGAGAGGATAACATGTGACCTGAGAGCTCTTGGCATGAACCACCGATTCATAGACAGTTAGAATCCTAATTCTACTGATAAGTTAAATCCTACAGAGGAAAAGGGCCTGGGCTCCAGTCACATGTGGCCTCCTGCACTCACTCACAGCCTTCTATGGAAATTAGAAACCTCAGGAGCCCAGGCCCTGAACCCACGGCCTGGTGACTCTGACCACTTGAAAGAGAAGCAAGTGTGAAGGGGGTGTCCAACAGCAGTAGGGTGCTCCAAGAGAGATGACACGGTGGCCTGACCTCCTCCAGGTCGGGAAGGGCTTCCCTGAGAAAGCAACGAAAGCCCCAGTCTTTAAGGACACACAGACACTAGCTAGGTGAATGGCCGAGGGAACAGCATATACAAAGGCCCTGGGGTGGAAAGGAACACACATCCATTAAGGAACCGAAATACTGAAGCACAGGGAAAACGAGAAAGGGACACAACGTGAGTCTGCAGACAAAGGGTCTTCTTAGGAATTCACATTCTCCAAAGAGAGCCTGGCCAACAAATGTCAGTGATACTTACCTTCTGTTTTTAGGCCCAATTTCAGTTCTGCTTGTGCGGCTACTCATTGGGGAAGATGGGTTTTGTAGTGAAAGGCCAGGGACCTCGGTCACGCAGACTCGGGGGCCTGGCCTAGCCACTGCCAGCTGTGTGGCCATTCTCCTATTTCTAGTTATTGTTCTAGAAGTTCTGAACTTTAGGGTTCTGATCTTCATGCATGTAAATTAGGGGCAATAACACCAACCTCTCGGGCCTCTTCTGAGGATCACAGGAGAATGTGTGGCCACACACGTAAGACGCGGTAACCGTGCTTGGCTTCCTCCTCTGATGCTGCTTCCAGGTTCTTTGATAACCTCACGTTTCACATTTTCTAGAACAATTACCACTTTCACTCTGATAAAGGTGATCCATGGAATATGTAAATAAATTGATGTTTATATGCTTTTGTAAGACTATCCTATAAATGAATTTCTAATTCAGACCTTTTTTAGTTTTTTCTATATTTTTATTTTATTTTTGAGAAAGAGAGAGACAGACAGAGTGCGAGTGGGGGAGGGGCAGAGAGAGAGGGAGACACAGGATCCGAAGCAGCTCCAGGCTCTGAGCTGTCAGCACAGAGCCCGGCACGGGGCTCGAACTCATGAACGGTGAGATCATGACCTGAGCTGAAGTCCGACGCTTAATCGGCTGAGCCCCCCAGGTGCCCCTGAATCAGACCTTTTAAACTCCAGATGGACCGTGGAACTGTGTGTTTGAGACCCAGAGGCTTTGGTCCCATTGCCACAAAGTGTGCCTGAGCTTGGCCGCGGGTGAGCTCTCGGGTTTGTCAGCATCGCCTGGCTGACTCCAGCCGTGGTCTCGTCCTGTGGTTCTGTATCCAGTCCATGACCCTGGCTCCCTGCCGCATGGTTCCGTGAGCTCGGGACTGTCTATGTCTCCAGTTCCAGGAGCCCCGCGTGCGGTGGCCAGTCGGCATCTTCAACTCCCGAGTCTGCATGCCTGGGCCACAGAGCTCAGCCGTGCCTGCCAGGCCTCACGCAGGACTTAGGTCTGTGCTGTGCTTGTAGGTGCCATCAGCCCGAGAGCACTGGAATTCCTAGCGCCCCGGTCCTCAGCATCAGCGGGAGTTCAGACTAGTGACTTCCTCCGAAGGCACAGCAGAGTCTTGAGATGGAGCCGTGAAAAGCAGATCCTATGGTGCAGTTTTAAATTTTGAAAATTAAATTAAAACTTTAATTTGAAAACCTTTTCCATATTTACAGTACAAACCAGGAAGGCTACTCGGCAAACTGATGCCTGGTAGAGAGGTCAGAAGGCGCAGGGATCAGGGGAGATGATTATTTGCGGTAGGCAGGACGGATGGGAACAGGACCTGGATGTGGGGGTTTTACACACTTCCACAAGGGGCTGGACCACAGACTGCTTGTCACTTGAAAGGGGAGGAATGTGGTCCTGCCGTGAGGCATCTAGTTGCTGCCCCTTTGACCCAGTGGCCGATCTCCGCATCGTAGATGACCAGGCAAGTGGTCACGGTGCACAAGGTCACATAGCACAAAAAAGGTATTTTGAAGACTTTACATTGAACGTTCAGTTCACAGAGAAGATCAAGGAAGAAGTTAAATGACGCTACGAGAAATACAGTCAGGCGAAGATAGAGGATGAGACCTTCAGGGCACCTGGGTAGCTCAGGTCATGATCTCACAGTTCGAGCCCCCGTTGGGCTCCCTGCTGTCAGTGTAGAGCCCGCTTTGGATCCTCTGTCCACCTCTCTTCTGCCCTTCCTCTGCTTGTGCTCTCCCAAACAAAATAAATAAATAAGAGAAGGTGGAACCTTTTATAGGACACTAGTCTGGTGTCATCAGCAAGAAAATATACGGGAAAAGAATGGGTAGATGGGAAAGAACCATTCTAGATTTTGGAAGACTTAAGAAATGTAACATTCAAGGGAACTCCCTTTTCCCCCATAGGTGGGCTGCTGCCTGATTCATGAACTGTTGAATAAAGTCAATTAGGTCTTTAAAACAAAACAAAACAGAAATGTGACATTCAAATGCAACCTACAGTCCTCAAGGGCACACTACTTTCAAAAAGCCAACTCTGAAAGATGTTAAGGAAAAGAGAAGATTCTAACTATTAATCAGTCTTAGATAATATTTTTTAATTATTGTTTATTTTGTTACATGCAATCATAGTATTATTGTGGTTGTGTTGAAAAATGGCCTTGTATTTTTGAGATGTATGCTAAAGTGTTTAAAAGTGAACTGTTATTGGGGCCCCTGATTGGTTCAGTTGGTTGGGTGTTCGACTCTTGATTTCAGCTCAGGTCATGATCCCAGGGTCATGCGATCAAGTCCCGCCTTGTGCTCTGTCCTGAATGTGGAGCCTGCTTAAGATTGTCTCTCTCTTTCTCTCTCTCTCTCTCTCTCTCTCTCTCTCTCTGCCCCTCCCCTGCTTGCTCCCTCTCTCTAAAATTAAAAAAATAAAATAAAAGGGAACTGTCATGGTGTTCATCATTTACTTTAAAATACTGCAAAAAAAAATGATGAAATTGTTCAATCTCAGTGATAGGTCTCTGAGTGTTTCATCTCTATTTTTTTTATATATGTTTGAAATCTTTGGGGCGCCTGGGTGGCTCAGTCAGTTAAGCATCCGACGTCAGCTCAGGTCATGATCTCATGGTTCGTGAGTTCGAGCCCCACGTTGGGCGCTGTGCTGGCAGCTCAGAGCCTGGAGCCTGCTTCGGATTCTGTGTCTCCCTTTGTCTCTGCCACCTCCCCTGCTCACACTCTCTCTCTCTTTCTCTCTCTCTCAAAAATAAATAATAAAACATTAAACATTTTTATATATATTTGAAATCTTTTCTAAAATAAAGTCCAAACAGGGGAAAGGACAGGCTTGAGATTTAAAACCCAGCTTTAGAAACAGTAGCCTGGACTGGCCTCACTGACAGCCCAGACTGTGCTTGGTCTCAGAATGCACTGCTCAGCATTCTCCACGAAGATTATGAAGACAGACCCCGGGTGTCAAACTTCAACCAGCTCCGTACAGCAAACATGCTGCTCGGGAGAGGATGCCGCCTGCCGCACCAGTGGGCCTCGTGGGCAAATGTGACTATGAATATAAGTGTGTAGCAAGCAGTCCTTCCTGCCCTGAGAACACAAGGAAATGAGCTCTGGAGCTGGGGGCCAGGACACCTGCAGGAGGCGGAGTGTCCTGAAATCACAGGAGCCCTGGGTCTGGATGGCAAGGCAGTCCAGGCCTTGCCCTTGGAGGCTGGATGCCCCCCCCCAGTCCCCCAACCCTGTGAACCTTAAGTCTCTCCATCAGGACAGGGTAGTCAGTCACACAGTCACCCAGACATGGCGGCCATGACCTTGGTGCTGTCTGACCCTGGGGAAGTTACCTGGCCGCTCTAAGTTTCCTCATCTTTTAAATAGTCTAATTTCGGGACACCTGGGTGGCTCAGTCAGTTAAACATCTGACTTTGGCTCAGGTCATGATCTCATGGTTTGTGAGTTTGAGCCCCGTGTCAGGCTCTGTGCTGACAGCTCAGAGCCTGGAGCCTGCTTCGGAGTCTGTGTCTCCCTCTCTCTCTGCCCCTCCCCCACCCACACTTTGTCTCTCTCTCTCTCTCTCTCTCTCTCTCTCTCTCTCTCTCTCTCTCTCAAAAATAAACAAATATTAAAGAAAAGCATTATAAAATAGTCTAATTTCTAGGGTGTTGTGAAGATTTAATGAGATCATTAGAACAGAGCTTAAAGCCAGTAGGGGCTCCAGATGAAACGGTGGGTTTCAGACACCAGATATCAGGCAGTGCCGGGCTGTGATCCCTAAAAGAAGGGAAATGAATGAAGTGTGTCATCCAGTCGCTAGGCTGGCTTCATGGAGGCTGTTCAGCGGCTGCAGCACAGGAAGGGGTGCTCAACCAAGCCTGGGGGCTCACTCTGTGGAAAGACACCGGAGGTCAGAGAAGCCAAGGCAGCTGGGACTTGCAGGTCAGACTGCCCAGGAGGACGGAGCTGCCCACACAGAGAGGATCCCAGAGATCTGCAGAAGGGCTCCCCTGAGTCTCGGAATACTGTGCGTGTGTGGATTAAAGTTTCACGAAGCTGGCTGTGAAAAGAATACCAGAAAGTAGCGGGCCCCAAGTAATTCCCAGAGCTCACACAGGACTTAGTGCTCCTTAGTGCTCCCTCTTTGCAGTGTGCAAAGAGCTCATAATATCGAGTGGGACAATCAGAGCCCTCCAAAGGATCACACCTTTGTAGCGCCGCTACATTAGCCCTCAACAAAAAGCTGCTCTCGTCAATAACAAAGCTTCAAAACTAGCTCAAAAGAATGAAACTGAGCCCAAGCAACTTGACAGTGCCAAGATAAAGTCCAGTGCCATCTAAGAGAATACAGTAGAATCCAGCACCCAACAATGTAAAGGTCATGATGTCTGGAATCCTACCAAAAGTGACCAGGCATGCAAAGATGCAGGAAGATATGACCTACAACCAGGGGGAGAATCCATCAGTAGAAACAGATGCAGAAATGACCTGTGTGGTGAAATTAGCATGCAAAGACCTTGATATCCTCTACGTAGCCCAAAATGTAGAGGAAAACACAAAAACACTGGGGGGGAGGGGGCGGATTGAGACCATAAAGTCAGAGTAGGTGCTCAGAAATGGGAGCTGTTAGTGTCATGGTGGTAGATATCTCTAAGGTGCCTTATTCGAGCTGGGAAATTCTGTGATTCTCACAGCCTCTTCCTCTTAAGCTTATTCAGATGAGACCCTTCTTGTCTCTGGTTCCACACTAGTGCTCATGGCTGTGGGCACAGGCCATGGGGCATCTTGGCCATGTGAAGAGGTGGTCAGGAGTCACAGTGGGCATCGGTTGGGTGTGTCTGCTCCCCTTCCTTCTCTGGACAGCATCATCCTGGGTATCGTTTGGAGACTCACTGTTTGCACTGAATTGTGTCTCCAAAATTCATATGTTGAAGCCCTAACCCCCAGTACCTAAGAATGTGACTGTAGTTGGATATAGAGTCTTTACAGAGGTGATTGAATCTTCAACAAATGGTGTTGAGAAAAACCAAACAACTGCATGGTAAAGAATGAAACTGGGGGCGCCTGGGTGGCTCAGTTGGTTGAGCGTCCAACTTCAGCTCAGGTCATGATCTCACAGTTTGTGAGTTTGAGCCCTGCATCGGGCTCTGTGCTAACAGCTCAGAGCCTGGATCCTGCTTCAGATTCTGTGTCTCCCTCTCTCTCTGCCCCTCCCCCTCTCATTCTCTCTCTCTCTCTCTCTCTCTCTCTCTCTCAAAAATAAATAAACATTAAAAAAAATTTTTTAAGAATGAAACTGGACTACTTTCTTATACCATACACAAAAATAAACTTGAAATGGATTAAAGACCTAAATGTGAGACCTGAAACCATAAAAATCCTAGTAGAGAACACAGGCAGTAATTTCTCTGACATCAGCCTTAGCAACATTTTTCTAGATATATCTCCTGAGGCAAGGGAAACAAAAGCAAAATTAAACTATTGGGACTACACCAAAATAAAAAGCTTTTGCTCAGCAAAGGAAGCCATCAACAAAACAAAACGGCAACCTATTGAGTGGTAGAAGATATTTGCAAATGGCACATTCAATAAGGAGTTAATATCCAAAATATATAAAGAAATTCTACAACTCAACAGCAAAAAAACTGAAGCAAAAACACCCCAAAACAAAATACTTTCATGACAAATGGTCAGAGGAAGGACCTGAATAGACTTTTTTCTAAAGACACACAGATGGACAACAGACACAGGAAAAGATGCTCAACGTCACTCATCATTGGGAACATGCAAGTCAAAACCACAATGAGATACCACCTCACACCTGTCAGAATGGCTGAAATCAAAAAGCCAAAAAATAACAAGTGTTGGTGAGGAAGTGGAGGAAAACATGCACGTTGGTGGGAATGCAAAGTGGTTCAGCCACTGTGGAAAATAGTGTGGAGGTTCCTCAAAAAATTAAAAAGAATTACCCTATGATCCAACTAGTCTACTACTGGGTATTTACCCAAAGAAAGTGAAAACACTAATTCGAAAAGATCTATGCACCCCTATGTGTATTGCAGCATTATTTACAATAGCCAAAATATGGAAGCAACCCAAGTGTCCACTGACTGGTGAAGGGATAAAGATGTGGCAGATACATCGAATGGAATGTTATTCAACCATAACCATTTTCAGCATGAATGGATCTAGAAGGTGTAATGCTGAGCAAAATAAATCAGAGAAAGACCAATACCATATGATTTCACCCAAATGTGGAATTTAAGAAACAACAGGGGGACACCAGTCTGGAGCGGTTGGTAGAGCATGCGATTCTTTTTTTTTTTTTTTAAGTTAATTCATTTATTTGAGAGGGACAGAGACAGCCCAAGCAGGGAAGGAGCAGAGACAGAGGGAGAGAAAATCCCAAGCAGGCTCTGTACTGCCAGCGCAGAGCCGGACATGGGGCTTGAACTCACAAAACTGTGAGATCATACCTGGGCAGAAACCAAGAGTCAGACGCTCAATGGACTGAGCCACCCAAGCGCCCCAGAGCATGTGACTCTTGATCTTGGGGTTGTAAGTTCGAGCCCCACATTGGGTGTAGATTACTTAAAAGTAAATATCTTAAAACACACACGTGCATGCACACACACAAATTAAAATAGAGACAAACAAAAAACAGACTCTTAAATCAGAGAACAAACTGATGATTGCCAGAGGGCAGATGGGTAGAGGGATGGGTGAAATACATAAAAGGACTCAAGAGTATACTTCTCATGATTAGCGCTGAGAAATGTATAGAATTGAATTATTCTACTGTTTACCTGAAACTAATATAACACTGCATGTTAATTATACTCCAATCAATCAATCAATCAATCTATGATTAAGTTAAATGAGGCCCCAATCCAGCCTGACTGGTGTCCTCTCAGGAGGAGGAGATCTGGACACACAGACAGACATCAGGGACACTTGCGCATGGAGGGAAGGCCAGGAAAGTGCCCGCGGAGGGAAACCACCTGCCGACAGCCTGATCTCAGATTTGCAGGCAGCAGAAGCATGAGGATAAATATCCTGTCCTTGGCTTATAGCAGCTCCCTGCTCAGCAGCTGCCCAAGCTTCCTACTGACTTACATTCTCACCCAGAGTCACCCGGAAAGCCAGTGACAGGATGTGGGCTGCAGCCCTGAAGGCCGGCCCTGCTCCAAGAGCTGCTGTTGCCGTCTGACCTTCAAACTGCAGAGGCTGCATGGCTCTCTGTCTTCTGAGCCTCACAGCAGGATCCCTCGGCCCAGAGGCCCCTTCCCAGCTGCCACGGAGGAATCTAGGTGAGCGCCAACTGCAGAAGGCCCTCTGTGGGCAGGCTCCAGGGACGTTATTCCAGGGCTCAGACACACACACACACACACACACACACACACACTCCTCCAGAGGCTTCAGGGGTACCTGGAAGGAAGAGAAATTTGTATTACCTGGAAGAATCAGACAAAGCGGACAAAGAGGTGACAATTCAGGGAGAGAGTGAGATAGGACGGTGACACGTCCTTCCAGGCAAAAGAAACAGTGTGAGAAGGAACCCATGCAGGGCAGGTGATCAGCACCTAGGACCGGAGGATGAGGGTTGTGGGGAAAGTGGTGGCAGGATGTGGGGTCACAGCTGGGAAGGGCTGTGACGGCCAAGCCAAGGGGCCAGCACGATCCACATCTGTGCCGTAGGGAGCTCACTCTGGTGGCAGAGGGGAACACAGACTGGGAAAGGGAGAAACTGGATCTAGGAAGCAAGTTCAGAGGAAAGTTGTGGAGGCAGGGAGGTGATGAATTTGGGAAATCTTTCAGACTTCTGATAGTCACAAATTAAACACACGCACAGTCACAGCCAATTCACTGAGAATGTTCCCACTGATGCCCTAAGAGCATTTAACTCTCCACTGTAACCTGTGCGTTACGTGCTCTGGTTATCTCCATTTAACAGATGAAGAAACCGATGCTCCTAAAGGGTCTTGGTAACTTGTTCGGAGTTTACAGCTAAAAAGCAGTAGAGTCAAGACTAAACCCAATCATTTGAACGTCAGACAAAACTCCATGACCAACTATGGCGGCAAAGCTGTGTGGCTACGGCAGGCCTCATTCTTACACCTGCCTTGCAGACCAGGAGGTTGACTGGGTGCTAGGGCTGCATCCAGGCCCCCAGACTTCTAGTCCTCAGGGACCAGTGCCCCTTGGATCTCCCTGCTTCCAGGTCCTAGAAGCCCAAAGGCACACAGTGAAGCCAGTGGAGCCTCATCCCCAAGACCACATAAGGGCCACCTGGACCACTGGACCAAGGGGACACCCTGGTCTTTTTGGAAGGGCTTAGACCCAGTTGCATGTGTCTCTCGAGTGAAATTCAAACTGCCTGAAGATGCGATCATCAGCGTTCCGATGTCATGACTGGATGGAGAGCCAAGCCCTGCGGGAGCAGCTCGCTGGCTCTTCTCAGCCCGGTGTGGCCTGGGCCCAGGACAGCCCTGCTGGGGCTGCCTCCACACCTCCCAGTTCACCACCCGCCCCCCGGGCACATCCCCAGCCCGCCTGCCCCCGCATAAGCACGGTGCTAGCCAGGTGCTCTCAGGGTCCTCCCTAATCTCACCTGGCTCCAACCACACCTGCTCTCTCCGGGTCCCTGGACGCACACAGCTTGTTCTGCCCTCAAGCAGCGATAGATAGACTTCCCCTAAACCGAAGGCTTCCTAGGGCAGCACTGCACCTCCCCGCATTTCTCTGTCTGCCTGCGGCTAATGCCATCCCGACCCAGGTCAGAGGTCAGCCAGGCGAGGTGTTCCACCCTCGCTCAGAGACGGCATTTTCGGGACTGACCTGATCCTGCAATTATCCGTGACTGCCCCATGGGCTGGGAGGGAGCCTTATGCATCCTCTCTGCAAAGCCCGGCACTTGGGGCTAATAATAGTGAGAGGAGAGTAATAATAACACAAACAGACAGCCCTTATTGAGCTCATGCATTATCTCACTTAATTACAGCCTCTCGGTTGCAGGTAAGTGTGTGGGAAGCATCTTGTGCATTGGCTGGAGATGGGAGTGTGCAGAATGTGTTAGCTACTATTGTTAATAGGTGGTTGTTGAATGAATGAATGAATGAATGAACAAGTGAATATGTGGGCGACTCAGCCTCCCTTCTGGGTACTGCAAGGGTCACATACAGCACGGACTGTCAGAGCAATATAAGCTCGTGTCCCTGGCCTGCGCACCAACTGATCTGGCTTTTGCAAGGGGGCAGCTGAGTGACAGTGGGGACAGGACCAATTCCAATTAACCTTTTCTTGAACCTACACAAGACACCTGAGGCTGAGGGTCACGGAAGGCCCCGTCCCAGACTGCCTCCCCAGAAGAAGACAAGCCTAAGGCTGCAAACACCTTCAGCAACAAGTACTCTTCACTCCTGGGCTGGGGAACACGCTCTGCGGAGCCCCCAGGGAGACAGAATTCGGCAGTAGGGGGCCGGGGGTGAGGGGGGGAGCACCGCTGAGATGGGGCCACAGCCAGATGCCGGCAGGCACACCCAGGGACCTTTGGCCATCACCCAAGGACCAGGACCACAATGAGGAAGTGGCTTGTAGGCCGAGCCAGCTGTATCCTAGGCCCAGTGGAGGGTCTGGGAGCACGCAGGGCTCAGCTCAGGGCAGGAAGTGTGCATGGTGTACCCACTGTCTACCAGATTCAGGGCGGGTCCTGGGGACACAGCCATGGACCAGAGAGATGTCCCCGTCCCCGGGACCACACAGTCTGGGGGATGACGGACTAGGAAACTGGGTCAGGAGAGAACAGAAACTGGGGCCATGAGTTCTAAAATCACATCCTCTCCTGCCGCCCTGAGGGCTCTGTCCACACCCACCACCACTTGTGCTATTATTTTCTTAATTTTTTTTATTTTTTTAATGTTTATTAATTTTTTTTAGATACAAAGAGACAAGAGTGCAAACGGGAGGGGCAGAGAGAGAGGGAGACCCAGAATCTGAAGCAGGCTCCGGGTTCCAAGCTGTCAGCACAGAGCCTGACACGGGGCTCGAACTCACAAACTGTGGGATCATGACCTGAGTCGAAGTGGGACACTTAGCCAACTGAGCCACCCAGGCGTCCCCTTAATATTATTTTAATCAAAACATGTAAGAAAAAAAATGTAAGATGTTTTGGAAGAGGAGATCCAGTATTATTTGCCATAAGTAGAAAGTAACTAAAAATTAAAGCCCAACCACCTTAAGAAAGAAGTGTTCATTCACTCTGAAGTGTCCACTTCAGACCCCTTCCTGTCCCACACTCTGGGACACCAGGTCTTCCCTGTGGCTACTGCTCCCCCCCACCAGAGGAGGCAGGGCTGACAGGGGGAAGGGTTCCCAGGAGCAGGCGGGGGACACCCCTGCAGCAGGAATGGTGCAGCGGAGGTAGCAGATGAGTGAGAAAGAGAGGAATGAGGGAGGAAGAGAGGAATCTGCCAGCAGGGGAAGCAGAGGGCACTGGGGCAGTGGGAAGCCGCTGGGGCTGAGTACATGCATGTGTGTTGGCTACAAAACAATCTAGGATCCCCCAAACGGAACTGTCTTAGTCTATGCGGCCTGCTATAACAGAATACCAGGGACAAGTGGCTTATAAACAGCAGACACTATTTCTCAAAGTTCTGGAGGCCGGCAGTCCAAGATCAAGGTGTTGGCCGACCTATATGGCTGCTTCCTGGTCCACAGCACCATCTGGCTATGTCCTCAGAGGCCCGAAGAGGTGCGGGAGCTCTCTGGGGTCTCTTCATAGGGACGCTAATCCCACTAATCACCTCCTAAAAGCCCCGTCTCCTAATACCGTCAGGTTGGGCCCTAGGATTTAACACTTAAATTTTTGGGGGGGACACAGACAGTCAGGCCCCAGCAGGAATGTTCATGGGGGGGGCACATGTGGGGTTGTGCTTACCTCAAGGATGTTGGGGGCCCACCTGAGACTTGGGGACCCTGTCTTATGAGCAGGTGGAGCCAGGGAGAAATTCAACTGGGAGTGGTGTGCGTTGATAAGGCGGGAGTTGGAAAGCCACTCTGCTGGACATGGCCACGGGCTCTGCGTGGCCCCGTGGGAGGGCAGGGTGGCAGCTGGCACACCTACCCCGGGAGCTACCATGTATGGAGCTCTGACTTCCACCGCCATGGGGTGTGGGCTCTTCCCTGCGTGTTCTCGCTTTCTCCATTAGGGGGCAGCGCTCAGGCACTCTCCACGGGGTGCTCTCCCAGGGGCTCCGGGGCATCAAGAGCCAGGTGACCCAACTGCAGTGGCCCTGAGTGTTGGCTGCCCCTTGGGAGCATTGCTGCCCTCCCCCCACCCTCGTGGGAGCTCAGGAGCCCCACCCACACCCAGCACAGAGGCCCCAAACGCCGACTCCGCCCCTCTGAATGGCACAGCTCTGGCATAATTCCTGCCCAAGGCCCCTCGGGATGAGGCTGGAGTTGGTGTCCCTGCTGTGTCCCTCGCTCCTCTGCTTCATGCTCTCCCCACGTTCTGAGAGCACCCCCTTGCACAGCACCCCTGACCTTTCATCTCAGGCTTAGGTCCAGGGAAACTGACCTAAGACATCTGTTAAAGAAAGAGGTCAAAGGGGGTGGAGGTGGCTCAGTCAGCAGAGCATCTAGCTTCAGCTCAGATCATGATCTTGTGTTCATGGGTTCAAGCCCCACGTCGGGCTCTGTGCTGACAAAGCCTGAAACCCGCTGTGGATTCTGTGTCTCCCTCTCTCTCTGCCCCTCCCCTGCGCACTTTCTGTCTCTCAAAAAAAAAAAAAAAGTTAACAAAAAAATTTTTTTAAAAAAGAGAAAGAGGCCAGGAGCTGTGTGGTTTAGTCAGCTAAGCTTGGCTAAGGTCATTTTCTTGACTCAAGTCATGATGTCAAAGTTCATGAGTTTGAGTCCCATGCCAAGCTCTGTGACAGCTCAGAGCCTGGAGCCTGCTTTGGATTCTCTTTCTCTCTCTCTCTCTTTGTCTCTTTCTCTCTCTCAAAAATAAACATAAAAGAAAAAAAAGGAGGCCAGTGTCCTGGGTAGGAGGGATCAGGGACAGAGGGGAGGTCCTCCAGACTGAGAAGGCAACATGAGGCCCCGGCTGTGGTACACATTGCAGGCCCTGCCGGGGGAGGGGCGCTGACCTCAACAGCTTGGTGGCCCCTGACATGGTAACGGGGACACTGAGGGCCAGGCACCACCCTCAACCCCTGGAGTCAGGGGGTGTTCTGCATGGTCAGGATATTTGAACGACAAGGATTCCTGCTCTGAATTAGTGAGGGCAGCACAGGTACCAGCAAGCAAACAAATCAGGGAGGTGATGGGCTTTCAGCCAAGACCTGAATTCTTTTTTTTTCTTTTTTTGCAGAAATCTGGGGGCAGAGTAGATAGAATTGGGGGAACGGCTAGTACAAAGGTCTTGAGGTGGGAATGCACCTGCTGGTGCTACGATCCGAAAGACCATGGAGATGGTGGGGGAGGGGCAGTGGGTGTGGTTCAGCTTTACCCTTGTCAACCCAACATACACCCCTGCTCAGTGCAGAAGCCCTAACATTACTAAGTGTTCGGGACGATCCTTTACGTAGTGACTGTATTAGTGTACATTATATACCTAATACAGTATACATATTTATCTTTGTATTATCGTTTGTAAGGACCTCTGCCATGCGGGGCTTGTGCTGCAGGCTGGGGTGGGGGCTGGGAGTACAGGAAACCTGGGTTTTTCCCACTGTCTCCTAGTACCCTGCTCCCCAGGCTTTTTGAAGGGCATCTTAAAGGTATAGTTCCACTTTCTAGAAATCGTTACAGATGTCGTATTTAAAGTTCACGTCCACGCTCACGGTAGCTGGGAAACGACTGCCCTGGCAGGGAAGGGTACTGACTAGGCACTGCCGGTGTCTGCCCGGATGAGTTGGGGTCAGCACAGATGCAGAAAGGGCTATGGATGAGGCAAACCTTTACCACGCCCTTCTGTTGGTTCCCTTTCCTTGAGAAATGCATGTGGAAGTTTTTGACTTCTGCAGTGGGGTTATGGAGTCCAAGTTCAAGGCCAATATCCCACGTGTCCTGGTGGCTGGCTGGCTGTGTTTGCTAAGTGACGGATTCTTAAATAGAAATGAGGTGCAAATGGAAGTGTCCAGTCTAAGGGCGTGAGAGGGAGTCTCAGGCAGAGCCGAGACATCCCCGGAACGCAGTCTATGCTGGTGGCTGCCTAGGGCTATTCATTAGTTTGAGTCAGGGAGTCCTTGGCTAGCTCAAGTTCAGAGGGGCATGGGCGGCTGTAAGTGCCCAAGCCAGGCTATATTTTTCCGAGGGAATTATAGAATCTCAGACTGTCTCTTGGTTACTCTCAAGCAGATAATAGAGAAGTACGTGTTTGTTCTAGTGAAGAAACATGACTTAATCCTGTACTGAAAGCAGGAGTTGTGTGGGTCAATTTCTCTATTCTGCAGACTAGAAAAGCCACTCTGAGCCCTCGTGAAACTAAGCAAGAGGAAAAATCAGTGTTCATTCAGGTATTCGGTGTAAGTTCCTGGAGAGGGTTTAAACACGTCTTTGTTTTATCAAAATAATTATCTCTTAACATATAGAGAAGAGACAAATCAGGTTTTAGCTCTCAAAAAGGGAAGTGTCTTCATGGGATAAACTTTTGTTTTTGCTTTTAAAAATCCATTTATTGTAAAATAAATCACAAATACAGAAAACTTCACAAATCAAATCTTTGGCTTAGCAAATTATTTCAAGGCAAACGCCACCAGGTTAAGACACAGAACTTTGGGGGCGCCTGGGTGGCTCAGTTGGTTAAGCATTTGACTCTTGATTTTGGCTCCGGTCATGATCTCATGGTTTGTGAGATTGCGACCTGAGTGGGGCTGAGCTTGGAGCCTGCTTGGCATTCTGGCTCCCCCTCAATCTGCCCTTTCCTGCCCTAACTCTCAAAATAAGTAAATAAACTTAGGGAAAAAAAAAGAAACAGAAATTTGCCAACCACCCCAGAAGCCCCATCCAATCACAAGCCCCTGCCCTAACCACAATCCCTCCACGGCCCCTAAAGCGACCATTATGTGGACTGTTACGGTAGTAACTCTCTTGTACTTTTTCTAAAGAACTTTTTTGCGTGTGCTTATTTATCTTTGAGGGAGACAGAGACAGAGCAAGAGTGGGGCAGGGGCAGAGAGAGGGAGGTACAGAACCGAAGCAGGCTCCAGGCTCTGAGCCGTCAGCACAGAGCCCGACATGGGGCTCGAACTCACAAACCAGGTGAGATCATGACCTGAGCGGAAGTCAGAGGCTCAACTGACTGAGCCCCCCAGGCGCCCCTCTTATACTTTTTTAAATGGATTTTTATGACCCAAACATGCATCCCTATCCACTATTAAAGGTAAACCGGTTCGCATAACATTTCACACCAAATGCACAGATTTTCCACATCAAGCAATTCTCCAATTCTCCGACTCTACCTGGGTGGCGTACAATTTAATTCCGTTCTGACCCTAATTACCCAGTGTTAGTGCCAACCCCACAGGTTAAGGGCTCCGTCCCGCTAAAGTTACTCTTAACTTCAGATGCCAAGTGCAAGCAGCAGGTCCCCAGGTTACCCGCCCTTCTGTCTGATTGGCTACAATTGGAGTAATTTCCTTCACCCTCTCACAGAGCTGGAAGACACACTTTATATACTGTTACCTGCTATCATAAAGGGTTTTATTGAAAGATACAAATGAACAGCCAGAGGCACAGAGAGCCATGTCTGGGAGGGTCCCCAACACAGGAGATTCTGGCCCCTTGGATTTTGGGATGTACCATCCTCCTGGAATGTGGATGTGTCACCAGGCCACAAGCTCTCCAAACCCCATCATTCAGGGGGTTCGTGGAGGTTCTGCTATGTAGGCACGATTGATTAAATCATTGGCAGCAGTGATCGATTCAATCTCTAGCCTTCCTTCTCTCCCTGGAGATGTGGTAGGAGTGTGTGGGGAGGGGGTGAAAGGGGGCGGAAGTGTGAGGGGATGGAAGGGCGGGTTGAAATTCCTACCCTCTAATCTGGCAACCACACCCCATACACTCCTAGCGCTCAGGAGAGTCCAAGCCTCTTAGAAGCTCTATACCAGGAATGGGCCCAGTGCAGATACATATTTCATGTTATGCCACAACTGTAGTCTTACATTAAAAAAATGCTAGGGGGCGCCTGGGTGGCTTAGTTAGTTAAGCATCCGACTTCAGCTCAGGTCATGATCTCATGGTTCATGGGTGCGAGCCCCGTATCGAGCTCTGTGCCTATAGCTTGGAGCCTGGAGTCTGCTTTTAAATTTGTGTCTCCCTCTCTCTCTTTCCCTCCTCCACTTACTCTCTCTCTCTCTCTCCAAACTAAATTCTTAAAAAAAATTTTTTTTTAAGTTCATCTTTGGGGCACTTGGCTAGCTCAGCAGGTAGGGCAAGCAACTCTTGATTTTGGGGTTGTGAGTTTGAGCCCCGTGTTGGGTGTAGAACTTACTTAAAAAAATGTTTATCTTTCACATCTCTGGGTTCCTCTTCCATCCTTTTGTTTTCTTAGTTTCATCCACTGAGGGATTTTGACCTGTAAAATTTCCCACAGTCCTTTGCTGATTGCACACTTATGTACAGTTTAACATCTTCCTTTGTCCTTGTGTTTCCTGAAAATTTGCAGCTGGATCAGATTCAGGTTAGGTCCCTTTGGCCAGACTATAGGAGACACTTAACTAGCTGTCTCTCTTTGTAATGTTAGCAGGCTTTGATGCTTCATGCCTTTGTCCGTTCAATTATTGAAGATTGCTAAGTAGTGATATTCTAATGCCACCGTTTCATTTTTCATTTTGAGCTGGTATACAATTTTAAAGAGATGCTTCCGTTCATCTACTGTTTGGCCCCCCAGTGGGATGATTCATGTAGCTGAGGTAGGATAATGCGGGACTCTTCTGTAGTCACCTGTTTTCAAGATAACAAATCCTTTCTTTGTCATCTTGCAAATGCAATCCTTTTTTGATAATAACTTCTGAAGTTGTAGGTTTAGACAGCTTGGGGGTGGGGGCTTTTCACTCAATGGCAGTCGTTAGCATTATTGAAGCTCACTGTCCTATCTTCGGTTTGAGGGAGGCATTTCATGCTGGCTCCTGGGTGCTTTCAACATGACATGACCCTAGTCATCTTTGATAGCTTCCATCTGGTGTTAAAAAATACCTCAGGACCTCTATATGTTTCCTGCTCCAGGCCTGGAATTGGTTACTTCTCTAAGCAGCACTAGTTTCTTTCAGTGAGAAACTATTTTAGATGGCAATTTGAGCTCTAGAGGGGCTCACGCTATTGGAGGAGTTATTATTTCCCAGCCTTTTCTGCAGTGTGTATTTAACATGTGAAGCAACAATTTTAATTTTTTCTTTTTTTAATTTTTTAATGTTTATTGATTTTTGAGAAAGAGAGACAGAGCATGTGAGTGGGGGAGGGACAGAGAGAGAGGAAGACCCAGAAACTGAAGCAGGCTCCAAGCTCTGAGCTGTCAGCATAGAGCCTGATGTGGGGTTCGAACCCACGGACCTCAGGATCATGACCAAAGTTAGATGCTCAACTGACTGAGCCACACAGGCGCCCCTTTCATGTTTTCCTTTTTATGCAAAATATTTTTCCAGTTTTATTGAGGTATAATTGACATATAGCTCTGTATGCGTTGCAGGTGTACAGAATAAAGGTGTGATTAGCACATTATGATCGATTACCACAAGAAGCTTAGCTCATCTCATACAGACACAATAAAAAAAAGTGAAGGAACACCTGGGTGGCTCAGTTGGTTAAGTGTCTGACTCTTGATTTCAGCTCAGGTCCTGATCTCACAGTTCATGGGCTCAAGCCCCACATCAGGCTCTGTGCTGACAGTGCAGAGCCTGCTTGGGAGTCTCTCTCCCTCCCTCCCTTGCTGCCCCTCCCCACTCTCTAAAATAAATAAACATTTAAAAAAAAAGAAATGGAAAAAAATTTTTTCTGCTTGTGATCAGAACTCTTAGGATTTACTCCCTTAACATCATTCCTACATATCATGTAGCAGTGGTAACTATAGTCATCATATGATTCACCCCTGGTACTTATTTATCTTGTAACTGGAAGTTTATAGCTTTTGATTATATATGTGTACATATATATATGCATATGTGTATATATATGTACATGTGAAAAGAATTTTCCCAAGTTCATATTGGTTTCCAGTTCAAATGTACAACTCGAGAGCTTTGATAAAAAGTCTCCTATAGTTCTTTGCTATTATATGTACACCTTCTTTGATACCAAGATTCCTGGTTCTCAAGGACACAAGGAATAATAGAATTAATAAAGTCCATAATCACACATTTGTTTTGTCCCATATTGAGCACACAACAGCCTCAGAATAAAAGTACTAATACTACCACGAACATATTTAAAATATTTTTGGAGCACATGGTCACCACATTCTCTTCTCTTCCATTTAGAAAAACAGTTGTCTTGGGGCACCCGGGTGGCTCAGTCAGTTAAGCATCTGACTCTTGATTTCAGCTCAGGTTATGATCTCACAGTTTGTGCAATCAAGCCCCAAGTTGGGCTCTCTGCTAACAGCGCGGAGCCTTCTTGGGATTCACTCTCTCTCCCTCTATTTCTCTCTCTCTCTCTCTGCCCCCACCCTCCAAAATAAGAAACATAATAATAAAGGAAAAAGAAAACAGTTATCTTTATCTGTGTTGTTACAGCCCATCCTCATTACTTTGTCTGACCACCTGCTCTTCCTCCTCACTTAGTTCTGCAGGTAATGGTATATTCCATGCTCACCACCTGTCCTTATGCTGATGACTCAATATTTGGGGGTCTGAAGCTCATTCTCTATTAAATTCCTCAGGAAGAGCTCGTGAGAACATTATTTTTTGATTGCTTATGTGTCCATAATGATTTGTGTTTATATTTGAGAGCCAGTTTAGCTGGCTATAAAACCCTCAGCTTGTCATCCCTTTCCTTGAGTTTCTTAAGTATGTGCTCCATTTTCTTCTGGTACGTAGCATTCCAGTTAAAAAGTCTGAAAGTGATCTAATTTTCTTCTCCTTTCAGGTCCCATGTCCTTTTTTCTACATGCCCAAATTCCAGTTTTTTTGTTTTTATTTTTTAAACTCAGTAATTTTACTAAACAGTATCTTGGTGTTGGTTATTATAGGTCAGCAGTCTCAGGTGTGCAGTATGCTCTTTTAGTATGGAGTCTTATATCCTTTTTTTAATTTCCAGAATTTTTTGTTGAATTATGTTTTTAATATTTTTCTTCCCTTGCTTCTTTTATCTTCTTAATGGACTCTTCTTATCTGCATGTTTAATCTTCTTTGCCTATTTTCAATGTTTGTTATTTTTTCTCAAACCTTTTTAAAAAATTTTTTAAATTTAAAATTCTTTTTTTTTAATCAGCTATTTGTTTTCAGGCATTATTTTTGTCTAATCACTACTGTGTTCCTTCTAATTTAGACTTAATTTTGAAATAAACTTTTCTTTGACTTCTAATTGTTTTGTGAATTCTGTTCCCCGGTTTCTGAGTTTTTCTAAATGTTCTTAACCCATATATTATATTGTTTTAGCTTATTTTGAGATAATCAGTTAATTCTGATCTGTTCTGTTATCACATCTTTCTGGCATGCTTTGATGATCTGTAGGAATGTTTATTCTGCTTCTTACTCTTTTTCTTACAGTCATTTTGTATGGGATTTGACCTTGACATTTGTCTGTTAACTCTTTTTTTTCATGGCACGCATCACAGATTTGCGTGTCTTTCTTGCACAGAGGCAATGTGAATCTTTGTATCATTCCACTTTTAGTATATGCGCTGTTAAAATGAGCATGTCTGTCACTTGTTTTTAAGTGAAATTAGTTTTCCTAAACTTTCTAACTAAAGCAGTGTTCAGAAAAGCTTTTCTTACTCCATAAAGCTCCCCACTCTGTTGTTTTTGTATATTGTTAAAGCATACAGCACCTTGCTGTGGGAAGTGAGATGATTCATTTTCAGAAATTCCAAATAAAAGCTGTGCTGTCTAGTTAAGAGTGGGTTTACAACCTATTGGAAATATGTATGAACCCCCTCCCACCACTGGAGTCCCAAACCCTCAGACACTTCACTTCCTGGTTCCTCTTCCCCTCTCATTCTGCAGACTTATTCTTGTGGGCTTTGCAATGAGCATGCACCAAAGACCTGAAGTGTCTGTGTCACCTCAAGGCATGTTCATTTGTTCCAATCAGACTACTTTTTGCCTTACATGGGCATAGGAGACTTCTGGGTAAGGCTGTAACCTCTATAGTACTCAGCCAATGAGGGGCCAGGGGAGGGACTTGCACTCTAGGAGATAAATTGTCTGCTGTAACTGCCAGGAGTATGCTTGCCCATCAGACACCCACTTTTGCAAGAACATTGATTAAAGCCTTGCTTCACTGAGCTCTGAGTCTCTGCATCCCTCCTTTGATTGGGTCAGTGGGCTTGTTTCTCACATTGCTTTCTGAGCAAACTTTCTTGGACTTGGTCCCCTTCCCTACTGTGGTCTGGATCTTCTCTTACCTTTGTCTCTATTGCTCGTGTCCTGGTCAATGTTGATTCATTTCCTGAGGTTTCTCTTCTGTGTGTGCCCTGTTCTAGAAGCTAGCTGTGTTCTAGAAGCCAGCTGTGGCAGAGTTCACAGAGCCTGAGCCCTGTTCACAGCTCCTTCTGACCTTCCTTGGGGCCCCTTGCAATCACTAGCTGTTGGAAGGGGCAAAACCACTCTGGTTTCAAATCCTGTTCTCAGGATACCCCTATCCCTTTGCTTTTTGATGGCTTTCAATTATGGTCCACTTCTTTCATTGCAACACTTCAGCTAGAAGAGGCAGATCTCAGAAATTTTGTCACTGCCATTTGTTATCACAGTCGGAAGAAAAACAAAGATCATACTCTAGGTACTTAATCATAAGCCAAGAGTGTTTGGCAACTGAACTTTCCCTAAAAATTAATGGTTTATAATGTGGTTGAATAAATACTCTGGATAAATAGTAGGCTGACTGTCTTTGTAATTATTTCATGAGCTGAAGGGAATGATAAGTGTTTTAGTATTACATCTTAATTTGGAAATTTTTGACCTGATTATGATTTAGGTGCAATTAATATTTTTTTTATTTTTTCTCAGTATCAATAATAAATATTTAATTCTAAGATATTAATTGAGTAAAAAGACAAAATATTAAATCTTGAGTTGGTCTGTTAATCTCTGTATTACAACAGAAATTAACTGAAAGATTTTAAATATCATTATTTTTTCAGGGGCTGGTTTAACTTTAACAATTAATCTTTTTTTTTTTTTGAGAGAGAGAGAGACTGTGTACATGCACATGCGAATGGGAGAGGGGCAGAGGGAGATAGAAAATCTTGAGTAGTCACCATGCTCAGCACAGAGCCTGATGGCGGGGCTCATCTCAGGACTGGGGGACGATGACCTGAGCCAAAATCAAGTCGGACGCCTAACCAACTGAGCTACCCGGGTGCCCCTAAAAATTAATCTTTAAAATGAACTGAAGATTCATATTTTGTGACAAGTGGGGAAAATCAAGTTATGAATCATTTACAGTTCATGGTAAATGAAAACACTGGGGGGAAAAAAGAACAGTCTTTCACGGAGTGTCATTTTTATTCTCCAGCTTCAGTTCCTGGGCTGAACGCTGTGGGACTGGGAGCCCAGGGCAGTGATTGAACAAATGTCATTGGGAGATTGTTTCTTAAGGGGAATAAAAAAGAATCAACTCTCGGACAATTAGCCATTTGTGGAGAAATCTAACTGATTGTGAATGTGTGGCCCGAGGGATCTGAGACCTCTTTCACGGGCACGTGTGAATTCACATGCACCTGCAGACAATTCCCAGCACCTGACAACTCCCTACCTTGGATTCTGGTTTCTCTCTCCTCCCCTCTGTTTGAAGGATTTCTTTGGCACTTGAAACATGCATGGGCGCTCACAGGTGCAGCTTGGAAGTGCAGTAAATAGTAAATGCTTCCGGGGATAAACTTCACCCCATGGAGAAAGGAATTGGTGGGTACACGCTCTAGTGGACATGCTCCACCCACCATCTCAGATAGACTCTACTGGGGACCAAGGAGCACCCTCATCATTGAGGAACCTTCATTAACTTTTCTCACTTCCTTGGCTCACTTTCCTCATGTCCTCCCTTGTGCTTCCGGGGATCACCTCCCAAAAAACTATCCTTACCCAAGTCTTTGTCATGGTGTCTGCTTTGGGAGCTCCAAACTATGACATCAAATAATCTGGGAATTCTTTCCAAAAAGTCTTAAACCTAATCCCCTATGTCTATTCCGAGGAAGGGAGAGAGGCCAGAAGAGGTGCAGACAGAAAGCAAAAAAAAAAAAAAAAAAAGTCCATTCAAATACACATTTCTGAT
>CM053561.1:76933946-77091254 GCA_028646485.1 Cryptoprocta ferox | reverse complement strand
CAAATCATGGAAAGAGACTAAATGTCCATCAACTGATGAATGGATCAAGAAGATGTGATTTATCTGTACAATGGAATACTACATGGCCATGAGAAAGAATGAAATCTGGCCATTCGTGGCATAGTGGATGGACCTCAAGGGTGTCATGCTAAGTGAAATAAGTCAGGCCGAGAAGGACAGATACCATATGTTTTCATTCATAGGTCTAACAGGAGAAACCTAACAGAGGACCATGGGAAGGGGAAGGAGGAAAAAGAGTAAGGGAGCGGGAGGGAGACAAAGCACGAGAGACTCTTGAATACTGAAAACAAACTGAGGGCGGAAGGGGGAGGGGGAAAGGGGAAGGGGGTGATGGTCATGGAGGAGGGCACTTGTGGGGAAGAGCCCTGGGTATTATATGGAAACCAACTTGACAATAAACTATAAATTAAAAAAAAAGAAGAAGTGCCCTTGCTTATCTGGACTTCTAGGCATGAATTTCATTTATTGTTGGTCTTTGAGGATTTGAAGAACAGTAATCTCACTGTTCTTGTAGGACTCTCAGTTCTCAGGAGACTTCTTGGGGATGCCCAGTTTTGAAAGAGATTTCACAGCCTGGTTTCCCTTTGTTTGGATCAATTCAAACATTCATTCCGTCTTAACCACTCAAGAACTTCTCAGGACCACCGTGTTGAGTGAGGGGGGAGATAGACCATGAACAAACACGCGGAAACAAGAAAACAAGCAGATGGGTTCAGGGCCCTGTGGAAAATGACAACAGGGAGAGATAAGAGAGACTGGAAGACCTTTAAGACGAGACCCTCTGATGCTTACATGGGGGAGCACCTTCTGAGGAGAGGGACTGGGGAGGGCCAGGAGCCAGTGGGAAGGGTGGGCTTGGGTGTTCAAGGGACAGACATTGCCCTGTGGCTGGTGAAGCGTGGTCGGTGGAGGACAGAACAGATGGGGGATAGGTTTTCTTGCAAACATGGCAGCAAGTCTTGTGTGTTTAGGCCGAGACTAGCAACAGATCTAGTGGGTTTTTTTTTTAATCTGTCAAGATTTAAGGCAGTCCAAGAGCCCAGGATTCAAGGCAGGAAGACCCACTAGGAGTTGCTGAAGATCTCTGGGGATCAGGTGTCCTTGTCTACAGCAGGACCCGGTAATAGACTGCAAGTAGGGAGTGAGTGAGGACCAGAGGGGACTCCCATGAGGACTTCTAGATTTTTTGGCTTGAAAAAAATCTTGGGTGGACAGGGTCCTAGAGATGGAGGGGATGCAGGAAGGGAAGCCTATAAGGGAAGGAAATAAAAAATGCTATTTGCCCGGTTAAGTCTGAGATAATTCCTAGGCATCCAAGGAGCCATGTCATTAGGCAGTCGGCTCTAGGGCTCTAGAGTTCCTGGAGGAGATGAGAGCAGGAGATACGGACTGGGGGTGTCAAGCACACAGTACTTAGAGCCTAGTGACAAGATGCTGTTACCTGGGAGAAAGTACAGAGAGAAAGGGAAGGTGGCCCAGAGCAGCCCTGGGTATGCTGTCAGTTAGGGGAAAAGGGAGGAGGAGGCAGCAGAGGGAGCTGGGAAGGAGCACCTGAAAGATCAGGAGGGCACCCCAGAAAGAATGGGGTCCTAGAAGGCAGAGGTAGGTGGTGTTTCAGCAGGAAGGAGCAGCCGGCCATGAAGGTCACTGAGAAGCTGGTGATGGAATAAAGGAGAACGAACCCATTTGCATGGCAATGTGGAGCTCTACGTGATCTTGAAACAAATAACTCTACTGGGGTCTCCGTGCCTGTTTGGAGTGACGGCCTGAACAGAAGAGAGAGCATAGACCTTTATTTCAAGTGCAGGTCTGCAGGCTGATGGGGGAGAAAGTGATGGAGCAGAAGGGGTACAGAGCCCAGCCTGTACTGTAGCCAGGGGGTGGGAGTCCAGAGCAGGGGGGCTCTCACTGAGTTGGGAGGGACCCCCCCCCCCAGAAGGTGGCATCCTAGAAGCCAGGAGCAGTGTGAGCAGGAGGGGGTGGTGGCCATGGGCTCAGGTGCAGGGTTGGATGGCTTAAGGGTGGAGACTTCAGGAATCCAGTACAACGTCTACAGGCTGGGAGTACGTCGCTCTCCTAGCCTGCTGTCCCCCTCCTAGCTGGGCACACACTCTCTGGCAGGGTTCTGCTCCGGAGCCTCCGTGACTTGTCCCCGTGGTAGGTCGGGTGACCCGGCTGCTTACAGAGCAACAAGCTGATGAGGGTTAGGAAGCGGATCGCTCGGGAAGTTTACTGCGGGTTATGAGGGGGAGGAGAGTGTGCGGTCGGAATGTGTCGCAGGGGCCCCTGCCGTTCCTCTGGAAGGTGGTCCTCACGCGCAGCACGGGGGTGAAGCATCCGACCACAGCACCCGTCCTGGCACTGACCCCTCAAGAGGAATAAGCCCTGGGCGCTCCATCAGAGACACCCCTGGGATTAGCGGGGCTCCGAGTCCTTAGTCTGAAGCCCCTTCATCTCTTCCTGTGTCCGTTTGCCTCTTTAAGCCTCTTCATTGTCTTCTAAAGAGCCCTGCTGCTGCTGCCTTGCCCCGTCTCTATTTTCTTGCTTCTCTTTCTTTCCTTTTGGCCGATCACGATCCATGCCACCCCTTGGCTGGGTCCGGTGTCTTGTTGACACGCTCAAATTCTCCAGGCCCTGAAGCTGGCTGACTGAACCGCATCCCGAGGGAATGAAAGAGTTAAGATGTTCTTTAGGAGCCCACGCTATTGTGAGGCATTTAGGAAATGCCTCCCCCAGGCTGTGGCGGGAAAGAGGCAGGGACTAGGAGCTGGGGCTTTGGAACTGACACGTGGGGGGGTCCACGCTGCCTAGGTCTAGTAGTGAGATGCTTGGCAAGTAGCTTAACCTTTCTCAGATAGGGCTTCTGAATATGTTGCACAGGCCGCACACTGCACAACTCTAGAAGGCTCCATTCGTATAGAAGTCTGCATGAATAGCACCCCCTGGACGTGCTGTGCACAACACCCACAGCCCACAGGCAGCGGCCCTGAGTCTCTGTTTCCTTCTCTGTAAAACAGCTGATGATCTCATAGCACAGTCATCTGGGGTAATTACGAATTATATCCTCCTGGTCCGATGCAGGGCACAGGTGTGGCAATATTGTGTGATCGGATACCCAGAGGTGGAGGAGTGGCCTTTGTCTTTGGGTGGTTTTATGTTGCATTTATTTGTTTGTTTGTTTATTTTTAATGTTTATTTATTTGAGAGAGAGAGAGAGAGACAGAGCGCAACCAGGAGAGGGGCAGAGAGACAGGGAGACACAGAACCTGAAGCAGGCTCCAGGCTCTGAGCTGTCAGCACAGAACTCAAGAACCACAAGATCATGATCTGAGCGGAAGTTGACACTTAACTGAGTCACCCAGGCACCCCTATTTTTTTTTAGTTTATTTATTTTGGGGGCAGAAGGGGCAGAGACAGAAGGAGACAGAATCCCAAGCAGGCTCCGCGCTGACTCAGGGCTCGAACCCACACACTGTGAGATCATGACTGAGCCAAAATCAAGAGTCAGATACTCAGCCGACGGGGTCCCCCTGGATGGGTTTATGCTTTACAGTGAGAGGCAAGACAAACCCCTTATAAACAGCCACTGGGAGGCACGCGACTTTGGATGGGCACTATGAGTGTCCCGGCCATGTCCCCTCACCTTTATGGCTCCAGTGCCGCCTGGCTAGAGTCCCAGGGCCAACGCGCTCTTCCCTGGCAGCCCTCGAGGGGTTCTGCCTGCCAGTGCGACTGTCCATCACCTGTGTGGCAGGTCAGAAATGCCAGCCAGTGAAAGCCCTTGGGAGAGGATGCCTAAATGCCCCAGCTGCCTCGTCCTCCTGGGGTTGCTGGGAGGCAGACATTCTGCACTGACTCCCACTTCCCCAGCCCCACGAAGCACCTTCATCCCACAGGGCTGGGTGGGGGGAGCTGGCTGGAGAACGCACACTCACTGGTGCTTTCCCTCCCCTGACCTGTCCGCACTCTCCTACTGGCCTACTTTGCGCCTCCTAAGGAGCTCCTGCTCCCCCATCCGATCCCAGCCTCAAGGTCAGCTTCCAGGGGCATCCAGACTAAGTGGCACCTCCCCGCTGCTTTCCAACAGAGCCCCACGTGCATTCCTATCACTTCCCATCGGGGGCTTCCCGCGACCTTGCAGCCCCACTGACCTGTTACTGCCCCTGAAACGGTGCACACCTTGCAGGCGGAGCTCACACCTTATTGGACGATGTAACCCCAGAGCCCAGCACCATGCCTGGCGCAAGTGGATCAACTAAATGTGTGCTGAGTGGGAAACACAGGGTGGGCTTCACTCACGTGGCACGTGCCCACTGCTAGAATAATCAGAGGGAGCGTATTTCCCCCAGGATCTGCTGGGGATGTGCTTGGTCTTTTTCACTGAAGGTTCTACTGAGCGATCATGAAAAATTAAGTCTGTAATTTCAGGCAGATTTCATTACAGATCTTTTTAAAAATTTTTTTTATAATGTTTTTATTTATTTTTGAGAGAGAGAAAGAGAGAGAGAAACAGCGTGAGCAGGGGAGGGTCAGAGAGAGAGAGAGAGAGAGAGAGAGAGAGACAGAATCCAAAGCAGGTTCCAGGCTCTGAGCTGTCAGCACAGAGCCCGACGCAGGACTCGAACCCACGAACCACGAGATCATGACCTGAGCCAAAGCCAGACGCTCAACCGACCGAGCCCCCCAGGCGCCCCTCATTACAGATCTTGAAGAAGGGGCAGGTCGAGGATCCTTGCCAAGGGACTGCCTTCTCCTTTTCTCTGAGGATGTGGACGTCAAGGAATCTCCAGATCGGGACCCCCCTGTGTGTCGCCAAGGTCTTGCTGGAGTGTGTGCGAGTGAACCCCCCAGGGGCAGGAGCCTGCCTTCCCCACTGGCCCAGCCACTCTGTGTCACTCAGGCATCCTACGTGCCACCAGGCGGTCTCACTGCCCGGAACTCACTGTCTCGAGGTAGCGGCAGCCAGTCCATCTCGCTCCCGCTTTCTCTACAGCCCCTTTATCGAAATATCAATCTACCCTCTCATTAACACGAATGCTTGGCACCTGGGTGGTATTCAGTCCCAGCTCCTGACCATCTGCCTACAGTTGCTGGCACTTTCCCAGCATGTGTTTTCACGGTGACCCAGCCTCCGGGTTGCAGCTCTTTATCTTGATTTATGATGCTTCCCGTCCAGCCTCCCCATGTTTGTCTCTATCCAGACATCACACAGGTCCTCGAGCAGGTCGCTTGACCTCTCAGGGCCTCAATTTCCTTAACAGGAAAGTGGGGATAGTGGAATATTCTATCTGGAGTTAGCAGAGGATTAAATGAGATAGTCCATTTAAAAATGCGTAACACAGGGCTTGACACTGAGCACATGTTTAGCCAATGTAAGTTATGACTGTTATCGCTATCGGCGAGGCATTTAGTTGTGTGCGGGCACCCCTGTTTGCGTTCAGACCCCCCTTCCGAGCCTTATTCCCAGAGGTCTTGTATGAATCGTGCTGGACCCTCTGGGTGACCTTGCCTCTGAGATACTCATTTCCAATCAGCTCCAGCCCCTTTACCCACTTCCCACCCTTCTCTCAAATCTCTGGGTTTACTCCTCACTCCTCGGAGGCACACCTGACCCATCCAGCTGGCTCCTCCTCACATCCCTAGCCTTGGGACTGGGTGGAGGCAGCATAAGGACTGGGGAACTATGAAAACATCCTGGGGCCCGTGTCGACCCCCAATAACACCCCAATATTGGGCTCTGAGAGCAGCAAACTGCTCAGGAGGAGGAGGAATGACCCAGGGACAGCCCCTGGCCTAGCAGACCCTCCGCTCCCTCCTTCCTCCTGCCCTCCAAGGCTGCCTTTGTGCCCGGATCCCAAACCCAGCCCTGTAATTAACATTCGCTACGGCCTGTCTCCAGTCCATCCTTCACCGGGATGCACCCTCAAGCTTCTTCAATAGACACTTTTATCACCGCGGCTGACATCTCTGACACCCATGGTCATATGCTCCTGCAATATTTATGGGCTTGTAGATTGCAGATCCTGATAAGGGGAGGAAGGCCATGGAGGCGCATTAGATGACAACAATGCAAAGTTGAGCTGGGCAGGGCTCAGTTCTCGTTAATGTCTCTGTAAATCATCCAATTGCTTCAGGATGCTCAATATTTTCTTATTCATCTCCATTTTTCAAGGGGAAAGTGTTCAATCTGTCAAACCCAGTCTTTATAAATGACTTGTCAGTTGTAGAGGCATCAGGTTGAGTCTCATGGACCTATGATCACATCCAAGAGCTGGGAAGGCTTGACACATCATGGTAACATCCTACTTAGGGTCCTAATTGATCAGCAAACACTTGCCGAGCCCCGGCTATGTGTGGCCAACTGCGTAGGGGCTGTGGCTACAGAGACCAAAGGAGTCGGTCTGTCCTTTTGTTAAGAGGTCCCTCATTTGCTGAAGGGAGCACCCCAGAAATAATTACACGGCAATAGTACCCCTGCGTCAGTGGAAGTGTGTCCAGAGGACTTTGGACGGATCTGGGTGGAAGTGGGTCACCAATGAGGGGACTCAAGGGGCTCTTGTCAGAGGATGGGCTGTTTTCTTTTTTTGAATTGTGGTAAAATACACATAACGTAAAAATTACCATTTTAAACATTTCTGAGTATACAGTTCAGTATTGTTAAGCATGTTCACATTGTTATGCAATCAATCAGCAGAACTTTTTCATCTTCCTACACTGTACCCATTGAACCAGAACTCACCATTCTCTCCCCCTCCCCGGTGCCTGGCAACCATTCTACCTTCAGATTCTATGGATTTGACTACTCTAGGGACCCCATGGACATGGGACCATACAGTATTTGTCTTTAACGTCTGGCTTATTTCACTTCACGTAATGTCTTCAACATTCAACCATGTTGCGGCAGATGTCAGAATTTTCTTCCTTTTTAGGGCAAAATAATATTCCATTGTATGTATGTCCCACATTTTGTTTATTTTATTCTATTTTTTAAAGTGAATATTTTTTAATGTTTATTCATTTTTGGGGGGGGGAGAGGCACAGAGAGAGAGGGAGACACAGAATCCAAAGCAGGCTCCAGGCTCTGAGATGTCAGCCCAGAGCCCAACGTGGGGCTCGAACCCACAAACTGCAAGATCATGACCTGAGCCAAAGTCAGACACTCAACTGACTGAGCCACCCAGGCACCCCTACATTTTTTTTATCCATTCATCCTTGGAAGGACATTGGCCAACATTTCCACCATTTGGCTATCAGGAGTGGAACACATTAAAAGTTTTTTTGGATCACAGCGGAGTACACAGAAGTAAAAAATTTCTAGAGCTCCTGCTCACCAGTCATAGGGACCTAGCCAAGTGCACTCTCTGTTGGGCTGCTTATAAATCTGGTCTGGGGTGCCTGGGTGGCTCAATTGGTTGAGTGTCCGACTCTTGATCTGTGCTTGGGTCATGATCTCAGGATTCATGAATTCAAGCCCAGCATTGGGCTCTGTGCTGACAGAGCAGAGCCTGATTGGTATTTTCTCTCTTCCTCTCTCTCTCTCTGCCCTTGCCCTGCTTGCACTCTCTCAAAATGAATAAATAAACTAAAAAATAAAAAATAAAAAAAAGGTGATCTGAAGCAAAAGGAGGATTCAACACCAAATTCCACTGTGTTGTTGGCAAAACTTTCCAGAGCTGGTCGGTCCTAAGGATTCCCACAAACTGGGATCCAGTCTAATTCTAAGTGCTCTGTGGTCTTGGGTGAGCTGTTTGATTCCTCTGGATCTCAGTGTTCGTGTTTGTTACATGAATGAAATGGGTTACTTTTAAGAATCCTTTCCTGGGGCGCCTGGGTGCTATTTTGGCTATTGTGAATAATGCTATGAACACTGGTGGACAAGGCTGAGTCCTTGCTTTCGATAGTTTTAGGTAGCTACCTGGACCCACTTTTTTTAAAGTTTATTTTTACTTATTTTTTAGAAAGAGAGAGACGAGCTTGGGCGGGGCAGAGAGTGAGGGACAGAGAGAACCCTAGCAGGCTCCAAGTTGTCAGCACAGCACAGAGTCTGACGTGGGGCTTGATCTCAGGAACAGAGAGACCGTGACCTGAGCTGAAATTAAGAGTTGGACGCTCAACCACCTGAGCTCCCCAGGCGCCCCTGGATCCATTTTAGAAAAAGAGGTTTCGTCCCTTCTTTTCCACAGGTGAAAACTTTGGCCTGAGGGAAGACAAGCCATCCATTTTATATTTGAAGTTTCTGTTTATGGGACATATTAGTAGGACAAGAAACCCTTTTTGAAATAAGGTCTTTGCTTCATGCTATCTACCCAAAGAGACTGCCGCGGGCTGGACATGGTGGCAGGTTCTTAATGATGGCAGATTTTTCTGTGTATGTGTTTATGTTCTTTGGAAATGGGGGCATCTATGCCTCTCATTGGATCTTCACCTTTGGAGTCAATGACCAGTTGAGTCTTTCCAGCTTTCTGATATTGACTCTTCCACTTCTACCACTTATAAGGACATTTATAACTGTAATGGAATCACCTGGATAATTCAGAATAATCTCTCTAAAGTCAGCTGATTAGCAGTTTTAATTCCACCTGCCACCTTAATTCCCCCTTGCCATGAAACATGATGCATTCATAGGATCTGGGGACTCAGATGTGGACATCTTTGGGGGTCTATTAATTTCCTAGAGATTCTGTAACAAAGTATGAAACATTGGGTGGTGTAAAACAACAGAAATTTATTCTCTCACAGTTCTGGAGACTAGAGGGTATCCCTATGGCTATGCTTCCTCCAAAGTTTCTAGGGAAGAATCCTTTCCTGTTTCTTCCAGTTTTGGGCAGCTCTGGTGATCTCTGGTGTTCCTTGCTTGTAACTTTTATCACTTCAACTTTTCCCAGCATCTTCACATGACTATACTCTCTCCTGTGTCCTTTCTTCTTATAAAGACCCCAGTCATTGGGGCACCTGGGTGGCTCAGTCAGTTAAGCGTTGATCCAACTTTTGATTTTTGCTCAGGTCATAGTCTCACAGTTCGTGGGACTGAGCCCCACATTGGGCTCTGCACTGGCAGATGGATCCTGGTTGGATTCTCTCTCTTCAGATCTCTTTGTCCTTCCTCTGCTCATGTGCTGTCTCTCTTGAAAATAAATAAATAAACATTAAGAAAAAGACACCAGTCATTGGAGTTAAGGATCACCTTGACCCCGTAGGATCTTATCTTAACTTTATCTGCACAGATCATATTTCCAAATAGTCTCATTCTGAGTTTCAGGGTAGACATGGATTTTGGGGGGGGTATTATTTAACTCACTACAGGGGGCCATTATTCTGACTGCCCCAGACACGAAAGAGGCCCCCAAGTTTTGAGTGATCTTACTTAGATCATCCCACTCCCGGGCCTCAACATCACACACAGAATTTGAGGGAAACCCTAAGAGGCTCACGTGCCCCTGCTCAGACCACACTCCCGGCTACAATTTCTACAAGCTGTCCATCTTAGCTCCTCAAAATCCCCAGGAGAATAGCCAAAGAAAGCATCTGTGAGTAGAATTGGATTTCTTTGCTCTGTAGCTCTGTGGAGACTGCAGTAGCCACATAGATAATCACCCCGACAGCCAGTTCTCATGGCTCTGTAGCTCTTCTTCTCACCGTATTCACCCCTGCCAGATCCATACCCTTGACCAGTGGTTCTCAGTCCTGATAGAATTGTTTGGAGAGTTTTTAAAATGCACTGACACCGGCACCTCATGCCCAGAGATTCTGATCCATAATCTGGGGAGGACCCAGGCGTTGATATTGTCAAAACTCTCCTGAGCTGCCTCCACCGTGCACCCAGGTTCTTGGCCACTTGCTGGAGCTCTCTTAATTTTGCCCACAGGTACGGTGTTTTTCAGAAATGTTAAACTTTGATGTGCGGCTCTTCTGCATGGTGATATCACTCTTTCCTCACCTGTTTCTAGCTCCCTTCCTGCAGCGCCCAGGACTAAGGATGCCTGGGTCTTCTGCCTATTCACTGGTCACTGGTCACTGGTCATCCACAGTTCACTCACCCTCTTGTTCCATGGCTGACATTCATGGACCACTGTTACCATCCCCATCTTGTGCACACCCTTGTTGGAGGGTTTGAGCACAGGCATGATATGGTTTGATATAAAATTTTAAAGATGATTCCAGCTTCTGCATGGGAAACAGACTGTAAGGCAGGATTAGCAGCAGGGAGACCGGTAATCCCCGTAACTTGGAGGCACCTGCAATGACCCAGGAGAGAGGGAGAAGTATGAGGAGTGTTGCAGGGAATGGAAGCGGCCATCCAAGGATATGTGGGAAAGGGAGGACCTTCAGGACTGGCTGATGGACCAGATGTTGGTTTTGAGAAAAAGAGTAAAATCAAGATGAAGACATGCTTTTTTGCCTGAACACCTGGGTGGACAGTGCCACTTGCTGATATGAGAATAACATGTTGGGCAGGAGGAGGTAGAGGGAACTTGAGTGCAGTCTTGAACTTGTCAAATTCAAGAGGCTTATTAGAATCCAAAGGGAATTGGGGCTTCTGGGTGGCTCTATCGGTTAAGTGTCCGACATTGGCTCAGGTCATGATCTAATGGTTCGTAGGTTCGAGCCCCACATCAGAAGCCTGGAGTCTGTTTCAGATTCTGTGTCTCCCTCTCTCTCTCTGCCCCTCTCCTGCTCACGTGCTTGCTTGCTCTCTCTTTCTCTCAAAAATAAATAAGCATTTAAAAAAAGAATTCAAAGGGAGTTTGCCGAGTCTGAAAACTCAGAAGAGAGGTAGGACTAGGACTATAGGTTTGGGCATCATCAGTAAACAGGTAATATCCTACCTCATAAGGCCAAATGAGGTCACCCAGGGAGTCAGTACGGATTTGTGTCCTGAGGTACACAGTGGTCAAGGGAAAGGACAGGATTTAGTTAGAGGGATTGAGAAGGAGCCACCAATGAAATAAGGGGAAAACCAAGAAAGCTTGGCATCCTAAAATCTAAAGAAGAAGTTCCATGTGGGAAAGAATGATCAGTTGCATTAGGGCACAGGAAGCCTGAGACTTGACCACTGGATGTGGTCACCAGTGGTGTGACTTACCACTTGTAAGTCACCAAGATCACAGGTGACTTAATAGGAGCAAGACACTTGGGGATAAAGGTCCAACTGGAGTGGGTTCTGGAAGAAAGATGGAAGATGGGGTTGGCAGGATAATGATCTTCCAAAGATGCCCATGTAGGAATCCATGCCTGTGAGCATGTTACCTTACAGGGCAAAAGTTGCCACTGTGGATATGATTAAGTTAAAAATTTTTTGTTTTGTTTTTCTTTTAGTTTTATTTATTTACAGGGAGAGGGAGTGAGCCAGAGAGGGGCAGAGAAGGAGAGAGAGAGAGAGAGAGAGAGAGAGCAAGAATCCCAAGTAGGCTCCACACTGTCAGTGAGGAGCCCGATGCAGGGCTTGAACTTACAAATTGTGAGATCATGACCCGAGCCGAAATCTGGAATCAGACGCTTAACCGACTGAGCCACCCAGGCGCCCCAAGTTAAGAATTTTGAGATGGGGATACTGTCCTGGTTTATCTGGGTGGGCCCAGGGTCTTCAGGGGGAGAGGCAGAAGGTCAGTCAGAGAGAGATTTGAACATGATACACTGCGGGCTTTGAAGCTGGAAGCAAAGACCATGAACCAAGGAATATGAACAGCCTGTCGAAGTGGAAAAGGGGAAGGAAATGGATTCTTCTTGGGAGCCTCCAAAGGAATACAACTCCTGATACTTTGATTTTTACCCAGTAAAACCCATTTGGGACTTCTGACCTCCAGAACTGTAAGATAATAAATTGGTGTTGTGTCAAGCCACCAAATTCACGGTAACTTGCCATAGAGGCGTCGAGGATGGGTACAGGAGGTAAGCAGCATGTCTGCAAGGGGTTGGGGATGATCTGGATCCAGTAGAGATCTGGGGTTGCAGGAGAGCAAGGGAGTTCTAGGCGGCATCCCCGAGGAGCAGAGAGGTCAGTGCCCGAGGGGGATGGCGGAACTTTGCCTGTACCGATGGCTTCGCTCGCTCAGTGACACGCGGAGGGCAGGTTACCGGCTGAGATGAAGAAGAGGAAGAAAATAAGGAAGAAAGGAGAAAATAGCAAATGATCGTTTACTGAGTGGGTTTAAGATGTAGTTCTACTTCTTATAACTTTCCTAAAAGGAATGAACAGAGGTACACAACATTCTACCCTTAAGAACGTCCCTGACAATATTGTTTAAAATGGTAAAAAATTGGGAACAGCCAACGTGCTTGACGAAAGGTGATTAATTGAAGAAATAAGTTCTATCCGTGATGGATTACTCTGAAGCCATTATAAACCAGGCTTTAGAAGACCATTTAATTAAATATGAAATGTACTATCTTGTTAAGTGAGAGTGGCTACAAAACAAATATGTACAGAATGAAGCCAATTTTGCAGAAGTTGTGTAAATATATGCATTAACAAAGACCGTAAAGGAAATACATAAACATTTAAATAGTAATTATATCTGGGTGAGGAAATTATAGATATTTTAATTTACTCCTTATCTTTGTCTTCATTTTTGTATTAAATAACAATTATTTTTATATTATAAGGTGCCCGTGTGTGTGGGAAAAGCAAAAGGAAGAAAGTCAGAGAGGAAAGGACTCGGGAGGTCACGTTTATCTGTTAGTCCCTAGGTGCCCAATATGTATATAATCTAATGCTTGAAACAACCCAAGGAGTAGGCATTAGGTTTACACATGATTAATGAGGAAATTAAGGCTCAAAAAGTGAAGTAACTCAATGTCACCTGTAAGAAGCATGCCGTACAATCAATTCTGTTTCTCTGTTCCACTGTATCACATCTGCTGATATGCCCAGAGTTGGGCCAACGAGCTCAAGGACCACCGACCTGGGACGTGGCCACGTCTCTGCCTTGGGGGACTGCCCTTTGGTTAACGAAGGGAAGTTTCTCCTGAACATTAAGGGTAGACATTGGCCTGGTACCACCCCCTTTGCCACGCACAGGACACTCACATGATGGCAAAAATACTGCGCTGGAAACACACGTGCACACACATGCAAATGAAGTTAAAGAGAGTCAGAGGTGAGCCCATACCTGGTCTGGAATGTTCTACTGTGGAGAAAGGATTCTGTCCCAACGCTCTTATGGGTTCAATTGTATCCCCCTAAAAGATACCCTGAAGTCCTGTTACCTGGGAATTAGACCTTGTTTTGGGAAAAGAAAAAATCTTTGCAGATGTAATTAAGATGAGAGTACATGAGTTAGGGTGGACCCCAAACTATTTCTCATGTCCTTAAAAAAAAAGAGAATTTTGGACCTGGAGGCATAAAGAGACACAGGCAGGAGAATGCCACATGAAGGCGGGAGGTGGAGGCAGCGACCGGAGTGCTTTGGCCACAAAGCCAAGGAACACTGGAGGATGCACAGAAGCCTCCGGAGGCTGGAAGGGAGGCATGGAATAGATGCTCCCTCTAAGCACTCCAGAAGATGCCACCCGTGCCAGCACCTTGATCTCAAACAGCTGGGCTCCATGAGAGACTCAGGTTCTGCTGTTTTAAGCCACCCGGTGTGTGATGCTTTGTCAGGGCGGCACAGGGACGCGAGAGAAGGAGCTGGGCTGGGTCTGTCGGGGTCGGCATGAGCCCTTGCGCTCAGGATGGCTTCTGAGTGAGATGCGTGTTGATGCCCACGGAGGCCCCCAGGCCCTCGTCGCGCACTCGGGCCACTGCACCTGCTCCCTGCCTGCAGGAGCTCAGCCCCAACACCGGAGACCAGGTCTTGGGACAAAGGCAGGAGACTTTCGACAATTGCTTTTCCTGACTGCTTGGTAGCCAAGGGGGGTCGGGCCGCTCACAGGGATGGGGGGAATGGGACGGGAGTCAACATCCTGCTCGTAGCCTATTGTCCTTATCAGTGAGGTGGGAATGCAGTTTATTCTAGCGATTGTTTGGGAAACAGTTTCTAAGCTAATGGATCTGCTGGGCAGGTAAACTCAGGTAAATCATTCCTGATGCATATACATGGAGCCCCTTTTTCAAAAAACATTTAAATTCAAGTTAGTTAACATACAGTATAGTCTTGGCTTCCGGAGTAGAACCCAGTGATTCATCTTTTACATGTAACACCCAGTGCTCATCCCAACAAGTGGCCTTAAGGCCCATCACCCATCTAGCCCATCCCCCCCCACCTTCCCTCCAGCAACCCTCAGTTTGTTTTCTGCTTTTTTTTTTTTAATGTTTATTTATTTTTGAGAGAGAGAGAGAGAGCCCTGAGTGCAAGGAGCAGAATGAGAGAGGGAGACAGAGGATCTGAAACGGGCTTTGTGCTGACAGCAGAGAGCTCGATGCGGGGCTCAACCTCATGAACCTTGAGATCATGACCAAGCCTAAGTCAGACACTCACCTGACTGAGCCATCCAAGGGCCCCTGTTCTCTGTATTTAAGAGTCCCTTATGGTTTGACTCCATCTCTGTTTTTATCCTATTTTTCCTTCCCTTCCCCTATGTTCATCATGTAGGCCTTTTTAAGTGACAGTCAAGGGCTCAGCATCCAATTTGGTAGCCACTAACCTCTGTAGCAATTAAATCTTTACAATTTTAATTTTCATTTCACATACAATAAACATCTTAATGCAATGCAATGTTTTTGGTGTATGTTTCCTTTGCTTTGACAACTGCATGAAGTCACATGACCACCACCACAGTCAAAATCACATGACCACCACCACAGTCAAAACCCAGAAGAGTTCGTTCATTTAAAAGCATCCCCTTGGGGGGCACCTGGGTGGCTCACTCGATTGAGCATCCAATTCTTGATTTCCGCTCAGGTCATGATCTCAAAGTGGTGGGCACCAACCACACGTCGGGCTCTATGCTGAGCGTGGAGCCTCCTTGGAATTCTCTCTCTCCCTCTCTGTCTGCCCCTCCCTAGTTCATGGTCTTTCTTTCTTTCTCTCTCTCTGTCTCTCTCTCTCTCTCTCTCTCTCTAAATAAAGGAACATTAAAAAAAAACACAAAATATCCCCTCAGCTCCTTTGTGGTCAACCTTCCCTCAACCCCTAGTCCCTGGTAACCACTGATCTGTTTTGTATTTCTCTAATTTTTGCCTTTTAGAATTTAAATTAATTAAAATGAAACAAAATACAAAATTCATTCAGTCAGTCGCACTAGCCACATTTCATGCACTCAATAGCAATATGTGGCTAATGGCTAACATTTTGGACAGGGCAGATAGAAAATATTCCCATCATTCCAGAAAGTTCTATCAGGCAGCACCAGTAAAAGGTACATTCATTCAGTGGTTCTTAAATATTTGGGGACCGTATTCCTTCCATCAACCCTCTTCCCAGAAAAGGGACACAATGTAGACAGAAAAAGTCTGGTACACATTCTTGGGACATCCATTGGTCCCTCTGAGCCCCTTTCTAGGGGTTAAGACTCTCGAATTCCGTGTAAACTTGGAAATCTAAAAGCATTTTCCTCCAGCCCAGTTTTCTGCTTTGTGTCTTCAAGTTAGAAATCAGACCAAAGCATTGTCTTGTAAGCTTGCTGTTTCTCTTTAATATGCGACGCTGACAGGCAATTATTCACAGAGATTACTGCGTGCACAGTGATGCCCGCTGTGCCTCCCGCTCTTGGTTGCAGGAATGAGCTTTTGGAAATCATCATTATTAGTAAATATGAATCGGGTGTTTGAAATGACTTAATGGAAGTTTAGCTTCTCTCACATTAAATCTTCTTTGTTAAAATGTAATGGTAAAGTAGTTTCGGAATAAGCTTAGCATTTTAAAAAAGGTAGCTTGTTCCCTAAAACAGTTCTTGGTAATTCTAGCCCAGATCAATTTCATTCTGAAAGTTCCTTCCATTTCACAATTTAAGGGCAATAATTGTGTTGGCTTTACCGATGCTATCTTGTTCACAATTTCTGTCTGATGCTGGCTTCTGCTCAGCTCCCCCCAAATACTTGGGAAAACCTTTCTTTATTGCTCTCCATCCTTTGCTTATAAAATGCCCCAGGCCAATGGGAAAAAAGGGTCGGGCTTAATGGGTGCTCATGTATAGATCCTGGATTGCTGCAACATTATTTTGAGAGGAAAGCATTTTATTTGCTTGCCTCCACACACCTTTCTTAGAGGAAATCCTAGCACCTGAAGAGGGTATCCGGTCCACATTTTAATGTCTCCTCTAATCACAAGACCTATTCCTTTGTAACTCACATGTCTTCTGGGGCCTCTAGACCCCATGACATCTGGATCACAGTGACTCGAATACCCGTTCTGGGTCTCCCAGAAATCAAAAGCCTACCCTCAGATTTCTGCAAATGGTCTATGGCTTACTTTCTCATGAGGAAGTCAGATCAGAATTCTTGACTTCCTGCCTTAAAGAATTCTCCTTCCAGATTCTTCCTCTTGTGGTTGTTCTTTATCTACTCCTTATGGTGAGTCCGACTGTGACACGCCTTCTTCGGGATCCATCACCCACCTTCCAACTACCACGAATATAGGCTGCTTCCATGTGGTAGGGCTTTCTCTGCACGTTTAGGAGTCCCAGGGAGCATTCACTTTCCCGGCACACAGCAAGCATTCAGAAATTCTGCATCATGTCCTACTGTTCTTGAGAGCACCCTGGGCCATCTGCAGGTTCACCTAGGGTGGTGCCCTGCCTTCTGCCCTCTTCCTGACTCCTTTCTTCTTCCCTTTCTTTCTTTCTTTCTTTCTTTCCTCTCTTCTCTTCTCTTCTCTTCCTCGGAGGTGTGAATAGATACTGCTAATGGGTATTTCTGGTACAGAACAGCTTGGCCCTGTCTTTGGTGCCCTTGGCTCTTGCTGGCACCCACATCCTGGGAACCTCATTCCTATTTCATATTCATCAGGACTTTGGAGTTGCAAACAGAAACCCAACTTAAATTAGCTTAAGGGGGAAAAAAGAGTATTCTCTTGACTCACAAAACCCAGGTAGGAATAGCAGGAGAGGCTGGCCTGGAGGCTTGGAGCAGAGTTCTCTCCACATTCTTCCTCTCAGCCTCCCAGCTTCTGGGATTCTTACGAAAACTGCTTTCTTTCGGTAATGAAGACAGGGCTTCAGGTATCGTGGAGCCCCATCCTTGCCTCCACAAAGGAAACAAGGGCCTTTCCCCAACACCTTCAGGTAGAACACGCTGGGCAAAGCTCTGATTGGCCTGCCTCAGGCTACCCACCCAACTCTAGACCAGTCTAGACAAGGGACAGGGGAAGGCAACCCGGGCTCCGTGACCTCCCCTGCAATTAGGGAAGCAGATTCCAGATCCAGGTGCAGGGGAGAGAATGTCACCGGGATGGAAGCGACAGCTGACGTATACAGCAGGCAGCTCCCTAAAGCACTTACCTCCATGAAGACAGCTCTGGACAAGAAACGGGGGCTTAGAGACCCGGACGCATTGCAGGTCCCATGACTCACCCACCACAGATGTGGGGCCAGGGCCAGATAACTCCCCCTTTCTGCCTCTAGGAAGGGTCTTTGCAATCCAGAAAGTAAGAATGTTTTGGACGCCTAGAAGTTATGTGTGCTCTTGCAAGAGGCACTGTTAGTACAACAAATAACTCTGGAAGGCATTTCAGAAAGATCACCTCCCTGGTCCTGCATCCTCTGCTTGGACTGTTCCGAAACCAGCCTGGACCCTCAGCAGCTGGTGTCCCTGAATCATTTCCAAAAGGTGATGCTATGGCCTCTCCACAGCCAGTATTTAATAACCTTACGCATCTGGAAATCCTTCCTTATTTTCCAACCTAAATCCTTCCTGATGCAGTTGAAAGTCATTTCCTCTCTGTGCTCAGGAAAGGGAAACCAGATGGTCAGTATCCCATATGAAATAACTTTTAATAAATGTGCCGGAATTAGTGACCCATCATGTAGTCTGTTTCTTCCCTGGGTTAAATTGTCTTAATCCCATCAACTGTTTTCCTCTTAGGTCGTATTTTCTAGCTCTGAAATTACCCAGGCTTCTTTTCTCCAGAAGAGACTTGAGTTCTTGCATTTATCCAATGTGTGCTGATGTGTGGGATAGTATTAAATACTACTTAGGCAGGAAAGAATCAGCAAAAAAATTTTGAGTGCTAAATGAACCCAAATCCGCAGTTGGGTTTTTAAATTTTAATTTTTTAATTTGAATTCAACTTAGTTAACATCTAGTGTAGTATTGGTTTCTGGAGTAGAATTCAGTGATTCATCACTTACATACAACACCCAGTGCTCATCTCAACAAATGTCCTCCTCAATGCCCATCCCCCTTTAACCCATCCCTCCACAGACCTCCCCTTCAGCAGTCCTCAGCTTATTCTCTGTATTTAAGAGTCTCTTATGGTTTGCCTCACTCTCAGTTTTTATCTTATTTTATTTTTCTTTCTCTTCCCCTATGTTCATCTATTGTGTTTCTTAAATTCCACATGAGTGGGATCATATGATAGTCGTCTTTGTCTGACTTATTTCACTTACCACTATACTCTCTAGATCCATCCACATCATTGCTAATGGCAAGATTTTGTTCTTTCTGATCACCAAGTAATACTCCATTGTATTATATATTCCACATCTTCTTTATCCATTCATCAGTCAATGAACATTTGGGCTCTTTCCATCCATAATTTAGCTATTGTTGATAGTGCTGCTATACACATCGGTGGGCATGTGTTCCTTTGAATCAGCATTTTTGTGTTCTTTAGATAAATATTTAGTAGTACAACTGTTGGGCTGTAGGGTCATTCTATTTTTATCTATTTTTTTTTAACGTTTATTTTTAAGAGACAGAGCATGAGTGGGGGAGGGGCAGAGAGAGAGGGAAACACAGAATCCAAAGCAGGCTCCAGGCTCTGAGCTGTCAGCACAGAGCCCGATGCAGGGATTGAACCCACAAACAGTCAGATTATGGTCTGAGCCAAAGTCGGACGATACTCAACCGACTGAACCACCCAGGCACCCCAGGTCATTTTACTTTTAACTCTTTAAAAAATGTTTTTATTTATTTTTGAGAGAGAGAGAGAGACAGAGCTAGTGGGGGTGGGGCAGAGACAGAGGGAGACACAGAATCTGAAGCAGGCTCCAGGCTCTGATCTGTTAGCACAGAACCCAACATGAGGCTCGAACTCAACAAGTGGAAGATCATGACCTGAGCCAAAGCTGGAGGCTCAACTGGCTGAGCCACCCAGGTGCCCCTCTACTTTTAACTTTTTGAGGAACCTTGATACTGTTCTCCAGAGTGGCTGCACCAGTTTGTATTCCCACCAACAGTACTAAAGTGTTCCCCTTTCTTTGCATCCTCGCCAACATCTGTTGTTTCCTGAGTTGTTAATTTTAGCTATTCTGACAGATGAGTGGTGGTATCTCATTGTCTTTCTCTGACTTATTTCACTTACTTGATTTGTATTTCCCTGATGAGGAGTGACGTTGAACATCTTTTCATGTGTCTGTTAGCCATCTGGATGTCTTCTTTGGAGAAGTGTCTGTTCATGTCTTTTGCCCATTTCTTCACTGGATTATTTGTTTTTTTTTTTTTTTTTTTTTTGGTATTGAGTTTGATAAGTTCTTTATAGATTTTGGATACTAACCCTTTATCTGATATGTCATTTGCAAATATCTTCTTCAAGGAGATGTTCTAAGTGTTACAAACGTTGGTAGCTCCAGAGTCTATCCATACCCAAGTGGACATTTTTAAAAGCCGTGCCAACTCATTGCTTATTCATTTCTATTTTATTTGTGAGAGACTTTTTGTCAGCGCTAATCATTTGTTGGAATGAAATTGGTTTTGCTGGGCCTAAAATGGGAACACACTTCATGGAGCTGTTCTAGCTTTTTAGACTGAGCAGCTCTTGAGAAACCATTTCATGTTCTCCTGGGTATTAGTAACCCATTGCACATGACAGGGGAGAGTGTGGTTGAGCCTTTGCTCAAATGCGAACCCCGAAGTGGCAAAAATAACTTCCTGGTTGTTAGAAGGCAACACAGTTTCCAACTCACAAACCCTGGGGTCAAAGAGCGATGAACCCAGGGGCAGGAACACAGGATGAAAGACCCCCGGCTTGCTGGGGAGATCATGGATCCTTGAGTGAGAGCAGACCTAGCGGTTGTGTTCTCTGGTAAATGCCGGAACCTACTCGCATCCCTGGGGGTGTGTGTGGGGGGTGCACAACCTTAAGAGCTGAATGAATGAACAAGTGAATGAGTGAATGAATGAATTGAAGGTGGTTCTGATTGCTAAGGAGTCTGTTTCTTTTTTTAAAAATTGGAAGTCTGTACCTTTTTTCCTTTTTTTTTTTTTGAGAGAGAGAGTGCACAGTGGGGGAGGGAGGCAGAGGGAGAGAGAGACTCTTAAGTGGGCTTCACACCCAGTGGGGAGCCAATGTGAGGCTCAATCCCACGATCTCAGGATCATGGCCTGAGCCAAAATCAAGAGTCAGACGCTCAACGGACTGAACCACCCAGGTGCCCCAGAAGTTTGTACTTTTTAACTTACTTCACTCATTTCACACCCCGCTTCCCGCCTCTGACAATCGCTAATTATTCTCTGTATCTATGAGCTTGGTATTTTTTTGGTAAGACTCTACACACAAGTGAGATCATATGGTATTTGTCTTTCTCTGTCGGACTTATTTCACGCAGCATAATGCCCTCAAGGCCATTCATGTTGTTGCAAATAGCAAGAGTGTAGTCTTTTTCATAGCTGAATAATATTCCATTGTGTGTGTGTGTATGTGTGTGTGTGTGTGTGTATGCATATATGTATACATACAACTTCTGTATCTATTCATCCTTCGGTGGACACTTAGGCTGTTTCAGTTTTGTGCCATTGTAAATAATGCTGCAGGAAACATGGGGGGCATATACCTTTTAGTGTCAGTGTTTTTGTTTTCCCAAGATATATACTCAGAAATAAGATTGCCGGATCATATGACAGTCCTATTTTTTAATTTTTTGAGGAATCTCCATACTGTTTTCCACAGAGGCTGCACCAATTTATAGTCCCACCAAGAGTGCACTAGAGTTTAGGGACTTTTGTTTGTTTGTTTGTTTTTGTTTTTGTTTAAAATAGGCTTTCAAGTTTGCTTTCCTTCTAGGTTGTGTTCTCCAGGGGCACCCAGGTGGATTCTGCTTCTCCCTCGACGTGACGTCTCATGAGCTTGCAGCTGTGTGGGATGTGCACGATGCAGCTCCAGGAGTACCTTTCATGTCATTCCTCCTGTCAAAGGGGTCTCCTGCAGTTGTTCAGTACGCAACCTGCATGGCTGTCCATGGCAGCCCCATCTGTTTCAAGCCCCACAGACCTTCTTATCAAATCATTTTACCCATCTGTGAGTGGGCTCAAAGCCACCCCCCACACGAACGGTGGATATATACAGGGGAGCGCTTCTCTGAGCGTAATATATAAAGCACAAATTTCGACACAGTTCTGTTAAATTTCTGTTGATATTTGTAGACATCTACTGCCTCATAAACTTTGTTTTCAATTATGTATGCTCACAAGCTGTTCCAGTTTTGATATATTTAGGAAAAGTTCAGTCACATTTTCAGAATTGTAATGATTTCCCATAAAACATCTGATTCTGAAAATTTGTATCTATACAGTACAAATAATGGCAAGCAAATCATGCTACATAGTACCTTTCTTTATGCTGTAGTTAAAGTTATTATAGCTTTCCAAACAGTTTACTTTGCAATATCATAAATAAAGATCCTTGGGTACAGGCTTTTAAAAAAATATGCATAACTTGGAGACCAAGTACCTACTTACCTTTCCAATACACATCGTTCGGTTTCTTCAATAATATTTCTATGAAGGTGGAATTTAAAAAAATGCTCTCTGACCCAGGGGTCTAGTTCACCTGGAAAAGATGGGCAGATCCAGAGTGGACTCACAGTATGGAGGCTTAGGTGGCAGAGAACTGTGTACCTCTGTGGACCCCGGTTTGATGAGTCAAAGGAATACGGGTTTCTACTCATCTAAAGGAGTGTGGTCAAGGAGGAGTGATTGAGGAAGGTTTGACATGACTAAGGTCTTCTGTTCCAATGATCGTTGCAAAAGTCAGAAGGCCTCTATCCTTAGGAATAAGATGAGGGGGATTCTGGATGGCTCGGTCGGTTAAATGTCTGACTCTTGGTCTGGGCTCAGGTCATGATCTCACAGTTTATGAGTTCGAGCCCCTTGTTGGGCTCTGTGCTGACAGTACGGAGCCTGCGTGGGATTCTCTCTCTCCCTCTGTCTGTGCCCCTCTCTCACTTGTTCTCTCTGTCTTTCAAAATAAATAAATAAACTTCAAAAAAAACTTTTAAAAGGAAAACGATGAGGAGGACGAAGAGGGTCTTGAGGGAGAATGCCAGCAGGCTGGCTGCATGAGGCAGGCCCACCCGGTGCCCAGTGACACGTGGGCAGGAGTCCCAGGGTCACCCTCGTATCATTTGTTTGTGCCTTCATGTGTTCACTATCCGTACATTCATCTAATTGCTTTGCTACCAACGACTTGTCCGGAATCTGTATTGAAATACGGCAGGTTTGAAATCAGTCAGAGAGACAGGTGGCAGGTGTAGTACTCATTTCTGTCCCAGATGCTGTTGGGGAAGGTACATCGGCACAAACCCGGCCCGCAAGATGCTGACAGATGGTGGGAAGGTGAGACGCTGACAGGAGGACAGAGACGCTGAGTCACAAGGTTGAAAGGAATCTTCCTAAACAGAGAATGGAGAAAATGAGGAGGGGTCTCAAAGGGGGCAATCTGACTTCCAATCTGACCATCTCACTGCCATGCTTGGAAACTGTCAATGGCTCCCTATTGCCTGCAGAATGAAGTACTAATATCTTGGCAATGCGTTCGAAGGTATTCAAAAGGGACCCCATTCTCTTTGTGTAATGACGTCACACCCTCTCCCTCCTACTGTTTCCTCCCTGATCTCGTGGTCTCACTATTTCCTGAACATTGGTGTTCTCTTCCTCTCCTCTTCCCGGAAACGGGCATGGGGACGCCCCTGCCTCGAGACACCAGTAGAGGAGTGATGACATACCGGGTCTGCAGGGGGAATGTTGGGAGCCAGTGGGTGCAAGAAGACGGAGAACCAAGGCATCCAGAGGACACGGCTCCCAGCATCGTCTGGGGCACAAGAGGAGGTGCCACCGGAGCCGAGTGTACAGGACGGTGGGAATTAGGTAGAGAGAAGATTCAGCAACCCAGACCATGTGCACGGCCACTTGCTCAAGCAAGTTTGATTGCTGGCGTTCAGAAATATCAGCGAATCAGGGGCGCCTGCGTGGCTCAGTTGGTTAAGCGTCAGGTCATGATCTCAACAGTTCTTGAGATTGAGCCCACGTCCGGCTCTGCACTGAGCGTGGAACCTGCTTGGGATTCGCTCTCTCCCTCTCACTCTTTGACTCTCCCCCATCTCATGGACTCTCTCTCTCTCTCAAAATAAATGAATAAACTTAAAAAAAAAAAAAAGAAATACCAGTGAACCAAAGGAAATGTGCAGGGGAAATTTGGGGGTTGATGGATTCCAGTGCCTTTATAGCTAAATGGTACTTTGATAAAAATTGTTATCATGTCTTTGTGAACTCAAATGACTGATGTTTCAATAAGCAATTTTAAAAGGGATTTTGTCCCCATGACAGCAATGCTTTAGATGCTTTTAAATAAACCTCAGAGCTTTTTATATGCAAATGAAACATTATAGGAAATACGTGAATATATGCTGGTTTCCCCGGCCATGCAACATATGTCAATGTGGGGAGGAGGGTGCACATTAGCAGTTATATCCACAAACTGTTGGCACTTCTAACACGACCCCTGAAAAATCCTTCCTGCACACACTTCCACACACAATTATCACCGGTCACCAGAATCCCTAAAGTGAATTCATACGTGGTAGGTAGAGTGAGAAATTTCCTAGTGGGACCCCAGCCGGTCCCTCCCCTGTAACTGCAGTGGCTTTGCTCTTGGCACCTAGGGCTTCCTGCCCAACTGCCTTCCTCTTCCCCTGCACCAGTGGTGTTTAGGGACCCCGCTCACCCTCAAGCCCTGGCCATTTCCTCCCGGGAGCCGCCACCCGGAGCCGAATCCAGAGTCAGTCGTGGCTTAAACCAGGTTGCATTTTAATGAAATGAAAAATAACACCTAACTATTTCTTAGAGGACTGTGTATAAATTAGTTATTGATTTTAAAGCACCTTGGAAATGTAATGTGGGAGGCAGCGTGGCATACGGGCCTGAATAATTAACAAGAAAAGCAGAGGTAGGAGCTCTGGTTCCATTCCTCTACTGACCCTGTTGTCTGGAAACTCAGTCCTTAATCCCCAGAAAGGGAGGCTACGGGGAGGCATGGGGCCTCGGACTCCTCTGCGGCATGGACCCCAAGGCCCTCCAGGTTTGGGAAAGCCTCCTGGCCACACAGATGTCACCAGAACCCTCTTTTCAGGAAAACCAAAGATAGCAGTCTAAGCAGGCTGTGGGCATAGAGGTGAATAGAGATCCCTTCTCTTAGCATAAAAAAGCTTTATGATTTCTTTATACAATAAAAGTATTATTATATGCTCACTATAGAAAATCTGGTAAGTATGGATGGGAGTGCAAACTGGTGCAGCCATTCTGGAAAACAGTAAAAACAGTATGGAGGTTCCTCAAAAAATTAAAAATAGAACTACCCTCCAACCTAGCAATTACACTACTAGGTATTTATCCAAATGACACAGGAGTGCTGGTTTGAAGGGCCACATGCTCCCCAATGTTTATAGCAGCACTATTGACAATAACCAAAGTATGGAAAGAGCCCAAATGTCTATCGACTGATGGATGGATAAAGAAAATGTGGTGTATACCTATATACAATGGAGTATTACTCGACGATGAAAAAGAATGAAATCTTGCCATTTGCAACAACATGGATGGAACTAGAGTGTATTATGCTAGTGAAATAAGTCAGTGAGAGAAAGACAACTATTGTATGATTTCACTCATATGTGGAATTTAAGAATCAAAACAGATGAACACACGGGAAGGTAAACAAAACTAATACAGAAAGGGAGAGGGAAACAAACCATAAGAGACTCCTAAATACAGAGAACAAAGTGAGTGTTGGGTGGGGGGAAGGGCTGAAGGGGTGAGGGGCAGTAGGAAGACACTGGTTGGGATGGGCACTGGGTGTTACATGCAAGTGATGAATCATTACATTCTATTCCTGAAAAAAATATTGATAAAAGATCTGGTGAATATGGAGAAGCAGAAAGGAGGAACAAACATCATAAACTCATCACCCAAACAGCACTCCTGCCATTTTCATCTGGGTTCACATTAGAATTCTCTGATTTAAAAAAAAATGTATTTGCCATAATAGTCTTCGTATAACATTATACAGCACAGACTACTTTGTTTCCTATTAATAGTAGATCATAAACAATTTCTCGTGTTATTATAAGTGCCACAGAAACATCATTTAAAAAGTAACTTAGTGCCCTACAGCTCTATTATTTCCTCAACCGTTTCTCAATTGCTGGACATTTAAGCAATAGGTCATTTGTTTTTGGCAATAACAAGCGAGTCAATGACCAGGACTTCAGAGACGATGCGCTGAAGAAATGAATGCAGAGTCCACAACAGAAAAGACCCCTTCTCTTCTCAGCCCCCAGGGGGAGTGGCTCCGGAACCAAGATGGTTTCCATGTGCCAATCGCAGCCTGGCATCATGGGTAGATATTAATCCACGTGCTTTGTGAGGCCATAGAGGAGGGCCTACAAGCATTTGTTAAACTGTCACTCATTCATTCATTCCACAGTGATCGTGCACATCTTTGCACTAAGCAGTGTGCAGCTCTGAGGATACACTGGCCGAGCACACTGAGGGAGGCTGGTCACCCAGGGCCACGCTCGCTTCGAGCTGGTGGTGGGAAAGAGGCAGCTGGAGGTTCCTGGGGAGGGGGCCTGATATCCCTCCAGCAACAGGGACTGCGGGTTGGGGGTGGGGGAGCAGGTGGTCAGCACATCCCCTCTCCCGCCTTGTTCGGGGATTAGACGAACAGGAACCGTGGCAAATGGACCTATGCGTGTGGCTGATGCATAATGCTGTCACTCCAAGGTGTAATTAAAGAGATGTATGCTAATTTTTTAACTTGGTTAAGGGATATTAACTCAGACAAATGAACCTCTCCTTTCCCAATAATTAGATATCCAAACAAACACACACTTTTTTCCCCAATTAAATGAATGGAAACTTGAAACGATGGAGCCCGATTTCAATATGCCCTATTTGTTACTGGTTTCCACTTCGCTGCTTTCTTTAACTTCACAAAAGCAAACGACACTATAAAGAGGCATAATAAAATCATAACAGCAAAAATATCCTTTTGATTTTTGCAGGACATAAAATGTTCATTCACAGTTGCAAAAAAAAAAAGGCACATTTAGCTGTGCAGCTAAAATGTCATGTTGTTTCCAAGAGAATACTGTTTAAAGGGCTTAAGAGAGGGTGGCATCCAGGTGGCATCTTTCAAAATTATATTAATTTAAAGCAGTAATGTCTATCCCTTTGGTATATAAAGGATGGATCGTATCAAGCAAAGTTGATTGTTTTTATTAAATTACAAAATTATCAGAAGAAGCAATGCTTTCAGGTTGTATGAAGACAAGTACCTTTTATTTCCAAGTTGGCGGCAGTAACACATGTGTGAGGAGGGCTGGCTGGTCCTGGCATCATGGGCTATGAACAGGATGAGGACAGGGGCCCAGGCACTTTCGCCCATGTTCCCACTGTTCTGGGTTTGAGAGAAATTCCCAGCACTAGAGTTGCTGAGCTTGGCCCTGGTCACCTGTCTACAGTCTAAGACTCAGCATGGGATGGATGGGGCTGCAAAGTGCCATGAAGTCCAGGGCCAGTGAATCTGCTTAAGTAAAAACAAAGTGAGAAGTTAGCAAAACAGGTATATTTAGGGGCACGTGGGTGGTTCAGTCAGTTAAGTGTTCGACTTCAGCTCCGGTCATAACCTCACAGTTCATGGGTTTGAGCCCCTCGTCGGGCTCTGTGCTGACAGTTCACAGCCTGGAGCCTGCTTCAGATTCTGTGTGTCTCTCTGTCTCTGTCTCTCCCTGCTTGTGCTCTGTCTCTGTCTCTGTCTCTCTCCTCTCAAAATGAATAAATCTTTAAAAAACATTTAAAAAAACCAGCTATCTTTACGATCAGTTCATGTGGAAATATGACGGTGAGCATCTATCGGCGTGTGCCTAGTGGCCCTCAGCCCTGTGTCTCAGATTCCACCGTTAGTTGTCTGAATTCAGACAGCAGAGGCCCCGCTGGGTAAATAAATGTAGATGTGCCCACCGGGAGGCTTGCTGCAGCGACACAGGGCTCCACGAAGTCCTGCTGGTGCTCCAACATTTGAAAACCAGGACCCTAGACGGGTAGTGTAGGTCGTTTTGGCCAGGAGAGCAGAGGCCCACCTGGAAACAAGGTGGGCTAAGATGGGGGGGTTGAGCAGAAGCAGAAACACTGAGTGACCTGACTGTTGGATCTCTGATCCTCCCTCTTGGACCTGGAGAGGCCCCGCCCACTCTAGTGGGTCACTACAGCCCAGGAGACTTTTGGTTCGATATGAAAGGCCAACAATGGGTCCCCCCCAGGAGGGGATCTGATGATGTGATGACAAGTCACACCACAGATTCAAAGTCTGGCCACATGAAGCGGTTCAGGACGGTGGCAGAGAATCAAGGCTCCCAACCCATGGCCAGGTGTGCAGGATGCTGCAGGAATTCACCCCAGCACCAATAATGAAACCCACCCCAACTCAAGCACAGAACTTCTTTTATGTAGGGCCTCAAGGCTCTCGGTCATACAATCCTTCACAGACGAGATAGGGACGCTGTCGCTCCTGTTTCATATATGAGGACACTGAGGCTCTGAGAGGTTCAGAGACATGTCTGTGGCCACACAACAGGTGCAAGTGGAGAACGGGGCTTCAGCCTCCACGTCCTGCCCCAGCAGCCTTCAGCAACAGTGACACGGGGCAGAGAAAATGCCAACGTGGCTGGCAGATACTCACGCAGGAGCTGTCATGAGGTCTCTCCCAACTTCTGGGTCCCTTTGCTGGTGTCTCCCTTCTCCAAGTGGTGCTGGGCTGTGACAGCAGCACAACGACACGACAGGACACACACAGCATCACACTCCAAGGAGTGGCAGGCAGACCTGGGCAGGATTCCAGAATGTGCTCTTTACTCTGCGACTGTGGGCACATGGTCCACTTGTCTGCTCCTCGCTTCCTTTGTGGAAATGAAAGCTCTTCCCCTGCCCCTCCTCCCCCGAGAACCCTGACGACCAAATGTTCTGAGGTGCAGGTGCTGGGGTGGTGACTCCTTCCATACAAATCAGCTCATGTGACCCATGAAGCCAGTAGAGTTGGTTGTCGGTTTCTCTGGGTAGACCCCTCAAGGATGGAGTCAGGCTTTGCATTCCTCTGTCTAACTCAGTCGCGGGCTTGTGTGACCCTGGCCTTGAGACTTAAGTGGACCCCCCCATCCCCTATTCTAGATCCAGGATGTTTTTGCCATTTCCCAGTGGCTTCTGGGTTCTTGGCCTTGCCATGAACCCCACCCCCTTCCTGCCTGTCTTCCTGAAATACTCACAAGAGGCAGATCTACTCAAGGTCTGTCCAGGGATGAGGGAGTTGGTGGCACAAGGGGGAACAACACAGTGTTGACACGAGACATCTTTGTCCTTCAGAGCCTGCTGGTCACGGTGCCCTGGACGCACCCCATTAGCCTCCGTCATCTGTCCTCCCAGCTCACCCTCCCCTGCCACGCCCTCTCTGCCTGCCCGATCTGCTTTGTGCAGAGTGGTTGGCAACTTCTCTGTTCTGCTGCCTCTTTCTAAATCAGAGATCACAGACTGGTGGCCTGCGGCCAGATATGTTCAGCAGACACAGGTGCTTTGTTTGGACTATAGCATTTAAAATTTTTGATTAAGAGGCCAATATGTAACATTTGGTGCACTGCCTAAGTTTTAGTTTCTTTTGAAAATTTGGACAATCAGGCAAAATGGGGACCCTTTCCTGTGTAAATCAGTCTGTCCCTTGAAGGGGGTCCATGCTGTCCAGTTGGCTAGAGTCCTGTCACCCTACCACCTTATAGGAGCCAGCAGGAAAATCCCTGCAGGGTGACCCTGTGGCCTTTGGGCCTCACCTTGCACACCCAACAGGCTAATCCAATTATTCTCCTAAGACAGGCCGGTTACTGAAGACAGCTGTTAGTGTCTACCACCGATCTATCGCCGTATCTATGTATCTATCTATCCCTCAACCTATTTATTATCTTGCCATCCAACTATTGTCGATCTGTCCCTCAATCTATTATCTAGCCATCCACCTATTATCTGTCTATCCATCCATCCCTCAATCTATTATCTAACCATCCAACTATTATCTATCCCTCAATCTATTTATTACCTAACCATCCATCTATTATCTAGCTAGCTAGCTAGCTGTCCCTCAATATATTTATTATCTAGCTGCCCAACTATTATCTATCTACCTATCCACAGATCCATCATCCATATATATTTTTTTGCATCTACTACATTTGTTTCTACAGCATTTAGAACTGTATTTGGTACCTAGTGAATGTTCAATAAATGTTTGTCAAACCAATTAATGAATATAGGAAACGTGATACAGCCAAGGCCCAAAGAGACTGAATTGCCGGGTTCTCATAGGGCTCACGGAGGGGAGAGCCAGACCCTGTTCCCAACTTCTCTGAGGACTCCTTGGCTTTCTCACCTCTGGGTCAGGTTTGGGTTAGGGCTCGTCCTGGCCACTATAGCCCCTCTCTTCACTTGCCCTACTTTCTGGCGTGTCCCATGCAGCTGCTGGATGCTTTCGTGTGGCTTCCTGTGTCGGCCTCACCAGCCACAAAGCCCCTGCAAGTGGGGCACCACAGAGAGATCCCACTTTTCTCTGAGGAGCCCATATTCCCACTGGTGTTTAATAAATGGGGGGGGGGGCCTGTTTCCTGACTGAAGCATCTAGGTCTTTCCCGAACTTGGTTTTCGTTGGCTTAATTAATTAATTATGTAGGCTCCACGCCCAATGTGGAGTTTGAACTCATGACCCTGAGATCATGAGTTGCATGCTCTACCGACTGAGCCAGCCAGACGCCCCTCCATTAGCTGTGACAACAACAATAACACCGCCATTTATTGGTCACTTACTAAGGCAGAGACTTTGTGTCCTCTCGTCTCCCCTTGGCAGCAGCCCTTTGAAGCAGGCAGGAAGAGGCTAAATGGGTCAGTTAATGCCACACAGTCAGACACACAGCCAGGACTTGACCTTAACCTTTTACTTGACCTCTAGATGAGGTCAGACAATGGCCCCTGGGCCAAATCCAGCTTGCTGCCTGTTTCCTGTTTTTTTTGTATGGCCCACACGATAAGAACTTCTACATTTTTAGATGGTTGGAAAAAAATCAAAAGAGGAACAATATTTTGTAATACATGAAAACTACATGAAATTCAAATTTCAGTGTCCATAAATAAAGTTTTGTTGGAATGTGGCCATGCCTATGGGCTTACATATTGTCTACGGCTGGTTTTAAGCAACTTGTGTTGAGAAGTTGCACAATAACTGAGACTGTGTGGCTCACAGAGTCTAAAATATTAACCAGTTGGCCCTTTACTGGAAAAGCTTGTCCATTCCTTCTCTACACTGTGACCCCAACATCCAGGTTCCACGGGCTAAGCATCGGGACCAAGCCATTTCCAGAGAGGAGCTTGGCGTCAGGAGAGTCTGGGGCAGAGTGGGCTGTGCTCAGCAGGGGCACTGGGGTTGAGGGAGGTTGGGTGTGGGGGTGGAGGGGGCAGGGCTGGGGAGGGCTCGGGGGTATCACAGCACAAGCAGATGTTTCATGTCTTACCACGTGTCCTTGGCCAGCAACCCTTCTGTCAACCCACCAGCATCTATTGGCCTAGACCATGCTGTGGCGGGACCAAGGAGTCAGGACAGTTGTCACCTTGCTCTCAGGCACAGGGTCAGGGTGCATCTCAAGGTCAGACAGCCGTTGTCATGTGTTATGATAGGTGCAGCCAGCTCAGGGCTAATTTACGTGCTTTGTACTTGCACCAACTGGTTACCTTGGGTGGATGCAAAACCTTACTTAATTCAGTATGTTTTTGAGGGCAGAGGGAGTGGGAAAAGTCAGTCAGGGGCTAAAAGTAAACCACACCCTCCCCTTCCCATGGCAAACACCTGTGCCTGCGTGCATGGGCTAAATATTTAGATGCATCCCAGGGCCCAAAAGTCCTTAAATATCACACAGTATGGTGCTTTCCAGACTTTCCTGAGCATACAAACAACGTGGAGAATCTTGTTAAACTGTGGATCCTGAATCGATAGGTCTAGGGTGGGTCTGAGAATCTGCCTTCCTAAGGGAGCCCTGGTCCTGTGGCAGCTGCGGACCAGCCCGGTGCGGCTCGGCCCCAGCGCTGTGCTCTCCACTCGTGGATTCTGGGGCTCATTAGAACTGCAAATACTCAGATCAGGATCTCTGGGGGTGCAGGTCTGCTGTCTATGATCCAAGTGTCTCACTGCTGATTCGGATGCTCCCTCAAGTCTGAGAACTGAGGTTCTAGTCCCTTCTCCAAGGCTTCTTCCCCTGCCCCGAATCTCTTCCCACCTGCGCAGAAGGCAACTGGGCCTCCTGCCATGACTTGAGAGAATCATTAACTATCCTCTGATGCCTGAATCCCTGAGGCGTCTCGCCTGAAGCAGGTGACGCCGCGTTGCCCTCAAGAAGCAGCTTGATCATAAGCCAATGTCCACACTCCGGGGCGTCTGTCTGGGTAAGTTTCCATTCAGGGGCTCATTTTTGAAACTACCACTTGCTTTCTCTGTCTACAGTGCTTTCCTCTGTGGGACATACTGGGGGGCCAGGCTCTTTGAGGTACACCCACCAGGGGCCCCCAGAAGTATTGCATAAGCCGGAACCTTGTATTTTACCTTCCGCAATCCCAAATCTCTCCTCCCAGTTTTGTAATAATCTGTTCAAGCATTTTTGTTTGATGCAGCAATAAGAGAGAGAAATATAATTTTATCCTTAATAAAAGCACAAATTACATGTTTTGATGAGTAGAAAATTATCGCAGAGATAAAGTGTTAGTTTTCTAGGAACCTAGCTAAAAAGCCTCTTTCTAGAGAGTGAGAAAGTTAACCTAAACCCACAGAAGTTTATATTTGTGTGGTTGATTCCTATTATAAGAAGAGCAAATTTTTATTTTCATGATAGATTTTAATTGTAAAACTGCCCTTGCATTAGCAGGCAGAGCTCTGGGATTCTGGATCTCTTATTTTGATGTTTTAGCTTATAAATAAATGAAGCTTTAAAAATGTTGAGAGTAATACTCAAATAGAATGTAGTTAGATTTCACAGTGACTCTAATGGTGATTACAATTATATGACTGTAATGATACAAAAGACACATTATCTTTATAATTTATGATCCTCCTGGACCAAACGCAACTTCTTAAAAATTCAACATTTCAGTACCATCTGGGAGATTTGCCCAACAAAATTATGTATAAACAAAGTTCTTTATTGACTCGCTGAGATCCAAGTGGAATCCATTATACATTATTGTTGTCTTTGTCGGCACACTGCAAAGTGTAAGACAGCAAAAGACCCACATTCCATACATCACCCAAGTGTAATTTCCCAAGGGGCTACGTTTTGTGTGGAAACAAAGCATTGTTGGTGTTTTCTGTTTAGACTTTCTGATCATGGTCAGAGAGCGAGTCCATCCATTTTCCTTGAGACCCCCAGTGAATTTTGTCAGGTTCGGCAAACCTGGCATTGAGTCCTGCTCAGAGGCTCAGATCCCTGGAGCTTGTGGTTGGCGTACGGAGAAGGGGAGGTAGATTCAGGTGATGCGAAGTAAAGCTGTGGCCTTTCCAGTCCATTATTTTCACTTGTGGTGAACTCTCAACATCAATATTCTGAGAAGTCCATATTTTGTGGAACAAGTGAGAAAGACCGTACTGAACCATAAGTCACTGAAGGGAAAGTCACTTGGTTTCATAAATGTGGCCATAAAGCAAAAACCAAAACCAACCTCAAACACTGGGGACCCAGAATTTGTATTAGATTGTCCTGTGGGTGGTTATTTCAGAGCTCATGAGGAAAGATCCTCTGAAATACACAGTGTACCTACATTGAAAATATGAGGGCTGTATTCGTCTCAAAGGAAGTAATGGTACTGAGGAGGAAGGCGACTGATGTTTGTGTGGATTAGAGGAACATCACCGTAGTGAGCACACGAGGCACTCCAGCCTTGCACAGAAAGCACCTGTGGTTGGTTGGTTTGGCTCAGGCAGAGCTGAGGAGCTGGTTGACCTAAGATGTCCTTTCAGCCTTCTCTGGTTTGGTCTAGACGGGGTCAGGAGCTGGCTTTGTAGGTGTTCTTTGCCTTTCTTCTTGTTCTTTTTTTTTTAGGTTTTTATTATTTATTTTGAAAGAGAGAGAGCATGAGTGGGAGAGGAGCAGAGAGAGAGGGAGAGAGAGAGAATCCTAAGCAGGGTCCGTGCTGTTAGTGTAGAGCCCAACATGGGCCTCGAACTCAGCAACCGTGAGATCATGAGCTGAGCTGAAATTAAGAGTCAGACACTTTACCGATTGAGCCACCCAGGGGCCCCTTGCCTCTCTTCTTTAATATGCTCATTCCACCGACATTCCCGACCATCCACCCTGGGCTTGCCACTGGGCTCTTTCTGTCAGCCTCAATTGGGCAGGACAATTGGGCAATGGTAGTCAGTGTAGGGGAAACATACAGGGACAGGGAGATGCTTCTTGAACATTTCCCGAGCAAAGTGGGAGGAGGGAGGTGGAAGAGGCCTGTGACAGACTAGGAGGGGAGGGTCCAGAAGCGAACTTGAGAGGACTGAGTGGGTCTAAGGTGACAGAAGGACACTGGGAAGCAGAGCCTGGGGAGGTCAGTGGGAACATGTCAGGAAGGGCCTTCAGGGGCTCTCGGGAAGAGTCTACCTTTTTCCTGAGGGCACCAGGGCCACTGAGGATTTATTTCCAGTGGGCGCAATGACGAAATCAGATCTGCAACCCGGAATGCTCACTCTAGCTTCTGTACAGAGCGTGGGGGAGGCGGGCAATTAGGAAACGGCGATGGCTGTCTAGGGAGAGAGGATGATAGCTTGGACAGGGTGGGGGCAGGGCGGATAGAAGATTCCAGACATGCAGTTTGACTTCAGTGAAACCCTCATCTGCAGACTTGATCTTTGAAAGGATTTGGGTCAATACTGGGACCTCCATCTTCCCAGTACAACAACCCTTCATCTTTCCTTCTTAAACGCGTTTGCCTCATGAGCAGGGATTTTCCATCCTGCAGACTGGGTCTCCCCATCCTTGACTGTAAGATGTAATTTCACGTCCTCAAGGTAACCTTCCCGGCCTATACCACTCTCCTTGCTCCCTCCCCCAGGATGCAGATCAGGACCCCTGCTCTCTAGGTCCTGGGATGGGGAGAGGAAAGACCTGGCTTCTCCAGGGCCATGGCCCAGTATTCTTCAAGACCATGAATGTCAGGGTGGCTGGGTGGCTCAGTCAGTTAAGCATCTGAGTCTTGATTTTGGCTCAGATCATGATCCCAGGGTCGTGGGATTGAGCCCGTGTCGGGTTCCACCCTGAGCATGGAGCCTGCTTAAGATTCTCCCTCTCTCCTTCTGCTCCTCTCCCCTGTTTGCACTCTCTCTCTCTTTTTCTAAAATTAAAAGATAAATTAAGACCATGACTGTCCACAATTGTTCCTTGGCTCATAGAGAGCACTCAGTAAATGTTTGCTGTTATGTTTATTACATGCTTTTATCAATAATAATGTTGTTAGGCCTATAATAGGTGCCCAGTACACATTTTCTGAATAGTTGAGCATTCTCAGATGAGGGTTGTGCTGATTGTCATAAATTGTGGCTTAATAATTTCCTATGGGACAAGGAAGGGTTTTAGGGATTTTTCTCTTTGTGAACTATTATGTCTTAGTAAAGATGTTCATCTCTTTCTAGCTTGTCAAATGAGACAATTATAAGAAATCATGTATCCTAGATTCTCAGCCCTTTGAGTAGGTGAAGCTGACACCTGATGAAGAATGTTCTCTTTCTCTTGTTCTCTCTCTGTTTTGTGCCATGTGGAGGACCTACAGATAATGAAGCCATTCTCTGATATTGAGAAATTCTCAAGCCCAGGAAAGGCTTTGCAAGGAGCAGGAAATTCAGCTGCCAGGAAATACTTCACTTAGTGACAAGCTGATATTATGTTCTCAACTTTTTTCAACCATCCCAGTGAGAATTGTTCTCAAAAAGGTCTCTGTTCCTTCCAAGACAGCCCCAAACATATCATTCATTAGGAAATCGCTGGTCTCCTGTGTGTATCAGCATGGCATATTCCCCCAAGGATGGAGTTTCTTTCCCAAAGAAAAGTTAAGCTTTCTCTTATTAAATATATAAATTGTGGTTCTCCCTTGTGACTAGATATCCAGGAAGCGCAGAGCTATGCCTGGTGGACAACTGTGATAGTGCAGTGCCAATAATTGTGACTAACATCATGTTTCTTTCATGTTTACAGGCATCTTTGCAAACACTTTCTAATTGGATTCTTTTAACATTGTGGCAAGGGCAATGCTCACGTTACCCCCACTTTACAAATGAGAAGTAGTGGCTGGGGTGGAGTTATTGAGTCCTCTATGATCCCACAGCTGGTGAATGATAATGCTGACCAAGAATCCTGGAGTCATTCTCTCCTCCTTTCTCTGCTTGCTTCTTTATTCTGGTAGCTCCAGAGACTCCAGGGCGGGGTGACGTGTCCTTAATAACGAAGAACAGAATATGAAAAATTAAAATCAGTCTGTTGTGAGCAATAATAATAGGAACTATGCCCGGAAGTGTTGCTTACAATATACACTGAAATCCTTGAAACCAATAAATATTTCTGTAAACACAACTCCTACTAAAGATTTAGATGTTCTTCCAAAGACTGTTACTAAAAGTTAATAACTCTGAATAATTGTTATTGCATTAAAACTGTATATTAGGAGATCCAGGCTGAATAGACCAGGACAATATAAGTGTTTACTCCGTGTTCTCGGGGAGATTGCACTACAATCGGACAGATAGTCATAGAGACCCCACTATGTATTGGTCTGAGCAGGAAACACATGATCGATAACACATGGTCCATTGCGTGTCTCATTCGCCTTAACCAGGTAGCAAGAGAAATACCAACCAGCTCGCCACCAGGGGTGGGGGGCAGCTAGGAGGGCTGCTGTCTGTAGGGAGGGAGAGGAAGCGGGGGCTTATCACAGGTCATCCAACCAAACCCTCAAGGGAACTCTTTCAAACTGGAGTTGCTATAGTCATCTATTTTACTGATGGAAAATCTAGGGAGCTTATCCAAGATCACGTACTGAATGGAAAGCAGAGCTGGAATTCAAAGTCTGGTGGGAAAGTACAAGCAGTTTCTAGGATACCGTGGGCCTCCATATACCCTTCTGGTTTTATGAGGAGAGGTGCCAGATGTAATCTGTGTGGAAAGGCAGATACAGGCACAGTTTAGGGAGACTGGGAGGTGTGGGGATGGGGAAGGAGTGCAGCAGGGTCTTGGGGGAGAGATATGTGGCCTGTGAGCATTATTCCGAAGGAGGATTAGCTTTTCACAGACTGGGTGGCATGGCATTTTTGCCGAAAGAACAGAAACAAGTATGGGATGCTGCTAGGCAGTGATCTGTAATAACAGGAAGTGAGGCCAAGCAGCGGCTCTTGGGTGGAGGTGAAGGTGCCCATGTCGGAATCAGAGCAGCGTGGGTCTTCCTCCTGGCTCTGGCTCTAGTAATCACTGTGATGGGTAGTAAGAGCCATGTCTAAGAAGCACTTGGCACAGTGCCTACCTAGCACCCAAGACACTCTTAGTGAACAGTAACCATGTGGTGCTAGACATGTGTCAAGAAATGGGACCTCGAGGGTGTCATGCTAAGCGAAATAAGTTAGGCGGAGAAGGACAGATACCATATGTTTTCACTCATAGGCCTAACAGGAGAAACCTAACAGAGGACCATGGGGAGGGGAATGAGGAAAAAGAGTTAGGGAGAGGGAGGGAGACAAAGCACGAGGGACTCTTGAATACTGAAAACAAACTGCGAGTGGAAGGGGGAGGGGGACAGGGGAAGTGGGGTGATGGTCATGGTGGAGGACACTTGTGGGGAAGAGCACTGGGTGTTATATGGAAACCAACTTGACAAACTATAAATAAAAAAAAGAAATGGGAAGCATTTCGGGGTTTTGGGGACATGGAGGGGCATGACTTGTGCTATTGGGGTCCTCAGTTTCAGGAACGTGTTGGTTCTGAGCCTTGAGAGAGCTAACCCATTTTTTAAAAAGTATTAATCCATTTTATTTTTTCTTACAAGGCTTTCTTCTTGTCCATTGTGAGTGAGAGCTGGCCATAGTGACTCAGTAAAAAAAAAAAAAAAAAAAAAAAGGAAAATGATCTTTGATTCTTTATGATTGTTGTCTCCAAACTGGTGCATTTCTCCATCTTTCAAAAAAAAGTGGGCAGAAATTATTAGGCTTTCTTTTTTTTTATTGTTTTATATGTTAACATATCTAAAGAGAGGTCACCTGTTAGAATCATGATGGTCATGGACTTGAACCAAATACCAGACTTTCCCCTTAGCTTCTGTTGGGGTATCACCATTTTGCTACTGTCTCTAAGAATATTCACACCTTCCAAAATGCCCTATTTCCACTAACAATGATTATACCCAGCAATTACAGTGCTTTCCTTCTTTCCAAGTGTTTATTTACTTTACCTTTATTTCTTTTCTTTTTCAAATTCTTATTTAAATTCTAGTTAGTTAACATACAGGGCAATATTGGTTTCTGGAGTAGAATTCAGTGATTCGTCACTTACATACAACACCCAGTGCTCATCACAAGTCTCCTCCTTAATGCCCATCCCCCATCTAGCCCATCCCCTTCCCACCTCCCCCATCAACCCCCAGTTTGTTCTCTGTCTTTAAGAGTCTCTCATGGTTTGTTTCCCTCTCTCTCCCCCACCCTTCCCATATGTGCATCTGTTTTGTTTCTTAAATTGCACATATGAGTGAAATCATATGGTATTTGTCTTTCTCTGACTGACTTATTTCACTTAGCATAATACACTCTAGTTCTATCCACTTCATTGCAAATGGCAAGATTTCATTCTTTTTGATGGCTGAGTAATATTCCATTGTATCTGTGTGTGTGTGTGTGTGTGTGTGTGTGTGTAGATATAAATATAGACAACATCTTCTTTACCCACTCATCAGGTGATGGATATTAGGACTCTCTCCACAGCTTGGCTATTGTTGATAATGTGTTTATTTAATTTTACAAAATTTAGGGACAGGGGAAGGAAAGGGTCATAATTCATTATTCTAAAGCAGTAATTTTAGTTTGTTTTGAGGTCTTTGAGAATCTGCAGATTTGCTTAAATACTGTTGTGAAACCCTTGAGAGTAGAGCCTGGTCTATAACCATGCTCACTATGAGGGTGTTTCTGATATTTCCTGAGTGCTCAGCCTTGGGCTGAGGGTTTTATGTGCTACAGGAAGTGTAACAAAGTTTCGAGCACTGAGGTTAGGCATTCTTGTGTTCAAATCTCCACCCTTTCCTGCTCTAAGCCTTATGCAAGGAGATGAATGACAATACATAACAAGACCACCAGCTTTCACTGAGTGATTCGATGCGCCAGCCATGGGTGATATGCTCACACACATTCTTCATTTTTTCTTTTTTAACACCTCTAACAAGTATGTGACATTATTATTCCCATTTCATAGAAGAAACTGGGACTCGTTCAGGGTCACACAGCTAAGTTAATATTTGTCTTGTAGCACTTTATGTATTTATGATTTTTTCAAAATATAATTTATTGTCAAGTTAGCTAACAGTATATACAGTGTGTTCTTGGTTTTGGGGGTAGATTCCCGTGAGCCATCACTTACATACGACACCCAGTGCTCATCCGAACAAGTGCCCTCCTCAATGCAATTGCCCATCACCAATTTTCCCCTCTCCCCTTCCCCATCAACTCTCAGTTTGTTCTCTGTATTTAAGAGTCTCTTATGGTTTCCCTCCCTCCCTCTCTGTTCGTAACTACTTTTTTCCCCCTTCCCTCCCCCCATGGTCTTCTGTTAAGTTTCTCAAGTTCCACATATGAGTGAAAACATATGATATGTGTCTTTCTCTGACTGACTTATTTCACTTAGCATAAGACCCTCCAGTTCCAGCCACATTGTTGCAAATGGCAGGATTTCATTCTTTCTCATTGCCATGTACTATTCCATTGTATAGATAAACCACATCTTCTTGATCCATTCATCAGTTGGTAGGCATTTGGGCTCTTTCCATAATTTGACTATTGTTGAAAGTGCTGCTACAAACATTGGGGTGCATGTGCCCCTATGAATCAGCACTCCTGTACCCTTGGGTAAATTCCTAGTAGTGCACTTGCTGGGTCGTAGGGTAGTTCTATTTGTAATTTTTTGAGGAACCTCCACACTGTTCTCCAGAGTGGCTGCACCAGCTTGCATTCCCACCAGCAGTGCAAGAGGGTTCCCCTTTCTCTGCATCCTCACCAACATCTGTTGTTTCCTGAGTTGTTAATTTTAGCCATTCTGGCCGGTATGTCTTGTATCATTTTAGATCAATCTCTTGTGAACAGAGCACAGATATTTGAGTTAACGAATGAGTAAAGGTTGTCTCAGAAGAATATATTTTTCTGCTTCTTAGAAGTGAAGCCATGTAGACACATTTGAAAGTCATGAGATCAGCTGGATTTCAGAAAGCTCCGGAGTGTCCTTCTACTCTTTGTACTCATTACAGAAAAAGACATTTTAAAAATAGTGTTACAATTCGTGGAAAGATCCCCAGTCGATTGGTATTTAATGGGAAAGATGTGTATGTGGGAGCAAATAGCAATTCCGGCAAAGCCCCGTGGAGGAGCAGACCCATCCATTATGTAACAGTACTTGTCTTGACTTGGATTTACACATGCCACCAGGCAACGATGTCCCGCAAACCTCAACCACATGTTGTAAAGTCTGGCTTTGACCTTGTCAGGAATTCAGGCTATGTTTAAGGGCTTATCATTGAGTGGCCATGGGAGAACCATGTCTTGTCAGAGCATGTTGGGGAGGGGGAGGGGTGTGGGGATCCAAAAGGAAAGCTTGGAGCTAAAGAGAACTAACTGCAAGAAACCCAGCCCTCAGCATGAGGCTTGGCACAGGAAGCTACTCATTAGCTCTTGGGAAGGTGATGAGCAAAGTGGTTGGGTTTTAGAGATTAAAGAATGAGGCCATATTACAGTAAAGGGAAGCCTCTGCATCTGGAGGAGGAAGGTTCCAGAACAAAAGTGGGGCTACATGGTCCACCTAGACCCTTCAGTGACACAAGCCCAGGCAGCGGGAGCCTGCTGTGGCCGGAGGCTACATGTCTACCTTCTGACCTGGCTTGAGCCTTTGTTCTTTGACCTCTGTAGCTGAGTATATGGCCTGAAACTAGAGCCCTGGTCATCCAGTTTCCCAGTGATTGGTCAGTGGATCTCCTGCTCCTCTCCTACTCACTCCCTTCCCCATGGCCCAGAGCAGAAAGGAGTATGGTGGAGCCACTCCTGAAAGTCTTAGGGCCTTGCTCTGAGCCAGTCACACCCTTCTGGTGTGAACCATCATGTTCAGCCCTTTCTCCCAGGCCCATGGGAAGTTACAGATCCAAGATTTCTGTTTTTTAATTTAATTTAATTTTTTATTTTGGTGGGAGAGAGAAAGAGAATGTGCCAGCAGGGGAGAGTGGTAGAGGGAGAGGGAGAGGGAGAGGGAGAGAGAGAGAGAGAGAGAGAGAGCGAGAGAGAGTGAGAATCTTAAGCAGGCTCCGTGCTCAGCATGGAGCCTGACTCAGGGCTCAGTCTCAGGACCATGAGATCATGACTTGACCTGAAATCAAGAGATGGTCACTTAACCGACTGAGCCACCCAAGTAACCCCAAGACTTTCATTTTAATAGTTTTATTGACATCTATTTCACATACCGCATTTCACATTCACCCATTCAAAGCCCTTATATAATTCAGTGGCTGCTAGCATATTTCTCAGTTGTGTTGCCATCACAGAGTCAATTCATAACACTCCCATCACTCTACAAAGAAACTTCCACACCCTTTGCCACCACTCTCCCCTTGATTCCCCTCATTCCCTCAGCCCCTGGCAACCACTAGTCTGCTTTCTATCTCTTTGGATTTGCCTCTTCCTGCTCTTTCCTATGAATGGGGTCATATGAAATGTGATCTTTTGCGTCTGGCTTCTTTCATTCATCATCCATGTTATAGCATGTATTACCAGTTTGTTCCATTCGTTGGCCAAATAATATTCCAATATAGGGATCTCACATCTGGTTTATCTGCACCGTTTCCACTTTGTGACCATGATAAGGCTGCTAATTCACATGCAAGTTTTTGTGTGAACCAAAGTTTTCATTTCTCTACGGTGTAATCCTAGGAGTGGAATTGCTGAATCAAATTGTAGCTGCATATTTAAACTGCTGTTTTCCAAAGCAGCGGTACCATTTTGGGGCGCCTGGCTGGCTCAGTCAGAAGGGCGTGGTATTCTTGATCTTGGGGGTTGTGAGTTCGAGCCCCACATTGGGCGCCGAGGTTACTTATGTAAAAACTGACAGAAACAAAAACAAAGTAGCTGTACCATTTTATGTTCACACCAATATTTTGTTTGTTTAAAGAAATTTCTATGGGCATTGCCTACACTTAATGAATGTTACCTTCAGAGGAGTACGTCAGCAGGTCATGCAGATATTTAAAGTTTGAACTGCACTGCAGCAGAGCAAGAAGATGTGGGTTCTCAGTCCAGCTCTGCTCTAACTGCCTCCGGGACTTTGGGCAGATGACTGAAATTTCTGAGTTCCAGTTGCCTTATTCTTTACCTTAAGTCAATGGGTTTGTTCTAGAATATTCTGTAAGTTCTTCCAGCTAAACTCTTTGTGACGAAGTTCACTCAATTTTTTAAAATTGTGAAAATAGAACATAAATCAAATAAGAAAAACAATTAAAAAGTTTGTGATGAGAAGTCTCTAGTCTACGTTGATCATAGCCCCCATGCCCCCAAAGTAACGATTTTGTTACAGGTACACTTCTCTATATAGCCTTCTGGAATATATTATGTGTGTGTGTGTGTGTGTGTGTGTGTGTGTGTGTATGAAATCATTTTATATATTCCAGAATATGCAAACATGATAGATCTTATATATATTATATAAAATCTTATTATTACAGATACAATATATATCTAATAGATATAAGATATATATATATCTTAATCATACACATGTGTATTTTTTCTTTTTTATTCAAGAACGATTATATTCTAAAAACGACCTCTACTTTGCTTTTCTTCAGTTAATATATTTTGGGGATCTTCGCATAGCATTCCATTTTAGGTCTGTTTCATAACTTATTTAACCATTCTCCTATTGGTAAAGTGATTTGTAGTTGTGATTTAATTAGTTGCATGCTTCAGTGACTATCCGTCCACACTCACTCTGCAGCTGAAGAGCCGATTCTGGCTCTGTAGGCTCTCCTCACTCTCATCTCCATGGAGGCTTGGGAGAGCTTCTGGACACAGTGCTTACTATTTTGGGTCCCCTGAAAGCTGTGCCTGTGTAGGGAGGGACAGTGAAAGTACATCTCAGGAAAGCCCACCTTAGCAGCTCGTCCTCCTGAGACCAATGTCAGCCTGCCATCTACTGTGTTCTGCAGTGCCCCTTGCTGGTCAGGCCCAGCGAATGATAATTTACAATCCAAAAGCTACCCGGGCTCCCTTCCTTAAATTGGGCTGGAATTGGATTATCCCCTGGAGGCTGGTTGGAGGCAGTGATACTCAATGGATCAAGTACACTTCAGGGTCTCGTGGAGCCTGGCTGGCTCAGTCCGTAGAGTGTGTGACTCTTGAGTTTGAGCTCCACGTTGAGTGCGTAGAGATTCCTTAAAAAAAAAAAAAATTCCCTCACAGGTCAGATGTGCCAGATGGTGCATTAAATTATATGATGGATAGAAGATGAATGATTTGGGGGGGAAATAGGTCTTCATATTCAGGAACCTTGACTCATGTACTAGTAGGGGAAATAGAATCCATGTAAGGGAAAAGTTACATCATGAGGTCCAATGCATAGTACTTAGCCAATACCTATGTGCACAAATGGACTGAACTGGGTAATATTATAGGGCTGTTAGAAGGGTTATGGCCCAATAAGCAGCCTGGCAAAGAGGAGGAGAAAGTGTGCAAAAGACCCTTTGGACAAAGGAAGCTTTCAGTACCATTCCCTACAGCTTGTAATAGGATGTGGCTTAAAGTGATGGGCTGAAAAAGGAAAATATCAGAGTGTATTTGTCCTTTCTCCATTTAAATCTATCAATTTTTGCTTCATATGATATAAGCTTTGTTTTTCTTTTTCTTTTTCTTTAATTTCAGAGAGAGAGAGAGAGAGAGAGAGAGAGAGATCATGCTTGCAAGCGGGGGAGAGGGACAGACAGGGAGAGAGAGAGAGAGAGAGAGAATCTTAAGCAGGCTCCATGCTCAGCTCAGAGCCTGACACAGGGCTCGATCCCACAGTCCTGGGATCATGACCTGAGCCAAAATCAAGAGTCGGACGCTCAACTGAATGAACCATCCAGGAGCCCCTTAAGCTTCGTTTTTAAGTGCATACAGTTTTTCAGATTATTATGGCCTTTTGATGAATTGACTCCTTTATGATTTTGAAATGTCTCTCTCTGTCTCTGGTTATCTTTCTTGGTTTGAGGTCGGCCATTAATAGAGCTCTGCCACCTTTCACATATGTAAGGTATGCCTGGACTTTTTCCTCATCCTTTTACTTTCAATCTTTGTGTTTTTATGTTTAAAGTTGGGTGGGGAAAGATAGTTTCAAACATAGAGGCAAACCTTAAGAGACTCTTAAATATAGAGAACAAACTGAGGGTTGATGGGGAGAGCGGGGGACGGGAAAATGGGTGATGGGCATTGAGGAGGGCACTTATTGAGATGAACACTGGGTGTTGAATGTAAGCGATAAATCATGGGAATCTACTCCCAAAGCCAAGAGCACACCATATGCACTGTTAGCTAACTTGACAATAAATTATATTTAAAAATATAATAAAGTTGGTCTCTTGTAAAATATTGTGGAGCCTTGCTTTGTGATCAGTCTGACAATCTGCCTTTTAATCAGAACACTTAATTAGTGTTTAATGTGCTAATTGGTGTGATTGAGTTTAAATCTACAAATTATCTACTTATTTTTATTTGTTGATTCTGTTCTTTCCACTTGAATTTATCTTTACCAACCTTTTCTTTTTGGTGTTTATAGTCTTCATTAAAATTCTACCTCCTTTTGTTTGCTTTTTAGCTATTCCTCTATCTAGAAAAGTGGTGTGTGTGTGTGTGTGTGTGTGTGTGTGTGTGTGTGGTCATTCTGGGGAATACTACATGCAATGTGAACTGACCACACCACTTCAGATATAACGGGAGAACCTCAAAACAGTATAATTATATTACAGTACTAATCTTTCATATACTGAGATAATACGGTCATTTATTTTACTTCTACCTATGTTAAAAATCCCATAATGCATTATTTTAATTTTTGTTATAAACAGTAAATTAACTTTTAAATAATTTAAGGAAAATATAAAAAGAATCTTTTATATTTGCCCGTGTAACTCCCACCTCCAGTAGTCTGTATTTCTGCCTAAAGTTCTGAATTTCTCTCTGGTTTCATTTCCTTTCAGTCTGAACAAACTTTATTTAATATTTCTGGGAGGTATGCTATTGACACGTTTTCTCAGTTTTTCCTCATCTGAAAAAGCCTTTATATTAACCTTCATTTCAGAAGGATATTTCCACTGGATATAGAATCCTAGTTTGAGAGATTTTTCCTATCAGCTCTCCAAAGATGTCCTTCCAACGTATTCTGGCCTCCAGTAATTCTGAAAAGCTGTCACTGTTATCACTATTTCCCTGCATATAATATGTCTTTTTTCTTTACCTTCTCTTTAGATTTAAAAAAAATTAGGGGTGCCTGGGTGGCCCGTTTGGTTGAGTGTCCAACTCTTGATTTCCCCTCAGGTTGTGATACTGAGGTTCGTGGTTCAAGCCCTGAGTCAAATGCCCTACTTGGGAATCTCTCTCTCTCCCTCCCTCCCTCCCTCTCTGCCCTTCCTTCCCTCTTTCTCTCTATACTTCCTTCCCGTCTCTCTCAAAAATAAATAAATAAACTTTGAAAAAACTCCTTTAAGATTAAAAAAAGATTTATGGTTTTCAGTAGTTTGTAATTTTGCTTAAGTGTAGTTTTCTTTGTGTTCACCATGTTCGGGATTCGGTGAATTTCCTGGATTGGCAAATTGCTGTTTTTGATCAGATCTGGAAACATTTCAGAGCATTTCTCCAGATATTTGATCTGCCCCCTTCTCTGCTTCCTCTTCTTCAGGGACTCCAGTTACAGATGCATTAGGCAGCACGGCACTAACCCACAGGTCGCTGAAGCTTGCTCATTGCTTGCAATTTTGTTCTCTCTTTGTGTTTTAGGTTAGGTGGTTTTATTCACCATATCTAAATTTACTGATACTTTAAAGTATATACTGTTATATCCTGTTTATATATGAAACTCCTGTTCATATGTATATAAAATATAAATTATATATAAACACACTTATCATAGCTTTTTTGAGGCCCTTTTCTGTTAATTCCAACCTTTGAGTTTTTGTGCAATTCTTAAAAAATGTTTATTTTGAGAGAGAGAGGGACACAGAGAGCAAGTGAGAGAGCGCATGATCAGGAGAGGGGCAGACAGAGAAGGGGAGAGAGTATCCCAAGCAACCTCCATACTTAGCATGGAGTCTGACTTGGGGCTCGAACTCACGACTGTGAGATCATGATCTGAGCCAATATCACGCGTTGGATCCTCAACCACCTGAGCCACCGAGGTGCCCCATGTGCAATTTCTATTCACTGATTTTTTTTTCTGTTAACCCTGCACCACATTTCTTATACCTCTGCGTGTCTACTAAATTTCTATTAACATTGGACACCGTGATATGCAATGTTATAGAGAGGCTGGGTTCTCCTGTCTTTCTCGGAAGGGTGCTGGCTTTTGTAACAGCAAGAAACTGGATTTCTGACAGACCACCTTGAACTGGTACAGGCTCCACTGTAGATTTTGTTAGAACAAATCATTTCAGGTTTGCCCTTAGTCTTGGGGCCAATCTCTTAGTCCTGGGATAAGGACTTTCCCCTCCTGGGGTGGCCTTCCTGGAGTTTCAGTGAAAAGCCAGGTGATTACAAAGTCCTCCTAAGGTGGTCACTCTGGTTCCAAGCTGTCTCCCACCCAGAATGGTGGCAGTTGACCTCTCTGCTCTACTCTCTCGAGTCCTGTTGTCCCCCTCAACTTCCTTGGTTGTTGAGGGCCAGTCAGTGATTTGGAGGGGAGATTAGTCACAGATGCCGGGGCTCCTTTCTTGTGCCTCCCTCCTTTATTGAATTTCCTCCTTAATTTCTAGTCACCCTGGCAGACCCCAATTTCTCCTCTGATTCCTTCCGCCAATAGGACTGCCTTCCCTTGAGATCTACATGACCCTCACCACGCAGAGCGGAGTGTTCTCGAAAGAAAAGCAATTAAACAGGGATTACACCTGGTGATTCCTTTCTTTCAAGGGTTGAGTTACCTCCAGTTTCTGCTTGAATTTGGTTGTGCTCCAATACCTTCAAACATTATTTCTTAAAGATTTTGTCCAGAGTTCATAACTCCTATAACCAGCATGAGGCTTGGTTTGACAAGTTTACACCTTTACTTTTTTTCATTTTCTTTTGCCCCTGCTATGTTTCTGAACAATAGTTTTGGTTGTTTCCAGTACATTTGAATGATTAAATGTTTTTTTTTATTTTTCTTAGATTTTCCAATTTGCTTATCTTCTTCTGATGCCTTATCATATCTGTTTTGAATCTTCGTACCTCTTTTTGGAACTCTTTTATCAGGTTGCCTATTGTTCTAGTCCATTTGGGCTGCTATTACAAAAATACCGTAAACTGGTTGGCTTGTAGACGACAAACATCTATTTCTGACCATTTTGGAGGCCGGGAGTCCAAGACCTTGGCGGGGCAATTCAGTGCGGGTGTGGACCCACTTTCTGGTTCACTGATGATGACTTCTCCTGTGTCCTCATGTGGCAGAAGGAACCTGGGAGCTCCCTGGGGCCTCGTTTATAAAAGCATTAATCCCCCTTGTGAGGGTACCATGCTCATGTCCCAAGCAAGCATCTCCCCAAGGTCCCATCTGCTAATACCATTAATTTAGTGATTAGACTTCAACTCCTGAATGTGGCCGGCGGGGGAGGGGGGGGGTCCAGAAACATCTGGTTCCTTGCAGCTGTGATATATTGAGACAAAGGAAGGGTAATGTCTAAATTGTCAGCAACAAAAAACATCAGTGGATCTTTTATAAAGTCCTTAGTCCCAGCCTCTGTTTTATGACCTGTAGCCATGACTTCCTCCCCTTCATCTTCCTCCCCTTCCTCTTTTTCTCTGGCAATTGACGTCTTCTGATCATTAATCAGCTTTGCTTCTCACATGGCCTATCCTATTCACAGATCTAATCAAAGGCTGATGACGGGAGTAGCCTTTCAGGCCTGTGACACTAACCATTATGGACATTTGTGAATAGCTTAAAAACCTAAAGACATGTCTTATCTCTTGGCAGTTTCCCTCTTTTGTGCCACAATTTCACAGATACTTTGCAGTTATGGCTCTTTTCCTGTCCCTTTGAGGGTGATGTTTTCCTTCCATTTTCCTGTGGTTGGGGTAGCTTTGAAAGCGTGACAGAAGTAGGCTTTCTCACCCACCTTTAAACAGACAGAAAGCAATCCTGGCTCCCAGTTCTAAGGAGCCATAAGTCACCAAGCAGGAAAGCAGACACCCTTGATTTTGCACGGCCCCACGTGCATGTATTTCAGTTACACGGCACCTCACAAAGTAAGGACGGCCCATACTGCTAATGTTCTGGGAAGTTTTTAAAAATGAAAACGGTAAGTGTATTCCATATTTTCCCTTAAACTTTATATCTTTTTTTAAGGCATGAAGGGATCACAGTAAAAATGTCTCTTTCTGGAGCACCTCAGTGGCTCAGTTGGTTGAGCATCCAACTCTTGATCTCAGCTCAGGTCTTGATCTCAGGTTTGTGAGTTCAAGCTCCGCACTGGGCTCCATGCTGGGCATGAAGCCCACTTAAAACAAATGTTTCTGGGGCATTTGGGTGGCTCAGTAGGTTAAGCGTCTGACTCTTGATTTCAGTTCAGGTCATGATCTCAAGGTTTATGGGATCGAGCCCCACGTCAGGCTCTGTGCTGACTGCATGGGATTCTCTTGGGATTCTCTCTCCTTCTCTCTCTCTGCTCCTCCCCCACTTGTGTGAGCACTCTTTCTCAAAATAAATAAAAAAACTTAAAGAAATTTAAAAAAATGTTTCTTTCTTTCTCTGGGCACTATTATTGTTGTTTCCAAAAGCTAAATGTAGGCTGAGGACAACCCATGAGCTAAGGGTGCTCTCCAAATATGTTTGGAAAGGCCTGATGCGTGAGTTCGTTTCAGAAGTTAGAGCGATCAATATTGTATGATCCAGTGTGGAACGTTTTCTATTATCAGAAAAGAAATGGAGACTTCAAACTGCCTTAACCAAAGCTTAGCTGTCACAGAAAGCAGAAGGGGAAACTCTGAAATGGAAAGCAAGAAGGATCAGAACTCAGAGACTATCTTGATCGTCTCTTTCCTGCTCTTCCCGCCCCCATAACCAATGAGGGCGCCCTGCTCTGCTCTCTAGCTGTGCGGTGTGCATTTTCACTAACCTAGGGGAAGGCAATAGCTTCCTGTTCCTAGTTAACCCCCTATATTGCAACCTCCCCCCTGCCGCATGGATGGAAGGGAGCTATCTTTGCCTAAGGGTTTGCCTTCCCCGGTGTGTTTGCCGAAACAAAATGCCCCCTTTTGACCCAGAATGTGGATTCTGACAATTTTTAGTTTGTGTCCATTTTCTGAACTATTAGATTTAATGAAGAAAGTTAAGTTTACTGGACAATATATGCTGTCAGGTGAGTGACATGGAAAGTTAAGGGTGACAACCTCCTGGGGTGAAGGGGGCTGAGGGAGTGGAGGAGCACCCAGGGGGCAGTAGGATGGCATCAGTCATGGCGGCCTTCAACCACGTGGAGTAGAAGGGGAAATTTGGGGGAATGATATGGACAATCCTGTGGATGTGGCCTTGAGCTTGGTGTGCCTAGAAGGTGAGTAGGTCTAAAGAGACAGATGGAGCAGTAAAGGAGCAGGCGTGTGCCACCGTTCCCTGAACATGGAATGGCTGTGGAACCACTATCAGAGAGAGTGGTGCCCGTGTGTGTGTGTGAAGTTTAAAAAATTGTCCATAACATGGAGGAGGGCACTTGCGGGAAAGAGCACTGGGTGTTATATGGAAACCAACTTGATAATAAACTATAAATTAAAAAAATTAAAATAAATAAAATAAAAATAAAATAAAATAAAAATAAAAAATTGTCCATAGGGGGCGCCTGAATAGCTCAGTTGGTTAAGCTTCCGACTTTGGCTTAGGTCATGATCTCGCGGTTTGTGAGTTCAAGCCCCGTGTCTGGCTCTGCGCGGACAGCTCAAAGCCTGGAGCCTGCTTCAGATTCTGTCTCCTTCTCTCTCTGCCTCTCCCCCGCTCTCTCTCTCAAAAATAAATAAATATTAAAAATAATTTTTTAAAAATTGTCCATGAAAGACCATATATCCTGACCTAAACTTACATTTTAGCTTTTACTACGCGAACCTTCAAATGCACACAGAGTTCCCAGAACTATGGCCTGAACCAACCACCCATGTACCCATCACCCGGTTTCAACGATTATGAACATTTATCCATAATTTTTTCATTAGCAGTTCCACTCACTCTCCATCCCCCCGCTCTCCTCTTATTTATTTTTACATTTTTCTTCTGAGGTAAAATTTATAAACTTTGCAGCACACAAATCTTCACTGTGTGATTTGGCCAAGGGATATACCAATAATGGCAGCATGCCTAACACGATGTCGAATATTTCTGTCTGCCTGGAAAATCCCCCCGGGCCCCCTGCCCCCCAGAGACCGCGGTGTTCTCATTTATTTCTCCACCGTAAATTGCTTCCGCCTCTTTTATCTCTTCCTAAAGATGGACTCGTGTGTGTAATCTTTTGTACCTAGTTTCTTTCTGTCAACAGAATGTAGGACAGATTCACCCACATTGTTGTATGTCAGTAGTTTGTTTTTTCTTACTGTTGAATAGTATTCCGTTGTGTGAATAAACCACCATAGTATACTATACAATTTGTAATTATACTCAGTACTGTATCCCCAATGATTTTATTATTTATTAAATTATTTACAACTATCCTATAATATGGTAACAAAATTACTATGCTACATAATTATATATAACAATATTGGGGCGCCTGGGGGGCTCAGTTGGTTAGGCGTCCGACTTCGGCTCAGGTCATGATCTCATCATGGTTTGTGAGTTCGAGCTCCATGTCGGGCTCTGTGCTGACAGCTCAGAGCCTGGAGACCGCTTTGGATTCTGTGTCCATCTCTCTCTCTGTTCCTACCCACTCACACTCTGTCTCTTTCTCTCTCAAAAATAAAGATAAAAAAAACAATATTACATATACCATAATTATATTACACATATGAATTACAACATATATTATGATAGTAGCTATATATTCTATATTTATATTTGTAATGACATATAATCATTATATTACATGCTGTTTCGTATAGAAATATACAATGATATATATATTTATTTTTGATTTGCTGATATTTTATTAAGAATTCTTACCTCTATGTGAGGGAAATTGTGCTATAAATTTCTTTTCTTACAATGTCTTTGTTAGGGTTCAGAATTAAAGTTATGCTTATGTTTAAGTGAACTGGAAAGTGTTGGGGCATTTGGGTGGCTCAGTTGGTTGAGCATCTGACTTCGGCACAGGTCATGATCTTGCATCTATGAGTTCGAGCCCCTCGTCGTGCTCTGTGCTGACAGCTCAGAGCCTGGAGCTGCTTCGGATCCTGTGTCTCCCTCTCTCTCTGCCCCTCCCCTGCTCGTACTCTGTCTCTCTCAAAAAGAAAAAGAAGAAGAAGAAAGTGTACCTTATTTTTGTATTTTCTGAGACAGCGCATGTAAAATTGGTATTATTTCATCTTTAATGTTTGGTGGAATTCACCAGTGAAAACACCTGGGCAAACATTTTCTTTTTGGTGAGTTTTTTGGGAAACAAATGTAATTTTCTTGACTAGATAAAAGCTAATCAGTGTTTTGAAAGAGAGAAAGTGGACGCTGTTATTATTTCTTGTTGTATCTGTTTTCCACAGTACACAGAAACTTTTAGTATTATATTTGGCATAGTAGACATTCAGTAAAAACTTACTGAATGAAAAAAAGCTGATCACATTTTATATTTCATATAATTTCAGTTTTAATCAATTCTGTTTTTCAAGAAATTTTCCCATTTCTTAAGTTGTTAAATTTATTGATACAATTTGTTCAGAACTTCTTATTGCCCTTTCGATGTCCTTAGAAGTCACAGTGATATCATTTCTTGTATTCCTTGGCTCATGATTGGCTTTCTCTCTTTTTTCTCTTCTTAGTCTTTCTAGGGATTTATCAACCTGATGTATCTTTTCAAAGAACTAAGTTTTGCCTTTAAAATTTTCTCCATTGTTTGTTTTCTCTTTTATTGGATTTTACTTTTCAGTTCTCTGTTACGTCGTTTGTCTACTTACTTTGTTTACTCATCTTAAGTGAAAACTTAAATAATTAATATAACTGTTCTGGTTTATTATCTGATTAATAGTTTGTTTAGAAGTTTATTATTTAATTTCAAGCACTTGGAAGTTTTCTACATATCTTATTGATTTATAATTTACTTCAATTCGGCCGGGACACATACTCTCTAAGATTTCTATCCCCCCCCCCTTTTTTTTTCTTACAATTTATGGAGCCTCGTTTTACAGACAGTGTATGGTCTACGGGATGAACATTCCATGTTCTATAGCTCTTAGCTGCAGTGTTCTGTAAATAACCATTAGGTTAGGGGCTTTATGGGGTCATTCAATTCTTTTGTGTCATTGCTAATTTTTTCTAAGTGTTCTAGCTGTTACTTAGAGAAGGGTATTAAAATTTCCAGCACTGTGGCTTTGTGTATTTACCCTTTATTTCTATCAGTTTTGGCCTCATGGATTTTGAAGCTCTATTATTAGGGACACCGTTATAAATATGTTATGCCTTCCTCCATGTTGACTTTGTCTTATCATAAAATGTTTTGTTCTATCTTTGGTAATACTTTTTGTCTTAAAATCTATTTTGTTGCATATTAATATAGCCACTCTAGTTTTGTTATGATCAGTGTTTGGATGGTGTATCCTTTTTCATCTTTTCTTTGCTTTTTTTTAATGTTTATTTATTTTGAGAGAGAGAGAAATCAGGGGAGGGGCAGAGAGAGGGAATCCAGAGCAGCCTCCTTGCTGTCCACACAGAGCCTGACACGGGGCTCGGTCCCACCAACCATGAGATCATGACCTGAGCCGACACCAAGAGTCAGACGTAACTAACTGGGCCACCCAGGTGCCCTGTCATCTTTTAATTTTCAACCTATTCGTATCTTTTTAAAATATTAAATGTACTCTTTGTAGATAGCATATACTTCATCTCCATTTTTTTTTTATCCAATCTGAAAATCTCTGTTTTTTGATTACAGTCCTTAGTTCATTTAATAGTCATGTTTGTACCAATTTAATAATTATTGATACATTTGGATTTAGGTGTGCAGTTTTGCTATTGTTTTCTCTTTGTCTCATTTGCTTTTGGTTTCTCTGTTTCTTCTTTCTTGCCTTCTTGTGAGTTAGTTCAATATTTCTTTTGGTGCTTCTTTAGGATTTTTTTTCTTCTCTATTTGAGTTATTTTTTTTAGTGGTTCCTGTAGGGATTATGTTCTGTGTCTTTACCTTATCATAATCAACTTTGACTTAACATTTTGCTACTTTACGTATAACATAGGATCATTATAATAGAATCCTAGTTCCATGACCCTCCTCTGCTATTGCTGGAGCCTATCACTTTCCTTTTTTCTTTTTTAAATTGTACAGTAAAATTTGTTATTTTTCTTTTGATGTGGAATTTTATGAGTTTGGACACATGCGTGTCTCCTTGGGACCACTGGCACAATCAGGATTCGGAACAGTCCCTTTACCCTCCAAACGCCCTAATGCTATCCTTCCACGGTGGCACCATCCCCTCATCTGTCTTTCTCGGCAACCGCTCATCTGTTTTCCATAACTATAGTTTTATCTTTTTGAGAATGTCAAAGGAACGGAATTATGTTAGCCTTTGGGGCCAGCTTCTCTCACTCAGCATGTCGTTGCTATTCTATGCTGTTCCATGTATCAGTAACTTGTTCCTTTTCTTGTTTTTATACTGCCGAGTGACTGTCCATTATACAGATATACTATGTTTTATATAGCAATTCACCTACTGAACGGTATCTGGACTGTTTCCAGTATTTGGCTGTCACAAAAAAGCTATTGTGAATATTTGTGTACAGGTTCTTTTTTTTTTTAAAAAGTTATTTTGAGAGAGTGGGTGAGGGGCAGAGAGAGAGGGAGAGAGAGAATCCCAATCAGGGGCTCGATCCCACAACCCTGGAATCATACATAACCTGAGCAGAAATCGAGAGTCGGGGGCCCAGCCCACTGAGCCACCCAGTGCCCCTTATGTGAATCTAAGTTTTCTTTTTTTTTTTCTCTAGGAAAAATACCCAGGAATGGGATTGTTGGGTCATACGATAAGTGAATATTTAACTTTATAACAAATTGCCTAACTGGTCTCCGACGTGGGCATACCTGCTTGTATTCCTATTGTCAGTGGATGAGAGTTTGAATTGTTCTACATCTTGGCTAGCATTTGGTATTGTCAGTATTTTTAAAAAATTTCAGCTATACTAACAGGCTTGTAGTGGTATTTTATCATGTTTTTAATTTGCATTTCCGCCCAAGGCTAAAGATGCTAAATATCTGTTCATAGCTTATTTACCGTCCTCCTTTAGCTTCTGGTGAAGCGTCTCTTCAAATTCTTTTCTCATTGGACAACTTGGGTCCTTGTTCTCTTATCGTTGAGTTTTGAGAGTTCTTTATATATTCTGGATACAAGTCCTTCATCAAATATGTGATTTGTAAATATTTTCTTCCAACTTATAGCTTGTGTCTTTCTTCTCTTGATAGCATCTTTGGATGAGCACCAGTCTTAAATTTTAATGATATCCAATTTGCTAATTTAAAGCATTTTTTCTCTGTGGATTCCTGCCAAATTACCATTGCTCGGGGTGATAAGAGCATGAGAACTCCGATTCCGGCATCTGCTGATGTCTTATCAATTGGTGTTTTTAACAGATCATGCTATGGGTTATTTCTAGGGACTATCTGTCTAATGTAGGCCTTGGTGGTTTTCCTCTAAAAAGTGTTAATCATCTGCAGCTTACATTTACATCTCTGTCCATTTTGAGTTAATTTTTATATAGGTCGAGTTTTATTTTTTTGCATAGGGATGCAAAATTGTTCTAAGATTTCCTTCTTTTTTAAAAATGTAACTCTCTCTAAAAAGAATATTATAGTTCAGTAAAAATATACGGAGTGTACAGTAAAAAAGTACGTCTCTTTCACCATAGTATCCGAATTCTCCAGTTGCCTCGCTAGAGAAAACACCCGTTACATATTTCTAGTGGATTCTTCCTGTGAAATTGTGTGCGCCAACAAGTGGAAGGCTATGTATCTCCTTTTACAAAAGCCCCCACAAACTGCAGCGCCCTCTACCCACTCTTCATGGTCTTGCACCTTTCACTTGATAATGGTTGTATTGGAGAACATTCTATATCAATATAAGAACTGCCTCCTTTTTAAAAAAATTTTTTATTAAAATTTTTTTTAACGCTTATTTATTTTTGAGAGTCAGAGAGAGACAGAACGGGAGTGGGAGACGGACAGAGAGAGGGAGGCACAGAATCTGAAGCAGGCTCCAGGTTCTGAGCTGTCAGCACAGAGCCTGACGTGGGGCTCGAACCTATGGACCACGAGATCATGCCCTGAGCCGAAATCGGACGCTTAACCGACTGAGCCACCCAGGCATCCCAACCCTCTCCTTTTAGATAGCTTTATAGTATTACACTGTATGAATGCCATCATTTGTTTAGCCAATTCTGCTAATGCATCCTTACAATGTCTCGATTCATTCTCTATTCAGTTGTCCTTCTAATTATCTTCTTCAACAGAGTTTCTAGTCCCTAGGAAAGTCCAAAGCAATGGAGGACATCCCCCATGTTTAGAAAGAATGGCACACCACGGCAGGGCCGCTCTTCTTTCAATGAAGAAAAAAGAAATGTTCTGCAAGTAAAAAAGAATTATCTTCAAATAAAATGTAGATGGAAATACATCAAGAATGTCTCTCACAATGAAGCTTTCCCCTCCAAGAGCAGGAAGGCAGTAACTCTTAGAGTGCAGCCTTACAATGGGATTAAATGGCCCCATTTCTGTTCACAAAGCGCCCTGCTGGCGAAGCTATTTCCGACCAGGGCTTCTGTTTCTATTTTCTGGCTGTAAGTGCTGCTCACATGTCAAGCAGACCTATAAACGTGGACACAGAGCCCTTCTTAAAGTCACAGATTTACCTGTTGTGTCCAAGCTGATGCAGAGCAGGAAACCACAGGACAGTGGCAGCCTGTTTGAGCTCATGGAGGCACCAAACCCACTATTGCTGTGGACCAGGCTGGGTATCTTGACTATTTGCCCAGAGTGGGAAATATAAGAATGATAAAAATACATGATGCGATTCGGGCACCTTGTCCTTTTCCCCCAGGTCACAAGAACCTGTGACTAAATATTTAAAATTCGGGGAAAGACATTGAAGTCAAGAGCAGAAAGCAAAATCCTTCTTTATCACCTGTGCAATGTGGCTCTAGGGCAGGGAAGGTTAATTAATGATGCTTCATAATCATTATTACCCTGTGACTTAACTCTGAGGAGACTCCCCCCCACCCCCGCCCACCCGAGTTCAGAGTACTTGGCTCAGTATATTTGAAATCTTCTAAGCTAAGAGATTCATAAAGGTGAACAAATATTTTCTTGGGTCCAGACTGTGCCGTAACTTTTAGGTTTAGATCCCACCATGTGAGTGACAATAGCTTCTAGAAAGAAGATTCCTTGTTTTGAGTAAGCTGGCTGGGTCATGAGGTCTCTATTATGCTCATAGCATTCAGCTGTGGTAGAAAGCAAACCCTTGTGTTTATGGCCTGAGAACTCTTTCAGCTAAATGGAAATGATGATATTAGTACATTGACACAATTACCCTATTTGGTTCTGGGAGCAAATATGGAATTGGTCCCTGACGTGTTTTAATTGCTCATGCAACTTTATGGAATTTTTAAGAGCCTGCAGTAGTTATAAACATTTCTTCCTGCGCAGAGAATCTTGTCTACCATTTTCTGCCATTAGGAATCCCTGGTAATTTGACTCCTGCTTGAGGTACAGGGTCAGTCTATCCTGAATTCTTCGTTCTTTGGATCGTTTGAAACTTTCTATTCTAAAGTGTAGTTAGAGACAGTGACAAATGTTCTAGATGCCAATGGTACTAAGGGCAGTTACCATTTATTATATACTTACTATATGCCAGGCTTTGTTCTAGGCACAATAATAAGAAATCAACATTTGCTAGCATCTATTGAGCCCATGCTATGTGCTGAACACTATTCTAAGTGCTCTGTGTAACATTATCCTTTAATCCTCATGAAAGGCCTGTGAAGTGTGGCTTATTTTTATTCTCATTTTACAGACAAAGAGGGCAGAGGAGTTAGGTAAATGCTTGAGAAGTTCAGCTTGTTAGTGGTGGAGAAAGGAAGCGAACTCAGGTTCTGAAGCTTTGGACCCCAGCCACTCTGATGACCGACTTCCAAGATGGTAGAAGTACATGGACACACAGGTGTCCCCTGGGCCCCTCCGTTGGGGGCGGTGCCCTGAGCTGGCACGTCGTGACATGTGAGACCAGGTGTGTGCTGCTATGCCCACCAATGTGGAGCTTGGTGGCTTCACTCGTTCAACAGATAATTGTTGGGCTCAATGCCTATCTGGGAAATTAAACACACAGTCAGCTGCTGAAAAATCTAAGCATTCGAGAGTCCTACAAACTGGGTGTTACAGGAGTTAGAAGGAGATAATATGGCTTCCGATGGCTTTGAGGTCCAGAAAGACCATGCGTCATGGATGTGGGTTGAGAAGACCCCTGAAGGGTGTATCAGACCAGGACATCCAAGGTGGTGAGGGAGGGGATTTCCACGTAGAGGGAATGAAGATCATAAACAGGCCACTTGAATACTCTGTCCCTTGATTCCTTTTTATGAAAATCACATGCAAAATGAGAAAGTTAAATTTGATGACTCCTAAGGTCTCTTCCATCTTTGAAATTCTGATTTTCTTGACCTGAGCCTTATGGGCACTGATTAACGAACCTGACCGCGTACTCAAGAATTCAGCAAGAAATGTATTTCATTGTATCTCAGCTACATTCACTCCAGAAAAATCATCTGCCAACTGGTATTTGCTCGGAAACGGTTCCCAAACTTTATCTTTCCACAGATCCCTTCCCTAACTCTCTAACTCATTTGTTCTCTCTCACATCCACAAAACATTCCCTAAAGTACAGTCTTTCTGCCGGGGCAGATCATTTAATGTCTTCAAATGTCCATAAAATGTTCCACATATTAGACACTCATTGTGACTAATTAATTAATGGACGCTTAAACATATTTAGTCTTCTTAATTAATCAATTAACAATAAACCTTTGTTGCATGTCTATTAGGCATTGAGACCTGTGCTAATAACAAGGAACACAGCAGCAAGCAAATCGGTCTCAGTTCCTGGTGTCTTGGAGTGTGTACCTTAGTGTATTACAGCATTACCGTAGAATCAGAACTCAGATGCCCATCCTGGCCCCATCACTTATGAGCCGTGTGACTCTGAGCAAGTTACTTAGCCTCTCTGTGTGTGTTTCCTCCCAGGTCAATGGAGCATAATAATAGTACTGACCTCATAGGATTGTTAAGAGGATTCAATAGTTATTTGTAAAGGCTTGGGACATACTGGACCCAAGAAGATATTAAGTAAATAAATCACGTAACTGATAGCTACATGCTTTCTCTGCATGTTGACACAGTATGTCTAACTGTCTGGCCAAATATCCCTGAAGTTTTCTCTTTAGCTCCACGTACAACTTCTGCAGTGGTAGGTAGGGCTGCTCATTGAATCAACTCCGGAATTGCTTTTCCAGACAGACTAAAATCATGATGATGAAATCAGGACAGGCAGAGATACAGAGCTCTGCCATTCTTGACATCTCCCTCTCTAATCCCATCCCAAACTTCCACTTTCTGGCCAAGAACCGTCATTCCTTAGATGCTTTACTTCCATCACCAGTGTTGATTTTCCTTCTGGTGTTATTTTCCCCAAAGTAACAATATTTAAAAAGAATGATGTTCGAAGAGCTGCTGCCTGAGGGAAGAAAGCTCCGTGGGTATTAGACTCCTAGGCTTAGGGTGCATATGCTCAGTGTGTCCAAGTTCCAGCAGGGGCTGGCCGATGAGATAGACAGTGCAAGGGGCTGGAGCAAAAGACAGCCTGCACGCCCGCCTGCCACATGGGAGGCCGGAAGGGGGAATGCAGCCGCGGAGATAAACAGCTTCCAGATCTTAAAGACGTCCGCAAAGGTTTGGCGGTACCGTGAAGACAGTGGAAGACCACTGAGGAATTTCCGTAGGACTGTGTAGTATAGCATTTAACCCTGCCCCAGAGGAGGTCTGGCCTTTGCTCTCAGCTTCTGGGAGGTAATCTCTAAGCCCTGGTGATGTCCTCCCCGATGGGAGTGTCTTTGTTTTCCTGCGGTACTCCGCCAAGCAGGATGGTAACAGTGTGATGGAGGCTGGGGACTTACGGTCACGTGGTCTGACTTGGCCTCTGGAGGGGCTGGTGACCAGTTAGCTCCAACAGCAGTCGATCATGTTTACCTCATGGCACCCCAGTACAAACTTGGACACTGAGACTCTGGTGGGCGTCCCTGGTTGGGGACACTGTGCTTATTGTCACACGTTGTCACACACGGATGCTGGGAAAACAGTGCTGTCCCGGACTCCACAGGGGCAGGACCATAGAATCTCTCCATTTGGCATTTTCCTGGACTCGGCCCACGAGCCTCTTCCCTTGGCTGATGCTAATTTGCATCCTTTCCTTGTAATCAATCATAACCGTGAGGATAAGTGGTCAGTGGGTCCTGTGAGTCATCTTAGCGAGTTATCAGACCTGAAGGTGGTTTGGGGAATTCCCCCCACTGAACTTGGAATTGGTGTCAGAAGTGAGGGCGGATAGTGCGCCCTCCGGTCTGGCAGCTGGCTAATCTTTTCAGGGGTAGTTAAAATTTTCAGTCGACGCCACTCTCAAAAACAAAGTTTAATGACTATAAATGTAGTAATATTCATTATTAAAATTACAGAGAATTTAAAATGTATAAAACTGAAAATCACCCATGACCACAGTTCTCTCTCATAGGCAAGCACGCACACACACACACACACACACACACACACACACAGAGTTGTTAGATTTTCTTTTGGCCCCTGGGTACCTACCTTATTTCCTAAGGCTTTCCTGGGAATGGCAATCACAAGGAAGCAACAATAAAGCAAAGATAAGGAGACAGAGAAGGAGAAAAACCAAACATCAAGTAGTGCATTTTTAAAAACTTTTTTAAATGTTTGTTTATGTTTCAGAGAGAGAGAGAGAGAGCACGAGAGGGGGTGCAAAGAGAGAGGGAGACCCAGAATCCCAAACAGGCGTCAGGATCTGAGCTGTCGGTACAGAGCCGGATGCGAGGCCTGAATCCACAAACCATGAGATCATGACTCAAGCCAAAGTTGGACACTCAACCAAGTGAGGCACCCAGGGGCCCCTCAAGTAGTGCGTTACTGATGAAGCTTCGTCAGAAAACAGAGCCAGCTGTCTTCCATGTCTCAGAACAGTCTGGTAGGTTTGGAGAGGAGAGGTGCTTCATTGAAGGCTCCTTCTACTCTCTCACGCCCCTCACTGGGCAAATTTTGCCCCATGGGACATCAACTTCCTGGCATTTCTGTATTTTGTTACCAGGCTCTACAAGTAGCCATTGGAGCAAGCAGGTCCCACCCTACAGCTCAGGGGCTGGCAGGGATCGGAGATGTAATGGCCCCTGAGCCCAAGCCCATACCCAGCTCTGGCCTGGGGACACGGAGGCAGGTGGGGGTCAGGAGAATAAGTCAGAGTGGCAGCAGCCTAAGTCCCAAGGGGTGAAGGGAGATCAGGGGACCAAGTAAACTAGGTCCATTACAAGATAATGTATAATTTTCTCACCAAACTATATGCCATTAAAAGGTTATTAAACAAATATCTGATTAGAGCACACATACACTTTTTAAAGGCCGTATAGTTTCTCATGGGTTATAAATTATGTACTAATGCTGTATTGCTCGATGTTTATATTGTTGCCAAGTTTTTGGTGTTAAATCCACGCTATGAAGAATATTATACATATTTTTTTTTTTTGGACCACGTTTCCTTGGGATATGTTTCTAGAAATAGAAAAGTTGGGTCAGAGAGGAAAATCGTGCTTTCAAAGTTACATAAACGAGGTTTCTGAGTCTTGGGCCCTTGAATGTGTCTCTTGGTCACCTGAAGGATTCTCTTGGCCTGGGGGGCAGACTTGGAGCCAAGCGTCTCCTACCCCCTCCCCTGAAAAATGGCTGAAATCTGCAGTTGGCCTCGGACACTGTGTCCCAGAGAAGTCACTGGTCAAGGAGGCAGGAGACCTGAGTGAAGTCACAGCTAAATGTCCACGCGTCCAGCTAACCGTGGAGGTAATCTGGCAGAATGAGTCAGTGGGTGGTGATCAGAAGGCAGACAATGCATTTTTGAAAAGATTTTAAACATTTATTCATTTTTGAGAGACACAGAGAGAGACACACACAGCATGAGTGGGGGAGGAGGAGAGAGAGAGGGAGACACAGAATCCAAAGCAGGCTCCAGGCTCTGAGCTGTCAGCACAGACCCTGACGTGGGGCTTGAACTCACACACTGGGAGATCACGACCTGAGCTGAACCCGGAGGCTTAACAGCTGAGCCACCCAGGTGCCCCCAAATATGCAATTTTAAATGGCCAGCCCCCCAAACTGAAAGCAAACCAAAAACAAGATTTGTGTGAGGGCCAAGAGAATGACGGGGAGGCAAATCTGACCCACAGTGCTTGCCCCCTGAACGTGGCACCCTCCCCCCCCCCCCCATTCTCAGGGCCTCAGCCACAGGACATCTTCCAGGGCTTTTCCTCCCCACTTTGGGAAACAGTCTGCAGACAAAGCACATTTATTGAACAGCAGGGCAAGTCTACCTCAATGAGCTGTTGGGAAACCAACCAAAGCCATTTTAAGAATGCCCATTTTAATAGCCTTAACCAGAGAAGCACAGAGGAAACAGAGACGTGACCTCATTACTACCCTGTCCGGCCCCGGCCCAGTGGGGACCACTAGGTGGGAAGCACTGGGAGCCCAGAGGTGTCTGCGGCTTTGCATTTAGTGACACGAGGGGGCCTGGCTTCTCGGGGCTCCCTGGCTGGCTTCCTGTCTGGAGCAGCAACTGGCCTCGCAGTGGTTCTGCCCTGTCCACCGCTTGGCCTGGCAAGACGGCTGGGCCTAGGCGCTGAGGGTCATGGCCGGGGTCGCGGCGCACGTGCTGCGTGTTTGCTGGCTTTGGCTTCCAGGCACCGGGGCGCTTTACGTGCGCTGCGCCCCCGATCCCCCTTTCGAGGGAAGAAGCTTTTGGCAGCTTTGGTGGAGTTGCAAACGCAGCTCTGAGAGGCGAAGGAACTTGCCTGAGGCTGTGCGGCCACTGCAGAAATGCAACGATCTGAAGCCAGGTTGGCGGACGCCATCCGCTTCCCGGTGGATGCGGGCTGAGTCCAGGAAGGCTCCCTGGAGGAGGTGAGCCGAGGTGTGAGAGGCGCGGGGGACTTTCCCAAGTAACGGAGGAGAGAGCGGGGAGACTGAGTGGACGTGTGTGAGGCCGGAGTTGGCTGTGTCGGAAAAAATGGACCTGGACTTTGCTCGATAGGATTACTGCGATGGGGGGGGGGGGACCATTGCAATGAAGGAGAAGGCTGGAGCCTGGATCTGCAAGCTTTCCAAGGTCCCTAGGAGATTTTCCTTTCGGAGGGAGGAGTAAGCGGGCTGGGAAGAACAGCAGTCAGAGGAGAGAAGTCCAGACTTGGACGTGGACCAGGGAAGTTTTTTTCCATCGAGGCCGGCTGATGCCCAGAGGGGCCACCGAGTTCCTTGTTCCAACGCTCGGCGACACACGCAGGAGCCTGGGGAAGGGCAGAGCCTGATGGCAGTTTGGTCAGGTCAGGTCGGCAGGTGTTTTGTCCAGATTGGTCAGTGCCAGGAATAGTTCAGCCAATCATTTGGGAGGCAGGAATTGAGGGGGAGGGGAGCGGTCAGCACTTGGGTGTGTTGTAGGTAACGAGGGGTCTTCTGGGCGCTGTGACTATTAATAAGGGGAGCCCTCCTTGTCCTCAATGGCGAATCCAACATGAAGAGAGGGACCTTGCACTTGGTTACAAGTTTACCATCCCCGCAGGAAAGGAAGGCTTTCTTCCCCGCCCCCCAATTGCCCAGCCAATGAGAGACGTCACACCTCAGCCAATGAAAAGCCACCATACTTTGAAGGCCAGGTTTACCCCCCGGACTTCGTGCTTAGGGACAGCCCTCCGGACCCTGCCGGTTGTCCTCTGTCTCAGAGAGCATGCCTCTCCTCTGTTCTAGGAACCCGCCTGGGGTTTGCTTGTTCCAGACTGCAGTTCTCTGCTGTTCCCGAGCAAACCCATATTCCGGAATGAACTACCATTTTTGCTGGTTTTGCAGTTTTGCTTTGGAGGTTACTCACGCCCCTCGGGGATTCTCCGGTGCTTCTCTGCAGGAAGCCACCCTGCGAACACAGAAGGGTGGTGGGGCCCGGAGGGCGCCATCCCTGTCTGGCAGAACGCAAGGCTCGGGAACGTTCCACCGCGAGCCGACACGGGAGGAGCACTGCGGAGGGCTGCGGCCGGGAAGCGCAGGTGAGTGGCAGGTCGTCGGTGCGTGTGTGGTCTTGCCGTCCTGTGGCCTGTGCACGTGGCTTCGGTGGCCGGACCTCTCCAGAACCGTGTCCCAGGCCCCTCCTTGTCTGAGAACAAGGCGAGGAGTGGCGCTCCAAGGAAAGCCCCAAAGTTTGGTAGCCAGGATCACCCCCTGGCTCGCTTGGCGTCCTTCAGCTGCCCGGCCATGGGGACCGTCGAACCTGCCGCTGCGGCCTTTGGCGCAAATCAGGTGGAAACGCTCGGTCTGTTCGTAAGTTGCAGGTTTCCGTTAGAAGCACGTGCTTAAGTATCATTTTCTGACTCACCGGTTGGTCTTTGCCTTGAAAGCTCCATTTAATTATCCTTTTGCTTAAAACCTACAGGGTGTAAATAGAAGCATCTGTAGAGGAAGACTGCTAAAAAAAAAAAAATCACAAGTTCTGGGCAAAAGACCAATTTCCTTTCTTTTTGGGTGACCAAGAATTATTTCAGGGGTGCTGTTGGAGGCAGGCTGGCTGGGAATGTGGTTGCCGGGTTCCTGGAATGCCTTGGGGGCGCGTTTGGAGAGGAGCCCTGGGAAGCAGTGGCCGGGGTGTGGGTGCACCTGCTTCCGGGGCTGGGCTGGTTCTTGCCTGTTCAGCCCTGGGGGGACATCCGGGGGCATGGGGGAGGCGCCAATGCCCTGCTCTCTATTTGTTAAGCTCCAGGCTCCAGAGATGTGTGCCAGGCTCGGGGGAATGTTTTTTTTTTTCTTTTTCTTTTTCTTTTCTTTCTTTCTTTCTTTCTTTCTTTCTTTTTTTTTTTTTTACCATGCAACAATCACTGAATTCAATACCGGACCTTATTCTGACTTCCTGTAATTCTGTAAAGGGAGGCACTAGTGTTATCCACCGTTTATAGATGTCACTGGAATAAAAACTCTGTGAGGGCAGGGATTTTTGTCTGTTTTGTTCACTTTTAGATCCTTAGCACCCCAGACACCTGGCACCGGGTAATGTGCCTGAGAACAGAGCCGGAGTTTACAGCCGGCACTCCCGCCTCTTTCTGTTTGTCACTTTATACAACTGTCAGGAACGTTCCCACCTTCTGCATGGGTAGCTATGTGGCTGGATTAGGTGAACCTCAAGGCCCCCCTCCAGGTGGATTCTAGGACTCTGAAGAATCGCAGCTAAAGTGGGGACCCCAGCTGGAATTACTTCACTCTGATTTTTGCACAGGCTCTTCTGCACAGCTGGCCCTGGGGGCCGGGGAAGGTACTTCCTAGTTTTCCACGGAGTGACCTGACGCTTCTGGCCCGTCCTGACTGCCCACGTCTCTCTGAAAGGCTGTCAGGCAGGAGCAGAGCCCACCTGGGTACCCCGCAAGGGCCCTCAGCTTGGAGTGGATGGGTGTGCACGCCCAGACGTGGCCTCTCCCAGCATTTCTGGTGCTCCTTTGGCCTGGACAGTGCTGTCTGTGACCTTCTGCCCTCCACCCTCTCCCACGCCTCCCTGCGGCTGTTCTGATTCAGGCTCTGGGCTGCTCCCTGACGATCCCCAAGTGGAACCCCGTCCGTACCTTTGATCCATGCCTACGTAGAGCTCAGGTGCCCTTCCAAGCCCAAGTGAACCGTTGCTGCTGCTTGAGGCCTTCTCATCGACCCTCTAGCTCACTCAACCTCTTGTTTCTTCATTTCCTTCTTCTTTCTTTCTCTTATTGTCTGGACCCAATCATTTTTGCCACCTTCCACTGCATCCCATTTTCTGTTATTCGCTAATGTGCATTAGTTGTCTTTGTGTCTCCGCGTTCGCATGGACACAAAATCCTCTCGTCTTGGGGAGGCCATCGCCTACGTCCCGACTCCTGCTGTTCCGAGAGCTCCCTCTTACCACTTTTGACGTGACGGTGGCCTCTGCCAGACTGATTTTCTCACGGTGGGTGCGATATATCACTTTTCTTGATGGGACAGATGTCAGACTAGTGCCGGGCGCATCACAGGTGCTTGAATCAGTGTTTCTGGTGCGAGGCAGGTGCTTCCCACCTAAAGTGGACGTTCTTCTAGCAAGGAGGCTGTCCCCAGGGACTCCTTCCAGCACAGGATTGATGTCCAAGAAAGATGAGTTGAAACGGCTTCTGGCTGGTAGGTGGTGGATGACCTAAAGCTCAAGGAAAGTGTGGGCCATGTGTTTGGGGCAGAGCCCTGTCTTGTGTCAGGAGTGTCCCCCGACTGGTGGAGCCCCCGAGCCCTTGGCACGGCCCTCTCTCTGGAGCAGAGAGCAGCCCACCCGGTCGGGGGAGCTGCTGCACTCATGTGACTGTAAGTGCCAAGCTTGGTACCTGACGGAATTCAGGAGAGAAGGAAAGACTCTTCTCTGGAAGAGTCAGACAAACGGAAACCAGAATGTCATGTTTCCTGATGATAAAGCGTAGGAGGACGGGCTCGGGAGTGCGGCGTGTGGAGCTGCCCACGCCTGCTGTATGGACATCGTCCTGTCTTCTCCCCGCCCCAGGGCAAGGGCTGTCCTGTCACACTCACTTCTTGAGAGAGCAGAGCAAAGGAGACGGGAAGGCTGCCCCTGCCCTGCTCTGCCCCAAGGACTTCCCAATCCTGGAACGTGCCGTCTGCAGCACAACAGTAACTCAGGTCTTCCGACCCCTCCACACGGCGCCTTCTGTTTAGGGGGGGCCCACTTTGCAACACTTACTCAACAGGGGGCAACTCTTCAGGTGTTTGGGAGCACAGGCTTGGGAACCGTGCAGCTCAGGGTATGGTCCTGGCTTTGCCATCAGCTGCCTGGGGGCCTCAGGAAAGTGCCTTAACTTCTTTGAGCCTCCCCTTCCTCATCTGTAAAGTGGGGTAATACCAATTCCTCTCTTGGAGGGTGTCATGGGGATTGGAAGAGACCATGCATAAAAGATGCTTAGTGCATGGTAAGCACTCAAGAAATGCTGTCTGTTATTTTTATTTTTTGAAAATAATGGTGTTAAGGGGCGCCTGGGTGGCTCAGTCGGTTGAGCGTCTGACGTTGGCTCAGGTCATGATCTCACGGTTCGTGAGTTCGAGCCCCGTGTCCGGCACTGTGCTGACAGCTCAGAGCCTGGAGCCTGCTTCGAATTCTGTGTCTCCCTCTCTCCCTCTCTGCCCCTCCCCACTCGTGCTCTGTCTCTCTCTCAAAAATAAAAATAAAACCTAAAAAAATTGGAAAAGAAAATAGTGGTGTTAAGCTAGGTCACCTACTAGTGACCTCTGGTGCTCCCATTATCATGAGCCATAAAATATTCAGCCATTGGGTTTCCTAAGACCTTTCCAACTCTTGTGTTCTGTGGCTTGCTTTGGGTGTGCTCCGTTATGAAAAAAACCTTCTCATTTGGCAGGAATTTTAAGAGAGTGGAATCCATGAGCTCCTTGTTCTTTGGGAAAAGCCACCACCACATCCAGAGCTCCCCAGCTTCCTGGAGGACCGGAGATTTTACCTTCCAGAGCAAGAGAGCCGCCGGCTTGTCACACCTGTATACCCAGGAGAGGCACATGCTCTCTGTTTCACACGCCACGTTCATATCACATTTACTCTTTCACTGCTTGATTTCTTCTGGCATTTTTAAGCATCTCATCCCTGCAACTTTATCTGTGTTTGGGATTATTTTTCCCAGATGCTTTCCCTGGCATTTATCCAGCTGAAATCTCATTTTCTTATTTTCTGGCTCTGTTTATAATCTCCTTAGGGCCATTTTTATTATTTGTCTTTCTTCCCTGGTGCTCTTCAAACTGCCCAATTTAGTTATAAGGATGCTACAAATTAGCAGCACAGTGTTTGCGATTCCATTTGCCCATCTCTGTGTGGATTTAGCCAGCATGCAGGTCTGGTTTTTCATGCTCTGATTTTGCATTTAAAAAAATAAGCCACTCATTCTATTAAGATATTATTTATCCCCACTTCATCCGACTCTTCAATAGTTTGGTAGGTATCTGAATCCTGCCTGTAATTGGATATAATTCAATTACTTTCGCCCCAAACCAAGTTGGATTAACCAATGATATTGTTATGATGGACGTGTTGGTAGACTTTATTATTTTTTTTCAAACAGCCCTGGATTTCAGAGTTCTAGGAGTTCTTTCAACTTTGACCTCTGCTTCCTATCCCTTTGAATTTTTAAAAAATCAATGTTTATAATAACAGTTTTAGATGTACAGAATTATTGCCAGAAGAGTGCAGAGTATTCCCAGTACCCATGGCAGTACCCCCCGTTGTTGATAATATGACATCTTAATACGGTATATTTGTCACAGTTCATGTACCAGTGCTGGCATGTTATTATTGGTTAAAGTTCATAGTTTATTAGATTTCTTTAGTTTTTACCTAATGCCCTTCTCTTGCTCCAGGATTCCATCCATGACCCCACATCACATCTAGTCATTCTCTGTCCTCAGGTTCCTCTAGGCTGTGGAGGCTCCTCAGACTTCCATTATTTTTGATGACCTTGACAGTTTTGAGGAGTACTGGTTGTATATTTCTCAGAATACCCTTCCATTGGGATTTGTCTGATGTTTTTCTGATGATTAGACTGGGGCCGTGGGTTTTTGGGAGGAAGTCCTCAGAAGTGTAGTGCTGTTCCATAGGACTCGTGGCTGTGGGTGTTGACCTTGACCACCTGGCTGAGGTCATGCTGTGTGTCTCTGCGCTGTAAAGTTAGGTTCTATTTCTCCCTTTCGCTACTGTACTCATTTGGAAGAAAGTCACCATATTCAGCCCACACTTGGGGTGAGGGGAGGGGCTGTGCTCCCCTGTCTTAGAGGTGGAATGGTTACATGAATTATTTGGAATTCTTTTCATTGGAAGATTTGTCTACTTTTTCTTATTTATTTACTTATGTAATAATTTATTTTATCAATATGGACTCTACATCTTAATTTTCTACTTCAGGTTATAATCTAATACTACTTTATTTCGTCACTGAAATTTTTCCAGTTTTCGCCACTGGGAGCTCTTTCAGTTGGCTCCTTTATCTCTTTGACGTGCTCGATCATTTCTTTATTTTTTTTTAAATTAAAATTAAAAATTTATTTTTATTTTTTAATTTATATCCATGTTGGTTAGCATATAGTGCAACAAAGATTTCAGGAGTAGATTCCTTCATGCCCCTCCCCCATTTAGCCCATTCCCCCCCCAATCCCTCCAGTAATCCTCTGTTTTTTCTCCGTATTTAAGAGTCTCTTATGTTTTGTCCCCCTCCCTGTTTCTCTATTATTTTTGCTTCCCTTCCCTTATGTTCATCTGTTTTGTATATTAAACTCCACATATGAATGAAGTCTTACGATATTTGTCTTTCTCTGATTGACTAATTTAGCTTTGCATGATAGCCTGTAATTCCATCCATTGTTGGAAATGGCAAGATTTCATTCTTTTTGATTGCCGAGTAATACTCCAGTGTATATATAAACAACATCTTCTTTATCCATTCATCCATCGATGGATATTCGGGCTCTTTCCATACTTTGGCTATTGTTGATAGTGCTGCTATAAACATTGGGGTCCATGTGTCCCTTCAAAACAGCACACCTGTATCCTTTGGATAAATACCTAGTAATGCAATTACTAGGGTCATTGGGTAGTTCTCTTTTTAATTTTTTGAGGAACCTCCATACTGTTTTCCAGAGTGGCCACACCAGTTTGCATTCCCACCAGCAGTGCACAAGAGTTCCTCTTTCTCCACATCCTCGCCAGGATCTGTTGTTGCCTGAGTTGTTAATTTTAGCCATCATTTCTTTTCTAAAGCACTTCTTGCACTACTGTATTCTCCAGGCTCAAATGGTATATTTCCTGTCCTGGCCCAAGAATCAGCCATCTCTCTAAGGAGCCCTGTGTCCTTTTATTGGAGAATGTTTTTAGAAACCAACATCTGGGTGCTAGGTGTGCTTGTTGCCACTGGGCTTTCTTTTAGATCCTCCCAGCTGACAGAGCAGCAGATGTAAGTGTGTATACTAACCCATGTCCATATACACAACAATAAATATCTCTATGTGTAACCATTTGTATCAAGCTGAACTCCTGTCTCCAGCCTTCATTATTCCCACATGGACAGTGTGGCCTCCTTTCCTGGCTTATCTGTACCCCCACCTTCACTCCCACTTGAGAAACCTGGCTCCTGCCACTTGTTAACTGCTTTTATAAATGTATAATGGAATTGTTAACATATATCTCCATGGCAAACAACTTTATTAACTAGGGTGCTTATGCGTGGTTGCCTTTGCCTTTGGTCTTACAGCCTCTACTCATTTCCAGGGTTTTCTAGATCCATACCTTATTGCTCACTCCATTCAGTGAGCTTGCTTCACATGTATTTTTAAATGTTTATTTATTTATTTTGAGGGGGAAGGGGTGGGGAGAGAGGGAGAATCCCACCAAGCAGGCTCTGAACTCTCAGCGCAGAGCCCAACGCAGAGCTCCATCTCATAAACCGTGAAATCATGACCTGAGCCAAAATCAAGAGTCGGACGCTCAACTGACTGAGCCACCCAGATGCCCCATTTCATATATTTTTAATACATTTATATTCTTTTTTCACATTCTGCCTTCCATCCTGGGTACCCCAACAGCCTAAGTGATTTTTTAAATAATTTTTCCCAATTACATTAAGGTTTACTTTTTGTGCTGTCAAGTTTATGGGTTTGGCAAATGTTTATTGGCTTGTACTCACCACTACAATATCAAACAGAATAGTTTTGCTGCCTTAAACATCCTCTGTGTTCTGTCTTCTCAACCGTTCCATCCCTGCCTGGAACCCCTGGCAACCATAGATCTCTTTAGTGTCTTTCTCGTCTGCCTTTTCCAGAATATCATAGAATTGGAATGACATAGAATGTAGCCTTTTCAGATTGGCTTCTTTCACTTAGCAGTATGTATTTTGGATTAATTCATGTCTTTTCATGATTTGATAATTCTGAATAATATTCCATTGCATGGATGTACCATAATTTGTCTATCCATTCACCTATTGGTGGACTTTTTGGTTACTTTCTATTTTTGGCGATTGTGAATGAAGCTGCCATGAGCGTGTGTCTGCAGTTTTTTGCATGAACATACGTTTTCAGATCATTTGGGTAAATATTTACAAGTGGGATTGTTAGATCTGGTAAGACAATGTCTAGTTTGTAAGAAACTGCCTTACAGAGGGAGTACCATTCTGTACTTCCAAAGGCAAGGAATGAGAGTTCCTTTTGTTCTGAATTCTTTACAGCTCTTGGTCTTGTCATTATTTTTGGATTTTAGCCATTCAAGTAGGTATGCACTGGTGTCACGTTATTATTTACCTTGCAATTCTCTAAGGACAGATGATATTGGGCACCTATTTATCTGCTCATTTGCTATCCGTATATCATTTTTGTTGAGGTTTCTGTTCAGATCTTTGGCCCAATTTTAATTGGGTTGTTTGTTTTCTTATTGTTGGGTTTCACTAGTTCTTTGCATATTTGGATACAAATCCTCTAAAAGATGTGTGTTTTGAAAAATAATTCCTCCTAGTCGGCGCCTTGGTCTATTCACTCTCTTAACGGTGTCTCCTGCAGAGATGTTTTAATTATAATAAAATCCAGCTTATCACTTTTTTTCTCTTATGGATCATTCCCCTGGTATTGTATTTAAAAATTCAGCACCAAACCCAAAGTAATGTAGATGTTTTCCTATGTGTTCTTCAAGAAGTTGAATTAATTTTGCATTTTGGGTTTAGGTCCATGATGCATTTTTAATTTGTTTTTGTGTAAAGTGTAAGGTCTGTGTCTGGGTTATTTTTGCATATAGTATTGAAAAGACCATGTTTTCCTACTAAATTGTCTTTGCTTCTTTGTCAAAGATCAATTGACTATATTTGCATGGGTCTCTCTCTGGGCTTTTAATTTTGTTCTGCTGATCATATGTGCCTGTTCTTTTTACCAGTATCACGCTGTCTTGATTATAGGAGTTCTTGAAATCAAGTGTGACTCTTCCAACTCTGTGCTCCTTCAGTATTGTGTATGCTATTCTAGGTCTTTTGCTTTTTTCTGTAAACTGTATGATGATTTTGTTGATATCTACAAACTAGCTTGCTGACATTTTAATTGGGATTAAGCAGAATCTATAGATCACATTGGGAAGAATTTACATTTTAACAGTACTGAGTCTTCCATTCCATGAATGTGGAATATTTGTCTAGTTATATAGATCTTTGATTTTCATCACTGTTCTATAGCTTTCCACATACCAATCCTACACATATTTTGTTAGATTTATACCTAAGTATTTCTATTCTGGGGATGCTACTGTAAATTATCTTGTTTTTCATCTCAAATTCCAATTCATTGCTGATATAATATGTTGCATATTAACCTTGTGTCTTGTACGGTTGGTGTACTCGCTTATTAATGCAAGGGTTTTTTTTTTTTTAATCGTGTGGCAGTTTCTATTGAGAACAAAGAAGTTTTATTTCTTCCTTTCCAATCTGCGTACCTTTTACTTCCTTCTCTTACTTCGTTTTGCTAGTTTGTACTTCCAGTATGATCTCGGATAATAATGGTGAGAGAACATCCTTGTCTTGTTCCTACTGTTTCATTTCACAATGTTAAATATGATGTTAACTGTAGGGGTTTTGTAGATGTTCTTTACCAGATTGAGGAACTTTCCTACTATTCCTAGTTTGCTGAGAGTTTTTTGTTGTCATTGTTGTTAAATCATGAATGTGGTTTGGATTTTGTTAAATGCTTTATTGGTGTCAATTGTTAAGACGGTAGGATTTTTCTTCTTTAGTCTGTTAATGTGGTGGATTACACTGATTGAGTTTCAAATGTTGAACCAGCTTTGCATTCCTGGGGGAAAGCCACCGGGTTGTGGAATAGAATACTTTTATGCCTTGTTGGATCTGATTTTCTAGTACTTTTTTTTTTGAGGACTTTTGAGTCTATGTTTAAGGAAGATAGTGGTCTGTAATTTTCCTTTCTTGTAATGTCTTTATTTGATTTTGCTGGTAATGCAAGTCTCATAAAATGAATTAGGAAATGTTTCCACTACTTTCATTTTCTGGAAGATATTATGGAGAAGTGGCATTAGTTCTTACTTAAATATTTAGTGAAGTTCACTGACAAAACTATGTGGATCTGATGCTTCTTTTTGGAGGGGTATTAATTATTAATTCAATTTCTTTAAAAGATATAAGGCTACTCAGGTTGTTTATATCTCCTTGTGTGAGTTTTTGTCTTTCAAGGGATTGTCGCATTTTATCTAAATTATCAAATTTGTAGGCATAGAGTCATTTATATCTTTTATTTTAATACATGTGGGTTCAGTAGTGATAAACCTTTGAATTCGTGATATTGATACTTTGTTTATTTTCTCTTTTCCTTGGTTAGCTTGCCTAGAGCTTGAGCAATTTTATCGATCTTTTGGTTTATAGATTTTTTTCTATTATTTTTCTGTTTTCAATTTTATGGATTTCTGCCTTAATTTTTATTATCTCTTTTCCTTTCCTGCTTTAGGATTAACTTGCTCTTCCTTTCCTTTTTTTTTTTTAATTTTAGAGAGAGAGCATGCAACCAGGGGAGAGGGGCAGAGGGAGAGAGAGAGAATCCCAGGCTCAGCACAGAGCCCAATATGGGGCTCGATCCTACAACCCTGGGGTCATGACCTGAGCCAAAATCAAGAGTTGAATGCTCAACTGACTGAGCCACCCAGGCATCCCCTCTAGTTTTTTAAAGATGAATGGATAGATTATTGCTATTATGGTTTTCTTCTTTTCTAATAAATACAGTTCAGGGCTGTGTATTTTCCTCTAAGCACTGATTTCACTGTATCCCACAAATCTCAATAAGTTGTATTGTCAATTCAGTTCAAAATAGTTTTACATTTCTCTTGACATTTCCCTGGTACACATTTATTATTTAAAAGTGTGTTGCTTAAATTTCAAATTTTTGAGACTTGCCAGTTATATTTGTCATTGATTTCAAGTTTAATTCCTTTGTGGTCTGTGATTTTTATTCTCTTAAATTTATTAAGATGTCTTTGGTGGCCCGGAATGTGGGCCACCTGGCTGAATAGTTTACACAAGCTTGGGAAGAATGTCCATGCTGCCCTTGTGGGATGGAGTATTCGATAAATGGCAATTTAGATCAAGTTGATTGATAGTATTAGTCAGGTCTATTATATCCTAATTGATTTTATGTCTACTTTGGTCTATCAGTTACTGACAGGGAAGTGTTTAGCTCTAACTTTAACAGTGGATTTGTCTGTTTCTCCATTCAGTTGTATCAAATTTTGCCTCATGTATTTTGATGCTCTGTTATTAAGTGCATACATCTTTAGGACCATTGTGTCTTCTTGGAGAATTAACTCCTTCGTCATTATGTAGTTACCCTAATTTTTCTTGGTGTAAAATCTGCTTTGTTTGAAATTAATATAGCTACTCCAACTTTCTTTAGAATAGTTATTGTTTTGTTTTGTTTTGACTTTTTTAAGTATTTTATTTTAGAGAAAGCACGAGTGGAGGAAAAGGGCAGGGGGGAGAGAGAGAGAGAATCTTAAGCAGGCTCCACACTCAGCACAGAGCTCAAAGCAGGGCTCAATCCCATGACCCTGGGATCATGACCTGAGCTGAAATCAGGAGTTGGACACTCACGGACTGAGCCACCCAGGTGCCCCTAGAATAGTTATTAACATGGGTTTTTTCTCATTCTTTTACATTGAACTTTATAGTTTCACATATATTTGGGTCTTATTTTCCTCTGACAATCTCTGTCTTTAATTATAGTATTTAAACAATTCATACTTAATGTGATTATTGATGTATTTGAATTAATATTAATATCTACTATGTTTGTAACTGTTTTCCACTCATTGCCAGAGCCTGCTTTTCTGATCCGAACATTTCAAGTGATTATATTTTATCTACTCTCTTAGTGTATCAACTATACTTCTTGTAAAAATTTTAATGTTTGGGGCACCTGGGTGGCTCAGTTGGTTGAGTGTCCAACTTTGGCTCAGGTCATGATCTCGCGGTTCGTGGGTTCGAGCCCCACATCAGGCTCACTGCTGTCAGCGCAGAGCCCACTTCAGATCCTCTGTTCGCCTCTCTCTGCCCCTCCCCAGCTTGCTCTCTCTCTGTCTCAAAAATAAACATTAAATTTTTTAATGGTTGCTTTAAGAGATTACAGTATTCTTTTTTTAAATACAGTATTTGTTTTTAAACAATTTAACTGTACCTACAAGTAACATTATTCCACTTTATGTGTATTGAGGTTATTTTATAAAAGAGAATTCCCAGTTTCTCCCTCCCATCATATGGCATCGTTGTCATCCTTTCTACTTATCCATTTGTGGTAATCACTGAAGACATTGTTACTGTTACTACTTCAAACAAATAGCTGTCTCTTAGATCAATTAAGAATAAGAAAAAGAAAAGATTTTGCTTTACCTGCATTTATTCCTTCTCTAGTGCGCTTTTTTCTTTGTGTAGATCCATGTTTTTGACGTACATCATTTTCTTCTGTGTGAAAAAATGTTTTAATGTGTTTTACTGGACAGGTGATGAATTTCCTCAGTTCATGTTTATCTGAGAAAATCTTTCACTTTCACTTTTCAGGAGTAATTTCTCTGAATATAGAGTCCTAGATTGGTGTTTTTTGTTCTTTTAACAGAAAATGTTTCACTTTATTCTCACGTTCTTCGTGGATTCTGATGAAATGTCTGCTGAAGTTCTTAGTTTTGTCCATCTGTAGGGGAGGTGGTTGTTTCCCTTCCTCTGGCTTCTTTCAAGATTTTCTCTCTCCCATTGGTTTTCTGCAGTTTGAATATGACATGATTATTTATGTGTAGATTTTTTTTGGTATTTATTCTACTTAATGTTCTCTGAGATTCTGGAACTGTGATTTGGTATCCGTTATTAATTTTGGTGAGTTCTTTGCCATTATTATTCAAATATTCTATTCCATCCTCTCTTTCTTCCTGAGAGTATTTTAATTACACATTTGTTACACCTATTGGAACTGTGATGTGACTCTTGGATGTTGTGTTTGTGTCATTCTGCATTTTAGTTTGGAAAGCTTCTACTGACCAATTTTTTAAAGGTTGTTTTTAAGTTTATTTATTTATTTATTTTGAGAGAGAGAGAGAGAGAGAGAGAGCAGGGGGAAGGGCAGAGAGAGAGAATCGCAAGCAGCCTCTGCACTGTCAGTGCAGACCTGGATGTGGGACTCGAACTCACGAACTGTGAGATGACCTGAGCAGAAGCCAAGAGTTGAATGCCTAACCGACTGAGCCACCCAGTTGCCCATTACTGACTATTTTTAAGCTCCCCGATTCTTTCCTTGGCCATGTCCATTCTGCTGATGAACCTATCAAAGACATTCTTCATTTCTGTTACAATTTTTAATTTCTTGTATCTCTTTTCAATTTTTCTTAGAATTTCTATTTCACTGCTTACATTTCCCATCTGTTCTTGTATGTTGTCCGCTTTTTCCATTAGAACTTTAAACATTAATGATGATTATTTTACATCCTCTATCTGGTAACTCCATTTTCTGTGATATACCTGAGTCTGGTTCTCTTCAGATGGTGTTTTTTTCTCTTGTCATTGTCTTTGCCTTGGAATTATTTTGAAGTGTAACCATTTTTAAAGCATGTAATCCAGGGGCATGACATGCATTCACGATGTTGCGCAGGCATCACTGGGAACGAACAGGGTGGCACGTGCAGGGTACTTGACGAGGGTGACATAAACAAGGCAGGAGTGAGCTGGGTGGGCTCCACACCGCATCTCAGGGCCCAGCAGAGCCCCACAGAGTGGTAGCCAACTGAGTCTTGAGAGAATAGATGGAAAGAAGCAACACCTGTTCTGCTTTTTTTGTTTGAGGGGGCTGTCTTTGGCTTTAACTTTTTCAGGACTCGCGCCGTGAGCCTTGTTACCCAGCCTGGGGCATCTCAAACTTCAGTGAGCATCGGAGCCCTTGGAGTTGTGAAACCTGATTGTTGTGAAACCTGATTGTGCCTGTCTGGATTGGATTCTGAGATTCTACATTTATATATTTTTTAAGTTTATTTATTTTGAGAGGGACAGAGACAGCGTGAGTGGGGGAGGTACAGAGAGAGGAGGAGACAGAGAATCCCAAGCAGGCTCTGTGCTGTCAGCGCAGAGCCCGACATGGGGCTCGAACTCATGAAACTGTGAGATCGTGACCTGAGCCGAAACCAAGAATCGGACGCTCAACTCACTGAGCCACCCAGTTGCCCCTGAGACCCTGCGTTTCTAACCACTGCCCAGGTGATGCTGATGCTGGACTGCACTTGGTGGGGCTCTGACTCCGCCCATTCTCTGGCTTTGTACTTAATGCCCTTAAGAACTGGGTGGTTTCCTGAGTGAAGCAGCAGCTGGGTGTCTGGTCAGTAGGCTTTTCCGGGTACAGGTGCATTGCAGCTGGGGCAGCAGGATAATGCATGTATCCCCCTTGGGCCACAGTGGCTCCCTTAGACCCTCCGAGGGCTTGTTCAAACCACAGATGTAAGTGGCTGGCACCCCTGAGGGGCTCTACACTGTGAGCCAGGTCTCCCCAAGGACAGGATGGTGTAAAGCCAGATGAGGACATCCGTGAGGCTGTGACTCTCTCCACGCCCCCGGAGGACCAGCAGAGGGACACTCACCCTGTGCACCTGGAAGCCACGTTGTCCTCAGAAGCAGCCTGGAGTCAAGGCATCCTGTTTTCACCCTTCTTCTTCCAAAAGGAAGATGGATATTTTAGATGATTGGTCTCAGAGATTCGGTATCAGGCTCGTTTCCTGGTACAGACTGGGACCTGGAGGTGGCATGTGGTGCGGAAATGTCTTCTGGGTGAGAAGTTCTGCTTCCCCGTAAGTTATTACTGAGCTAGAACACAGCCATTATCCTCAGATGCCGATGTCTGTGGATCTGGTGGAGCAGGACGTGAGCCGGCCGCTGCAGCGTTTGTTCTCCGCGGCGCAGACACAGTTGGTGCTTGGAAGACTTAATATTCAGAACGGTGCTGCCAGCTCCATCCGTTTTCTTTCCTGGGTGAGAGGCCAAAATGTCCCACGTGTTGGCGAGAGGAATTCAGACCAGGAGCACAAGTCACCGGGGCCGAAAAGGCCTTCGGAAAATTAGACCAGCCTCCCTTCTGTCAAACTCGGCCATTCCATCAAATGTGGACCATGGGGCTTGTGCTACCAATGTCACTGTGTGGACGTTCGAACAGATGCAGTTCTGCGTCTGTTCACCGTGGCCTCGCAAGTGGCGAGAACCTTCACGCCCTAAGATCTCATGCTCCAAACAAACAATTGCAGCTCCTAAAGTTTATTTGATTAACCTCAGAAATAGAGTATATGAACTGTAGACTCAGGGCATGTGTTTGACACAGCAGTGAGTTCTTATTGTCACACACAGGAATGCAACCTGATCCTTCAGCCAGGCGCCAGCTTCCTCCCCGCCCTGCACGGGTGGGTAGACACCGTTCATCCAGGCTGTGCAGGGAACTTCCAGGGTGGGGCTCACTGGGAGCACTGGTTTTCTGTGATACAGGAGTTTCCATGGAGCTCCAGGATGCCTCACATGTCCCAGATTCCCCTCCCCACCTGCAGCCTGGCGTCCCCCCGAGTGTCCGGCAGTGGGTGAGGACCACAGGCTCACGGCCACATAGGCTCTAAGAGTCCCTTCATCTTTCCCAAGAGCCCATGGGACTCCCGGTTCCGAATGCTTTTGCCCAGGAAGATCAAGATTCACCTGAATGCCTCTTTCCTGGAGCCCATGGGCCCTAGGACCCCAGACTTCAGATTGCTCTAGAAGATTTAAAATGTCACAGCTCTTCTCCTTCATGGGATTGAAAATCATTTTATGTTGGAGTCCCATTCAGAAACTTGCTCTGTTTTAGAAAGCTGATGACTCTTCTTGTCCTCAGCCCCGAGCTGTTAAATTACTGCTTCTCTTTTCCTGGAGGTGTAAAGGAATAAATTAGCATACAGATCTCTACTAATTGCTTGATTCCAATTAATTGCCTTTGGGTGTCTGAGCACTATCTTTTATGTTTGAAGGATTGACGGTGGAAACAAATGGGGTGGCTGTTTGGGATTTAAAAAAGCACTCCTTGGTGCTGGGGGAATCTAGAAATATCCTATCACTGTCCATCAGCATGGACCCTCACTGACTTGCTTGGGTTTCTACGTTTAGCAAACCTAATGTGATTGATTGGTTGTCTAGTATACTGTTGGGCTGTCCGATCCAATATGGAACCCAGCACTTGCACTGGAAATGAGGCTACGCCCCTCCCCATAGCTGTGCTGTAAGTATGAGATATACTCCAGCTTTAAAAGACTTAGTAGGAAAAAAATATAAAAATGTCATTAAGATTGCTTGTATTGATTATATGCGTTAAGAATAATTCTTTGTATATGATGAGTGAAAAACAGTACATTGTTAAAATTAACTTTACCTGTTTCTTTTTATTGTTAAGTGTGGCTACCCGAAAATTTATAATTATGTGGCTGACATTACTTCTGTTGGACAAGGATGGTCTAGACTGTTCAGGTTATTGTTCAATTCAAGCAACAATATATACTCTTCAAAAATGATGTCAAATGATCCGGGGGCTTGCTCACACTTCTGGTTGTTCACCGCATAGGGAAGTTTTTATGACACAGCAATTTACTTGAAACTCTTTTTATTTTTTAAAAAATTTTTTAAATGTTTTATTTATTTTTGAGAGAGAGAGACAGCGTGAGCAGGGAAGGGTCAGAGAGAGAGGGAAACACAGAATCTGAGGCAGGCTCCAGGCTGAGCTGTCAGCACAGAGCCCAACGTGGGGCTCGACCCCACGAACCGTGAGATCATGACCTGAGCCGAAGTTGGATGCTCAACCGACTGAGCCACCCAGGCGCTCCTTGAGACTTTTTTTTAATACCTAGCCTATACTTCTGTTTGAAGAGTTCTAGCATGTTACAAAAGACCTCTGGGAATTTTTTAAATGTTTATTTATTTTTGAGAGAGAGAGAGAGAGAGAGAGAGAGAGACAAAGCAGGAGTAGGAGAGAGGCAGAGAGAGAGGGACACACAGAATTCGAAGCAGCGTCCAGGCTCTGAGCTGTCAGCACAGAGCCCAATGTGGGGCTTGAAGCCATGAGATCATGACCTGAGCTGAAGTCAGACACTTAACCGACTGAGCCACCCAGGTGCCCCTGACCTCTAGGAATTTTCTGATGCATGAAGAATATAACTGGTTATGGTGTTAGCTTGATCTTCTTCATGTCTAAGAGGAACTTTGATAGTCAGTCATGAGTTTGATGGAATGAGCCACACATCTGCTTATTGAAGGCGACAGGTAGTGTCTCCACTTTATGAAAATAAAAACCTTAATTTGATACGTTGGTTGGAATAAAATTTCTTTAATATTTATTTTTGAGAGAGAGTATGTATGTGGAAGCAGTGAGCTGGGGAGGGGAAGAGAAAGAGGGAGACAGAGGATCCAAACAGGACTCTGTACTGACAGCAGAGAGCCCAATGTGGGGCTTGAACTCACAAACCGTGACCTCATGACCTGAGCCACAGTCGGATGCTCAACTGACTGAGTCACCCAGGCGCCCTGGAATAACATTTTTTAAATACATATTTATTTCCTGGGAAAAACTGGCCAAGTTTCAAAAATTGTAGAAAATCTACATTAGAAAAGATAATAAAATTAAGATCAGGGAAGTATTTAATGTCTATTTTTGAGAGAGAGAGACAGAGCATGAATGGGGAGGGGCAGGGAGAGAGGGAGACACAGAATCCGAAGCAGGCTCCAGGCTCTGAGTTGTCAGCACAGAGACTGAGGTGGGGCTCAAACTCACATACTCTGAGATCATGACTTGAGCTGAAGTCGGACGCTTAACTGACTGAGCCACTCAGGCGCCCAGAATAACATTTTTTAATACATATTTATTACCTGGGAAAAACTGGCCAAGTTTCAAAACTGTAGAAAATCTACATTAGAAAAGATAATAAAATTAGGATCAGGGAAGTATTAATGTGGAAATAAGAAAGTGTTAAGGGAGTTCTGATTGTAATTTATAAAATCAATGAGTTCTGTATGTACTGTAATTGCAATAGCAAACCTCTCCAAGGGCTTCATTGTAGGACATTAGCTCCCTCAAAGTACTTTCCTTCCAGATGCCGTGAAACTACTTCTGTGAGTTCCTCAAGGGTTTTTAGATTTAGCGAATGAAATTACAGGATGCCCAGTTAAATGTGAGTATCAGATAAACAATGAATAATTTTTAGTGTAAGTATGTTCCATGAAGCATTTGGGTTTTGCTTTTACTAAAAATGATTTGTTGTTAATCTGAAACAAAGAATGTCAGGGAGCCCTCCTTGATTTCCACCCTGGTCTTCGGGGCTCTGCTGCCTCCACCTGTGGCGGCACCATCCCCACAAGTGGGCTCCTAAGCTGGGCACAGCTGCTGATGCTCACTCGGGTCCCGGGAAGAAGGCTGCGATGGGCTGAATAATGTCCCTAAGTGTTGTGAATCCCTGGAACCTGTGAATATGTTCTCTCACGTGGCAAAGGGCAAGACTCTTGCCATGGGGAGGGGGCGCCTGGGTGGCTCAGTCAGTGAAGCATCTGACTTCAGCTCAGGTCATGATCTCACCGTTCCGTGGGTTTGAGCCCTGCCTCGGCAGAGTCTGCTTGGGATCCTCTCTCTCTGTTTCTCTCTGCCCCTCCCCTGCTCATGCTCTCTCTCAAAGCTAAATAAAGTCATAAAAAAAAGAAAGACTCTTACCGTGGGGAGCTTCCCCTGGAAAAACCGGGTGGGTTCACAAGGGACCTTCTAGAGGAAAGCAAGGAGGTCAGGGTCAGAGAAGCAGATGTGATGCAGCCATGAGCCAAGGAATGAAGGAACCTTCTAGAAGGTAGAAAAGGTGATGAAACAGATCCCCCCCCCCCCCTGCTGCTGAGCCTCTGGAAGAAGCACTGGCCTGGATGATTTTGGTTCCCCAAGACCCATTCTGGACTTCTGACCTCTAGAAATGAAAGAATATCTTCACATTGTTTTAAGCCCCTACGTTTGTGATAATTTGTTACAGCAGCAAGAGAAAACTAATACGCGGGGTGAGCTTGGCCTTCTCCCTGGCGCCTCTGGGCCCTGCAACACCAAGCAAAGACTAGGTTCCAACTCTTAGGAAGATGTTAACGATGGATCCGTGCTCATCGGAGGTGGGAAGAATCGCAGCTGCTGTGCAGGGCCCTCTAAGGACCGCCTCCCTAGCTGGGTTCATAGCCTCTGTCTGCCTTGCCACTGGTACCCGGCCAAGACTGGCCCCAGACCCCAAGGGTAGGAGGCCATTTTTTCCCTTTTACCCTGGTAAGAATAAGAAGTCTATCCAGATTTGATTTCATTAGGATCATCGATTTGCCCCACCACCAGCCACAGGACATGAGGACATTTCTCCGAGCTGGGCTACCAGGTTTTAAATCCTACATGCCATCCGGGTTGGGCTAGGCTGAGATGAGCCCAGCGTTCTTTTTAGCCTCCCTTGGAGTGAGGTGTTGCATAGGCCTGTGTTCCCTTCCTGCAGACCTTGACACCCTGTCCCTGCCTCCCCAAACTGCTGTGGGCGCACCCCCCACCCGTGTCAAAATGCACAAGAATGTGTGGACAAAAGGCAGATAAAATACTGCAGAAAGAAGCACTTTTCTTTAAAAAAATTTTTTTAATGTTTATTTATTTTTGAGAGAGAGAACATGAGTGGGAGGTTGTGAGGGGAGAAAGAGAGAGAGAGGGAGACACAGAATCTGAAGCAGGCTCCAGGCTCTGAGCTGTCAGCACAGAGCCTGATGCGGGGCTCGAATTCACAAACTCCAAGACCATGACTTGAGCTGAAGTCAGATGCCTAACCGACTGAGCCACCCAGGCACCCCAAAGCACTTTTCTATCACTGACCCTCTTCAGAGTTGTCAGCTCTGTCCGTCCACAAAAAATAACAGCATCTTGGAGGACCACACAGAGGTGCATGGTACCCGGAGCCACATTTTCGCAGACCCCTTTCCAGTAGAGTCTTGTTGCTTTGCCAATACCGAAGGCCCTTGGCTGGTTTTCCTGGACCGAAGGAACAGACTACATCAATGTGCAAATTCAACTCCTGCCTAGGAAGAAAACTGCTCACAAATATGAGTTTTCCCGATTTCTCTTCATCTGGGTTCAGAAAACTTTAGTGACCCTTTCATGTCAGGTTGTCACATTGTGCAGTACTGGAGTGAAATGAACTTGGTTCTGGTCTTCTAGACCTTAGAGTGAGGACTCATCTGGAAACTCTGAGGAAGTCGTTTTGGAATTTATAGGTGGTTGGGGGGGGCGGGGTGTAAATCCTGGACTTACAGAGCAGGAAGGGACTTAGCCTCAGTTGCAAGTTACACCTTTGTGTTACTGGGATTTAGTTACATAGTATTGCTACTCTAATATCCTAATATTTTTGTCTTCTTTCAGACATTTCTTAATTTCTTGCTGACTAGGAAAATACCACTTTTAAGCAAAACTGCCTATGGAGTGGTACATTACACAGAATTGACGCTTAGAAAGCCCATTTTAGGTGTATAAAGGTTGATAGGGGAAAGCAGGAAGAGGAGTCAGTATGTTCTAAGATCTCCACTTTGTGGGCAGGGGAGAAGAGAGAAGGGAAGACAGAGCCTTAAGCACGTGTAACTTCCAGTGCCATCACCCTAGTTTCTTGTAGAATATTCCATAGGAGGGGCGCCTGGGTGGCTCAGTTTGTTAAGCGTCTGACTTCAGCTCAGGTTATGATCTTGCGGCTCATGGGTTCAAGCCCTGCATCGGGCTCTGTGCTGACAGCTCAGAGCCTGGAGCCTGCTACAGATTCTGTGTCTCCCTCTCTCTTTGCCCCTCCCCTGCTCACACATGCACACTCTGTGTCTCAAAAATCAATAAATATTAAAAAAAAAGAGGATATTCCATAGTATTCCACAGGGCTGAGAACATTGGCCATTTGACATCTTGTAGTCCGTACTGAGAGAGAGAGAGGAAAAAACACCCAACAGAAGAAGCAGGGACTTCATTGTTCACTCTATTTGTGCCCAAAGTAAAAGTAAAGCCTTTCAGGGGACAAGGTGGGGGCTGTGGGGGAAGTGAGAAGCTCTGTTGAGGGTCATGCAGATTTCCCAAATCAGGAAAAAATTAGCATGGAAAAAAATTCCCAGGGCAAAACATTTTATTTTTGAAAATTAATGGTGGGGCACCTGGGTGGCTCAGTTGGTTAAGTGTCCAGCTTCTGCTCAGGTCATAATCTTGTGGTTCATGAGTTGGAGCCTGGCATTGGGTTCTCTGGTGTCAACACAGAACCTGCTTTGGACTCTCTGTCCCCCACCTCACCTCTTTCTCTGCCCCTCCCAACTTGTGCTCACTCGCTCTCTCTCTAAAAAATACACATTTAAAATAACAAAAAAAATTAATAGTAATGCCGAAAAAGAGACTTAAATTTTTTTTAATGTTTATTCATTTTTGAGAAAGAGAGAGACAGAGTGTGAGTGGGGTGGGGCAGAGAGAGGGAGACACAGAATCCGAAGCAGGCTCCAGGCTCTGAGGTGTCAGCACAGAGCTCGAAGTGGGGCTTGAACTCATGAACCATGAGATCACGACCTGAGCTGAAGTAAGACACTTGACTGACTGAGCCACCCAGGTGCCCCCAAAATAGAGACTTTTAAATGCAGGGCATCCCCAAGTGCCACCGAGGGGCCCACCCATGCTCCCTCTTACAGTGCACCCATAATTTGGGTAAATTCCTGCTGGGTGCATTCAGCTTCTGCTTCTGTGAGACCCATGGCTTCTCTGCTTTGTGCCACCCTGAGCGGATAGCTGCCCCTTTCCTTGGTTTCTGCACATGAGGCATTTGCGTGAGCAGTGGGCTTAAAGGGAAGTTGAGGGGCCGGCACAGATTTGCGGATCACACACAAAAAAGTGTCAATTGTGTTTCCAGCCCAGGGGGAGGGTTCTGCCTTGGAACCCCATCAGCGGATTATCAGGGTATCTTCCTAAATAAACAGAACAACCACCCTCCCTAAAAGGATGTTGGTGTTTCCATCAAGACAAGCTTTAAAACCTCACTATATGAATAAATACAGACATCTACACTTTAAAATTATTTATGACAAAGTACATTTTTTGGTAACATATGAAAACTCAACCTTAGGTTAATAACAGATTAATATTTTTTCTATAATTAAAATAATGGATTGAAAAGATTCATTGAGAAAGTGCAGTAGTGCATGGGATGATCTTATTATCTTCATTAAATATTTCCTGAGAAAGCGATAATTACTGTAGTCAAATCGTCAAAGCCGAAATGAGCCGCAAGACAAATATTGTAGTTAAACCCCGTAGTTCCTGCAATGTAGGCATTTGCCTACAAAATATAGGTTTCTTAGTTCTTCTAATTAACAGAGGAGTTCTTTCTTGGGTGTGATAGAAATATGATCCTTTACCAAGGTACTCCATTTAAGAAAACTCTCAAGTTGTGGATATAAACTATTTATGGTCATGTAATACCATTTTCTAAAAGGGAATTAGAAACATACTTCAGAAAAACCAGCAGCTGCATAATTTGCAGTTAAGACGTGCCACCCTGGAGTATTTGTAAGCCTACTTATTAGCATATATGCCAGAGACATTTGCATATTATAATTTTTAATTGGTCTGGTGATTCCACATGGAAACCTTTAGTTGAACATTTTCACAGGAAATTCTACTTCCTGTTCTCCTGGATAGAAAAAACTTTCCAAAAATGCCTTCAGAGACTGGCTTGCAGGAGAGAAAAGTATTCTGTATCATCTTTTCTTGTAAAGATGGGACTTTTTCTTCTAGTATGTGCATTCCCCTCCTTGCCAATCAAGTGACCTTGGACATGGGGCACCTCACTGATGTCACCATCTTCTAGGTGTTTCTTTGTCCTCTGTTCCTCTGACCCCAGAGGCTCCAGGTCAGGACCAGCTACATAATTTGTGGGCCTCCTTATTGAAAAGTGAGGAATGGCCAGATGGCCAGAGCAGCGCCTATGCCGGAGCTCAGGGTTCTAGGGGCAGGGCTCTGCCTGGCTGCCTGAGTGGCCCCCCCACCCCCTGAAATCAGAACAGTTCAGACCCCTTTTTGGCTCTCTCTGCCCTGTCAACCTGTCCAGACTTGCCAAATCTACTTTATGTCCCCAAATCTCCAGTTTCAGCCAGGGAAACAAAATTTGTCTCCTCTCCTGGCCATGGAAACAGTCCCCTTTGAACTTTCTGGGAATTGAGAAATCAGGAGTGGCTTTCCTTGTATTTGCTTCTGTTTTTTTTTACATTGCTGCTAATAAATATTCAAGCAATATTTCTTTCTTCTTTGGGCATTTTTGTAGTTCACAGACACACACCCTTATTTAGCATTGTTCTGTTATTCCAAGTGAATTGGATTATTACTCTTTCACAAAGTTTCGAGATTAGAGTTGTGGTTGCCAGCTAAGCAGATCTATCTAGATTATTCAAAAGAGAAACCTCAAGTCAAAGAAAAGATTTCTGAACATTTCAAGAGGATGAAAACATCAGAAGGCAACCAGGTTCCTTTCGAAGGAGGTATTGAATCCACTCCTGGGGAATTTATTTTAACAAATGGATTTATCACAGCAAATAAGTATCATGTGCCATGCTGTGTGGCGTTCATCAATGAATGAGAGACAGCCTGCTCTGCAAAGGAATTTGATCTATTGGGGACGATGGGTTTGTAAGCCCATGGTTCTAATAGAGGCAGTAGAGAAGCAGGGATCCAGGAAAGTTTCCTGGCAGGTGGATTGCAGCTGGTGCTCAAGTGACTTTGCCAGGTAGAGGTGGGAGGAGGGAAAGGTGCTCCTGGAAGGAGAGCCAGTGTGAGCAAAGGCCCGGAATGGAGAAAGTCCAGGCCATGCTTGGGTAGTGGCAGACCACTCTGGTTCTGGGGGAGTATGTGGTACAAGTGAGGGAGGACTAGGAAACAAAGCTGCCGCTGTTGGCCAGGACGAAGCCAGAAAGGGACTCAAATTCTACGCTTAGGGGATTCAACTCTCCGGAAAGGGATGTGACAGGTGGGCTTGGGAGCTGGAGCCTTTTACATGGAGGGTTGTGTGCTGTGACCTAGGGAGACCACTGGGCCCTTGTGCTAGGAAAAAGAGGGGTGAAGTGGGGGGCCGGGCAGGGGGAAGGCTTGTGTGCAGGAGAAACGCAATAATGACTTGAGAGAAGGTGGCAGCAGAAAGAATGGAGAGGGTTCGTGGGGGCTGGTAGGGAATAGGAGGGAACATTCAAGGAGGACGCCAAGGTGTCCAGGCTGGATGACCAGAATGACATTGGCTCAGCTGGTTGAGTCACAGGAGTTTGAAGGAGGAGGTGGGTTGAGAAGGGAGGTGAAGATTTTGTTGGGTCTGGAGTGAACATGACGGTCTTCTGGGACATTCAGGTGAGGATATCCTGTAGACAGTGACAATGTGGGCCCGGAACCCAGGAGAGGGGAGGTTCTGGAGTCACCAGGAGGGGTTAGCTGCACCCAGATGGGTGCAGAAAGTGAAGGAAAGAGGGTGTGGGCAGATGGGAAAGACTTGGATCAAGAGACGGATCTTCACTAGGAGGCACGGGGCTGGGGGAGACAGGGAGAAGAAAACCCTCTGCTTGGAAGACCACACAGTAGGAGGCAGTATTTTCTGCTTTGGGAGGTCTACGTGCCTCTGCAGCTTGGAGCGAGGAGAAAAGAACATATGCGTGTGAGTGGGAGATCTGTGGTGGAGCAGGAAGTGAGAGCAGGTGGGAAGAGATGCGGGCGAGAAGGCCGTGTCTATTTGAGTGACTGCTGGGATAAATGCTCTTTTTTTTGCCGTACACCTGCCACAGATGTCATCTCCTGGAGATGTGGGTTAAATTAATGTGTGTTGAGAGGAGAAGGCTTTGCAGTGTGTGGGTCTGTCCAACCAACAGACCTACCTGGGGATGCCGTCAGCCCCAGTGGGAGTGGAAGGCCAGCGTCATCTAGGGGGAAGTTGGGCATTGCATTCTGCCTAGAGACTGGACACATTTCCTTAATCCAGTTTACCTTCTTAATATTTATTTTTTTTAATGCTTATTTATTTTATTCTGAGAGAGTGAGTGAGGAGGGGAGGGGCAGAGAGAGAGGGACAGAAAGAATCCCGTGCAGGCTCCCCACCATAAGCACAGAGCCCAATGTGGGGCTCGAACTCAGGAACCTTGAGCTCATGACCTGAACTGAAGTCAAGAGTTGGATGCTTGGGGGACCTGGGTGTCTCAGTCAGTTAAGCATCTGACTTTGGCTCAGGTCATGATCTCACGGTTCGTGAATTTGAGCCCCGCGTTGGGCTCTGTGCTGATGGCTCAGAGTCTGGAGCCCACTTCTAATTCTGTGTCTTCCTCTCCTTGGCCCTCCTCCACTCGTGCTGTCTCTCTCTCGCTCAGAAACAAATAAACATTAAAAAAATTTTTTTAAAGATTTAGATGCTTAACCAACTAAGCCACCCAGGCATCCCCCCGCCATTGTACCTTCTTTTTCACTCTGATGCCTTATGTCTTTATAACTACTGCCTTAGCATCTAAATATTGATGTTTTTTTATGTGTTGGAAACCGATTTGCATTCATAGTTCTTCCACATGTTATTTATTTGCTTCTCACTATGACCGTATGAAGAGGTCAGGGCAGTTAGTTTCTCTTGGTCTAACCAGTAGCCTGAAGCTGGGACATTGGGTGATTGACCACAGTCACACAAGGACTGAGCTGGGGCCAGGAATGGACACTTTTGATGTAATTCCCTTTCTGTGACACGAGTTGCAGGATTGGATCTTCCTGCCGGGCACTCGACATCTTTCTGGTGCTCGGGTTTGAGACAGCAGAGGCCAGGCCTTCAGGCTGAGGTGAGGATTTGGGGTCAGGCCTGCATGGTGTCTTACTAATCACTCTGAAGAGTGGGAGTTTTATTTTCTCAAGTGTTGCACTCATGACAGTGTTGGGCAGGGTTTGTGACCGTGTAGGCGATTATACTCATATACAGGGTCACGCAAATCGACCATCGGATGTGAGAAGTGCCCACAAATATGGGGAAGGCAGAGCAGAGGGAGGTTGGGAGGAAGGAGGTATATTGTGCCAAACATGTACTTAACATTACAACGGGGGCAGTGCCACAAACTGAGTAAATCCAATTTATTTTTCTGATAAATAGCTGCTACTGTTGTCATTGTGCGACATCAGGTTCCCTTCATGCCTCCATTCCTTTCGTAAGGAATCCATTAGTCTTGCATGAATCTTCAATTATCCCACTACACGGTCTGTGGGAAGCAAAGTTATTTCAGCTGATGAAAAATCTCCTTTTTACTCTCCTAACTATTTAGACAGGGATCAGACCCTAGAACACTAATAATCTTTTCTAACATCACATAAAATATTGAAGAAAAATTTCTGTGGATTTTCTGTACCATCAGCACGTTGATGGCTGTGTGCAGGGTCTGTCCGTATCCACTCTCTCCTTCCAAAAACTTGTGCAGAGCACCTACCACGTGCCAGGGACCAGGATAAATCCTGGATACGTTGGCCCCTTTGGCAAGGGGTGCAAATACCTTGTTGAAGAGATTGGACACGGTTAGGACGATCAACCCCAACCAGAAGAATGTCATAATAATACCATCGTCAAGTTCCCTCTACTGATGGCAAGCCCGCCAAAGAGCTTAGACTTCTTAAATTTTTAATTAAAAATTTTTTCCAAATAATTACAAAGTTGTTCAGAAGTTGCAAGTGGAATACAAAGAACGTTGGTTTCCTGGACCAGTTGAGAATAAATTGTCGAGATGCTCATCTTCCCTAAATACTTGAGGGAATTCTTTATAGAGAAAGCAGCATTGACCTATATCTTAAAAAAATGGAAACACTTTGGATATCTGGAGTGGGCGGAAGGGAATCCCTAAGAGAGGGATTAGTTTGGACAAAGCCAAGTACTTGGAAAATTATGAAGCACAAATAAAAGTAAAATCATGAAAAGCAAGATCAGATCATGTGTCACTTTAGACTCTTGGTTGGAAGTAACAAAGTCCAACGTCAGTCAGCTAAGGATAAAAGAGACCTACTGTTTCACTTAAAGGAAAAGTCAGGGTACCTTTAGACACAGTTCAAAAAAAAAATGTCCCAACCCTCTTTCTCTACATCTCGTCACTTGGCTTCATTTATAGGCTTCATCCAAGACAGGCTTTCTTTTCATGATTACAGAGGGGCCACAACATCTCCAGACCTCACATTGTGCAGCAGAAAATAGTGTGTCTTTCCCAGGACACCCCGAAAAGGTCTCATTGCATCTCATTGCCTCTGATCGGTCACGTGCATATCCTTGAACTGAGCAATGTGTCAGAGGGAATGTGGCTTATGCACTGATTGCCTTAGATCTTGTCCATGTGCTTCACCACTGAAGCTCATCCTCCAGGAGGAGGCCAGGTCTCGTCCAACAGCAAGGAGCGAGAGCTTGGTAGAGGTGGTTTCCCAGAGGGAGGTAAAGGTTTGGCTGGAAAGGAAAGTAGGGTAGATGTCAGGAAGTCATGTCAAAAAGCCCGATTGTGTAGAACAGGTTATGCTCATTCAGGACATTGAATGTCCTGAGGTCAGCTTTGATGTCTGTTCAGAATGGTGGAGGTGGTGGTGATGAAGATGATGATGATGATGATTTCCTGTGCTAGACATTGTCCCATGACCTTTACTCATGCAGAACTAATTTTTTGTAGAGACCCAGCACAGTGCTGGGCCTACACTGGCCACTCAATAAAATCCACTGATTTTGCCACTGTTTGAAGATGCTCAAAGACACAGCCCCAAGGTCAGAGTGGCCATCAGGTGTATAGGGAATCATTCCTGGAGCATATTATATATTTTTCTAATTTTTTAATTTTTTGAGAGAGACAGAGAATGAACAGGGGAGGGGCAGAGAGAGAGAGGGAGAGGGAGAGAGTCCTAAGCAGGCTGCATACCCAGCCGAGAACCCGGTGTCGGGCTTGATCTCTTGACCATGCCATCATGACCTGAGCCGGAATTAAGAGTTACTCACTTAACTGATTGAGCTACCCAGGAGCCCCATCTCCCGTTGTTTAAAATGTTTGTAGCTCAGTAACCGGAAGCCCTTGGCCATAATGCCTTGTATAATTCAGGATGCAAGGGATTTGGATAAACCCTGCAGGACAGGACCGTTCAATGGTAGCAGCTTACTGGGGCTCCGAGTGGCTCATAAGTGTCTGTCTCTTGATTTCCGGCTCAGGTTGTGATCTCATGGTTCGTGAGATCGAGCCCCACGTCGGGCTCTGCGCTGATAGTGCAGAGCCTTTTGGAATTCTCTCTCCCTCTCTCTGCCCCTCCCTCACTCACACTCACTCTCTCTCAAAATAAAGAAGGATTTTTTTAAAAAAAAAGTAGCTCCCTGAACAGAAATTAGAATTATTAACTTTGATGACCTTAGTTGGTAATTCCATATCAATAAGATTGTTTCTGTTTGTGATTAGTTGTTTCATATATTTGGGTGCTCCCAAATTTGACGCATAGATGTTTATAACTGTCAGCTCTTCCTGATGGACAGATCCTGTAAATTAGTTGGTAATTCCAAAGATAAACTTATTAGTTCCCTTCTTGGTATTAACTGGGAGTAAAATGATATTATTTCAAGTTAGATGCTTAGGAGAACCATGGGAGTGCGAAGAAGGGGCTTCTAGCTAATTTTGATATTGTTTGTAGCAGGGGATCAGTAGACAGAAGCTCTAAATGAGGAGGAATTAAAAATTATATAATCATATTGGTATAAAGGTAACTACTTTTACGAAAACACAAACCTTCCTAATTTCCAAAATACAAGGAATAGAAAGATAAAAAACCAAAGAGACCATACACTGAAAGACCTTTATATATATATATATATATATATATATATATATATATATATATATTTCAGTATACGTGTCTGCGTGTATTTAGGGGTATATATACATGTGTGTAAATGTACAAATACATAATATGAAGATGAGGCAAAATATGTTGATTATAATGTAAATGGGTTTAGCCCATTAAAAGAAGGATTTATAGTTCTGGCTGCCAAAGGAGAATCTAACAGTATGCTCCTGTAAATGACACTCCTAAAATAAAAGAGAGAGAGATCTAGAGAGGTTAACAATTAAAGAGTGGACAAACATTTAGTATGCAAAATCATGACTAAGTAAAGTAAAAAGGATAAAAATGCAAGAAAGAAACCGTGGTGTCTGGTAAGGTGGCATTCAGATCAGAAAGCATGAAAGACCAAGAAGCCTGTTGATGATGCCAAGGCTACAGTTCACAATGAAGATACTATAGTTACTAGTATTTAGGCCTCAAATAACTCAGCAACCATCTTAAAAAAATTTGTTTAAGTTTATTAATTTATTGAGAGAGAGAAGCAGAGACAAAGGGAGAGAGAATTGCAAGCAGGCTCCACACGGTCAGTGCAGAGCCCAGCATGGGGCTCGATGTCATGAACTGTGAGATCATGACCTGAGCCGAAATCAAGAGTTGGACGCTTAACCACCTGTACCCACCCAGGCGCTACACAGCAACAGTCTTATAATGTAGAATCTATGAAAGATCACAAGAGAAGTCATCAAAGATATTAACATTAGGCTTAGCACACTTCTCTCAATTGAAGGAATACAGGTAGATAAAACCTTAGACTCTAGAAGACCCAATCAGCATGATCAATGAGGTGAATCTTATGTATGATCTAAACAACAAGGTAAGAGAAGACACCTTCCTTTAAAGTACACACGGAAGGGGTGCGTGGGTGGCTTAGTCGGTTGAGTGTCTGACTTCAGCTCGGTTCATGATTTCATGGTTTCTGAGTTCATGCTCCATGTCAGGCTCTGTGCTGAGCGCTTAGAGCCTGGAGCCTGCTTGGGATTCTGTGTCTACCTCTCTCTGCCCCTGCACCACTCTCTCTTTCTCTCTCTCTCTCTGAAGAATAAATCTTAAAAAAAAATCTTTAAAAAGTACACACGGAAATTTAAGAAAATCGACTCTTACCCCACAAAGAAGTTCTCAGTGAATTTAGAGGAATAGAAATAATGCAAGATTTTCTGGCCACAACAAGCCAGAAATGGACAACATTCACAAACCAAAACATCCTTCCACGACAAGCACTGGCAAGAAAAGCTAAAATCAACAAGTGAGACTGCACTGAACTAAAGACCTTCTGTGCAGCGAAGGAAACAAATTGAAACGGCAGCCTCAGGAATGGGAGAAAATACTTGCAAACCATATTATCTGATAATGGGTTCATAAACAAAATAACTGAAACAGCAGCATCAACAAAAACCCCACCACCATCACCAAAACGACAATCAAAAAGTCCTCTGTTAAACAACTCTTGGGTCAAAGGGAAAACGCAAAATGAAAGTGCAGAAGTTCTTAAAGGTAAGTATGGGTAAAACTATGACCTATCAGAATCTAAGGGATATAGTGAAAATAGTTACCAGCGGAAACTTGTGGCATTAAGTCCATATGGCAATAATAATTTTAAAAAATCTTTTATTTAAAATATTTGAGAGAGAACACGTGTGCCCATGCACACGCCAGTAGGGGAGGGGCATAGGGAGAGAGAGTGAAAATCAATGTGGGGCTTGATCTCACAACCCTGGGATCATGACCTGAAGTCAAGAGTCCGATGCCAAACAACTGAGCCACCCAGGTGCCCCATATTGCAATAAATAAATAAGCACCAATGCAAAAAGCTAGAAAAAGAACACTATAGCAAAGTAAAAGAGAGGGGAAGGTAGGGTTTGGTAAACATAAAGAAGTCAGTACATCAGGAAGTAGAAAAGCAATGGAAATAGAAAAGCAATAGAGATCATGAGAGAATCCAAAAGTGGGTTTTGTTAAGTAAAAACTAGCAGAATGGACAAACCACCCACTCATCAACTTACGAAAAGGATGGAAAAAGAAATTTACAACCTAGGAGTGACAACAGGTGAAACTCAGAAACTCAGAAAATAAAAAAATTTGATAATACTTCTTACAACTCGATGGGAGTAAATATGAAAACCTAAATAAAATGTGAAAAATTTTAGAAAAGTACTTTCTGAAATTGAACCTAGTAAAGGCACTAAATCTCAACAGATTACCACAGAAGAGATAGAAAAGTAAAGAACTAGCCTCCCACAAGAAGCGCCAGGTGTAAGATGCACCTTGCAAGTTCATAGAATCCCAATACCTCCCTAACTGTTCTCGGGGGCAAAAAATGAAGAAAACCTTGTGGTGAAGTGAGCCTGTTGTTAATCCTCAAATGTGAAAAGATTTCATTGAAAAATAAAACTTCTGATTTGATCTTGCTTATAAATATTGATGATAAAGTTTTTAAATAAAAGTTATCCAAAAGAACCCACTAGCACATTAAAGGAATGATGTGTTAAGAACGGAGGAGATACATTCCAGAAGGTAAGGAAGGTCCAGGATTGGGAAATATATTGATAGATACGCCATACTGGTCCTAGAGCCAAGGGGCTAAGTCATATGACCATCTCCATAGATGCGGAAGAGGCACTTGACAAAACTCAATGCCTATGGTAGGTGCTGCGGGTGTCACAACAAAGTGCCACAGTCTGGGTATTTATCTTCTCATAGTTACGCATGCTGAAGTCCAAGGTCAAGGTGTCAGCAGAGGGGTTTCTTCTGAGGCCTCTCCCCTTGGCTTGTACACAGTCTCCTTCTTGCTGCCTCATGTCATCTTCCCTGTATGTGTGTACCCTTCTCGTGCCTCTTGGTGTGTCCTAATTTTCTCCTTTGCAAGGACAACAGTCAGATTGGATTAGGATGCACCCAAATGGCTTCATTTTAACTTAGTCCTTTAAAAGTTTTTTTCCCCTCTATAATCCAGTCACATTCTGTTGTGTCCAAGTTATGGCTTCAACATAATGAATTTTGGGAGCGACGATTCAGCACATAACTACTCATTTCCTTTATCAACAATTAGCCCTATGGAAGTAGAGGAACTGATGGATGCTTTCATCACATGTAAAATATATGTGCCTCAGACCAAAGCTAGCTTCCTACTTAATGGGAAAACACTTGGGGATTTGCTGCCAAGGGCTGGAACAAGAAATAATGTCCACTATCTTTACTGTCTAATTGTTATTAGCCAATGTAATCAGACAAAGCAAAGCACTTGAAGTATAAATATTAGAAAGGAATAGAAAAATATTACTATTTATAGATAATATGGTTATGTGACCACCCAAAGAACCAATGAGAGGCTGCTATAAAATAGTAAGAGAATTTAGTCAATTAACGAGTGATAAAATCCCACAAATCAGTGGATGTCCCGTATATAAACAAAAACCAGCTTGAAGGCATGATGGAAGGTAAGACTGCATTTACAGCGGCAAGAAAGAAAATGAAATGTGTTGGTGTAAACCTGGTGAGAATGTCCGAAGCCTGCGTGGGCTGTGTAAACCCTGCTGGCGGATACTAAAGGGGCCCTGAACAAATGGGAAAGCATCCCATGGTTTGCATGGAAAAGTTCATTTTTCCAAATCTTTCAATTCCCCACAAGTCAATTTGGAAGGTAAAGGTAATCTCTGAAAAATCAGTGATTATTTTTTAAACTGGACCCACACAGGTCAGGTATGAAGTTTATTTAGAAGAACAAATGCGGAACATTCACTGGGAGAACTGGTGGAAGATAAGTTACAGGAGTGAGGACCAGAGGTTAAGCACACTATGAAGCTTCTAGAATTAAAAGACTACGACATGATACACAGTTTCTGTAACCAAAATAGAGTGGGATTGGCATTTTCATAGACGAATGGAACAGAGTAGAAAAATCTGGAAATAGACCCACTAGCATATGAAAATTTAGTGCTTGATAAAAATGGGATCTCAAGCCAGAGTCCTCAGGGAGGACTTGTTCATTCTTTGGCCAGAGGAGTTTGTGATTACAGGGTGTTTTAGATTGGATACTGTTCCCCCCAAATTCATGTCCTTCCCCAAACCTCAGAATGTGATGTTATTTGGAAACAGGGTCATTGCAGATGTAACTCGTTGAGATGAGAGCCTGTGGACTAGGGTGGGCCCTTAACTGAACATGACTGGTTTCCTTATATGAAGGAATGCAGAGACACATGGGGGAGATGGCCATGTGACAGTGGGGGCAGAGGCTGTGTGATGGGTCTGCAAACCAGGGACACCACGGATGGCCAGCAACCACCAGAAGATGGAAGAGGCAAGGAAGGATTCTTCCTTTAGAGCCTTCCGAGAGAAGGTGGCCCTGTCAACCCGTTGACTTTAGGTTTGTTGCTTTCAGAACTTTGGGAGACTAAATGTCATTTGTTAGAAGCCACCAGGTGTGTGGTGCTTTGGTACAGTGGCCCCAGCACAGGAATACACAGGGTGTTGAAGACAGAGAGGCAACTCCACAAGAACTGGGACCTGCCCGCCTGTGGGGACCTTGGGAGGCAGGGAGGCAGGGGCATAAATACTCTGATCCTATTCCCTTCCCCCATTCTGCCTTGAGCTATCTAGTATGGGGGCCACTGCCACGTGCAGCTAACGTGCACTTGAAATGTGGTTAGTGCGGACGGAGATGCACTGTAACATACACGCTGGGTTGTGAAGCCTTAGAAAAAGAAAAGATTGCAAAATATTTCGATAGTAGTTTTTAAAATATTGATTGCAAGTTGATATGGTAATGTTTTAGATATAATGTATTAAATATATTCTTAAAGTGAACGTCACTCATTTAGTTTTACTTTTTAAAAATTATCTATTTTTGATTTTTGCTTTTAAAAATATGGCTACTAGACAAATTTAAATGACATGTGGCCTACGTTGGTGGCTTCACTTATTTCTGTTGAACAGCACTGCTGTAAAAGGTGGAGAGCAGGCCATTCTGCTGAGATAGTCCATCATGTCATCTTCCCGGGCCCAGGACAAAGGCAGGAGGAAGGTGGATCCAAAGAGGCAGATGCAAGATATTGGACACAAGTACCTACTATGTGCCAGGAATGGTTTTAGAGGCTGAGAATAAAGCAGCGAAAAATCCAGATGAGAGATGGTAGTGCCTTGGGGTGGGAGCAGTGGGGATGGAGAGAGGACAGATTTAAGAAGTAGCCGGGAGGGGGCGCCTGGGTGGCTCAGTCGGTTAAGCGACTGACTTCAGCTCAGGTCATGATCTCATGGTTTGTGAGTTTGAGCCCCGCATCGGGCTCTGTGCTGACAGCTAGCTCAGAGCCTGGGGCCTGTCTTCAGATTCTGTGTCTCCCTCTCTCTCTGACCCTCCCCCGCTCTCTCTCTCTCTCTCTCTCTCAAAAATAAATAAAAACATTAAAAAAAAAAACAGTAGCTGGGAAGCAGAACTGATGGGGTCTGGAAGTTGTACTGGGAAAGACAGAGGAGCCAGGGTTGTAGACGGTGTACGTAAATCGTGATGCCATTTCCTGAGACTGAAATAGCTACAAGGAGCAAGTGTGGTGTGTGAGAGGAGAGGTGGATTCTATTTTGAAAATAAGTTTGTTTGTGAAACCTGGTTGAATACATGGAACCGGAGCTTAGGAAAAAACATGGGCCAGAGATTCTGATTAGGAAATTATCAGCAGATGTTACAAACCATTGCATCTTTAACAGCTTTGATGTTAGTTATTTGAGACACAGACACTGTGGCCACAGACTGCCCCCTTCTACCTTTCCAGTTGAAGAAACACTTTTAATAATCACAAAATTTCACTGTCTAAAGACATTCCGAGATTATATAATAACAAAATACACGTAACATTTATGATTATATAATTATCTATAATAATATCTCAACAAATCTCAGTGATAGGCATCTGAAGGCTAAATCTGGTCCTAAATCTGGGCACTGGAAAATTATGGGCCAAAAATGCTATGGATGCTAATAGGCATCTCATTATATAGCAAACCAAATAGCTTGCAAGAAATTAAAGTGATAATGATGAACTCAAACTAATAAAGATTTCTAATTAAAATGGCATAATAGCAGCAAGTACCAACCACAACAACTCAAGGCAGTGTTGACAATGCATTAATGACAAAGCATTATCCCTGAAAATTCCAAGGGCTTATTTGCACAGGAAGAAGGAGAGAAGCAATACTGTCAGACAAAACCCTCAGTAAATTCTAATACAGGGCTGATTTTAGTTTAAGAACTCCAAATTTAGAAACACATTTCATGGGTAACTCTTTGTCCTATAAAAATAAAAGACTTTGGAACTGCATGCCATTTGCCTGTTAGAAAAGAAAGTGATTTGTACAAAACCATTTGCACAAAGGTATTTTCAACCTGTCCTGTCCCCTTCCAAGAGGGATCCTGATGTTTCCTTTGTGGGTTTTTGCTGTGTTCATCTGTGTAGAGTGGAGACGGAGGGAGGAAAGCTAGATTGGTTATATAAGAAAATGGAAGAGAGATTTGTGGAGGAAAGATGGATGCCTAAAGCCAAGATGGGCTAGAGGGGCTTTTAGGAGGAAGGTGGGGAGTAGGATGCACAGGAAAAACTAGAGAAAGTGGGGAGATTTGGGAGGATGCAGCCGCCCAGAGGGATGGGACTTGAAGGAATCCGAATCTTCCAATGCAGAGCGAGGCAGTGTGGTTTTCGTATTTGGATTGCGTGTGGGAGCCTTCACTAACAACCAAAATGGCTTTTCAAGTTTTGGCTGTCGTTTTGTTCCTATTGCATCTTTACCGGGGTAACTGGAGGAGATTTCACAGCCTCTCAGAGACAGGCTGAGACATTCTGCTGTGGACGGTGGTTGGATGTCTGTGAGTTGATGAGATCGCTCCAGGTGAAGACACAGCCTAGGGATCTTCTGGTCTGCAAACCCTCCACCCACCGATCTCGAGGGCTGCCGTCAATGGCTCTGCAGATGCGGCCTGTTTGGGAAGATCATTGTCCTCTCTGTGGCTTGATCGAAGTGCTTTGATAAGTAACTTCTAGCAGTTCTGCACTGACTCAGAAAAGCAAAGCCCGTTTGGCATGAAATCTGTAAGGCTATGACCTTGTTTTCAGGGTCTCAAGTTCTTCAAGCACCCAGTTTATTTCTGCTCCCTTTTGCTGTTGAGGAGTGAGAGCTAGAGCCTTGTTCTTGAAACCTATGTGAGAATCAGCGTGTGTATATGAAATGGTGACAGAGCTGACTGAGTGGAGTGTGGCAAGGGCGGTAGGTCTCAAACGCTCTTAGAAATGGTTGAGAACCCAGAGGAGTTTTGTAGTTTGGGTTTTGTCTATTGAGATTGACCATATTAGAACATAACTGGGACATGAGAAATTACTTATCAATTAAACAAAACAGTAGACCCATTACATGTTAACATAAAAAACATCAAAGAAAAAGAAGAATAACGTTGTTTTACATTTTTGGAAATAACTTTAATGCCTGGCTTACTAGACACTCTCATAGCTGCGTCTTCATGAAACGTGTTGTGATCAGTTCGGCTGATGCATATGAGGAAAACCTGGCTCACACAGGTAAGTAGCTGGAAAAAAAGAGGACTATTCTAATAGTCTTCATAAGAAATTGTGGCTCTTCTTCTATATCAAAACTCGAAGGTAGTTTCTCAAAAGCTAGTTGCAATGTGGGACGTGGAATGATATCAACGAACTGTTCATTCTCTGTTATATTAAAATCCATTTTTCTATCTTGTACTTTAAATGGATCTTTTACCCATGCATGCTTTTGTAACATGGTGTGCTGGTCACTTGGAAAATGTTGGCTCACTTAGTTAGACTGTGCTTCTGAATGTTGGTGTATTTCATTAGATACTATCAAGAATTACATTTATTAATATCAGCACCAATCACATCAGAAGAGTGTTTAAATATATTGGAAGGCTCTCCAGCTCAAGGCGGCATGTGCAGGTTTTCCAGAACATAATTTTCTTTTTTAAAAAATTTTTTTTGTCTTTATTTTATTTTGAGAGACAGAGACAGAGAGTGAGTGGGGGAGGGGCAGAGAGCGAGGGAGACATGGAATCCTAAGCAGGCTCCAGGCTCTGAGCTGTCGGCACAGAGCCCGATGCAGGGCTTGAACCCACGGACTGTGAGATCATGACCTGAGCCCAAGCTGGACGCTCAACCGACTGAGCCACCCAGGTGTCCCCAGAATATAATTTTCACTTGAAAGCTCGAATGTTATTATTGGCAACAAATCGTATCAGTTGTTTTCCTTGAAGCGACAGGTGCATTTCATTCACCCAGAGAAAATGTCTGCCAGTTCCCCAAGTCCAAAAGACCATAGTTTGTTAGAGGCTCTTTCAAGTAGAAACAGTGTTCCATGAAAAAATGGCTAGTTCAGCATGCAACTCAAGGATTCAAGAACTTGTAGTCAAGACAACTATTATCCTCTGGGATGTATAGTTCCCATATTTTTCCCAAGGGATATTTAAAGATGTGTTCTTGTAGGTAGAGACAAAATAAAATCAGTAACCGTTACTGTTTCAAGAACACTTTTGGGTGAAACTGGCTTATTTTTTCTTTGAGTGCTGCTGGTGACCAACACAGTGCCAAGTGGTGGTGTTTGGTCCCGCACCACCACTGTTTGCTGAGGTACCGGTAGTTTTACCGCCATTGTTTGCACCATCAGTGCAAATATCAACAAAAGGGAAGAGGTCGATGATACCTTGGTAGTACTTTAAAAATTGTTTTGCTGTCGCAGACTCTCTGAAAGAGCCTCAGCATGGCCAAGGGACCACAGACCTCAGTGGGCGAGCTGCTGGTAGCATTGGTCTTCGTTATTCATGGATTCAGTATTTGTGAGTTCATCTACTTACCGAGATTTAACTCCCAGCCAGTACTCTCTGCATGTTTGTGGCTGTTAGTGGACAAGCACATGCACAGAGTGGCTTCAATTTGAGCGGCTCAATGTGCACATTCCCAGCTGAGGTGGGACAAAGCAACACTCTGCTTTCTTGTTTGGGGACTTACACTGTAAACAGGGATCCTTTATGCAATTAATTTAGTCCTCTTCTTTTAGTTTTGTGCTTTTTGTTGGTAATTTCACTGTTTAAAATGGCCCCCAAGCATAGGGCTAACATATGGTCTAGTGTTTCTGAGCACAAGAAAGCTGTGATGTGATTTTTTTGTGCTTTTTTTGGGGGGGGTATGTTAGGTAAGTTCAAGGCATGAATTAAAGTGCTTTGGCCAGGAGTTCAATGTTAGTGGGTTAACAATATATATTAAATGAGGTATCTTTAGACAGAAACCCACATAAAGCAAGGTTATATATATTGATCAGTTGATGAAAATGTTGTGACCAGAGAGGCCAGTTACCTATTTGTAATTTAAAATAGTTAGTGGGCACATTGTTGATGATCTTGATTCCTTGAGAGACTTTGGATCACCTTGAGCAAGTAGGGCTGTTTAAGAATTCTCTGACTTGGAAGTAATTTGTGAGAGATTTTAAAGCCTTACTGGGGTCTGTTCATTTTAGAAGGAGGGGCAAGAAGCAGTGGGGAAACTGAGGAAGGAAAAGTGAAGAACATGCATGGTTCAGCTCAGATTCTTTATATTTTTTGACTCCATCTTTAGAGGAAAGGGGCCACAACTTACAACATTTGTGACTCCAAAACATCCCTTGTCTTCTGCAATCTCATCGAGTTGCACGAAGAACCTAAAACAACGCACAGAATTGCAGCACGCTTTAGTAACACGTGGGTATGGTGTAACCACACTGTGACGTAAGCCACTATGCATACTGTCTTGTTTGCTTGGACAATAACCTCATTAGGTAGGATACTTCTCCCCGTTTCATAGATAGCAAACTGATGAACAAACTGTAGGAGCTAAATGACTTGCCCTGTGTCACTCATCCAGCAAGTGACCAGCAGGGTCCCACACACCAGCTTCTTTGACCCCCAAGTTTGTGTTCTTCCATTGGGTAGTGTTGGGTACAGTTTTCCAGCAGATCTGAAGAGGCCACCAGAACTCATAGAGCCTATTGGCTTGCCTAAGGTGCCAGCACTCAGTATGACACACAGGAGCCGGACTTTGACCTGCTAGTCATTCCTATTTCGACATGTTGGTTGCTTTACTTTCAACTGCACGTACTCTTCTCTGGGCCTCCCATTTTCCAGTGCCATCACCGATCAGAGTTGCCTTGTTTTTGGGTGGGGTCAACCAGAGAAGTCTGCCATTGCGCAGTGCTGGAAGAAGCAGCCACCACCAGAGGGCACTGTGACCCTTAGTGGTTGGTACCTGAAGGACAAATGGCCCCAGCCAGTTTCCCAACAGAGGAAGGTGATTCCTCTGAGATTTGCATTCTTTTTTGGCTCAGACTTTGCCTTATGAGGATAAATCACAGTGGTGGCTGCACGTTATAGAATCCTTATGTGCTCTGCTGGTATATTGCAGTTGAAAGAATACGAGCCACTTTGACGCGTTTTCCCCTTCCGCCTAACAATGATGGATGAGGATGGCCGAGGCGGCATTTTCCCTAAGTACAAACGTGTTCAGTGGCTCTCTTTAGAATCCACCACTCAACTGATTCCAACACTAAAATATAATAAGTGGTGTCAGAGAAAGGTCAGCAGATTGCTTGAGATCAGAAGCAAAATCCTAGGCCATCCTGCCCGTTGTTGATTTTAATTAAATGCAATGTTCAAGCGTCAGTCAGAAACTCCATCAACTAGAAGGGGAGTTAGAGCTCAAGCTGGGGAACGCAAAGATTCCTTCACGTAATGGGAACTACTTTTATCTCTAATACCAAGCAGCCAATATGTAACTGGCTTAAATTCTTCTGACCAAGACCATTAGAGACTCTGATTGTTTAAAAATATAATGTGATTTGAACGTTATGGAAAGGAAGACAAGGTATGGGCCAGTTCAGTCCATTTGTTTTCATACTCTGTGCATGGGAAATATCTTTGAGAAAGCAAATCCTTGGTGGAGACAGGACACAAGATGACTGGCACTGGCCAGTGGTGTATCATTATCCATCCAAGAACAGAACCAATGCCATTGGGCAACACTCCACCAATCCTGTCGTTTGACACATGGTGCTCTGGTTTGTTGGTAGGGAATTGCCCTGAATAGGGCATTCTCGGCATGTGGATTCTGCCTGGGCTCCACCACCCCCTTTCTTGTCAAAACCCTTGAGCTAATTCTCAGCAGATTGTATAATAAATGCTCCCTCCCATGGCTCACCCAGTTCTCAGTCAAGATACTGGACTGCAGCATGGGATGGCCCTTTCCATAGAGATCTGCATTTTAATAGGGGATTGAGGAATTTTAAAAATTATAAAATTAGTCTATTCTAATAAAAAAATGAAAATCTTCTTTATTATCCCCTACCTATCAATTATATTCTCCAGGTATAATCACTATTTGCAGTTTACTGTGTATTCCAAATTGGACATGGAGCGTAGTTTAAAAAAAGAAAAAGGAAAAAGATTGATTAGGAACACAAACAGCATCTAAAATCTCCCTTCCTAAGTTTATAGAGTTCAGATTCTAGACAAGGAAGTGATAGAAGGTGGGGAAGCTTGTTCACCCCCACTGATGTTAAAGAAGTCAGTTCATCTAGAGAAGGATACTATTTCTGTCCTTGATGCAGTCTCTTGCACACACACATGACACACATGCACCAGGCATGTTATACTCACACTCTTGTTCTGTCATTTCAAATCAACCATGACACTTTTCAGACCACACTTTGCTCTTGTGAATTTCCACAGAACATATGTTCCCCTTCTTTAAAATAGCAGTCTGTTTCCTTTCTTCTTCCAGTAAGCAGTCCGCATCAAACATCCTATGTTACACCTAATAAAAGGCGTAAATGATCTCACACTTGCACATTTTTGTAATTGTCAGACCTGCTGATGCCACATTTCCAATGAACTAAAATGGCTTTCCAAGATGGCACCTTTCAATGACACGGCACCAACAGGAAAGGTTGAATCCAGAGCAGTCAGTTTAAATCATATCTGGCAAAGCTTAATTAATCGATGTGTCAAGAAAACCATTTAGAGGGTGCCTACTAAGGGCCACACAGGGTGAAGTGCTCAATATGCAGAGATGATGAACACATCTGTGTTCTCAGAGCAGAAAACTATGCCATTGGGACAACACGTTCCTGGAGCTGTGTGAGGTCCATCCGGCTTTCCCTGCCCATGGTGCACTCACCTATACAGGGATCGTCAATTGAAGATGGCGTTTATCTTTGCATCTACTGAGAACATCTCCCAGTATAGAACATTGACCAGACCCCCACTGGCTGCTCCAGTGGAATCAGTGCATCCCTGGGCTGGGCCTTAAAGTTAACAAAGACCCACCCAGTGAGGTCAATGTCAGGTGGACACTCAGTACGTATTGCTGACTGGCCACAGACTAGCAGTGACTAACCAGGAAGCCAAGTTGTGCATACAGGTGAGCAGCTGCTGGTCTGGGGGGGCCACCCGGCTTGGCCTCTCTGTGTAGTGTTCATCCACGTTTGACAAACAGCAGGGCACTTGCATCTGAACCTCCCAGGGAACCTTGTTCAACATGAGGATTCCTGGGCCCCAAACACAAGGCTTCTGGGGGTTTAGTGGGTCTGGGATGGAGTCTAGGAATCTGTGTCTTTAACAGTGTTGGGTCATTCTTACTACTGGTAGGCTGAGGTGGGGACGTCCCAGGTTAGCAGCTGGCCAAGGGACTGCTTGTGATCTCCTGACACATCCTTTCCCCCTTACCTTCCAAAGAATATGATAAAATTTGAATTAGTTGCCAACTTTTAGAAATGAGGATTTTGTTTTCCTGAGTTGTAAAGTAGATGAAGTATGGAAAGTGACTAAAAGAAATGGGCCAAAGTGCTCCTAAGAACTCTCTGATGCTTTGGACTGGAAGACCCAAGGCTCTGCAAGGGGCAAGGTGGGATACTGGAATTGACTGAGAGCAGTTGGATCCATGGATAGGTAGGAAATTCGTTCTCAAAAGAAGCTGGGATGGAGAACATCCAGGCTGCAGACGGCAGGGGTGAGGCACAGAGCTGGACACTGGGGATTATGTGAAAGTCTATGTCTGGGGCTTTCTCCAGAATATTGCAGCCAGGTTGTGTCCCCAGAGAGGAAATTGGAGGATCCTACAGCTGGGACGTAGGAAGAACTCCAGAGAAGAGACCCTGATCCCCTTGGCTGAAGTCCACCAGTCAACAATCACAACCTCACGTATGTCCTTGTCAGGCCTTCCTCTTGGACATGAACAAACAGTGGAAGATGACTATAACTTGAGGAAGAAATCCTGCACCATGAAAGTGAGAGAAACAACCAAACAAGTAGAAGAAAGAAATCCCAAGGAAACACAATTGTAGGAATCAGCAAACAATTTCAAAATGTACTTCTTATTCTCAGATCAGAGGACACACTGCATCCCGAAACCAGGAGCCAGGATACTAATGGGGAAGGAACCCTCAGGGAGATAGAATGAGCTCTTAGAGATGAAAATATGGTAGCCAACAATGAGCTTAGAGAAAGGGGACAATAAAGAACCCAGGAAATACCTCCAAAAGTAGATACTAGTAAGAAAGGAGTAATGGAGAATATGTAAGAGTGGGGGCAGGAGAGGAGTTTAGGATTCTAATATCTGACTCATAGGAATTCCAGGAAAAAAGAAGAGAGAAAATGGAGGGAAGGAATTACTGAAGATGTAACTCAAACAGGTCTGAAGGACATGAACTGCTCTACTGAAAAGCCAGAGCAGAATCAGGAATGACAATGATAGTATCAATAGTCCTAAAACCCAGTATTCATTGGTCGTGCACTATGTGCCAAGCACTGTTCTGAGGGCTTTGGTGTATTATCTCATTAATCCGCACAACTGCCTCGCAAGAAGGATGCTCACCCCTGTTTTACATAGACACACTGTTAAGTTACATGCCCAGGATCACATGGTTCATAAATAGCATCGTGGGGTTTTGGGCCCCGGTGTTCTAACCGACATCTGCCTGTGTCACCATAGCATGTCAGGATGCCATGCCTGAAGAAAGGCCCTAACGTTTGCAGAAAGAGACAAAGAAGCAGGACACAGCCGAAGGCCTGTGAATTGGACAGTGTCAGATTTATCTAACACAGTCCTAGAAATGGGAAGATGATGGAGAGATATCTTCAAAATTCTGAAGGAAAGTGGTTTTCAAGGCAGAAATCTAGACCAGCTAAATTCCCAATCAAGTGTGAGAGTAGAAGAGAGACATTTCAAGCACGTGAGGCCTCAGTTTACCTCCCAAGCACCCTTTTTAGGAAACTACCACAAATATGCTCCAACAGAACAGCAACCAAGAAAAACATGGAACCCCAAAACAGGGAACCTAGCCCAGGAGGAGGCCTGGGGGTGCCCTGGTTGGGGGATACTGACACCGCTGAAAAAGGCTGTGGCCATGTGGGGAGAGGCTGGGTGCTTTGAGAGCTAAAAAAAAATCCTCAACCTCCGTGAACGCAGGAAATAATGAAACTAGCAAAGAGCTGAGAAAGCATACTTTTCAGTAATATGGAAGAACCTACCAGAAGAAATAGAGTTAAAAGCGGTGGTTATGGAATGGGAATGGTGGTTGGAGGGGCCAGCACAGGGACTGCTGTTGTTATAAGCCTTTGATTTTTTTGTTTTTCTTTTCTTTTGATTTTTTAATTTTTTAATTAATTCTTTATTTTTTAAAAGAGGTTTTATTTTAAAGAAAGAGTATGTGTGCAAGTGGGGAAGGGCAAAGAGAGAGTGAGAGAGGATCTTAAGCACGCTCCATGCTCAGTGTGGAGCCCAACATGGACTTGATCCCACAGCCCTGGGATCATGTCCTGAGCTGAAATCAAGAGTCAGAGGCTCCATTGACTCAACCACCCAGGCACCCCACTTTAGATTTTCATAGGACAGTTTTGGGTTCACAGCAAATTTGAGCAGAAGGTTCAGACATTTCCTGCATACCCTCCACCCTCACATATGTGCAGATCCCTCCGAGATCTACGTCCCCCACCAGGTGGTACTTATGTTACAACTCATGATCCTGCACGGTCCCATCATAGTCACCCACTGCCCACGGTTGGCACTAGGGTTCACTCTTGGTGTTGCATGTTCTAAGGCTTTGGATGAATGTGTGGTGACATGTATCCACCCTTATGGTGTCATAGAGAGTAGCTTCACTGTCCTGCAAATCCGCTGGGCTCTGCCCGTTCTCCTCCCACCCCTACCCCCTGGGCACTAATCTTTTCATTGCCTCTGTAGTTTTTAAAGCTTTGATTTTCTAACTATAGGCATGCATTAAGTTGATTAAGAAAAATTCAGTGGCTTTCACCTAAAAAACAGACATCTGGCTTCTTTTCAGATACCAGCTCAGGGCTGCCACCCTGCCTGGGAGCATTGGATGCAGTTCCATAGCTGGGCATCCTTTTGGATAGAAGTTGCCCTTCCGAGTTTGTTGTTGTCCCAAACAGATCAGCTTTCCTCATTTATTTTTCTTCTGTGCCATGTAGGCTTTGAGTATGTGCCTTGTAGTCAAGTGAATCTCCTCTGGACCCTGCTCAGCTGTCAGCCTTCCTGGGACTTAGTGTGTGGAAGACTCATTAGGGACAGGTTCTTAAGTGCCACTGCCGAGGCTGTGGCAATAGATCCCCCTGCACTGGGGTCCCATTCTGTATCCCAGAACAGCTTCTTGCCAAATCCCACTGTTTCCAGAAAGCCCCGGTAGTGGATTACATAAGTGGGATTAACGCTGATTTAGTGAAATCCCACTTTGAGAGACTCTTCTTGCAGGCAAATGCATTCGAGCCCAATACCCTTAATGGGGGTTGTCTCCACTGAGCAGATGGCGTTCTGTTTCCAGGAGCTTCTCCTACAGCAAATCCACCAGGATGACAAGGACGAAATCGTCTAGTTGGAATGTTGTCAGTAGGAATTATGAAAAGTGTATTTCATGCCCCCAGGAGTCGACACTCTGATTGTAGTGAAGGGCTACACAGATCTTTGATCTTTTGGCGTGTTGTTTAGAGGATGATTGTCATTCTCACAAGAGGAACAAGAACTCATGGAGCCCTAGATCAAGGTGGTCCTGACATTCAAAGAGAGCAGTAGGGATTCCTTTCTGTTAAGACAGAGGGAAGGGCAGAGTGTTTGCACAAAAAAGCAGTTGTAGCAGAAGCCAGCTCAGTGTGTGTGAGTCTCCATCTTGAGAGGTAGCACATTAGGAGCTAGTAGGTTAATTTTTCCTTTTAAATCCTTTGTCAATAACCCCAAGAAAGTTTCAGACTAGAGGCAACATTGATGGGCTTTTCAAAACTGCATGCTCTTCTTTTAGTGACGATTTTGCAGCCAACCATTCCACATGGACATTAGTTTCATTTTAAAAAGTGTCAGGAACAGTAGCCACTATGGGAAAGACATCTAAAGGTTGGTGATGGGAACCCACAGCCTTGGGCATCCCAACAGTGAGTCACCGACAAAGCAAAGATTTGAGTGCAAGTCTCTCTGGGCCCCCAACAGAAATGTATTGCATTAATATGCTCAGGAAATACTAACAAATGACAAAGCACAACCAAAGGGTTTGTCAAACTCAACATACTTCAAATAAATGTTTCTGCAATTATAAATTATATCACTGATTTAATATTTGAGATCGTGGCTAATCACATCTGCTTGGGAAATTTCCCACCCCGAAATTTCCCCACTTTTGAGCCATGACCCCCCAGCATGGTGCATGTGTTGGATCCCCAAAGTCAGCTTCACCTTGGACGTGCTGTGGACCTGCTTATTGTCACTCTTCTTTACACGTTCTCAAGCCAGACTGGGAGGCAAACGTTATGGTTTAGCCACACACTGAGTGGTTTACTAAAATTAGTTCACTTCTGTTCTGAAGTACTGGTAAGGAATTTGTATAGGGATGAAATAAATAGATGTGTATGATATTAATCTAATACACCAAGTCCTGTGTAATGAAATATGGGTCAAGGAAGATAATAGCAATGTTCAAAACCTGGAAAGAGCTGATGCTCTTGAGTTCTCTTTGTGTTGGGTTTGTTTTCTCTATCAATCGATCATAAGTATGAAATGTTTCTTTTAAAAAATGTTTTTAATAGAGAGTGAGTGGAAGAGAGGAATAGAGAGAGAGAGAGAGAGAGAGAGAGAGAGAATCTTAAGCAGGCTCCACAGTCAGCATGGATCCTGATGTGGGGCTCGATCTCATGACCTTGGGATCATGACCTGAGCTGACATCATCTGATGCTCAACTGACTGAGCCACACAGGGGCCCCACGGAACATTTCTAAGGCACTGATCATGTTGGAGGTTGCTGGGTGGGTGAAGAGTACCCCTAACTGGAAAATGCCTCCCTCCATTACTCAGTATTTTCCAAAGTGTTTTCTGCAGGCTATCCCCATTGGCATTACATGCAGAACTTGTTAAATAAATAGATGCTGGTGACTACCTCCTGTCCCCAGACCTAATGAAACAGGCTTTCTGGGGGAGGACTGGGGAGTATGCATCTTGTAACGAACCTCTCAGATGATTCTCCAGTGTGTTCAAGTTTAGGAATCTGTGGATATTTCCAAAGGTCCCACACAGTGTGTGGTGCTGTAGATTGTGGGAATGATAGATAACAGCAAGTTTGGAGTATTCAGCGTCTAGTCTGATGGACAGAGTCACAGGGTCAGTGTGTCACCAAAGGCTAAATGATTCGAACCTCAGGACATTTAAATGGTGAAAAACATTGTTTCCAGTGAATGCCTCGTGTTTCAGCTTCACCTCGACTGACATCGAACGAGTTGTTTAATCTACTTCAAACCCAATTTTGTTTTTCTCATTAAAGAAAGCAGTAGTGGAAAGAGGTGAATTTTAATCCTTACCTGCGTTTAGTATGAAGGCCAAGGACAAGAGGGTCACTATAAAAGATGAACATTTTGCTAAGGTGTAGATAATTTGAACACACATGCATGGCAACCTTTTGAGAAGAGAAACTCAGGTATAAGCTGGGACTTCCATGGGAAAATGGGTAAAATCTGAAGATAACCACAACAGTGAAATAAAAATGTCAGAATGGTGGGAACATCTCAAAATTCTACAGCATTTCCCCCCTGTTCCCTACCAACCCTTCATTCTTCTCTTAACCACTGGCATTTTGGGAGGATAAACATTTTGGAAGGGGGAAGAGTAGTACAAGATGCAAGGAAGGAAGTGTGGGAGAAGTTAAGGGGGAGAAAAAGAGCACACAGCTCATTCCTCCAGAAAAGTGAATGGGAGTTGGGTGGTGGGAACAAACCAAAGTTCCCCCATCGTCAGGCCATCATCCTTCTGGCCCTGCATACTGATGACATGATATGGTCCAAAACGTCTTCACTTTGCTTTATTGCCTGCTTCGTCCATGTTGGGCTGCTCTGCTTCAAGACAAGATTGGATGAATGGAAACCCTTTCCTCAGGGTGAAAGAAACCCCACTTTCTTAGAGTACGAGTTCTTAGACCAGCTTCAGCTTAATCCAGGGAGACTTTGTTCATGAGTAGACTTCTGTGCTTTTGCTGGATAGGTTCTTGCTTTTCCATTTTTTTAATGTATTCTTTCCCCCCAAAGAATATAAAATGTTTAAACATTGACCATGCACGTGGTAAATGTGAGTTTCATATAAGGGTTGTTCCCACAATGGATGGAGGCACTTAAAGATTTTTGGGAGCAGTGGTAATGATGATTGGCTAAGGCCATTTAGGAAAATAAATATGATTTGCATATTGGATTTTTTTAATAAGCAGGTTGTTTAGCAGGAGTTTCAGGAAAATGTATGTAATTAATAGTTACAACAAGCTTAAGACAATTATTTTTAATAATACATCTATACAACTAAAGCTCTTTTACTTAACAAATGAATACAAGTAATAATTTCTCTTGCTGGAATATGTCATAATGGTTTTGTAGAGTACATTATTAACTTCCATGACAGCATGGAAAGTGATTATCATTCTAACCATTTTTGTAGATGAGAAAATGAGTAATAGAGATCAAATGACTTGATAGTTTCCGAAGCAAGCTTGTCATCCCAATCTTAAGACTCTATCATACCCATTACATGTCGAGGAAGAAAATCATTAAAAACCAGTACAGGAAAGTTCTTTATTTTGATCAAGTTACTATGGCTAAAACAATTATCTTGGAGCAACTTTAAAATGCAGGAATGTGTGTGTTTGTTTATTGTGTATCATTGATTTTATCTTGCTATCCACTGCCTAATATTGAGAAAATCTAGGTCAGAAGAAAGGCCTACATCTTTTTGAACATTAATCCACTGAGATCCCTACCTAATTGAGGGAGAACACATAATGAAGTGTGCCTGATCTTTTTTCTTTCTTTTCCATAATGAGTTATCATGATTCCTTAAAATAGGAGAGAAATGTCTCTTAGATTGAGCGTGTGGATAATGGTGTGTGTAATAGGGTATCATCAGGGACCCAGGCCAAGTTTGATTTCCCGAGAAGAAAGACATCATTGTCCAGGTCTAATTCCGTCCATTTCTCATGCTACATTACTAGGCTGAGAAGATAGGCATTTCCAAGTTAATGGTCTTGTACCCTAAATTGGGATTCAATATGGCGGTCGCTTTGTCAATGCTGAATGTAAGCGGTGAGTCCTGGCGAGTAAGGGCTTCAGAGTGGCTTCTATGAAGCCAAACACATAGAGTCCAACTCTGAGTGCTAGCTGCCTTCCCAGGTGTGTGGCTTGGGGCCTCTTTGCAAATACAGAGCCTCACAAGGGCTCTCCTTGTTTTCCTTCCCAAGCTCAGGTCGCTTGCAGGGCTCTACACTTGCACTCGTGGTGCTGACACCCTTAGGGTCTGGTTGCACCATGCATTGTTCATCTCCTTGTCCCCGGGCACCAGTGTGGTGAACCAGCATGAAGTCAGCACACAGACATGTCTGCTGAAAAATGACCACATCCCCACCTCTCCCTGTTCCTCTGTCCCCAAAGCCTCCCGTGTCTTCTCACAAACCGCTGGTGCTGCTGGGATCTTTAGATATCGCACTGTTCTGCCCTCTCCATGCCTTCTGAGTTCAGGCTTGTGTTAGCTCTCACTTGAACGTAACCATTCCAGAGTATCTTGAGCACCTACTGTGTAGTTTCTAGACACTAGCGATGTCCAGGTAGAGTACAGATAAAAGTTTGAATCACAGCAGCATTGTGACAGGTGCGGATGTTTTCCCGAAACCAATTCGTTGATGTTAGGTTGTCCCGTAAAAAGGTGCATTTTCATATTTTTCTCTTTGTTGTCTAATTGATCTTTAACATTTTTTTTTCCTTTGAGCCAAATGGGTCTCTTCCCACCCCCATCCATGGAGACCTGGAGAGCATGTGTGAGGGCTGCTGGGAATGGTCCTGCAGACAGAGGAGCAACCGATCGTGATTTATGTAACCAGCCCCATTCTAATCACGTAGCGATGAGCAGCCTGTGAGGCCCCAGCTGGTCTCCCTGCTTCTACATTTTGGCTTTCTCACCTGTTGTGCACACTGCTGCCCAGTTACTCTTCCCGGAGCCCAGCTCTGATTACGTCGCTGCCCTACTTTGCTCAGAAGTCATCGGCGGTCCCACTTCTAACCAGATCAAGTCCTCGTGCCCTGGTCGGCCTTTGTGGTGCTACCCACTCTGGTCCCAAATGATCTCTGCATGGAACGGGGCAGCATTTGTGAGAGTGTCCCACACAGTGCCCGGGCAGGTTTCAAACCCGCGTATTCCCGTCCATGGCTCCCGGTTTCCAGGTCCTCTGACCTTATTTCTGTTCCCAGGACACCTCAGGGACGTGTCCTCCAGAGTCTCAGTGGTGGGGGTTACTTCTCTCCACATGGTGCAGCCTCGGCAGTTGGGGTCTCCCAATTCCACAGCCTATTCTACATTCTGAAACTCCCCTGCAGGCTGTCACGGCTCTCTCACATTTTGTCTGTTACGCGGGCCTCAGGCTATAGGTGCGGTTTTGTTCTCCTTCATCTTGGCACTGCCAGCCCCCTGTGCCTTGCCCGACCTCACACTCGGCTCAGAGTGAGTATTACCAGCAGTGCATAGTGTCCATAGGACAATTCTAGGTGCTCAGTGCTTCTGTGCATCACGTAATTAGTCTTCAAAGAATGTGTGAAGAAGGTGCTTTTTAGAAATCCCTATTTTGCTGTAAGTGGAGGAGACTCTTGCCCAAGGTCAAATAGCCGGTGAGCAGCAGAGCTGGGATCGAACCTGGGTGGGGAGACTTTATCCAGCAGGCTGTACAATCTGCTATTGGCTGTAGACTTCCTGAGTGAGTGAGTGAGTGAATGAATGGATGAATTGTGCAAAGGGTATCTGACTGGGAAGTGGGGATTGTTTTGTGCAAATCATCCTTCATCCTAGGAAACAGCAAAACATATGTCTTCTAACGGAAGGAGCAGCTCCCTGGGACGTTTCATTGGCATGACGGGAGAGCTGCGGTGGGTGAGGCTCTTCTGGAGAGACAGAAGGCCCGGGGCTGGGTTCTAAGATGCTAACAGCTCATGTTGCAAGGGTACATCCTTGCCCGTTGCATAGACCACTGAACATTCCAACCCAGACATCCTGTAGAATGAGAAGCTATTCAGAAATTATTTCTTTTCCTCTTGGATACAGCATCTTCATGTTGAAAGAATCAATAGCCTGAAAATGAATTTTTAAAAAGACATTTTTAAAAGTCCGTGTTATTTCAAGAGGGGAAGGTATCCTGTATCTCACCTGCAGATAAATAAATACAATCTGTGGTTCTCTGTGTTTCATCCTTCCAGACTACAAGTTATCAAACGCTTAAATATTTAAAGCCTCAAATTAACTTCAAGATAACACTAAAATGCACCAATGTCCTTTACCCTGATAAGAAGAGCAATGAATGATTTTAAATTAATGCCAAGTGTACATGCTCTGAATATATTAAGGAAGCCCTGTAATTTGTATGCCTGGCTGAGCCTATGCTTGTCCTTTCTGCAATTGAGGAGGATTGGTTGGTGCTCATTTAACAATACCAGTGACAAACGGCCCTGTGACTTTCAAATGCAGGCAATGGGAGGAGGTGGGCTGCAGCTCCGGCCGGCCGCCGTGCTCTGCTTCCTTTGCAGCCCCTCGTTGCGTAATCCCCAACACTGGGCTCCATGCCCTATGTTTCCCAGTGTGGACCCTTGCTCAGTCTGAGTTTACCCTCACCAGCATCCTTGGAGGTAGGCAGAGGATGGATTACTAATTACTCTTTTACAAGTCAGGAAACTGAGGCACGGGAAGTTTGGCTTGCCAGGGTTAAGTTGCTGTTTTGGTGCTTCTGTCCTTTGGGAGTTCTGGAGCTCAAGTTGACATGGTCTTTCAGAATTAAAATACGCACCATCTCTGACCGTGAGGTTGCTTCTTGGATCTCAGCCCTTATATACTGACGTGGGAAGGTCTCGCAGGCATATTGGGAAGAGAAAAAGAAAAACCCAACTTGTAGGCAAATAATATAGTGTTGGTGTAAAAAAGAATTGTGTGTATTTCCATACACAGAGATTTATGTTTGCAAGTGCCAAGTAGACAGATACCCAGCAATTGTTAGCAGTACTTATATCTGGGGAGGAGTGTGGCAGGGAGACTTTCAGGGGAATTTCCCTCTATAGTATGATCGTTTCGGCTGCTGGCAAATGTGGTGGATGGCTGTGTTTTAGTGCTCGTAGCCTCATTGTGGGAATTCTTGGTTTTTTGATAGAGTGAATGTTGCAGTCTAAGATACTAGAAGTTTAGAATATCTGCTTTTTTTGCTACTCTGCCATTCACTCATGCCTCAGAAATGGCCCTAAAGGAAGCAAGCACACGCTTGGGTTTGGATCTCCTCAAAGGAGCGTGAGGGCTAACTGATGCCTGATATTGAACGGAAAAGTAGGCGCATATCTCAGGTGTCCCTGTTCCTAGTTGTGCGAAACCTTGTACTTTTTTTCCCCCTAGTGCTCGTTATAATTGAAATTAACTAGATTTCCTAGTGTGTAATTATTTCCTAAATGCCTATTTTATCCTCAGGCTTGTGAACTTCTTAGGTAAGGATTGTGATCAAATGAATGAATGAATGAGTGAAGGAATGAATCAAACCTTGTCATTCATTCAGCCATTCGGTATTAGTTTCCCGGGCTGCCATGACCAATTGCCGCAATCAGGGTGGATTAGGACAATAGAAATTTATTCTCTCACAATTCTAGGGTCAAAAGTCTGACATCAAGGTGACAGCAGGACCATGCAGTCTCGAAACGCTCAAAGGAAGACACTTTCTTTGCTCCTCCCAGCTTCTGGCGGTTGCTGGCGACCCTTGGGTTTCCTTGGCTTGTAGATACATCATTCCAATCTCTACCTCCCTCTTCCCATGGCTGCCTTCTGTGTTTGTGTCTGGGACTCTTCTCATAAGGACATTAGTCCTATCAGATTAAGGGTCTAGCTTACTCCCGTATGATCTTACCGTAACTAATTGTATCTGCAGCAACCCTATTTTCAAAGAAGCTCGCATTCTGAGGTTCTAGGAAGGACATGAATTTGGGGGGGAGATACTAGTCAACCCAGTGCAGGAGCTATGAAGAAAAAAAAAAAGAAAATTAGAGAATTCAGTGGATACTGGGGCCAAGTATTTCATTCTTGGAAAAGTAGAGAGAATAGAAAGGCAAAAGCAAGGAGGGAAGGACATGGACAAGGAGAGGGTAGATGACATTTCTTTAACTGAGAAACATTTTGTGAATCTGTTTTTTTGACTTTAGTTTTGAGAGAGCAAGTGCCAGTGGGGTGAGGGACAGAGGGAAGGATGGAGGGAGGGAGAGACAATCTTAAGCAGGCTTCACGCTCAGTATGTAGCCTGATGTGGGGCTTGATCCCACCACCCTGGGATCATGACCTGAGCTAAAATCGAGAGTTGGATGCTCAACTGACTGCACTACCCAGGCGTTCCATGAATGATTTTTTAATTTTTTAATGTTTATTTATGAGAAAGAGACAGAGCATGAGCGGGGGAGAGGCAGAGAGAGAGGGAGGCACAGATTCCGAAGCAGGCTCCAGGCTCTGAGCTGTCAGCACAGAGCCCAATGCAGGGCTTGAACTCGTCAACTGTGAGATCCTGGCCTGAGCCAAAGTCAGGCGCTCAACCGACTGCACCACCCAGGCGCCCCTCGTGAATGATTTTTTAAAATGTGTGTGGTGTTGAAGGAGCCTTGACTTCTGTCCTGAGCACCTTATGCCCCCTTGGCTCCCTTGCTGCATGTGGGTGACCCCTTCCTGCTGCTGAGACTCTGAATTGAAGGGTGGTTGGGTGACGACATTCTTAACTGCCCTGGTGGCTTGTGAGAAGCATGCAGAAGGCTTTTCATAAACAGTAAGTTTCTCCCTTTCTTTCTCTCTGGAAGAGACCTTGACTGTATTCCCCAGAGGGAAGAGGTCCTTGACTTCGTAGGTGAGGAATGAGCATGAAGATGTCCCCAGGTGTGCTCCGCTCCCCAGGTACTAAAGCTACTAGCGTTTAAAATCTACTGTGAGTTCATTGGACCATGTTCCCTTACCTGTAGAGCTCATCTAGAACACTGGTTGTTTCTTCTTCTTTTTTTAAAGAGCATTCATTTTTTAACGTCTATTTATTTTTGAGAGACAGAGACAGAGTGTGAGTGGGGTAGGGGCAGAGAGAGAGAGAGGGAGGCACAGAATCAGAAACAGGCTCCAGGCTCCGAGCTGTCTGCACAGAGCCCAATGAGAGGCTTGAACTCACCAACCGTGAGATCATGACCTGAGCCAAAGTCGGACGCTTCACCGACTAGGCTACCCAGGTGCCCCTGAACACCAGTTGTTTCTTAGTATATGTCCCTCAGAAGAATAACAGGGGCCCGGCTGAGTTGGCACAACTGTGGAAATCGTAATCACTTGGTAGAGAGTCAGAGGAATGGCTGGTGAGGGCTTCCTCCTTCCACTCGGCAAGCCTGGCACGTGCTTGGTGCAGACGTCCCCATGAAGCCCATGCCTCCTGCCTTCTCGGGGTCACATCTTTTCCACAGGTTTGTAAACAGGGACCTCTAAGCCCCATGACCTGTGAAACTTCTAAAACTTCTGCCACAAGTCCGTGTGTGTCTACGAGGGTATGTGGACGTGGTCGCTAACGCTTACTGAGTCCCATCATCTGTCTGGATGGCATTCTTGACAGCTTGATGTCTTCCAACTTTTGTGTTCCCTTCAGCATCTTTGTAGGTTAGCCAAATGCACTAATGCAGTCACCTAAAAATTCAACTGCTTGGCTCTTACTGTTCTCATCACTCTACCACCGCCAATGCTGCGTTGAACGAGCATGTGCACCTCAGGACCGTCCGGAAGCACTCTGTTTCCCTGGTGGGAATTCTGCCTCCCTTTCTGGGGACATTTAGAGCCTCAGCGTCTCAAAGGCAAAGCTACAGTCCTGTCTGAGTGCGTCTCAACCCAGAAAGTTCATGAACTGCAACATGGATGAATAGGTCCCGTTCCCCAGAGAGTCAGATTTAAATCATCCCAGAAATGGCCCGGGCATCCGAGTGTTCTAAAAGTCCTCTAGGAGACTCTAATGTGGAGCCAGGAGGGAGATCTCTGAGCTGAGAGACAGCACCACCTCCCTCAGGCACACTGGGGCTGCAGCCAGCCTCACCTGCACCCGGGGCCGGGAGCTGACCCTGCAGATGCCTGAAGCCTGGCAGGAGAGAGAGGCTTGAGCTTTGGGTTGGGAAGCAAAGTCGTCTGCCCAGGTAGTGAGGAGCGAGTGGCAGGTGCCACGGACATCATTAGGTGATGCCCCCAGGTGTGGCCACAGGGCCTGTCTTCCTGCCCATCCCCCCCCCCCCCCGCCAGCCACGGATTCAGGTAAGAAAGAGGCCTTGCTGTGGAGAGCAAATGGGTTTGCCAAGCAGCTGGGCAGGGAGGTCAGTGGCACCAGTGGGCCGGGGCAGGGCTGGGGGTGTGGGTGCTGGACTCCGGAGTCTAGCAGCTCTGCCAGCCCAGGAGCCTATAATAAGTTCCCTGCTTGGTTGTAATAAAAATAGGGGTGCCTGGGTGGCTCAGTCGGTTAACCCGCAATCAAGTCCGACTCCTGATTTTGGCTCAGGTCATGATCTCATGGTCATGAGAGGAAATCCCCTCCCCCCCCCCCCACCAGCATCAGGCTCCGTGCTGGGCGTGGAGTCTGCTTGGGATTCATTTTCATTCTGTCTGTCTGTCTGTCTCTCCCCCACTCCCCCTCCCCCCTCCTCCCTCTCCCTCCTCGTCTCCCCTTCCCCTGCTTGCACATGTGTGCATGCACACATGCACTCTCTCAAAAAATAAAAATAAAAAATGATAAAATGATGAACAACAGTAATAGCACATTAAGTCCTTCTCTGGCAGCCACTGTGCTGAGTGCTTTTTGTGCATTTTATGTAAATATCAGTAAGTGGTGTGATTTGTCTTCCTTTTGCTCAGATCAAATGCGTGATGGAGTCATTCTTTTTTTTAAGGTATAATTGACATGTAACATTGTGTAAATTGAAGGTGTACAGCTCCTCGATTTGATACCCTTACATGTTACAGTATGATTACTCCCGTATCATTAGCTAATACCTCTGTCATGTTACATAATTGTCACTCCTTTTTTGTGGTGGGAACACTTGAGATCAGATCTCTTGGCAACTTTGAAGTATGTAATAATGTAGTGTTGACTCTAATCCCTGTGTTGTACAGTAAGTCTCCCAAACTTATTCATCTTCTAGTTGCAAGTTTCCTTAGACAAACCTCCCTAACTCCCCCTCTCCCAGCCCCTGGTGACCACTCTGTGTCTGTGATTCCACAGAGAAGTGATAACATGCACTATTTGTCTGTCTTCGGCTTATTTTACTTGCATAATGTCCTCATGTTTCGTCCATATTGTTGCAAACGGCAGGATTTTATTTTTTTATTTTTCTTTTTTCTTTTTTTTTCTTTCATAGTTTATTTGCCAAGTTGGTTTCCATATAACACCCAGTGCTCATCCCCACAAGTGCCCTCCTCCATGCCCATCACCCCCCTTCCCCTCTCCCCCACCCCCATCAGCTCTCAGTTTGTTCTCAGTATTCAAGAGTCTCTCATGGTTTGCCTCCCTCCCTCTCCCCAACTACTTTTCCCCCTTCCCCTCCCCGTGGTTAAGTTTCTCCTGTTCCACTTACGAGTGAAAACATATGGTATCTGTCCTTCTCTTCCTGACTTGTTTCACTTAGCAGGACACCCTCGAGGTCCATCCACGATGCCACGAATGGCCAGATTTCATTCATTCTCATGGCCACGTAGTATTCCATTGTATAGATGAACCACATCTTCTTGATCCATTCATCAGTTGATGGACATTTAGGCTCTTTCCATGATTTGGCTATTGTTGAAAGTGCCGCTACGAACATTGGGGTACATGTGCCCCTGTGCATCAGCACTCCTGTTTCCCTGGGTAGATTCCTAGCAGTGCTATTGCTGGGTCATAGGGGAGTTCTAGTGTTAATTTTCTGAGGAACCCCCACACTGTTTTCCAGAGCGGCTGCACCGGTTTGCACTCCCACCAACAGGGCAGGATTGTTCCTGTTTCTCCACATCCTCGCCAGCATCTGTAGTCTCCTGATTTGTTCATTTTAGCCACGCTGACTGGCGTGCAGGATTTTAATCTTTCTTGTGGCTGAATAATATTCTGCGGTGTGTGTGCGTATGTGTATCTCGCATCTTCTTTATCCATTCATCCATCGTCAGACGCTTAGGCTGTTTCTGTATCTTGGCCTCCGTGGATAATGTTGCAGGGAGCGTGGGAGGGCAGAGAGCTCTTCAATACCTTGTCTTCACTCCTTTTAAATATATACTGAGAAGTGGAATTGTTGGCTCATATGGTAGCTCTCGTTTTAATTTTTTGAGGGGCTGCCGTACATTTCTCTGAAGTGGCTGCACCAGTTTACATTTCCACCAGCAGGGCACCAGGACTTCCTTTCCTCTCTGCACCTTCACCAGCCCTTGTAATCTCTGGTCCTTTTGAGGATAATTATTCTAACAGGTGCAGTGCCTCATTGTGCTTCTGATTTGCATTTCCTCTGATGATTAGTGACGTTGAGCGCCTTTTTGTTGATCATTTGGAGCCATTCTTGATTTTCCTTTTACCTCTGAGTCCTTGCCTGATCCATTAGCACATCCTATCAGCTTTACCTCCAGAACGCATTCCCCTTTGGACTGTTTCTCATTCTCTCCCCCATTGTTAGTTTTATCTTTCTCCAAGTCTGCAATGATCTATTAGCTCCTTTTCTTATTCCCAAACTCTTCCCCCTTCCTCGTGGTCCCGTCCATTCACTGTACAGCAGCCAAAGCCACGTTTCAAAGCGCACAGATCCATTGTGTCACTCCCTTGTTTAATCCTCCCCCACCCTCCTCCCCCGCACCCCTGCCCTGACAGTCAGACCCGCAGCCCCAGGGATCTCTCCCTACTTCTCTGCTCCACACAAGATAAACACCCCTCCCCCAGTTTAGAGCCTACCCAACAAAGAAGGGAGAAGGAGGAGCCTTGGTTGAGTGGGCTCATCCTGAACGATCTGAAGTCAAGTTCCCGCCACCGGTGAACAGAATTTTAGAAATTCAGTTCATGTGTGAAAAAAACAGTATTACCTTCATGTATTGCCGGAGTCTGTGGCTTGAAAAGTGTGGTTCTGTGGATTTGGTAAGTATTCGTAACCTGGCTTTGATGATAATCTCTTGTTTGGGTAAGGACGTGGCTGTCGCTTCTCTGTCCCTTGTGCTCACGGGGTACCTGGCGTGTGTAGCTGCTCTTTCTGTTACGGAAATTCTTAGGTTTATTTTCCTGCCTGGTTTCCAACTGAGTGGAAGCTCCTTCAAGGCCAGAACTGCTGTGCCTCCTACTTCGCTAGGCCCCTGGCACTCCCCAGCCTTCACCGTCACGTGTGGCCAGTCCGCGTAGGACGGTCAAGCCAGAGCTTTGAACTAGAATTACACATTCGGGCTCAGTGGTTGGCTCCAAAGTTGCTTCCTTAGGAGCTGGAAGATCTGTGCCCTCTTCTTCAGAAGACCTGGCTTTGTTCGACCCAACAGTCATGGGTGGGGCTTTCTTCCAGGCTGTGCCCGGGGCCCAGGAGAAGGGAGGATGAACAGGTCTCTACTTCCAAAGGGCCTGCTTTCATGGGGAGCCAGAGGGGTAACTTGCAATAAGAAAGCTCAGTAAACGTGGCAACAGGATGCGTTCATGGTCCGGAGGCAGCTCGGCAGATGGAACCACCGGTTCAGCGAGGGGAAACCCAGGTAGGCTTCCTAGAGGAGAGGCCATTTGGGCTGGCCCTTGATAATGGAATGGAATTTTCCTAGCCGGATGTGGGGGCAGGTGGAGATGGAGAATTGGAGGAAAGCACAGTGCGCGCAAGGGGACAGAGGTTGCTTTGTTCCAGAAGCACGGAGCGGGAAGGGCAGCTGGAGCCTTTCACATGAGCGTGGGGATCGGAGTTGCCTGATACTGGGGGTGGATTTCTGGTTCTTGTTTTCAAGTGTCCGATAAAGGTCCTTAATTTTCAGTTTTTCAAATTAAATAATTATGGAATTATGGCAGCTTTCATTATTTTAACTGCATTCACACCTCTGCAGATTCACAGCAATCTCCTGACTTGCCGAGATAATGTATCCAGGCTGAGTCTGTCTGTGGGGAAGGCAGGGAGGTCAGGCGTTGCCTCCGGCAGGAGAGAAGGAAGTTCTTGGTGACCTTCAGACACTGGGCATTTTGAGGCCATCCGGGAATGAGTGCCCAGAAACAGTGATGCATGATGCCTCGTCTCAGGGATCCCAGCAGCAGCAGATGTTTGCAAAGCAGAGTAGTTTGGCTGCTTTTCACTACCCAGATTGTGCCCAGGGCAGCAAGAAATCATGGGGGACCTGGAAAATTCCTGCCTGATCCCAGAAGCGAGGTCCTTCCCTCCAGCGCCCCAGGGACCCCCCTTGACAGGTGCATGGAGGGACAGACCTGCCTGCAGGCACAGGGGTGGGTCAGGCTGGCGGGAGCTTGAGGGAGAGTAGGGGAGATGCCAGCCGTGGGCGGGGTCCTGCCAGATGCTGAGTGTTGGCCGGGCGAGGTAGCCGGCAGGTGGCAGCAGGGGAAGTTCGAGTTTTGACTGGTTCTAGATGATTCCTGAAGGGCTGGGATCAAAGGGGAGGGTCTCTGCCATCTGCTCTGTGAGCCTGGGGTGGTGGTAGCAGGGATGGGCTGAGCACAGAGCAGACGCCCTTAGGAAGAACGCCCAGGAAGCCCCAGGTGCCGGCCGGGTCCCAGACACTGGCCACTTCTGAGACTGAGTCTCGTCTGCCTTCTCCTTTTCCCACTGGCCGTGGAGTTAGACACATGGGACTGAGCTCAAGCTGTTGGGGCTTGTCCCCAACCATCAGCTCTGAGAAAACCGTGTAACGTCCCCGAGCCTCAGTTTCCTTCTCTCTAAAGTTGAGATGGTATCTGATGGGAGGGTCGGCATCAACCAAGGTTTGAATGTCAGTGTGATTCGCTCCTAGAGAGAGAACGCCACTACTCCTGTTTCTGTCCTCTGTCCCCTCAGACAAGGGCCCAGGCATGGGGACAGGAGGTGGGCGAGTGTCTATGGGGGCTGCAGAGGTACTGGGAAGATCAGAATGTTCTCTGGGTTTCCGTACACCTTTCTCCTGGGCTGTTGCTGAAGATGGAGTCAACGGACCTCCCCCTCGTTCTCTGCCTCGAGCTTGGGGGTGGGCAGGATGCCAAATGTGAACGGGTGTAATCCCGTCTAGAGAGCATTTACGCCCTGGGAGCTGTGCTCTGCCTGGCCTCTGTTCCCCAGACTCATTCCTCACCATTCCCCACCTCACACTCTGCCCCTCCAAATCCCCTCAAAGATGCCAAGGCTCTTGTGCCCCTGGGCCACTGCACCTGCTGGGATCTCCCCGCCCTCTCTGCCCACAGGCCTCTCACACCGCCTCCCTGCACCCCCAAGTCCAGGTCTGGCTAATGCAACATGTCCTTTCCCAGTTAAGATATCACTGCCTCCAGTAAGTCTTCCATATTGACACCCTCTCCTCATCCAAGTTCCAGAACCCCTTTTCTGTGGCCATGGTATCCGACCTTCCCTCTTTGATGCCTTTACCACCTAGGACGTCACTGCTAGATTCTCTTCTGTTTCTCTCCTTAAACCACAAACTCTGGCTGCTAGGGCTCTTTTCAAAAATTTTATTAAAATACACATAATAGTTTGCATTCAAACCATTTTAAAGTGTACAATTCATTGGCATTTAGTATACTTGTAATGTACATCCATCACCCCTAGTTGCAGAATATTTCCATCACCCCGAGGGAAACCCTGGACACATTAAGCAGTTATTCCCCGTTTCTCCCCCCACCCCCATCCCAGCCCCTGGCAACCACTCACCTGTCTACTTCTGTCTCTATGGATTTGCCTATTCTAACAATTTTTTGATGTTTTATTTAGTTTCAAGAAGGGGGGAGGCAGAGAGAGAGGGAGACACAGAACCCGAAGCAGGCTCCAGGCTCTGAGCTGTCAGCACAGAGCCCGACGTGGGGCTCGAACCCACAAACTGTGAGATCATGACCTGAGCCGGAGTCGGACGCTCAGCCTACTGAGCCCCCCAGACACCCCTATGGATTTGCCTATTCTGGACATTTTGTATAAATGGAATCCTACGACATGTGGCCTTTTGTGACTGGCTTCTTTCACTTAGCGCATTACCAACGTTCACCCACGTTGCTGCCTGCATCAGGACTTTATTTCTTTTTTTATGGCCAAATAATAGTCCATTGCGGGTATATGTTTCATCTATCCATCCATCTGCTCACGGGCGTCTGGAGCGTTTCCACCTTTTGGCTATGGCGATGAGTGCCTATTCGCGTACAGGTTTGCGTTTGAACGCCTATTTCAGCTCTTTTGCGTATGCACGCTGGAGTAGAATTGCTGGGGCAGAGCGTGATTCTGCGTCTAGGCTTTGGAGGAGTCCTCAGGCTGTTTTCTGCAGCGGCCGCACTGTCTAACATTCCGATCAGCAGTAGACGAGGGTTGTGTTTTCTCAACATCCCCGTCAACCCTTATTAGCCACACGCTTAAAAAAAATTCTGGCTAACCTATGGGTGTGATGGGCAGGTTCACAGTTGGACCCCCAGGTCTCAGGACACTGTGAAGCAGGTACTGGGACCTCAGGAAGGATCGTTCCCCTCACTTGGTCCAAGAAAGGCCACCTCACATGCCATCAGAGTCTCTGAGTTGCGTGGGTGACTCTGAGGACGGTCACCCTCCTCCACCCTTTCCCACAGAGCTGCAGAAGCCCACCCCTTCCTGTGAGTGAGGCTGGCTCTTACTGGGGTCTCCAGCCTGGCCGCCTCGTCCATCCAGGGCCCCGTCCTGCAGTCGCCAAGCAGGCATCGACCTGCTGGACGTGAAATCCCAGTGCTGCAAAGGTCCTGTGGCCCCTGCCTAGCGAAGAGCTGGCCCACAAAGCTGCCCTTTGTTTCCTTGTGTTTCTCTTATTGCCACTCGAGCTGCGTGTCACAGTGCCTGTCGTGACACTCACTCAGGCTCTCTGGGTGCTTTTCATCCTCTTAAAATGCTGCTCACAAGAGACAGGTCTTTGCCTTCGAGGGGCCGCTCTTTCATGTTAAATCATCTGGAAGCCGCGCGAATATTGATAGCTGTTATTGTAGAAACCTAGAACGTGATGCAGGTGTCTTTCTTCCGGTCCTGTTTTGGGGGCAGCCCTTACTAGGAAACACCTGTCACACTCCTGCCCATGGCACCTGAGCTGGGGACCCGGTCAGAGCCAGAGCGCTGGCTCAGGTGTCTGTTTGCCAGCAGCAGAAACTAACAGCTGGCATAAAACCAAGAAAGGAATTTGCTGGAAGGGCGCAATTGTCTGTGGCTCACGGACAATTGAAAGGCTCACGGAGGGGCTGCCTTGCCCAGCTGGGGAGCAGAAGTGACTGGGTGGTCTCTGCAAGGACACCCAGTGCAGCTGCCGGGCGGTGGGGCTGGGGCTCGACCGGCAAGCAATCCCACCGTCACCGCAGCCCACATCGGAGGGTCTGCCCGAAGGCCAAGTGCGGCTGCTCCTGCAGCAGGAGGGGAAGGATACAGGCCGGAAACGCCTGTGCCATCCTGTGCAGGCGTGAGTGTGACCCAGAAATCATTCGGCGACTCCTAGGAAGACACCCAGCAAGAAAGGACTGAGGGACCATGATCCAGGGCATCTCCTAAGATGCCCCTTGGATGCGGGCATCACGATGCCCCAGGAGCTCGTTGGTCCCACGGAAGCAGAGTCTCAGCGGGTGGGCGGGCTCGGAGTACCAGCCGGCACGTTCCCCTGGGCATTTTCTGCAAACTGCGTCTCGGACCCGGCGTGCCCTTCAGGCTCTTTGATTCCAAGAGCAACGTGCGGGCTGCTCTCGGGTCGTGAGGATCACATTCCAGGCATGGTCACGGTGGGGCGAACCGCATCCAGACACAAGGAGCTCTGGGGGCCGGAAGGTGGGATGGGGGACACCGAGCCTAGGCAGGGCCCTTGCACTGTGGCCGGCAGTCAGGGGGCCGGGAGGGTGCAGACACATTTTTCTCCATTACTGGTAAAAGCTAAGACTCCAGTGTCATTTCTGGACTTCAGTAAAAGTGCAGGCTTCTTTTCATGGGTAAGAAATAAATAACACATAGCATTTATTGGGCGGGTAATCTTTACATTTTATCCCGGCAGCTCTGAAATGTGGATGCTTGCTACCCTGCTCCTGGATGTGGAGGTCAGGAAAGGGAAGCAGAGAGGCATCCGGGAGCCCGCCCAAGGTCAGGCGGCTGGTGGCAGCAGAGCTGGAGGGAGTCCAGGGGACCCGGCGGCAGAGCCAGCCTCCTGACCCCTTGCTGCCTCCAATTTGTTAATACAGAATTTTTACAGATGGTGAAAGACCTGCTGGTGTGGGCAGTGCGGTGGCGTCTTTGTGTTTGTGTCCAATTCCATGCTATTAGGACAGTATTTGCTAAGAGCTAGGTACAGGGGAGGCAAGGGGAGGCAGAGGTGACCAAGACACTGTCTTTGCCTTCAGGGTGTTGGTTCTGGAAAGGGCTACTTGAAAACAAACCCACTGTGCTGAAGGGACAACACAACTCGTGAGTGTTTTCAGTCAGGGGCCCTTTCTGTGTGTTGTAGGGCAGTGGGGGACAGGAGTAGAATCAAGGAGGGCCCTGGGGAGGAAGGAGGTGACCATTGAGCTGGGCCTTGATGGTTGAGTAGGAGATCAGCAGGTAGACAGGTTGGACGAGGAGCTCCAGTGCCTGAAGCAACCATACTCCAGGCCATGTGGGCCAGGGGATGTTGAATGGGGAGAAGGAGGTGGGAAGTGGGGCAGTGGAGGATTGGAGATGGAGGGGGTTGGATGCTGGAGATCAGATGGAAAAGTTAGGCCAAACGCGGCCACGTTCCTAGGCAATGTCCCTTAGCCTGTGTATTCCTTCTCTAGGGCCGCCATAACGAATTACCGCCACTTAGCGGCTGAAGCAATATTTTTATTATCTTACAAGTTCTGGGTGTCAGAATCCAAAATGGGTTTCACTGGGCTAAAATCAGGTGTGGGCAGGGCTGCTGCATTTCTTGCATTCCTTCTAGAGGCCCCAAGGGAGGATCTGTTTTCTTGTCTTAGCTTCTAGAGGCTGCCCTGCATTCCTTGACCGCTGACACCTTCCTCCATGTTCAGAGCCAGCGGGAGTGCTGGGTCCTCTTCACACTGCTTCTCTCATTCTCTCTTCCACTTTTAAGGACTCTTCTGATTATGTTGGGCTCACCCGATAATCCAGGACAACATCCCTATTTTAAGATAAGCTGGTGAGCAGCATTGATTCTATCTGAAGTTTTAATTCCCTCTGCCATGGAGCTTAACATGGTCACGGGTGCTGAGGACCCCAGTGTGAACATTGTTGAGGGCCATCTTTCCACTGTGTCTTACCATCACTGAAGGTTCTTTTTTTAAAATTTTTTAAAATGTTTATTTGTTTTTGAGAGAGACAGAGAGTGAGCGGGGGAGGGGCAGAGAGAGAGGGAGACACAGAATCTGAAACAGGCTCCAGGCTCTCAGCTGTCAGCCCAGAACCTGACACGGGGCTCAAACCCACGAAGCATTTGATCATGACCTGAGCTGAAGTCGGACGCTTAGCCTACTGAGCCCCCAGGTGTCCCTCATCACTGAAGGTTCTTAAGCTGAGGAGTAACATATCAGAGTTTGAGAAAGATGATTGTGGATGCGAGTTTGCAAATAGAATTGTGGAATTCCTTTTTCTGCCCCTCATGTTGGACAAGATGTAATTCATTTATTTTATAGTCTTATTTTAATGTCACTTTATGATATTTACAGAAAGATGGTGGAATGGCAAATTCAGAAGTTTCCATTGTGATGTTTACTTACGTGTGCTTTGTCCATATTATTCATATTTTGCTTCAGTCCGCAGAGGATTTGATATGACTTCCAAAAACGGAAGTAATACATGATGTTGGAATCAGTAGTTGCGGGAAACATGAGGGGAAATTTTAAGTAGGAAAAACATGAAGCAAGAGAGTTAGTTCATTGCTGACTGAGGTGGTTCATGAACTTGGCCCCAAGCATCCTAGCCCACAGAACAAAGAGAGAAATAGAATCTAGCAGTAAGATAGATACAGGTGATATTTATCACCTGTAGCCAATGCCCAGTCTTTTCTGGGGCCGACCTCGGAGAAGGATTTCTGCTGCAAGTCCTCACGAGCAGTGGTGTTGGTTGTTGCAAACTTTGTCCTTGGGAAAGCTCTAGTGGACACTGTAATGACTTTTGTGTGAGCACCAGTTTCCCACAGTGTCCCCCAGCACGTGCAGATGACCCATACCACAGCATCTTTCAGCGAGAGATACCAGGAAGGGCTGGGGGTAGGCGTGGGAGTGTTTCAGTTATCTCTTGCTGCATTAAAACACCTAAAACTTGGGGCACCTGGGTGGCTCAGTCGGTTAAGCGTCTCTCTTCAGCTCAGGTCATGATCTCACAGTTCATGGGTTCAAGACCCGCGTCCGGCTCTGTGCTGACAAGCCCGCTTCGGATTCTGTGTCTCCGTCTCTGCCCCTCCCCCGCTCACACTCTGTCTCTGTCTCAAAAATAAATAAACATTAAAAAAAAAAAGACCCCAAACTTCATGACTTGACACAACAGGCACAATTGGTTCTCTCTCCAGGTCGGTCAGGTTCAGCGGGGTGGTGGTGATGGAGGGTCCGCTTCTGCCTCATCTGGCAGAGCATCCACAATGGCTTCCTTGCGTGGCTGCTGGTGGCACTGGCTGTCAGCGGGAGGCTCAGCTGGGCTCTTGGCCAAGATGCTTCCGTTTTCCTAACACGGCAGCTGGGTTCTAGGAGAACCATTCTAAGAGGGAAGGGGAAGCTGTAGACATCTTGGAATGTGGAGACCGCTCAAAGCCCAGCCTTGGAAGTTAGATAAGGTCACTCCCCTCACATTCTGTGTGTCGAAACAGATCCTAAGGCTAGCCCAGTCTCGAAGGAATGGGAAACTGACTTCACTTCTTGATGGGAGAAATAGCAATGAATAAGTGGCCATTAAAAAAAAAAATTAACATTTATTTAATTTTGAGAGACAGACAGAGCATGTGCAGGGGAGGGGCAGAGAGAGAGGGAGACAGAATCTGAAGCAGGTTCCAGGCTCTGAGCTGTTGGCACAGAGCCCGATGCAGGGCTCGAACTCACGAACCACGAGATCATGACCTGAGCAGAAGTTGGCCCTTAACCGACTGAGCCACCCAGGCGCCCCAGTGTGGCCATTTTTAATCCACTGCAGGGGCCAAAATGATGGCCCAGTGTGCAGGTCCCTGATCAGCTGACTTGAGGTGGGAGTGAAATTTGGAAAAGCTTGAGGAATGATGAGTTTGCCTCATCCTTTCTTTCTGGCTTTCCCTACAAGTCTCTGTTACTGAAAATGGTGCTCTTTGTAAAAATCAGAGAATGGAGAGGTCAGAGTGTGTCTCCCAGCCAGGATGGTGACTACAGCATTCTGTGTTGCAGATTAAAGGAAGAGCTTGTGTTTCAAGAGCCATGTGGTAGGATACTGTTCTCCCCTTCCATGTTATCCTACTCTTCAGTGTGGATTTTGGTTTTGTGGGCCACAAAAATGTTGCTAATCTCACAAAATTGGGTCTAGTTAATAACAAAAATGCCAAGTGATATTGGTGGTGGTGCGTGGTGTTAACTAGGATTTGGTTTTCCACATTCTCCTGTGTGGTCCTAAGTTAGGGTTGGTCGAGGAGCATTTGTGTGAGATTGGAAGACTGTGTTGAGGAATCAAGCTCTGTTTTTCTGATATTTGACTGCCGACAGTTTCTAAGCCTCGCCCCTGCCTCGCCCCTCTGCTCCACATCAGGGTGAGCTGATGAGAAAGCCAGGTGCTCCCTCCCTGTGGTGCTGGTGGGAGATTAGAGCCACCAAAGCCCTTGCCTATGCTCAGGAACCCTCAGGCTGTCCCCACCCCAAGCCCTGGGTCCAGTCTCCCTTCCTGGTCCTCCCAGACCATATCGGCCACCTCCCCTAGAGAGCCCGCAGTGGTGTGAGTCATCAGGCTTCTCATGTCCCCTTGGTGTTAATGTGGCATCATTGGTCTTGACATGTCACCCAAATCTGGGGGCACGGGTCCATCTGCCTCTGCAGGTGACTGCAACAGGTAGAAGTGAAGTTGCCGCTCGGTGATGTCAGAGGGGTCGCAGCTGGGAGGTGCGGCAGGTGCGGCTGCTCCTTGCTTTCCCTGCCCTCTTCCAGCTCTTTCCCCAACTGCTGGCCCTGCTGACAGGGGCGGCACCCTCACGGCTTCTCTGCTTGCTCTCCAGACCTTCCTCGCCCTCTCCTAGCAGTTGGCTGTACCCAGCTTCAGGGGCACTGGGGTGCTCACATGTGACCTCTTTTTTGCACATGTAGACAGAGGAGGCTCTGCTGTCCCTTCGTCTTCCTATAAGAACACTAATCCCATCATGGAGGCTCCCCTCCCAGGACCTCATCGAGACTTAATTACCTCCCATAGATCCCACCAGCAAAGACCATCACGTGGGGGTGGCTTCAGCATATGAATTTGGGGGGGATGCAAATATCAGTCCCTTCAGCTCCCCACAGCAAGAGGGGGAATCTGAGGTCACTTGCTGTGTCATGGCCAAGCATGGACGTCTCCGCTTAGTTTTTATTTAACACTCAGAAGTGCTGCATTCCAATGGGACTGTTGTGCATTTTAACTCTTGGTCACATCCACAGCCTGGCGACATGTGGGCGGAATAGATTCAAAACAGCATAATTCGGGACTTGAAGGCAAGAGAAAAATCAATTCTGTATTGTGGAAAACAGAATAAACTCATTTCTTGTAGCATCTCATGGAGCCTTCAGGCGTTCATATTTACGCATTTTATCAACTTGTGATGTCTCCCGGAGAAGAGCATCGTTAGCAATTCCAAATCATTAGTGGCCTTCTCATATGTGATTTGTTTTTGGTGGGTCTTCAAAACACTGATATTCTTGTATTTGTGTGTGTGTGTTTTCGTTTGTTTTCTCCTGACTTATAAAAGCACAACATACCGCTTTTTTACAAAATTGGAGAAATGACATGAAAGTATAAAGAAGAAACTTAAATCACCAATAGTGTCACTTAAAGATAACTACAGATGTTCCTTCAGATTTCCCAGTGTGTTTGAAATAGGCATGCCTCACTTTCTAGAAAAGCTGGTTATTCAGAAATCCCAACATACACGCGAACTGGTGAACTTGAGAGGAGAAAGGACCTTCAAGGACATCTGGTCTCAGTCCTTAATTTTATAGCTGGGTAAACTGAGGCACCTACGCAGGAGTGCATGGCTGTCTGCACTATGTCTGTATTCCCCAAATTGTGCCATTTCCATACTGTTTTCTCAGCCTTATCGGAATCCTATCTCCTAGTAATCACTTTCCCTAATAGCCAAGTCCCTTACACTAAAATGAAAACATTTGCTCACGAATGCCCCCAGTTCTGTGAGGCCCCCCCACCTTGTCCATGTCACCAGCAGCCAGTAGGGACTGAGTTAGGGAATGAAGTCTCTGTCTCCCTGAATCTCCTGCATGGACCTCTTCATAAATTCCAAATTATGACATGAGTCGAAAAAATCATACTGTCCTAGGATTCTCATTTTTTAACTTTTCATTTTAAATATTTTGAACATACAGGATTGCAAAGGTAGTAGAGGGTCCCCTTGACCCAGCTTCGCCTGGTGTTAACATCTTATAACACCACAGAACGTTTGTGGAAACTAAGATGTTAGCATTGGTCCAAGGCTATTAACCAAACTATGGGCTTGTCTGGGTTTCCTTGGATTTTCCACTAACGCCCTTTCTGTTCTAGCATCTACGAGGATCTCGGGTCTCCGGTGGCATTGAGCTCTCATGTCTCCTTGGCCTCCTCCAATCTGTGACACTTCCTCAGTCTTTCCTTGACTTTCACAATCTTGATACTTTTGAGGAGTAATGATCCATGGTGTTGTGGGATGTCCTTTCATTGGAGTTTCCCTGATGTTTTCTCCCTATTCGGTTGAAGTTATGGGTTTGGGGTATGAATGCCACAAAGGTGATGTGCCTTCCTTGTCACATCGTATTAGACACAGCATGACTCATCGCTGGCGATGTTGACCTTGATCTTTGGTTGAGTTGGTGTCTGCCATCGGGGCTACTTTACAGTCACCATTTTCCCTTTCCATATTCTGTTTGCTAAAGGATTCTCATTTTCAGGATTGCACTGGTTGGGTAAAGCAGAGGCACAAAGGACCCACCTAACTTCTTCCTCTCTGCTCCCCCTCCCCCCCTTGGTAAAGTTAGTCCCTGGGCGGATGCCTGGCAGTGATTCTCAATGCTGGCTGCACGCCTGGGGATACCTGGGTCCTTTCTGAGAGCAGCGGTTCTCAAAGTGTGGTTCCCGGAGGAGCAGCAGTAGTGTCTCCTGGGAAGTTGTTAGAAATGCCAATTCTTAGATGTCCCCCCAACCAGACCTGCAGATTAGGGACTCTGGGGGTGGAGGGCTGGCATTGATGAAGCTCTCCAGGTGATGAGAACCATCATAGAATTTCTGATATAATCGGTCGGGGCTGTGGCCCGACCATTGGGAGCTGTTCAAACCTTCTCAGGTGATTCCAAAGGGCAGCCGAGATTGAGAATGACTGGTGGAGCCATGTGCGGATTTTAGGGCTTGCATCTCAAGCAGACCGGCCTCCTGCAGGCTGCTCTTCATCTGAATAATGGCTTTTTCTATTGTTTACGGCAGATTTTTCTTCATCTCTCTAATCTGTATTATAAAAGAGTAGAAATGTAATTTCCCAGTTAGCTTATATTTTACATGAAAAATGGCTAGTTTGAATCAGACAAAAGGAAAGACATCTTTCAAAGGGTAATGACCCCTGTTTATTCAAATGGCAGCTTTCTAGTTTCATTGCAAGAGGAGGGAATAATTCATTTTTCCTAAATTGGTTTTCTTCAGGGTATCTTCCCCCCGTACAAAGGAACACTTCTGAGAAAACCGCCTGGTTGGGTAGAAAAGAGACAGCCCTTCTTGGGGTCCCTCTGGACTTTAGATCACTTCCTTCAAGGTGCGATTGAGGATCAAGACCTTTGCCGGCTTTGCCGGCAGATCTGAGATTCAAAGTAGAAATTCTAGGAAGGCAGAGCCTCCAGCAATGTGCAGACCACAGAGAAGTGTGGCACCACGATGCATTTGACACTTCAGATGTCCTCCTTGCTGGTCTTAGGGGGGCTTTCCCAGCCCCAGCACGGCTGACACATGGGGCAGGATAATCCTCAGTCACGGGGGCTGTTCTCCGCATTGTGGGATGTTTGGTTGTACCCGTAGCCTGTACCCACCAGATGCCACGGCATGTCCTCCCATTGTGACAGCCAGAAATGTCCCAGATGTGGCCATGTGTTCCCCAGGAGCAGGAAGGACAGAATGGTCCCCAGTCATGAACCACTGGTCTTAGGAGACAGAGGTCACAGGGACTTTGGTCCAGTGTCAGCCCAGCAGGTTCAGTGGCCCTACCAGTCGGCTCTTCTGCGTCTCTGGCCCCCTCCTGGGCTGGCCCTGCTGGCTCTGCCCTTGGAGCAGTCCCTGGCTGCTGTGGTCAGGCCCACCTGCCTCAGACTCCATGTCTGTCTCTTTGATTCTGTATGTGGTTGCAGCAGCAGCCCCAGGGGCTCTCCGACCAGGTCATCTCCCGACTGTAAGGGACAGCCAGATGGCCTCAACGGTCTGTGGGTAGACTTTAATCCTTAGGCTTTTGGAACTTGGAGGACACTAGAAACCCAGGTGCGGGGGGCCTGGAGGAGTCCAACGGCCGCCGTGTGTTGCTCTTGGTTCCCCGGCATGGTCGAGTGAGGCACAGGGTCTGTTATGTTCACTTAACCACATTTCCATGTTTACTGCCTGCTTCCCGAGGGATGGGTTCTCCCCCTTCATATAAATATTTGTGTTGCCTCTTTTTGAAGAGGGGTTCCTTTTATTAGACTCAGCAGAGTAATGGAATAAAGTCTTGAGTGCTCAAAATGATTCCAAAAACCATATCCCTCATTTGTCCTGGTCTCTACCTTCCCTGGCCGCTCTGATGCTGCTGAACCGCTGGCTGCTGGCCTCTGCCAGATTATTCGGTCCAGAGAACGTGCGTCCTTCAACGGACGGGGTAGAGAGTTTCCCTCTTGCCCATCAGGGCAGGAGAACATTTTCTCTTCTGGGTATTTCACATCCAGAAGGAAGAAGACTTTTCTGAATAGGGAGTACCTGATGCTTCATCCTTACAGGAGTGAGGTGGCCAGAACAAGTACCACTGAGGCTTGGCTTTGAAAACCTCCAGTGTTCGTCTAGAGGATAAGCAAGAGCCCTCCCTGCTTGTGTCTCCAAAGGCTTCGAGAGACTGTAACTCCTAGGACCAGATGTCTGCAAAGGGGGGGATTCTGGCAGGGACTTCCTGAAGGTCGACCCACTGATGGGTCAATTGGAGTGACATCCATGCCTTCTTGAGAGCAGTTGCTTAGGTCATGCAGGGATGGAGTGAGTAAAGGGGACACGGCATGTAGGCCCCTCAACATCTGTCTGTGTTCTCTCTTCTCTGAAAGGTTAGGGCACAGGATTAGGGCATCGCCAACCTCTCTTTGCTCTGGGTGAGAGGGTTTGGCTTCTCATTTTATTTGAATGTGGGTGAGAACAAAAGGTGAAGGCAGGGAAACTAAGTGCTGAAACATTCATTCAGTGCAAGAGGGAGAAACCGGGGTAGATAAGAAGGTTTTCTGCCCTTCTGTCTAGATTCAGAATGGCAACAAATAGATTTAACTTCCTGTGCCATTTCTGGGCCCACCAGCAGTGTCTGCCTGGGGGAGTCAATGGGGATTGTGAGGCTGTGTCCAAGGGGAGGAGAACCTGTGCCTTGGTTGACTCAAAAGATCTCAGGGGCACCTGGGTGGCTCAGTTGGTTAAGCATCCGACTTCGGCTTAGGTCATGATCTCACAGTCTGTGGGTTCGAGCCCCTTGTCGGGCTCTGTGCTGACAGCTCAGAGCCTGGAGCCTGCTTCAGATTCTGTGTCTCCCTCTCTCTCTGCTCCTCCCCGGCTCATTCTCTGTCTCTGTCTCTCAAAATAAAATAAAGACATAAAAAATTAAGGAAAAAAAAAGGTCTCAATAGGTCCTCAGAGGAAGTGGTAGAATATGGCAGGTGGGACAGAAATAGCCACAGAACAAAACAAATAAAATGCGTTTAAAGAGAGCTTGTAGAATGAGAGGCTGGAATGAGAGAGAGAGAGCAAGCACTGAGTTTGGGAAGCATGGAGGGCTTCTTGAGGGTAACACCTTACTTTCTACCTTGTTTGTAAAGGTAGTTTGCAATGCATGTTAGTGCATCCAAAGTCTGTGATAATATTTAATTCCCTGGTGATGTAGAAACGCTCTGTTTCTACCAGGCATTCATGTTTGAGGAAACAGAAGATAGAGCCCTGGAGGGAGGAAAGCACATGGCCCACTGGGCAGAGGAAGAATGGCCCAGGGCTCAACTGTGGCCCACACTCACATCTGCATGGTCTCTGTTAGGTTATATTGGAGCGTTGTCTCCATCGATGTGCCTTTGGTCAGATTTAACTGGCTTCACCTGGTCCTTGGTTCTGGGTCTCCTAAGTTCATCGGCTGCTCTACTTCTGGGCACATACCCAGCTTCCTGGATGGATGCAAGCACATGCAAATGCAGCACTGAATTCAGGAGAAGCATCCATCTGGCCAGGTGGTCTCCTGCCTAGTGATGTTTTCAAATCCGTGGAGCAATTTTAAGTCCCCTCCCCCAATCCTGGAAGATAGTAAATAGTGGTCTTTAAAATGACCAGGAAGACTTGATCTACAATGAGCAAGTGCCTCTCAGAGTTCTTTCTACTTGTGTTTTCTCCCAGGGTGGAAGTCCCAGATTGACTAGCACAACCGCCCCCCCCGCCCCCCCACCGGACTGAACTGCGAGCCACATCCCAACTGTACAGTTGTCTTGGGGCCATCCAGGAGTCTTACAGGTGACTGGCTGGGCCAATCCCTCAGAGGCCTGGTAGGGCAGCCCTCTCCCTCCCACCCGCCCATGATTCACTGCCTACTTGGCCATTAGCGATGCTGATGGTGACCAAAGAGGAGGCAGGTGGTGAATTTTGCGTGAAATTTTTTTTTAATTTCTCAGGGTTTCTGAAGCCTAAAGATTGGGTGCTTTGTTTGAGTAGACTTTCAATGCCAGCTGTTTTTTTTTTTTTTTTTTTTTTTTTTTTACCATCTATTAAACACAAGTTTTTCCTAAATAAGTCTCATAGCAAATGACTATAAGGGATAGAAACGTAAAGTGATGTGAATCATTCTTTATGGTTCCCAGATGCACAGGTTATAGTGTCTTGTTTGATTCTTGTGGCTTGAAAAGACTCTCCTTGGCCTCCCTTCAGGTTCCTCTGATGCCTCTTTTCCTCCAGGTCTTGCCTTGGCCCCTGGCCTGCCCAGCCCATCTTAGCAAGAATCTTCTGCCCCCCAACATCAGACCTCCTTGGCCTACCTTTGGTGAGCATTCCCCAGACTCTTGATCTCTTGTCTTAGGAAGTTTCCATCCACTGAGCCCCTCTCTCTGCTTGGTCACTGTAATCCTCCACTTGTCCTTGATGTATTTGAAGGTGAACTTGATCTCTCCCTATTGCAGTAGCCTTGAACAAAGTCTTCCTTACTATTGTAACAAGCGTCAGTACAATTTTTCTTTAACTGCTGCTGTCTAAGGTGAGTAAGGCAAAGAGTTTTACTGAACCCCTGTTTTACTGAAAGACAAACCAAGGACCCAGTTGTTCAGCTCCACTGAACATGTGACAGTACTGAGTCTAGAGCCAGAGGGCCCTGACTTCTGGCTTTGCAGACCATACAATCTGCCCTTATCCCTTCAAGCCACAGATCTGAATTTCCTTACTTGATTTTTCTCTGTGTGTCCAGGAGACTCCATTAGAGCTATGCAGGGGGAAAAACACCCATCCCAGAAAGGGTAGGGAGGGGACAGAAGGAGAAAACAAACCCTTCTTTGACCTCTGGGTGTCCCTAGTGACAGGCTTCCATAAGCTGCTGATTTAACCAGTTTTAGCCAGTTTCTGCTTCTGCTCCTGGAATTAATCTTCAGGGTGGAGCCTTGAACTTGTATTTAAGATGATCCCTAATGGCTTCCATTTATCATAAGGAGAAAGGGCATCTTTGGTTGGCAGTGTGACCTTGAGCAAGTTGCTTAACTCCTTCATGCTTTGGCTTTCTCTTGGAGTTAGCCAAGCACTAAGGCTAATTCCAGTTATAAAATTCAGCAAGTCTAGTATTCAAGACCACCAATTTCAGAAAAGAGGGTGTGGGGTACAGGGAGGGGAGAGAATCCAATTACTGACAGAATTTGGAATCAAGGGCTCAGCTCCCTCTTTGGATTATTCTTTCCTCTCTGCCTGTCCGTGGCAGCTCACTGAGCTGCCGGTCAATCTGACTCCATGGCCTGTGGTTGGCCCTTCTGTGATGCCAGGTTCAACAACATCAGAGGAGTTTGATCCTTAGCAGAAAGGTTGGCTCTCCGGCTTGTACTTGGCTTAGCATTTGTACATGGCAGGCAGCCCCTGATGCATTTACAGATGAGAGAACTTCAAATCAGTCAACAGGTGCTAACCAGATTTCAGGGGAAGACAGGACATAGACAGGGTGGGACACATGGCTGGATTCTATGTAAAGCTGAATCTCTCACCTGTGCCCCAGTCTCAGAGTCAAGGGTGACTGGCCTCAATTCCACAGGGGAATTAATCTCCATGTGCAGGCCTGCAGCAGACACGAACTAGCTTCTTCCCTTGTTGCCTGAGCCACCTGGGCAACCCTCCTGGGTCTTCCAGGGGAGATTCTGAATCTTAACACCTACCACCATTATAGTCATTGTCACAGGCTGTGACCATACACACGCCCACATCCCAGTGGGCTGTGTGTTCCTTGAAGGAGGGACATGGTCTCTGAGCCCCAGGAAGTACTTCATGAAGACCTGTTGAACGGACTGTTGAATTTCCTGGAAAAACCCAGAACAGAGGAGGGAAGAGCAGACTCGGGGTCCCAGCCCTTCTGGCGCTGAGGGGTGTGACCATGGTGTCAGGAAAGGAGGGCTACCTCTGCCTCTGTCTCCTGCCAGCTATGTGGCTGGGGTCTAGTTGCCTGACTTCTTTTGAGACCCGGTTTCTACACCTAGGGCAGGACCCTTAGGAAAACTACACGAGCAACTTTTGTGTCCGTTTTCATGGAGCATCTTATCTGAAGGGGATGGGCTTTGATGAGATGGCCTGCTTCCCTAGAGGTATACAGGGTAGGCTCAGAGTCAGACAGACTCCTGTCCATCTCTGGACTGGGCCTCTGCCCTGGTGAGTAACCATGAGCGTGTCATTCTCTTCCTTGACTCACTTTACCTTGCCGTCAAGGCGGGGGCAGGGGGGGTTTGGACTGTGGTGTTCACCTCGGGTGGTTGTGAGCTACTGCTCTGTACTAAGTTCTCTGCGTGGTGCAGGGACACACCAGTATGCCCGGCGAGTGTAAGCCACACTATTGGCGTGACACCATCCGACTTAGGCTCCAGTTACTTTTCTTCAAGCTTCAGTTTGATCTTTGAGGTACCTCTCTTTGGCCAAAAGAGAAGTTATTTTGAAAAAGTTTTCTAAAATTGGCTTTAGTGAAGAGCAATGCATATTTATTACTGAAAAGAAAAGTGGTAAGAAGACTGGTCCCCAGCAGACCACAGTTAATATTTTACCATGTTTCCTTCATATGGTGTTCTGTGTGTGTACAGTTTTGGTATATCATTTATAATTTGATTTTTTTTTACTTAGACATTCCAGTTGTTTCTTTTTTCATGTTATAGTTAGTACTTTTCCCGTTGAAAATATCACTCTTTTTCCTCATTTCAGATCATTTCCTCTGGATCTCTCCTCAGCAGGGTCTTGCTACAGCCCTAACTAGGGGAGAGGTGGGGGGAGAGGACAGTTCCATCTGGGGGTCCATTTGTATCTTCTGTCTTCTCATTGAGTTCTTGTACTTTTAATCTACTAATCAGCATCCGTCCGTGCCAGCTGATTTGAGAATGCTCACTTATTTTTAAAATCAGTTTTTCTATGCGCGTTCCAGAGAGTTCTCAGTGTCTCTGAGTCCAAATTCATTCTTGAATCTACAGAGATCTTCTGAATCAGCTCCATGCACGGTATGTTTTTATTTTTCTATCTCTAGATGTTCCATTTTAACATTTTATGTTTTTGTGTGTTTGCTGGAAATTTAGGAGGTGTGGCTTCCTTAGTGATAGCACTTTCTTCCAGATAATTTCTCCAACTGCCCTGGGAGGGGGAGAAGGCTCTGGTTTGATGAGGAAGCAATATCTGTCGATTCAAAGATGGCTGGAAGCTTCTCCCCTGTCATTCAAAAGTTGCTTTATCTCTGTTTGCTCCCCTCCCCCCTTTCCGTCAGTCTTCCGTTTTCCATTACACCCCATCCAAAGCATGTCAGGTAACAAACTGTATGCTGCTGGGCTTTCCTCCATTTTGGTCCCCACTATTTCCTCATTGCTGTGTGACATCTATAAGGGGAAATAGGTAAATTGATTGAGCTCCTTCTTTATACTGTTCTCTTTTTTAAAGTTTTTATTTTTTAATTTAGAGAAAGAGAAAAACAGAGCAAGAGTGAGGGAGGGCAGAGAGAGGGAGAGAGGGAGAATCCCAAGCAGGCTCCCTCTGCATTGTCAGCACAGAGCCTGATGCGGGGATTGAACTCACGAACTGAGAGATCATGACTTGAGCTGAAATCAAGAGTAGATGCTTACCCAGACACCCCGACTTTCTGACATTGTTCTAGGCATTTTCCTGACATATTTAAAATTTAACCTTTGCCCCAGCCCTCTATGAGAGATACTGTTTTTCCACTTTATTGATAAGTAAGTAGGCAGTAGGAGAGTCCACACTGAGGATCCGTTTGTTCCTGGTTTCTGGTAAATCCTTACCCTTCTGGCCGTTTGATTTTTTAATCTATCCTAGGATTGCTTGAGCCATTGGGTTCCTCTCTTTGTCCAGCCTGATGTAGGAGGGTAGGGGGAGGTTCGTGCCATTTGTAGCCCCAAGGAATCCTAACACACTGCCTTTTTAATCTTCGACTGGACTGTGACTCCTTGAGATTAGCTACTGGGGCCATACTTATTCTCTGACTCCAGCAGAAGAAGGAAGGAGAACATTTTCTGAAACAAAAATAAGAATAGATTTGCTGAACATTGAACAGAATATTTGAAATCAGGGTTCTCTTGCAAATTTGGGCCATATGGTTCTTTAATATAAAGTTCCTTTCAACTTGAAAATTCTATTAGTTATAACCAAAGCATGACTGCACTAAGCCTTGGAAGTTCCCATCATGAGGACTTGGGCTTCTTCTATGAAGATAATTGGCAGTGTGTCCCTGAAGCCCTCTCCAGAGGCCATTCATGAACAGCTGGTAAATTAGAAAGAAAGAAAAAAGAAGGCAGAGTTTGTGAAGCCGACTGCCTGGGAGAAACCTCTGGTGTTGAGAAAGAGGTGTTGATGAGAGCCCCCCAGATGCCCACGCTGCATCCTCCAAGGTATCCTAGCCCAACTGCAAGGTACAAGCGTCTACTTGTGAAAGAGCAAGGAAGTGGGATTTATGGTTAGAATAAAAGTGTATTCCTTGGATCCTAAATACAATAAGGACAGGCAACCCTGAGGAGGGTGTCCTGGCATCTTTTCTGCCCTTTCGTCTTTGCCGCCAGTCTGCGTTTTTCTGTTCTGTGCATCCCTGCTTCTCTGGCCGTCCCCATGCCCATGGTTGTGTCTCACCCAAAATGGCGGCCCTCAATCTTATCACCTTTCTAGTTGGTCACTCCTATCCACTTGGCTCCGTCTCCTTGTCCCTGATCATAAAGCTTCTCTGAGGAAATCTGATTGGCTGAGTTTGAATCGAGGCTCCACCCCTTACCTCATCATCTGTGGTCATGTGATTTAAAGAGCTCTCTTTGGAGAGAGAAGCTCTCCATCAGCTAGAACTTGCTTGAGAGAACTTCACAAGGACAAACGTGGAGTAACCTTTGCAAGTAATTAGCATTACCATAAACATTCTTAACGGTAGCAAAGGACTCACCACTAGTTTATTTAAAAAAAGATTCCAGGTCCTTTTATGTATTTCAAGAATAATACAGTATTCTTGGTGTACACTGGGTTTTCCTGGATGGAAATCTGCTGTGTAAGGCACGGCAGCCTTGAACTTTACATGTAAGCCCTGCCTTGTCTACAGCGGCTTGTGGGGCCTCTGGTGGCAGTATTTCATGCAAATGTAACTCCATCTTGTGAGGTTGTAGATTTTTCTAATTTAACACATGTGAGTGTTCATGGAATCCCCAAAAGAAGTCAGGTGAAAGAGAACAGCAAGATGAACAAGACCAGGATAAACGAGTTGGGTAAGAAGAATAAGCTTCTATTATGTTAGTTTTGTTGCTTTCTACACAGTGACGTGATTGATAGAACAAAGGCAGGACAAGACAAGATAACATAAAAATGGGGCTTAAGCGTATTAATCAGATTAAAGATCACAGGGTAGGAAGCATCCTGTGAACACAATTGGCTGAGATATAAGAAAACATAAAAATGTCCCCTAATAGACAGACAGGTGAGATAGGAAGAAAATGAGACAACAGTGGGGGAGTGACAGAAACAGAGATGCTTGAAGTCATGGTGCTCTGCCCTGCCTCACGCCCAGTAAACACACAGGGTCTTCTTTGTCTCTCCCTCCTGTCGTCTTTTGCGACTGGGCTTGGGTCCACGTGTGGGGAGAAGTGTTGGCAGAATCAGAAGGGTCAGTAATGACCACATGATGAAGGGTGTCTCCTGAGAGAGGGTGGAGCACCGAAGCCAACCTCTCTCTCCCTGCCGCAATGTTTCTTACTGGAAATGGTAACAGGCTGAGTGAAGACTAAGGTGAGTCCCCTAGTCTACGAAAGCCAGCAATAAAAATGAGACAGGACCAAACCATAGAGCACGTGATTAGAATGCTTTCGGGTGGCAATGGTGAATTCGAACTGAGGTCAAGCAGTGTCTGGGATTTATCTGCATATGGGCCTGGCAAGTTGGGAGTCCGGTGGACTTCAGGGATACTTTGACTTGGCTGCTTCCTGTCATCCAGATCTGATCGCTCTCTTTGTGTCCACAATGGCTTCCTTGCTGTCAGCTTTGTCCCCGGGGGAGAGATGGCCATAGAAATTCCAAACTTCAGGCTCCCCTCCTGTTCCATGCACCAGGAACGAGTGTCTCCCAGTGTGTCCAGATCAGGGATGAGCATCTTTCTTGAAAGCCTCAGAAAATTCTCCCTTCAGGGTGGACCTGGGATTATCCAGCACAGGAGATGGTCAGCGGCTGGGTCTGGGGTGCTGTTGGGGGCTAGCAGGAGGCATATTTTGAAGGCAGCCCCAGGAAGTGCCATCCACCTGGTCCCAGAGGAGCATGGTGCACGTTCCTTGAGAGTAGGGGCCGTAAGATCAACCACAGCGGAACCCCTAATGGCAGATTCTAATCCTGGTAGGGAGAGAGCCCACCTCGTCGCTTTGGGGCAAGTGGGAGAGCTTGGCGCCAGCAACAGGGTTGGTGGTGAGGTAGCAATGGCTCTCCCAGGCTCAGCTGCCCACAGTTTTGTGGAGTGACACACAGTCCCAGGAGCAGCAGAAAAAGCCCTGGAGAGAACTTTCCTTGACTCCCCTGGAGAAAAGGGAGAAGAGGGTCACTGTGTTTAAACCTTGATTACCCTTTTTAATTCAGGTTTGGTGGCCTGGTGGACAGGGGCTACATCCCACTGCCACTCGGGGGTGTCAGCGCAATTTAGATTATGACACTCCCATCCTGCCACTGCCCTTACTCCACCCTGAGGAAGAAGCAATTCCAGTGATGGGAAGGGTCTACCTGCTCCCTGCTGGGGAGCAAGAGCCTATTCTTGAATTAATTAATTATTCATTTGTAGAGAGAGTGCGAGTCGTGTGAGACGGGCACAGAGAGAAGGAGACAGAATCCCAAGCAGGCTCCATGCTCAGCCTGGAACCCAATATGGGGCTTGATTCCACAACTCTGGGATCATGACCTGAGCTGAAATCAAGAGTCAGATGCTCAACTGACAGAGCCTGCCAGGCGCCCCAAGCCCATCTTTTAAGACAGTGGGCTCCAGACAGCGTCCAGTCAATCATCCTCACCAGTAAGGAATTTTTAGGGCATTCCAGATATAAGCCCAATTTTTGTCTGTAAAGCATGACCGTGACCTATATTGTACTAATACCATTCTTTATAGAATGAGTTCTATACAGATATTATAAAAGATGTGATAAAAGCAAGCCTACGTGAAGTTGCAGTCTTGTCTTCTATCTCCCTTGTGGACAATAGAATATCTGTGCAAATGCCTAGACCAGCTTTGGAGACAACTGTCCCAGAACCACCAGATTTTAGGAAACTTGAGAGCAGGGACCACATTAAAAAAACTATTTTTAAAAAATAGTTTTTAAATGTTTGTTTGTTTGTTTATTTATTTAGAGGGAGCATGGATGGGGAAGGCAGGGAGTAAGGGAAAGAGAATCCCAAGCAGGCTCTGCGCCGTCAGTGCAGAGCCCAACGTGGGGCTCAGTCCCACAGGCTGTGAGATCATGACCTCAGTCAAAGTCAAGAGTCAGATGCTTAACTAACTGAGCCACCCAGGGGCCCCTTTTTAATTATTTTTAATTGTGGTAAAATATCCATAATATCAAAATTTCCATTGTAACCCTTTGCAGGTGTACAGACCAGTAGCCGTAAATATGTTTCCATTGTGGTGCTACCCCACCATCTCCATCCGTCTCCAGAGCCCTTCTCTCATCTTGCAAAACTCCCTGTTAGGTAATAACTCCCCTCTCCCCACTTCCCCAGCTCCATTTACTCCACTCTACCTTCTGTCTCTATGAACTTGACTATTGCAGGTCCCTCAGCTAAGTGGAATCATAGCATATCTTTCATACTGTATCTGCCTTACTTCATCTGGCAGAAGTCACGATTCCTCCACATCATAGCCTCCCTTTTTGAACCTCATTCCTTTTCGTAGCTGGGTAATATTCCACCCACGTTTCGTTTATTCGTCCATTAAAGTACACTTGGGTTGTTTCTACTTTTTGGCTATTGTGAGTAATGCCACCATGAACATCGTGTATGAAGGTATGTCTTCAAGATCCTGCTTTCAGTTCTCTTAGGTACATACCCAGAAGTAGAATTGCTCTTGGGATCACAGGGTAATTGCGTATTTCATTTTTTTGAGGACCCACCATATTGTTTTCCACAGTGGCTGCACCATTTTACCTTCCCACTCACAGTGTACAAATCAAGAACTGTGTTTTACTTAGGACTGTACCCGTCATCTGGACCTGGGGTGCTCAAAAAGTGTCTATGGAGCAAATGCATGAGCAAGAGGCGGGATGGCCTCGCTGAGATTCTGGTGGGCTCAAGGGGGTGAGCTGTGTTGGCTTTGGCAGGAACAAGACAGGGGCAGGACTGGGAGAGTCTGGCGACTGTGGTCAACAGGAAGCTCGACCAGCAGCTTCCCGGTGGGACCTGGTCTTGGACGCTGAATTACTCATTTTCCAGCTCAGACACCAACAGTGTTCCTTTGTCAGAGGACTCAGTCTATAACTTTTAAAACTATTTTAGCTCTTCCAGTTGGCTGACAGGATGAATTCTTCACGTTAAAAAAAAAAACCTCTCAGAATTTCTATTTTCTTCCTTTCAAAAAGGGCACTTGACTGGTCAGGCCCTGTATTCCTTGTTCACTTTGGTTCCCCAATAGAAGCCTCTTTTCCTTTGCTTAAAAATAGGGCTGTTATCCGATTTGAATTTTAACTGCAGGGTGAGGGACCCAGAGAAACCTTAGCAAATGCAGAGGGAAACCAAAGCTGAGCGAGAGAGAAAGCGCGCAGGCAACCCGAGAGGGAGCACTTTGTGGTCAGCCCACAGGGAGGAGAAATGGAATCCGAGGTCTGTTTCCCTTTTGTGAAGTGGCTGGCTGGGGACACGGGCCAGGCAGAGCAGCCAAGAATTAAGAGTCACAGGGCTGAGAGCCTGGGGAGGGGCGCGGTGGGGAGAGAGCGGATTTGCACAGGGAGGTGGCCTCGCCCATGCCGGGGTGTCTGGGCACAGGAAGTGGGCAAGGCGGATAGCGTGTGCTGGACACAGATCCTGGACAGACTCGTCCGGCCGGTTTCACTCTCCTGTCGGTGAGAGTGCCGCACTTCTTTTTGTGCCCCTTGGGTGTGGCGGCCTCTCTCTGAAGGCCTCACAGACAGTTGCCGGCAGTGGCTGGGGGAGGTGGGTCCACCAGGTGATCGAGAGGGAACACATTTGAGATGACTCAGGTGTCCTCGTGGGCTTCCTAGAGGTGAGATCATTTCAAAGGCAGCGTAGAAATGGAATCCTGTTCTAAAGAGGTGTGCACTTTGCCGGATCATATCCAAACCTCTTAATAGAAACCTATTGGCCCAATAAGGAGACTTCTATAATGGGGGAGCGGTCATCCATTCAACAAACACTGTCTGTGTCCACCTTATAGTAGGGACGGGCCTCGAAAAGGCTCAAGGTACCCGGGCTGGCAAGCTTTGGAGAAGTGGTGAGAGAAAGGAGCTCACCATTAGGAAGCCCTTTTTTTTTTTTTTAAGTTTATTTATTTATTCGAGAGCAGGGGGGGAGAATCCCAAGCAGGCTCCATGGGGCTCAAACCTACAAACGGTGAGATCATGACCTGAGCTGGAATCAAGAGTCAGACGCTCAACCGACTGAGCCACCCAGGTGCCCCGTGAGCCCATATTTTTTTTTTTTTTTGCTGGTGCCCAACAGTGATGCCCAAATAATGATACTCAACAGTGATGCCCAGAGGGTAATGCCCAACACTGATGCCCAACAGCTATGCCCAGTGGTGCCCAACAGCAGTGCCCACTAGGGCAAATGCTGCTTGGTCTATATTCATCCTTTCCCTTCACCTATTTTTGAACACAACAGAAGGTAACTTTATACTCCTTTCGCATGTGTTTAAACATAACACGTTGTGAAATTTTGTCAGGCTTACATGCCCTTTAAGATGGGTTGGAATCAGAGGAAAGCCTATAGTGTGGCATTCAGCCTCTTTGTAATCTGCCTGAGTGTTTGGCAGTCCTTTACGAGGATGTCTCCAGGAAAGTGACACAGACCCTCAGGTGGGTCCATGGAAAGAGTTCCTTGACTTCTGAGTCACACGAGCTGCTTTAAATGGTGCTTGACTCAACGTCCTGGGTTGATTCATGGCCCTTGGCAGTACCCTGATACACAGGATTCAGTTCTTAGCCCTGTACATGCCTGCATTTGTTATTGTGCTGTTGCACATAGCAAGCATTTATTGGGATTCTGTTATGAGCAAAGCACCGAGCCAGACCTTGGAAGGACCTAATGGAGATTCTGATACTTATCTCACTGAGAGCAGAATGGGCACCACCAAAGTGTCTGGTGCATTAGAGTTCAACATCACGGGAAGGACTGGTCACTCTATGAAAAGCAGGGACACCACAGGGGATTTGGGATTGGGCTCAGCCTGGGTTCTCCTGAGAGCAGAATTTGAGAAACCACTTGCAGTAGCAGCTGACCTGGAAGGTGCACCCCAGGAGCCGGAGTGATTGGGGAGTTGGAGCGAATGAAACTGGGAAGGCTGAAAGGCCGGGCCAGGACCACCATGCGGCTGGCCACCCCTGGCATGTAGCGCTCCACTGCGGGCCCTGCTTGCCGAGCTTCATGAGGTGCATCTCAGGCCTGTCTTCTGGGGTCTGCCAGCCCCCAAGCACCAGTGGCCATGGTGGACCTGCTGACTGTGGGCCACACTTGGCTCCCAGGCCATAGTTTGCTGACCTCATATGCATTGATTGACAGGTGAGGTGGCTAGAAAATTCTTCTATTTATATGAAATGACCCAAAAGGTAAATTGTACTGTGCCTATTTTACTTTTAGAAAACACACAGAATATTACATATGTTCGTTTGTGTGTGTGTGTGTGTGTGTGTGTGCATGCGTGCACACTCATGCATAAGCAGTCATTTAGATAGAACCAATTTTTATAGTGTTTGGGAAATCAGTAATCTGCCCATACTGGTTGTTGGTCTTGGTGTTCAGGAATGACCCAGCTGGCCATGTGCATTCCCTCCGTAATGTGGGGAGGGAACTTGGTACTTGGTACCAAGTAAGTGGATTCTCTGGGGGCTCAAAGAGAGGCCCTCCTCTGCCCAGGACAGGACTGCCTGGCACAGGACACGAACCTGACAGGTGGGTGTGCAGGGAGAAGGCCATTCTCTTTCGAGAAATGCCAACTGAGGCCTGGGGTCAGGGCCTCATCCCCAAAGGTGTCTGCCACTCTGGTTTAAGGGTCAGAGTCTGGATGCCCAAGACTCACCCGAGCAGCCATCCACCCGCTGCCCCAGCATGAGGGAGGGATCCGGGCAGATCTGGGGGTTTGGTGGAGGCTGTACTATCAGTGGGTGTTAGTCCTGTGGTTTCTTCTGGGGCTTGGGTATTGTACTGATAAGTACTGCATTTCAAGAATCTGTTCAACACATTCACTGAAAAATTAATTCATATAAGGACAGAAACATGGCCAAGAATAACAGCGAATGCACTTGCAAGAAGTACCCGTGGAGAAAGTAGGGTGTCTACACTCAGGTCATAGCCGGAGACTCGGCCATTTGCTGCCCACAGCCCCACCTGGCATCCATTTTTCATGGGAGGGCAGTGACAGGTGGCCAACACTCCAGGTTTCCTGTTTGGTAAAATTGCCCCAGGATGTAAATAGCAAATGGAGTTTGATGTTTAGCCTTAAAGTCTCGACCATCCTCTTCACCCCCACTCTTGCTTGCCAAAATATTGCTTTGAAATGAAGCACATTTTCTAACAAAGTCATTGGTTTCGTTTATTCAAAAATCTGTTCAGACATTGGAGAGAAAACATGAAAATGCCATTCATTGTCTTCAAATAATGTGCCCCTTTCCGTGAGCTTGAAGGAGGGACGTATGATTTCTCCCTAAAGGTGGGTTGCTTTGGTTTTAGAAGTGGCTTTGCATGTGTAATCAGGGCAGTTGCCGCAGAGCTGAACCAAGTGAATGATTACCGATCGCTCGCCGAAGGGAGAGGAAATGAGCCTTGTGGGTGAACCGGCAATATTGTTTGTGCCACTGCTCCAGTTTCCTCCCTGGTTTTGCCACTGTGCCTCAGAAAGCTGGCAGACCTATCAAATTATCGCAGTTTCCAACATTGTTGAAAGAAGGAGAGAAAGAAAATTTTCCACTTATAGACCAGGAAAAGGGTTGCATATAAGAACACATAGCTGACACCTTGTCATTTCTTTCATCCATTGAGCAAGTATTTATTGAGCATCTATAACTGATCACCGAAATGAGTACACCTTTTCCATCAGTATCTCCAGTGCTATAACCCAGCACAGCTGGGTGACTTGTGAGGGAGTGGCATTCATCAATCAAACTTGCATTCCCTTCCTGACTGGTTAAAAGGCACAAGATCCCATGATCGGCTGTTCTCAGTCCTAATGTTTTGTTCTAGAACCCAGCGGATGGGAAGAAAGAGGAGGCGACATATGTTGCATCAGCCTTATGTGCGGCAGCCCTGTGAATTGCACACATCTGTTTTGAAAAGACGATGCTTTAGATGCACTTACAGCAAGCACGGTGCCTTTGAGAAGAGAGAAAACTTCAGCTCCCACCTGATGAGGGAAGCACCCATAAATAAAAATGCCATTTCCCCCAAAAGGGAAACCAAATTATGAATTCAGAAATTCATAGTCATCTGTTTTTATTGTTGCCTAATGCTTTTTAGATCTGCGCAGGCCCTGCAGAAAATCAACTCTGAAACTCTGCATAATTAGGACATCTTTCATAGTCGTAAATGCTAATCCCACTGGAGAACAGATTAAGAATTCACAGGCATGAATTTCTGGCATCAGGTACCTGCAGTTCCTTTTCTTTTTGAATAATTCATTATTTAAATACTTCACTGCACATCCTATGCAGCCCTACATGCTGTATCAGGGGCAAGGGAGAAATAAGAGATTAATTTCACATATATTTCAACACTAAACACATTCAAGGCTCGTTTATGTTGATTTGGTGTCATTGGATAGCAATTGCTAACAATGTTTCAGTTTTAGTCAGTCACCCCAGGGACCAATTTAGGGAAATTAAATAGAATTTCTGCAGGACATTAATAAGGTCAGAGATCTAACTTTTATAGTTGACTGAGTTATTTGGTTTAAGAAAAGAAAAACAGCGAAGGACTCAGAAAGTCAATTTTCCATAGACTGGGGATTATTTGCAGTAAATATGGTTTCAGTTAGTGCTGTCCCATTTTTGGGCACATGCTTTAAGACAAAATGTATGAACAGAAAGTGAAAAGTGATGTCCCGCCGTTGACCTTGGCCCCTGTAAGGCCAGCCACGGGTGTTGGGCAGTACATCCCTGATCCTTCAAGGCTCCGCGCTGGATCATTCCCTACGCGAGGGTCTCCGTCAGCTTGGTGCAAATCCCCCTCCCGTAAAGCGCTCACCAGGCTCTGAGGAACTGCTTGTCGAGGTGTCTGTCTTGCTGCCAAGCAGTGAGCTCCTCGAGAAAGCGGTATTTTCGTCTGTGTGTCTCTGGCGCCTGGCAATGCCTGGCACACGCAAGCACGTTGCATGCGTTTGTTTAATAAACGAATTAATTTTCAAGGACTTAGCCCAAACTCTGTTGGTTGCAAGTGACAGAAACTCAATTCGAATAGCGTCAGCCTAAAGGAGAAGGCAGTATCTTGATACTAGAGACCTGGGGCACCTGGGTGGCTCAGTTGGTTAAACATTGACTCTTGGTTTCGCTCAGGTCATGGTCTCACAGTTTGTGAGTTCGAGCCCCGCGTCGGGCTCTGCACTGCCGGTGCGGAGCCTGCTTGGGATTCTTTCTCTCTCCTTCTCTCTCTGCCCCTCCCCTGCTCATGCTGTCTCTGTTTCACTTAAAATACATAAATAAACTTAAAAAAAAAAAAGATACTAGAGTCTCTCACTGAACCCATAGGCAGGAGCCAGGACTCCAGAACCATCTGGACACCTGCCATTTCCCCCAGCGGTGGCTGGTGTGTGCCGTCTTGTGGCCTCAGCCACCACTCTTGCTCAGTTCCGGGACCCAAGATTCTTTAGGACGGACTCTGACTGGCTCCGTTTGGTCTGGGTGCACACCCCTGAGCGAGTCAACCGAGGTCAGAGACGCAGTGTTCTTAGGAGACAGGCCAGCTCCCGTGGGGTGGAGGCTGGGGGGGAGAGTTCAGAGAACAGGGCTCTGGGCGGACCAACGTGTCCAGTGTCTTTGGGAAACACGGGCACGTGAGATGGCCTCGCACTGTCTGATGCCATTCTCTTGTGATGCTGGATGTGACTGGCTTTCTGTCCTTTGGGTGCGAACTAGCTTCATGTGCATTTGTGCCTGGCATGTCCTCCTCCTACTGTTTTTTTAATCCAACATTACACACTTGCCTTTGAATAGTTTTAAAGTATGTATACGTTCTAAAATGTTCACCTCTGAGTGCTCATGGGTTTGCCCCGGGATGCTATCTCCATTCTGCACTTGAGCGGATCGAGGCTGCACGGGGGAGTGAGTCCTGGAATTTGGGTCTTACGGCATCCAGTTCGGTTCCTGTTTCCCCTGAGCGGTCTTCCTGCCTTATTAAAAGAATGTGTCTAGAGGCTCCTTGGTGGCTCAGTCGGTTAAGTGTCCGACTTCGGCTCAGGTCATGATCTCACGGTTCGTGGGTTTGAGCCCCGCTTTGGGCTCTCTGCTGACAGCTCAGAGCCTGGGGCCTGTCTTCGGATTCTGTGTCTCCCTCTTTCTCTGGTCCTCCCCTGCTCACACTGTCTCTCTCTCTCTCTCTCAAAAATAAAGATAAAACATTAAAAAAATAAAAAAAATAAAAAGAATGTGTCTGGCCGTTGACCACTCTGAAGGTACTTGCCCTTTCGGGGTGATCTCGGCTGGTGTTTGTCGAGCACACGTGTGGTCCAGCACCAGGCTGTCCCGAGTACTTTTCCAGCTCCTTCTGTCTTCACAGAAGCCCGAGGAGCAAGGTCCTCTTATTACCCCACTAGACAGATGGGCAGAGGTGATGTGCAGTTCCCCCCAGGTGGGGGCCCGCGCTGTGGGTACCCCAGGGAGTGGGGGCTTCTGACTTAGAGACCAAGCTCTGGGCAGTGTAGTAACAACTTTGGGGGGCCCTGCTGAGAATGAGGAATGCTGGTTCCAAGGCTGCACAGGAGATGTGAGGCCCCTCTCCCCCTACCCCTCCTCAGTAGCCTGGGTGGGAGGAGGCCTCCATCTGCAGAGGGTCCGCTACCTTTCCTGGGGAGGCCTGTCCTGGGCCGGGGGCTGCTCTCTGCTCTGTCCCCAAACAACCTGGGACCACAGACCCTACCTGCAGGGCTGTCAGAGCAGCCAGGGAGCTTGGTGACGAAGGGACTGAAGGCGGATGGGAAGGGGCTTGTCCGTAATCACATGCTAGTTTGGGGGGGCCCATCCCCCAGCTGTGCTCGTTCCCTCCCTCTGGGCCTCCGCTTCCTGCCCTGTGTGAGGAGGGATCGGATCTGACAGTCCTGAGGTTTCCTACCAGGGCTGGGGACCGGGAATTCTGGAGACCTGCACAAGGTCACACTATGCTTTCTCTTGTGGCTGCAATGGCGGCTTGAAGCCCAGATCCTGCCCGTGGCCTTGGGAGGCGGAAGAGCCACCTATGGCCTTGGTGATCCTGGGAGTCTCTACGGCCACGGCCAGCCGACGCTGCCTGTGGCAAGCGGCTGTCACCAGCGACCAGCCAGCTTAGCAAACTTTTCATTGCGGGTCTCAAGGCAAGTGAGATGGGGGCAGTTCGGTGGCCTCTGCGTCACACGGAGTCCTTTGGAGTGCTCTGCTGATAGGAGAGACTCTTCCTTTTTCCCTCCTCCCTCCCTCCCTCCCTTCCTTCCTTCCTTCCCTCCCTCCCTCCCTTCTTTCCTTCCTTCCCTCCCTCCCTCCCTTTCTCCTTCCTTCCTTCCTTCCTTCCTTCCTTCCTTCCTTCCTTCCCTCCCTCTTTCCCTCTCTCCTCCCTCCCTCCCTCCCTTCTTCCCTTCCTTCCTTCCTTCCTTCCTTCCTTCCTTCCTTCCTTCCTTCCTCACTTCCAGGCTTCAAGGTCTTTCAAAGAATGACCAGGTGGGACAGATAGGCATAAGCAGGAGCTGGTTCAAATGGTGACTGTCTGGACCTAGGGAATGGCCTTGACAGCCCCCAGAGAACCAAGTGGATGCCCTCTTCCCCTGCTGCCCTGGTTTAATTTTATTTCTCTATTGCTCACGTTTCTTGCCTGGCTGTTTATCATGGAGCTTCCCAATCTAAGATGGCACCCCATGGCGTAACTCACTGGGGAGTGTCCAGCATGGCGCTTGGGCTTGAATCTTGGTGTGTGGCACTTCCCGTGGGACCCATGCTGCCATCAGTTGGGACTTGACAGTCTCATCGATGTCCCTGGCAGGACCTCAGGGAGAACCCACGGTGTTCTGCTTAAGGAACAGTGAACCCCACTTCACTGCGTGGATCATAGTGAATGTCTATGGGTCTGATGTCTTAACACTCAGCGGGGAAGGTTGGCCTAAATTATGTCTGAAGTCTTTCCCTCTCCTTCTTTGTTTTCATTCTCAGCTTCAATATTCCCAATGCCTCAAAAGGTGGACGTTTAGCATTCCCAGCCCAAGTGCTAGTCCCTGCCTACAGTAGGAGGGGGTGTGGTCCTGGGCCAGGGACTGACGCTGTGTTTCAGGAAAGGCATTTGGAGTCATTTCTTCATTTGGCCTCCCCCACAGCTTTCAGGTGTGGCCAGAGAATTGTTCTAGGGGCTTCTGTGCTGGAAGCCAAGAGGGAGTCTCTGCAGAGCAGAGCACTGTGCACGGAGCAGAGCACCGTGCATGTCATCGGCTTTCTCCTGGCCCGACCCTTGATCCAAGGCTGGTAATTTTCACCTCTAAATTACTGGGTTAACAGAAATCGTCCCAAGACGTGAAGTGAAGTGAAAAGGAGTACGTCACACACCTGCATTTCCAAATGATTCACGAGCCAATGATTCTCAGCATTGTGTAGATCTTCACTACATTCTATGTACAGAGAAGACTGGGCGGAAAACACACAACCACACTTTGGAGATGATGCCTGTGGGACCGTGTGGCACGCTGCTCTTTCCTACCTGCCCTGCTCACCTGAGCCTCCCAGCGTCCCTGTGAGTGGCACGTATGATTATCCCCGTTTTCCTCATGAGGCTCAGGGTGGTGACGGGACTTTGCATGGTTGGCTTGGGACCAGAGCCGTCACTAAGCTAGTGCACCCCCCCGCCCCTCAGGGACACAGTGCTTCCTAACAAGAGCCCTGCTTTCCAATGCCTGCTTGCAGCCTTCGCTCCTTCTGTGCCTGGCTCTCTTCTTCACTGGGACGTGTTTCTTATCTTCTCCAGGGCTGAGGTCACTCTTTTGTCAGCAGGAGTCTGCACTCGTTCCTTTCAGCCCTGGCAAGAAAAAGCAGGAATTCTAAAAAGCAGCAGTGATCACTCCTGGTTCCTTTGTACAGTCCTGTAAATAATTCATCTGGATTTGAGGGGTCTGACACCGAGAACATACTGAACTGGCGAGCTCTGCGTGCAGAACCTGAATACAGTGGGAAAGAGAAACGTGTCTTTGAAATCAGAGAGGACTTTGAGTGACCTGAGAACACAGGTAGAAGCGCCGGAGACAGATGGACAGCAGCCAGACGGAGTATTTTTAAGGCACGTAAAGGTCACCCTCAAGGTTTGCACATACACATCCCACACGCTTTGCAGCTGGCATCTGGGCACAGCCAGCGCCCCGGCGTTGGAAAACAGCGGGAGAGGTCCCAGCCAGGGCCCTTCCCAAGTCCCTCCCGCTGTACTCAATACCTGGATCAAACAAAGAAAATTGTGTTTGCCGGGCTCACCAGCCAAAGTCACAAGGTTCCGAGTATCATGCAGCACTCTGAAATTCCTACGAAAACGCATCAGAAGGGGTATGCTGCCCGCCCCGCGGAAACGGCCGTGCATCGGACCTTTCAGATAAAAGCATTTAGTACAGAGTTGAAAAACCATGTGATGGTCATGGATTTTGTGAAGAGGAACTGGTTCCCCTCGCAGAGAAGAGGCAAAGTTTGCGTCATCCGTATGTATCAAGGCCTGAAGACAGCTGAGCAGACAGCTAGCGGATATGAGGTATGGCTGACCCCGGGCAGGAAGGTGGGCGCACAACCCAACGTGGAGAAATGGAGGCACTTCGTCATCAGACAGTTCAGGTGTTTTATCTGGTCTGATACATTAATCATCTGTGTGTAGTGTTCCGCAGACAGTTTGGAAAAGACGCGTTCATCTCTTTGAGTTTGGGAAAGGGGGAAGCATACTGGATGAGTGTAATTTACCCAGGATACCCATCTGCATTTGCAAACGTTTATTAGCGACCACCGAGTTAATTTGTACTCACATTTAGAAACTGCGGTCTGTTTCTGTGAGTTAAGTATGCCTAGCTCTGTAGGTTCGGAATCCCCTGTCCTTAAAAACAAATTCCTGTTTGTTTTCTGTGTGTTATGCAGAAAAAGATCTATAACTTGCCTTGATCGAATTAAAATAGAATGATTTAAGCGAGGCCTGTAAGAATGGTCTTTTCTTTTCCGAGGGTGAGATCTCGTTTTCAAACAGAAGCTACTCTGTGGGGGAAGAAAAGAACTTTGGCGTTTAGAATGTCAAAGTGAGACGGACACATCCCTCGGAGACATATTTGCATTCCGAAGCTAGTATAAGCCACGAGCGTTATCTTTCAGAAAGTAAACATGCATGAAGTCTGATCAGCTCTTTATTGTACATGGAATATGTCACGAATGTCATTGTAATTGACTCTTCTATAGCTCACTTACCTCTTTTGATAAACGCATATGCAAATTACTCATGTTTTATGAAATGGTGGCCTTTCTGAATGTTGATGCAGTTGTCAGAAAGGCCTTCCCATGAATGCTGGTAAATACTCCAGATCTTTTGTTCCTCACCCTGGGCTTCCTTATTCCAGGGCCACGCGAGAACCTATTCTGTGGGGTTAAAAGGTTGACTTCCTCCAGTTCCAGCCCTGGGATTGTGAATTTCCATGTTCACAACAGAGATATAAAGGCCACAGAAATAACGGTGTTAATTAAATTCAGTAATAGTTGTTCATGAGTTCATTGCCCAATCAACCAGAGGAAAGGTGCGCAATTAGAATATAATTGAAAGAAACCAGAGATATTATTATTCACAAGTAATTAATCAGACTGGGACAGAATTTTATCATTGTATAATTTCCATTGAGGTTATTTTTCGGGCCTCCCGAGAGGGGAAAACTTGTTGAATTATATCATCTTGCATTTTACAGAAGGGTTCCTGGTTCCAGTTTAAACCGTAAATGACAACAACCCTTGCGTCCCTATTTTCCTATACATAAAACTTCATTTATTCCTATAGCAACACTGAAGGTAACAACGTGGAAAAGTACATCTTTGCAGGAGATTGTAAAAAGCTTTAGGTGTAGACAGTCATAGCTGCCACTTTGTTGTGGCCCCAACAACCCTCTCCTTCCCCCCTGCAATGACCAGTTACACTCCACAACTGAAAGTTGTGTGCCCGCTGCTTGAAAGTAACCTGGAGTCTAAGATCTTGTGTTAAACTCAGTCTGAGACCTTCCAGCAGCAATCAGGCTTCTCAGCTGGGTGGTCCTCACTGGGTCTGTGATTTGGGAAGCGGCTTAGGCAGGGCCCACTTTGCTCAAGGGCAGGCCAAGTTTGAAAACCAACCTAGGATCCGCGTCTCCTGCCCCTCTTACTTCTGAGGTCTGCTCTGTTAGAAGCAAACATTTCACAATTTAAAATATTCCATATTCATTGAACTATTCGTATTATTCCCACTGGGGCACGTCAATATTATCAAGATTAGGGGATCCAGGAAGAAGTCAACTTCCTTGCTCAATTTCCAAGCTGAGCTGATGATAGAGCCCAATTAACAGCCTCTGGTCCCTGTTAGACTTGGCCCCGGTGACCCGTTCTCTCTCGCCAACTCCAAGGCCATCAGTTAACCTGTCTGGACTCTGACCATGAAGTACCTGGTGGGGGAGGAGGGAGATGAACAAGGTCACTAAAATGAACTCTCAGTGAACAAAGGTACTAGGTTAAAGAAACTAGCTGCTTCTCCAGGAAAAATGCATTTTGGAAATTTTGTTTCTGCAAAAACCTTATGGATTTCAAGTCCGTCCAACGATGACTGACAAATCTGCTTGAACTGAGTTTAACATCTGAAACTGGCATTTCTCTAAAACTGTGGCTTTGGTCTTGGGCTGTGTTAAGGCTTAGAGATGCTCCCTCTCATCTGAGATAAGCAGTGATTCATCCTTGCTCTGTCCCATCGATGGTCTAGCCACTTACTTAATCTGCTTTGTAATAGGAACAAACATCAGATCCCTTGTCCGAAAGGTAATTAGGATGGGAAGCAGATGGTGGCGAGGGTGCTGAAGATCCTTGTTTGCAAACCCTTGGTCCCTGCTGACTACAAAATGCCCCAAACTGTTAAAAACACAGAGGGCCCTTCTCACCTTGCTTAGATACCTGGTCAATTGTAGACAGAAAAAAGAGCCAGAACTGAGTAATTTGAGCTCTGGTTGCTGTCAGTGTTGCAGGCATGGCCTCATTCTGAGTGAGGGTCCTCACTCAGAAAGCAGAATGTGGATGGTTTCCACTTGAGGGCAGGGAAGCTCTGGTTGCTGTCAGTGTTGCAGGCATGGCCTCATTCTGAGTGAGGGTCCTCACTCAGAAAGCAGAATGTGGATGGTTTCCACTTGAGGGCAGGGAAGGAGGACCTTTATGTACTTGTATCTTCTAATCGATTGTGGAGAACCTCCTGATGATAGGCACAGGCTGGGGCGTGTAAGCTAAGTCTCATCCTGTAAATGTATTACATTTAATCATTAGAGGAGCCAGAGCCAGAGGAAGTTTTTGTATTTGGTAATCGCCTTTTGGCCATGCTTTTTAAGATTTTCTAAAACCTCTATGATTTCTATCTATCTTCCTACTTTTTTTTTTTTTTTTTTTGGATTTGGCAGTGGTGCTCAATTCTAGCTGAATATAAGAATCCTGGCAAACTTTTTTTATATGCAAAAATTGCACACGTTTAATGTATACATTTTGATGAGTTGGGGCATATGCTTACTCCCATGATACCTTCACCATAGTCAGGGTAATAGACATACCCATCGTCTCTAAATATTTCCTTGTGTTCTTCATGTTACTTTTTTTTTTTTTTTTGGTCTCTCTCTCTTTTTAAAAATTTACATCCAAGTTAGTTAGCATAGAGTGCAACAATGATTTCAGGAGTAGATTCCTTAGCGCCCCTCACCCATTTAGCCCATCCCCCCCCCCCAACCCCTCCGGTAACCCTCTATTCGTCCTCCATATTTAAGAGTCTCTTATGTTTTGTCCCCCTCCCTGTTTTTATATTATTTTTACTTCCCTTATGTTCATCTGTTTTGTATCTTAAATTCCTTATATGAGTGAAGTCATATGATATTTGTGTTTCTCTGACTAATTTCACTTAGCATAACACGTTCTACTTCCATTCACGTTGTTGCAAATGGCAATATTTCATTCTTTTTTCATTCTTTTTGATTTCTGAATAGTATTCCATTGTGTGTGTGTGTATATGTATGTATATATATATATACACACACACACATATATATATATCGTCTTTATCCATTCCTCTGTCAATGGACATTTGGGCTCTTTCCATACTTTGGCTATTGTTGATAGCGCTGCTATAAACATTGGGGTGCATGTGCCCCTTCGAAACAGCACACCTGTATCCCTTGGATAAATACCTAGTAGTGCAGTTGCTGGGTCGTAGGGTAGTTCTATTTTTAATTTTTTGAGGAACCTCCATAATGTTTTCCAGAGTGGCTGCACCAGTTTACATTCCCACCAGCAGTGCAAAAGAGATCCTCTTTCTCCGCCTCCTCGCCAACATCTGTTGTTGCCTGAGTTGTTAATGTTAGCCATTCTGACAGGCGTGAGGTGGTATCTCATTGTGGTTTTGATTTGTATTTCCCTGCGGATGAGTGATATTGAGCATTTTTTCACCTGTTGGTTGGCCGTCTGCATGTCTTCTTTGGAGAAGTATCTATTCATGTCTTTTGCCCATTTCTTCCCTGGATTATTTGTTTTTTGGGTG
>CM053561.1:76842736-76933446 GCA_028646485.1 Cryptoprocta ferox | reverse complement strand
AAAAGAGATCCTCTTTCTCCGCCTCCTCGCCAACATCTGTTGTTGCCTGAGTTGTTAATGTTAGCCATCCGGACAGGCGTGAGGTGGTATCTCATTGTGGTTTTGATTTGTATTTCCCTGCGGATGAGTGATATTGAGCATTTTTTCACCTGTTGGTTGGCCGTCTGCATGTCTTCTTTGGAGAAGTATCTATTCATGTCTTTTGCCCATTTCTTCACTGGATTATTTGTTTTTTGGGTGTTGAGTTTGGTGAGTTCCTTGTAGATTTTGGATCCTAACCCTTTATCTGATATGTTGTTTGTAAATATCTTCTCCCATTCCATTGGGTGCCTTATAGTTTTGCTTATTATTTCCTTTACGGTGCAGAGGCTTTTTATTTTGTTGAGGTCGCAATAATTCATTTTTGCTTTTGTTTCCCTTGCCTCTGGAGACGTGTTGAGTAAGAAATTGCTATGGCCGAGGTAAAAGAGCTTTTTGCCTGGTTTCTTCTCTGGGATTTTGATGGCTTCCTGTCTTATTTTAGGTCTTTCATCCATTTTGAGTTTATTTTGTGTATGGTATAAGAAAGTGATCCAAGTTCATTCTTCTGAATGTCGCTGTCCAGTTTTCCCAGCACCATTTGCTGAAGAGACTGTCTTTATTCCATTGGATATGCTTTCCTGCTCTGTCAAAGATTAGTTGGCCATATGTTTGTGGGTCCAATTCTGGGTTCTCTTTTCTGTTTCATTGATCTATGTGTCTATTTTTGTGCCAGTACCTTACTGTCTTGATGATTACAGCTTCGTAATATAGCTTGAAGTCCGGGATTGTGATGCCTCCAGCTTTGGTTTTTCTTTTACAGGATTGCTTTTGCTCTTCAGGGTCTTTTCTGGTTCCATACAAGTTTTAAGATTGTTTGTTCTAGCTCTGTGAAGAATGATGGTGTTATTTTGATAGGGATTGCTGCATGTTACTTTTTTGTTTGTTTTTTGTTGGTAAGAATACTTAACGTGAGATCTGTTCTTTTACTATAAAGTTGTGTAATGCCACGTTGTTAGCTACAGGCACCGTGTAAGTGCATGGCGGAACTCTGTACTTATTAATCTGGACGTTCTATGCAGCATAACTGGAGCTTTCTACCCTCTGATCCGGCCTCTCCCATTTCCCCTTCCCCAACCTCTGGTGACCACCATTCTGTTTTTTCACTTCTGTGAGTTTGACTAGTTTAGATACCCCATATGGGTAGAATCATGCAGTATCTGTCCTTCTGTGATGGGCTTATTTATTTATTTAATTAATTGATTAATTTAACCTCAAGTTAGTTAACATACAGTGTAGTATTGGTTTCAGGAGTAGAACCCAGCGATTCATCTCTTACATATGACACCCAGTGCTCATCCCAACCAGTGCCCTCCTCAATGCCCATCACCCATCTAGCCCATCCCCCTCCCCCATTCCCTCCATCAACCGCCAGTTTGTCCTCCGTATTTAAGAGTCTCTTATGGTTTGCCTCCCTCTCTGCTTTAACCTTATTCTTCCTTTCCCTGTATTTGTCTGTTTTGTTTCTTAAATTCCACATATGAATGAAATCATACTATAGTTGTCTTTCTCTGACTGTCTTATTTCACTTAGCTTAACACACTCTAGTTACATCCACGTTGTTGCAAATGGCAAGATTTTATTCTTTTTGATCACAAGTCATATTCCATTGTGTATCTATACCACATCTTCTTTAGCTTATCCTTTTGATGAACTTTAAGAAACTATATATGTCTATAGCCCAGCAAAGGCCATTGTGACCCAGGGAAGGTGTTTGATTTTGTTGTATTCCTTTAAAGAAAATTAAGTTACTTGAAAACAGTCTGATCCTTTTGAGGCTTACTTTTCAGCAGACTTTAGTCTAGAGTATTGGTCTTCAGTCAGTAATGATTTTGCCTCCAGGTGATATTTGGTAAAATCTGGAGACATTTTGGTTTCGACAACTTGGGGAAGTTGCTACTGGTACCTACTGGGTAGAGCCCAGGGATGCTGCTAATTTTACTACAGTGTCCAGGACAGTCTTCTGCCAACACCAGCAAGGAATTGCCCAGCCTGAAATGTTCACAGTGTGGAGGCTGAGCAACCTTGGTCAAGGCTAATTTAGCTCCACTGTCAAGGACTCTATTAATGCCCTGTGTATCCAAGACCTTTCCTCCACCAGGGCCAGTGGGAACGTGAACTTTTTCTGGTGCTGGGTAACATCCTGGAACTGTGTGACCTACCACTTCCTGGTAGTTATTTTTCTGGCTTCATGAAGTTTTCCCTCAAACATGTGAAAATCAGTATTCGGCCAAAGACTGGAGGGACCCATTGCTGGTTGCTAGAACTCTTCTTTCCTTGCGGTTCACTCCTTTTCAGTATTTAGCCCCCAAATTCTGGCCGGCTCCCCTTCACTGAGTCGTGATCTCTGCCTCCTCCACTCAGTGAGGCTCCTGGCTCTCTTGAGTTTCCCCCTTCTCCTCCTTAACTCTGGAAGCTTCCTCTGGGTGGGGACAGTTATAGGGCTCCCTGCTCTCATGTCCCCTCCGTCCAGGATCACAGACGCCCATTGCTTTTTACGCTGTTGCCTCATAGCCTTTGTCTGTTTCCTCCATCGTGGCTGAATCAGGAGTGTCTCTGGGGTGGTTTTGATGTCCCACCGGTGTTGAGAAATGCCACTTTTTGGCTTTGCTGAACATTTTCCAGTGGTTGGGGTGAGCTGTTGGGTCACAGGAGATGAAAGTACTCAAGTTTTCATGCTTGGGCTTCAAGATAACTTTCTTGCTTGGGCTTCAAGATAACTTTCTTTAGGGAATAAAGCCATCCGTGAGATGAGACAGGAAGTAAAACAAACATTCCCTTTCTTCTCACAGTTACCAAAGTGTGCAACATGATTTACCTTTTCCAAACCACGCTGGAGAGATGTAGCCAGACCTGAGTCTTCAGAATCTTGTTTTTCTTCCTGAAGTCTCGGCCTGCACATGAGATTTTTGCCAGATTTGCTGGTGGCTCTGCTGTAGTGAAGGCACTGAGCTCTCCATGTAAAAAGGGTTGAGAAAAGGCCATTTGACAAAGGGCAAGAAATATTTCTCTTTTTTTAATGTTTACCTATTTTTGAGAGAGAGAGAGAGACAGACAGACAGAGCATGAGCAGGGGAGGGGCAGAGACAGAGGGAGACACAGAATCCGAAGCAGGCTCCAGGCTCCGAGCTGTCAGCACACAGCCCGACGTGGGGCTCGAACTCATGAACCGTGAGATTATGACCTGAGCTGAAGTCAGATGCTCAACCGACTGAGCCCCCCAGATGCCCCAAGACAATCAACATTTCAGTTAGCTTTGCCACCCCACAGACAGAGCAGGACTCCTGCCTCACCTCCGGGACCCGCTTCCTGCCCGAGCATATCCTTGGTGCTCCTCCAGGAAGAACCTCAACCACTCACCTCCACTGACTGTGGCTGGTAGTCTCCGTTCAAATGCAGGAAGAGGGAAACAATCAAGCGACCACTCTTGGGTCTCAGTGCTGTCCACTCTTCTAGCCCCTCCCTGCGTGTGGCAGTGGGAGGCTGGACGTCAGAGGGGTGTTCTCAGGAGGCATAAGGGGTCAGAGCGCTGAAATTAGTTTTGTTGCACCAGGAAGCACCTCTGGTGATGCGGTCTCCAAACTAGCTGTGCTGTGAATGTTTTGTTATCGGTGACATTGGGCTGGACCCAGAACCCTTGTCATCTCCTGAGATCTGACAATGTTGTGGCAGCGTCCGTCAGGAAATTGGGCATGGGTGGGGCCCCGTGTCCACATCTCAGCCAAAGCAAGGGCAGGGCGATGGGAGATGAACGGGGCGGTGTGGCTGAGTGTGAAGGCGCTGGGCTGAGTCTTTCTGGGGTCGTGCTAGACGAGTGACCTTGGAAAGTTTCTTGACATCTTTGAGTCTTAGTTTCCCCATCTGTGCTCATGGAAGCATGATGATATCTATCTCCTGGGTTTGCCATAGGGATTAAGGGAGATTATAGAAAGGGCTAAGCCTCAGGCTTGGCACAGAGGCCCATTCCATACAAGTGAGTTATGGCTGGTCAAGTTCCCACATGCCTTTTTCTGCCATCCTCAACCCCGCCCTGAGGCACAAACATGTGGCCCCTGGGACCAATCTGATTGTAACCGGTGCTTTAAGGATGCTGCCTGTTTAAATTGGGGGGAACATCCCCACCCCTCCTTCCCCACGCTCAGAGTGGCAGGCAACAGGGACTTAGGACCTACTATGCTCTTGGCTCAGGGTAAGCTCCATTCCCCAAGCAACTCAGACACTAGTCAGCAAATTGACGCTGAGCTGAATGTACAGTTTCCGCTCAGAGCCCACCCAGTTCTGTGGTCAGCTGCGAGTTCCACCTTTGACAAGAGACCACTGAAGATGTGAGTCCCTGCACATCTCATCCCTGTCCGATAGAGCCAGGGCTAAGGCAGGAAGTTTGACAAGGCGTTTTCCATGTGAGATGTACCCTCCCTTAGGAGATCTGCAAGGATATAAAGGAGTTTACCACCCCAGGAAGGACCGAATGGCCTTCACACTTCAGGGTCCTCCAGAATCCTCAGGAGAACGTTCTAAGGATGTATATCCCTGGGTTCTGGGAAGGGTGGGGTCCAGAAACTCCTGTTTTTAACATGAAATCCAGGTGATTCCAAGGCAGGTCTAAAATCATGATCTGGAATTTCCAGACTGTTATTTTCCAATTGCAAGAACCACGGAAACGGCGAAGAAGCCCAAGGGACTTGCCTGTGTTGAGAAGACAGGAGTGAAGGGGCATGGAGTGGGGGAGGGGAGGCACGGTCAGAGAGGACAGTGGCTGGGCCACTGTGTGCCAGGATCACCAAGAGACAGAGATGGAACAAAAGGGGCTGTTGTTCGATCCCTGAATTGCCTCATTGATCCTCACCACAGCTGTGTAAGGCACATGAGCCCTATTTTTCCAAGAAAGTTCTGTGAGCCCCGATAGCGGATGCAGGCTGCACGGGGACACAGGAGCAGCAGAAGGAGGGTCCACCTCAGTTAGGCCCTACTGTGAGGTGGTGCTCCTGGCGTGGTGTTGGGGAGTGGAGACACGGGGGAGCAGCGCTTGTCCTGACAGCAGTGGGTGGGAACCCAGGGGTCTTCAGCGTTGACCGTAGGCAAACCAGCTGTGCTAGAATTGAATTGGGTGGTAAGAGACAGTTATACACCTGCTCTCTGTCTGCTTTAGAAATCTTTCCTTCCTATGGCTCTTCACCAAGCCCTTCCTCCTGGTCCTTCGGTCCCGCACGGGTGCTCACTCTCCTCTGTTTGTGCTGTCCCCTGTTCATGTCCCTTTCTGGTGGAGCAGATGGATTAAAGAGGAAATGTTGGGCTGACCTGTTCAAAAAAATATTTATCAAGGACCTACTCTGTGCCAGGAGCTGTGTGAGGTGCTGGGGACACAGACGTCCAAAAGGCAGGGTTCCTATCCCTGCTTATCACCTGGTGAGGGAGACAGTCACCCCAGTGAGTGCCGAGTCAGGGTATCTACACTGAGCTGTGGGTCCAGAGAACTCAGCAAGGATGCATAGGGAAGGAGACATTTGGGCATGTTCTTCATGGAAGATTGGGCGTTTCCTATGACTAGCAGGGAGAGTGAGAATATGGGGGCACAGCTGGAGAGGACATTTCAGGTGGAAGGATTGACAGTTCCTGGGTAGCGGTCCAGGAAGACCACTCCTCAACGGAAGCCGTGGTCTCTAGAATTGCAGCTAGTATTTGCAGGGCACAGTTACTAAGAGGAGGGAGCCAGGCAGAGAAAGAGGTTCAGAAGGTGGGTCTGTGGCTAAAAACTAACCTGTGCTGTGAGAATCCACGAGGCCAGACAAAGAACAGCTCACAAGGAAGCAATAGCTACTGGGAAGCTAGAAGATGAACACTTCTTGGAGCTCACTCAGGGCAATGGGTCATTAAGGTCCTCACCATCCAGGATGGAAAGACCTCACTGAGTAAAGGGTAAATTCAGTAGAGATTCGAGAAGGGTCAGGCCTTGGAAGTATGCTAAGTTAGCCCTAGAGTAAAGGCTAGTCTAGATCCATCCTATAACAAAGTTAGAAGCAATTCTTGAGAGAATCAAGCTCCTCCACAAGTAGTCTAAGGGTTCAACACTCTTTAAAGGATTATAACAAAATTAAGCAATTGATAATATAACATTAAAAATATCTAGCATCTGGACAAAGCTCACTAGACATTCAAAGGACTTAACCAGGAGAAATCATGTTTGATAGGAGCAGATTTATAAATGACAGAGATGATGGAATTAATGGGGATTTTTTAAAACAGCTGTTGTAAAACTATTGTTTTCCCTTTATTTTTGTTTATTTATATTTTTACTTTAGAGAGAGAACATGAGCTGAGGAGAGGGGCACAGGGGAGAGAGAGAGAGAGAGAGAGAGAGAGAGAGAGAGAGAGAGAGAGAATTCCAAGCAGGTTCCACGCTCAGTGCGGAGACTGACATGGGGTTCAATCCCGTGACACTGGAATCATGACCTGAGCTGAAATCAAGAGTTGGGTCCTCACATGACTGAGCCACCCAGGTACCTCTATTGTTTTCCTTTTAAATTCAGGGGTTTAAGGAAAGATATTGCCATCACGGGGAAAGAAATCGCTGATTAAAAAAATGAACCAAACAGAACTTAGAAGAAAAAATAATGACACTAAGTAAAATGGAAATTTGACTAGGTGGGGTTAACAAGAAATTGGATGCTACAGAAGAAAAGGTCAGTGAAATTTCAAAACTGAAGACAAGAGGGATAAAGGAACGAGTTGAGAGAGAGGAGAAGGAGGGAAGGAGTTGTGGGGGAGACAGGGGAGAGAGGGAGAGAACAGAGCCCAAGTGACCTCAGGACAACATCAATATCAAGAGATCCAACACACATACAATTAGAATCTCAGAAAGGGTGGGGAGGGGATGAGGGCAGGAAAATGATTTGGAGAAATAATGGCTGAAAAATTTCCAAATCTAACGGGACGCACGTCGAAGCACTGCTTGTCAGGTATGTGTATTACCGGAAGCCAGATCACCAAGACTGGCCCATGCCTTGTTAAATACTATATATTTCATTGTTTCCCAGTGGTGGTCACAGCGTATCCATCAGGGTTCTCGAGTGCAAGGAATAGGTTTGTTTCCTTGTGGTCACCATGTATCGTTAACTGAGGCAGTTTGCTTATTTACTTATGGCTGATACAATGTCAGCTTAGTGCAGGATTGCTTCAGCTCCGATGGGCTATCAGAAAAGGGAAAAACCATCTGACAGATGCTATCTGTATTATTTTTTCTATTCCTGCACAATAAATGACCACACAATTGGCTTAAAATGACGCCTATTTATTCTTTCACAGTTTTGCAGATCAGAGATGCTGGTGTGGGTTAGTTAGCTAGCCCCTCGGCTGAGATCTCTCCAGGCTGAGTCAAGGTGTCATACGAGGCTGTGATCTCATTTGAGGCTCAGAGGTCTCTTCCAATATCACCGGTTATTGTCAGAATTCAGTTCCTTGTGGTTGTAGGGCTGAGTCCCCATTTTCTTGGTGGCTGTCAGGCGGCACTCTCAGCTCCTAGGAACTGTCCTCAGGTCCTTGCCACGTGGCTCCAGCCACAGGCAGTTTACAACATGTTTGCTTTTTCATGGATACAAGGACCATCTGCTGCTTTGAATCTTTCTGACTGCTTTTAGAGATGCGCCTGATTAGGTCAGGCCCACCTGGTATAATCTCCCTTTTGATTAACTCAACATCAACTGATTAGCAACCTTAATTCTACCTGCAAAGCTCGTTTTGCCATATAATATAACTTCGTCGTGGAAGTGAGAGCCCATTGTAATCACGGACTCTGCTCACACTGAAACGAAAGAGAATGTATGACACGTGTGTGGGAATCTTGGGGGTCGTCTTAGCATTCTGGCTACACTATATTTTAAATGTTTGTATCTGTGGAGAAAAGACATTGAAGGAGGCCTTGGAATTGAAGGGGCATAGGTTGGAGCCTCTGTCTAGGAGGAGGTCCATGAGGAAAGGTGCCCCCAACCTGCTCTGGCTCACCACCATGCCCCCAGCACCAGGTCACCTAGAACACTGTGGGACGCATATGTGAATGAATGCGTACATGGACGAATGGATAAACAAAAGTGCAGGAGGTGCGTTTGAGATGAAAACCTGGGGCCAGACTAGGTGACAGTTGAGGACTTTGTGCGTGCAAGCAGTCTTCCCTTGATGCAGGAAGACTCTTTTGTTAGGCTCTTTACAGATTCACTCATTTTGCGGAGATTGACAGGCAGACCTCAGCTTTATGTAGCCTGAGTGGCCGTCCAAAATGGAGGTCCCTTGTTTCATCACCCTTTTCCAAATACAGAAGTTGATTTTCTCTCTGGGGTTCTAATTCATATCCCTTCTCCGTCCAGAAAGGACTTTAAGACAGCTCTGAAAATAAGTATCTTGGAAAGCATCGAGAGTTTAGCAATAATAATTTGTCAGAGAAACAAATAGGGCTGAAGACAAATGGGAAATTATTTTCTTAAAGCCGACAACAAATTGCTTGCCATTTTCTATTGAAGACAAGAAGCATCTTCCCAGCACATCTGCCTGCCGCCAGCGGCGAGCGGGTTAGCCTCAAGTGGCGACTCTGATGAGGGTCAGATGCCTCTGATCCAGCCCTCTGGTCACAGAAAGTCATGAAACCCATCATTTTAGCTACAAATGTGCTCACCTCCTCACTGATGAGTTCTGGGCACTGCCGGCTTCTCAGCACTTGGTTCTGGAATAGCTACTTTGCTCTGCTCAATAGCGTCAGAGGACACCTGTTACAGGTGGTGGTTAAGCTGGGCCCTGTGTGCCACAGAGATGGGGCCTCGGTTGATGGATATGCAGAGAAGGGCCCAGGAGCATATGGAAACAAAAATATGAAGACTTTGCATGAAATAGTTCCATGGTATGTGGCCATTTTCTCACGTTTGACTGTAGTTTGTGGGGGCCAGTGTAAAATGAACATGGCCCTCATGTTAGAACAGCAGGGAGAAATAGTCATTCGTGGTACTAACGTATGTCTTTTTCCTTCCTTCCATCATCTCTCTCTTGATTTGCCCTGATGGTTTTTAATGTGTTCTTGAATGTTGGCTTAAGTGAAGGAAAATTCAGATTTAATTATTTCCATGAATTTTAATGTTCATCTTTAGATTGCCTAATGCCATTTCTCTCTCTTTTAAAAACGTTTATTATTTTGAGAGACAGAGACAGCACAAGTGGGGGAGGGGTGGAGAGAGAAGGAGAGAGAGAGAGAATCCCAAGCAGGCTCCGCGCTGCCAGCCCAGAGCCCAATATGGGGCTCGAACTCACGAAACCATTGAGATCGTGACCGGAGCCAAAGCCAGGCGTTGGACGCTCAACTGACTGAGCCACCCAGTTGCCCCTGCCTAATGCCATTTCTACCACAAATATAAAAGCCCTTCACTCATATGTGGAATCGCTGAAATGACACAGTTTTTGTTAATCCCACACATGCATGTATGTATCTCATGCTCATTAGAACAACGGAAATACTGCAAAGATCAACTCAAATTTTCATCTCATTCTGTGGTAAATCTTATTCAACCAACACTCCTTCAGTTGTCTGCTGAGTGAGGAAGGGCTAGGAGAAAAGGAGATATAGGAGTCCCGCCTTGCTCTCTCCTTGGGATCCGTCATCTCCAGCATAAGCCGGTGGCTAACACGAGGACATGACGTGAGTAAGAAAGGATATGATAGAGGGGCGCCCGGGTGACTCAGTTAAGTGTCTGACTTTGGCTCAGGTCATGATCTTACCTGGGTTTGTGGGTTTGAGCCCCACATCGGGCTCTCTGCTGTCAGCACAGAGCCCACTTCAGATCTTCTGTCTCTCTCTCTCTCTCTGTCCCTTTCCCACTCATGCTCTCTCTAGTTAAAAAAAAAAAAAAACAACATTAAAAAAAAGGATATGATAAGGTTGCCTGTTCATTCATGTTTCCCAGAAATCCATTGCCTTCTTTCTGCATTTGGAGAATGCAGTGGGAAGTGTGGCCTCTCTTGGGGCCATCAGCTCTTGGCTTACTGGACCCTAGACATAGGAGCTCACCTTCTGTTCCCTTTGAGTCTTGCTGAACTTCCACGCATGGTAGGGTCACCAGAGTTTTGTGCAAGAGGGGCGCCTGAGTGCCACCTGTGACTGGGGCAGCAAGGAAATCAGGAAACCTGCACCTTTGACCTGTCTTCTGCTCCCACATGTGCTCCACTGTCCTATGGAATTTCATTTACAAAACACAAGTTCAAAGATAAAATTATTTAAAAATTCAAGGTGGCGATACCAAAGCACTGGCTACAGAAGACACACATTGATAAATTGGACTTCATCAGACATGAAAAACTTGTGGACGGCAGAGGACATTATCAACACAACAAGAGGAAGCCCCACCTTCGACATGGATAAGCCTGGACGAGGTTACGCTAAGTGAAATAAGCCAGCCGCAAAAGGACCACTGTTGATTGACTCGCCTTCCATGAGGGACCTGGAATAGTTACATTCACTGAGACAGAAAGTAGATGGCTGGCTGCCAGGGCTGTGGGGGAGGGGAGAGTGGGAAATTACTGTTTAGTGGTACAGAGTTTCAGTTTGCGGGGATGGAATTCTGGAGACAGTGGTGATGATCATACAACCTGATGAATGAACTTAGTTTTGCTGAATTATTCACCTACTATGCAATGTATATTTTAAAATACTTAAAAGAAATTCAAGATGGCGACATTAAACCCACATGTGGCGCTTCTGAGTACAGGCCCCTGTGCCCACTGCCTGGGTCTCATGCCTGTGAAGCTGGTCCTGCACGAACTTATATTTATAAATGCATTAAGGTGATTCTCTTTCACTAGATGATGAGATCTCTGAGGTCTCTCTCTTATTTCTCTCACCAACTCTGTGTTGAATTGAAACGCTAAGCTAAATTGGAGGTTATTCATGTCACTTTTAAAAAAGTCAGCCTCATGTACAATTTACATACATTAATATTCATACATTTTATAAGCGTACAGTTCATTTTGTTTTGACAAATGCATACGGTCATGTAACCAGCACCAAAGTACGATGGAGGGCACATCGACGACTCAGAAATTTCCCTCGTGCCCTTTGCACTCAACACCTTCCCCCAGCTCCACCCCAGGCAACCACTGATCTGCCTTCTGCCACTTTACTTTTGCTAAGTCTGCCATGTCTGTAACTGGAATCAGTCAGCGTGTATGTGTGTGTGTGTGTGTGTGTGTGTGTGAGAGTGACTGTAATAAGTTTCCATTACAACCTTTGGCACTTTAATGGATGACATTCTTTTGGGGCAGCAGAGAGGTGAGGGCTCGGCCCCTGATTCAGGTAAATGTAGATTTTTATCCCAACTCTGCCATTTCCTAATGCTGACTTTGCATGAACCCTTAGCTTCTCCAGGATCCAGAGTGGAGTTGACGGTAGCCCCTGCGTCTGGTGCCTGTGTGGGGGTTGAACGAAGTGGTGTATGAGAAGTGCTCAAGGCAGAGATTGGCTCACTGAGGTAGCTCGGTACTGCTTAGTTGTTCATCGTACTGTTAGAGACGCCATCATTAACAAGAAGGCTAAGAATGGCGTTTCCTCACCACTGCAGTGGCAGCGGTTCCTTTCTTCGGGTGTTGCCATGGAGATCCCGTAATGCCCGGGAAGCATTTAGCAGGGTACCTGGCGCTTGGTAAGCACTCTATCATGTAGCTGTCGTCATTATTCTGTTCTCCAGCCATCGAGGACCCTAGTCTGCTATTCTTCACTAAGTAAAAGTCCTCACCTTCTCTAATTCTGAGAAGGCGTGAAAGGGCTCCATTTAGACTGCTTTCTGCCGGTCTGGGTGGAAAAACAAAAAACAACTGCAGAAAGCAGCCACCCATGTGAGATAGCGAGGCTTTTCTCCCAAGGACCCAGGGGAGCCAAAGAACAGGAGATACCCTAGTCCCCCCCCCCTTTTTTTGCCTCTGTTCTTTTGAAAGAAGAAAAAAAAGGCAGCAATGGAGTTAAAAGTTGTAGGGTTGCGTGGGCGATCGAATTCTCTGAACTTTCTGAGGTGTTGCGCAGTCGGGTGACTCCACTGTATTCGATTTTGAAGTCCTTGAAGTAGTTCAGGACCCTAATCGAGAAAAAGTCGACAGTGACAGTAAACAGTTACTGGGGGAAGAAGTTTCCACCGTACAAGAGATGGATTCAGTGTCTGGACTCCTCCGCGCACATTTTAAAGTGAAGAGAAAATGTTGCAAATGATAGGAAACATAATAGAACAAGCTGAAAGGAATACTTAAGGAATCAGGGGAAATCTACCTCTTTGATATACAAAATAGTGCGGCTAAATTTGACTTTGTAACTGAGTAATTAACATGCCTGGATGATGGCGGTAGGCTCCCCCCACGCCCGATGTTTGCATAGAAATCGCCAGCCAAGTGCTTCGTCACTGCTGTTCTCATCTATCCCTGCAAACAGGGTCTGCAGCCACCTCGGTGTGAGAATGGAGCATGAAATCTCTGTAGAGACCACTTCTCATCAGGCAGCCCCGGGAGGCTGCCTTCCTCCGGGAGTCTCTCGAGAGAAGGAACGATGGAAATAACGTATCCTCCTTACATCCTTTTCAAACCAGGACCCCATCCGACTCCACCCTTGAAAACAAAAGTGAAGGAGAAGCGAGGAGAGACCGAGGTGTCTTCATCTTCGTTTCAAGCTCCTCACAAGGGAACCATCCCGCCATTTGCAATCAGATAAGGGATATTATCTCCATAATCAAAGGCAATTGAGAATCTAAATGAAAAAGCTAATGCTTTTCATGCCGATTTATTTTAGATTAGAAAAAGTTAAACCAGATGTACACACGGAGAGATGAAGCATGAGGAGGGAATCATGGCAGAGTGGTAAATCTCCGTGTTGAGTTATTATAGGTACAGGGTTGCATTAGCCAGAAAATACACTGTTGATCCAGACACTGCTCTGACATTAATTATTGTTGCAGAAGAGAATTCAGAAGATTGACTACAAACATGCAATGCTGGCAGAGATCAATCCTGCATCCAGAGTAACCATGGAGAGTGTATCCGAGCCCCCGAAGAGGCTGCATTAACCCCTCCTCACTCAGTCCATGCTGGAATCATCCTTGAGATGCGCTGTCGGCCTTCTAGAGGGACCTCCAGCATCCCCTAGGAGAAGACCCTGGATGCTGAAAAGAAATGGCCCTTTTTTGTTTTTTGGACTCCAACAATGTCTGCCATCATTCTAAAGAGAAGACCCAGCCAAAAATCCACCCGTGGTCTTTGATCCTTAGGATATAAATGGATTTGGAATCTCCCCTCTGTTTTCTCTGCAAGGCACACATGAAGAAGAGGCAGGGTAGAGGGGTAGTGGAGGTGGGGAGGGTTCTGCCTAGGCCTAGAAGTTCCCAGCTCTTTGCTCTTCTCTCTTCTTTCCTTTTCTTTTTGCCTGGTCCCTCTTTTACTTGCTCAGTGCTTTACAAAGCCCCCCCCCCCCGCCCCCATACATACGTGTGTACACACATGCTAATATAGTGAGTGCTGAGGACACTATCTTCCAGTTGGAGAGGGTCCTGGCTCTGGCATTTCGCAGCTCCGTGACCTAGAGCAAATTACTCAATGTCTCCATGCCCCAGCACCCATATCCATCAAACGCAGAGATCCTGCCTGTCTTGTGGGGACTGGACGAGGGGGTGTATGGAAAACCTGAACCTGGGGGCTAGCAAGTGTATTAAATGTCGATTGTACCGATCCACGATTCTCCATCCAGCACTCTGGGGGCCAAATGTGATTCAACAATGATTTCTTAATTTTATTTCAGAAAAGTGATACTGCGCAACATTTCTAGCGGGATCTGAGGTGGCACCCTGTAATTAAGCTCACTGATGTTTTTGCAATAAAATGCATGAATATTCACACTAAATGGAATAAATTAATATTATAAATAGCCTCAGGTTAGTTGAGGTAAGGTTTGCCTGTCAGATTAGTTTTCTACAAACTCAAAGGAAAAAGAAAACTCTCAAATTTCAGAGCTTTTGTGGATTTTAGAATTGCAGATAAGGGATTATGGATCCGTGGTGAGGACTCAGGTATCCTGAAGGGAGAGTTGGTAAGCCACACAAACAGGGAAAACAATAGCATATTCGCTCTTAGGGCCGAGCTGCTATGACAGGGCTTGGGAGGGTCAAGCGTGGTTTGTAAAGTGTTCAGTCTTCTGTAAATGGACGGCTCTAGTATTATGGTACCCGCGATGCTCAGATCTCGCTAGTTCACAGCTTCTGGCTCCTGATGGAATTCACAGACCATCTTGTTGTCAGTGTTATTCGCATCCACGCTGGTGGCAGACTTGGCCGCAGAGTTTCTGCCGGTAGCGTTGCTGGTAAGGCTGGACCCCGTGAGGTAGCCAGAGGTGAGGTGTGGAGGGAGTGCCAGACTGGGGTCAGGAGGGCTGGCGTGGGTGCCAGAGCCCCGTTTTCTTGTCTCACTCTCTGTCTCTCTCTCCGGACCTTTGTTTCTTTCTAAGATAAGAACTCTATGTGTTCTGGACACCACGCAGGGACTTCAGAAGATGGAAATGAGGGAATGTGTCTAAGAGAACTTTGCAAACTGGAACGTTTCCTGGGATTGTGAGATGTCATGTTTCTTTGAATGTCCTTGATCTTAATCATAGTTTTCTATTTTCAAGGACTCATCTTTTTATTTTTTATTTTATTTTTTATCTTGGCAAAAGAGAGAGTGTGAGTGGGAGAGGGGCAGAGGGAGAGAGAGAATCCCAAGTGGGCTCCACGCTCAGCACGGAGCCCAAAGTGGGGCCGAACCCACAACCCTGGGATCATGACCTGAGCTGAAATCAAGAGTCAGACGCTCAACCGACTGAGCCACCCAGGTGCCCCTCAATAAGTGATCTTAATCGCCTCGATTCCAGTCTGGGTTCCTTTACTTGTTTCACTAGGTTGATGTGACTTTGGGAAAGTTACTTCACCTCTCTGTGCCTCAATGTCCACCCCTGTAAAATGGACAGAGGTGTCGTAGGATCCAGTGAGGTAATTGCCTGTGTGCTCTCAGGCCTCAGTGGTAGCTCCTTGTGTGATTCCAGGCTTGAACCAGACCCACGAGCCTCTGGGAACAGAGCTGGAGAACAGGGTCTAAATCTAAGCCCCATTGTGTGGCTTAGGTCAGTTACTGTCACCACTCAGTAAATAACATATTAATGGCTTCAGAGACCTAAGAGAGACAAAATTTTGGAAGGGCTGAGGCAGAAGCCTCCTAAGGATCACAAAAGAAATAGCTTGGGGCCAATCAGTGTCTCCCAGTGGGTAGTAAATGGTAAGAATGTAAGCAGCACCTTTTGTTTATAAGGGAACGTATTTTTGCATTTAGAAAGAGTGCTGCATGTATTGATTTTTATATGCTTTTTCCATTCTTTCTTTCCATAATTCTATAATTCCCATAAATCCTAGTGTGCACCCACCAGTGTCACGTGGCACATTAACATCCATCACACACATTTACTCGTGATTTCACAGTCCCTTCACCCACCCAGTCATTGAGCGCACGTTTTCAGAGACACCTCATGGACCCAGTGCTGTTCTAGCGGTCACTATCAAAGCAACGAGTAAAGTACTTGCTACGTGCCACTCACATTCTAGGGGGAAAACAAAACAGTAAATACATGTCACACCTGACAAACAAGGATTAGAAGGAAACTACCTCAAATGCATAAAAGCTGTGTATGAAAACCCACCACGAGCATCATACTCGCTGGTGAAAGATAGTTTTTTCCTATAAATCAGGAACAAGACAACAGTGGCTGCTTTTACCATTTCTGTGCAACATAATAGTGCAAGTCCTCACCAGACCAGCGAGGCAGGAAAAAGAAACAAAAGGTATCCAAACTGTAGAAGTAGTAAAATCATCTCTGTTTGTAGATGAAATGATATTGTGTGTAGAACACCCTAAAGATCCCACAAAAAACCTGTTAGAACTAATAAATGAATTCAGCAAAATAGCAGGATGAAAAGGCAAAACACCAAAATCAGTTGCATTTCTATATGCTAACAATGAGCAGTCTGAAAAGTGTATTGTGAAAACAATTTATACTAGCATCAAAAAGAATAAAATACTTGGGAATTAACCAAGGAGGTGAAAGATGTGCACAAATGAAAACTAATTAAATTCAAAGAAAATAAAGAAGCATAAACAAATGGAAACATATCCCATACTCATGGATCAGAAAACTTAGTGTTAAGATATCAATACCATCCAAAACAATCTATGGGTCAATGCAATCCCAGTGAAAATCCCCAATGACTTATTTAGGTCAGAAATTAAAAAAAACATTCTAAAATTCATTTGTAACCTCAAGGGATCCCAAATAGTCAAAACAATCTGGAAAAAGAAGAACAAGGCTGAAGATTCAGACTTCCTGACTTTAAAATGTACTACAAAGCTAAAGTAATCAAAGCAGTGTGGTGCTGGCATAAAGAGAGATATATAGACCAGTTAACTAGAGTAAGCCCTCTCCTATATGGTCACATGACTTTTGACAGGGGGCTAAAACCATTCAATGGGGGAAGGATAGTCTTGTCAGCAAATGGTGCTGGGAAGACTGGATATTCACAGGCAAAGGAATTAATTTGGATCCATGTCTAATACCATATAGAAAAATTAACTCTCCTGGATCAAAGATCTAAATGGAAGACCTAAAACTATAGAACTTATTGGAGAAGACCTAGGGCAAAAGCTTCATGACAGGGAATCTAGCGATGACTTCTTGGATATGACACCGAAGGCACAGGCAACAAAAGAAAAATAGGCAAGCTGGACCTCATGAAAATAAAAAAAAAATTGTGCATCAAAAGACAGTCTCAATAGAGAGAAAAGGCAGCCCACAGAATCAAAGAAAATATTTGCAAATAGTATCCGATAAGGGATTAGTAACCAGAATATACAGAGAATCAAAGCTTAAGAACAAAAATCAAAATAAAACAAAAACAAAACAAGGCAAAGGACTTGAAGAAACATTTCTTCAAAGAAGACATACCATAAGCACATGAAAAGATCTTCAACATCACGCATCAGTAGGGAAGTGCGAATCAAACTACAATGAGATACCGCCTCACATCCATTGGGATGGCTACTATTAAAAAAAAAAATAAGTGTTGGCGAGGATGTGAAAAAATGGAAACACTTGTGCACTGTTGGTGGAAATGCAATATGGTAAAGTCTCTGAGGAAAACCGTGTGGTGCCTTTCCAAAAAATTAAAACTAGACTTACGATGTCTGGCCAGGTACATCAAATAATTGAAAGCAGGAGGTCGAAGAGATATTCACACAACCATTTCATAGCAACGTTATTCACGATAGCTAAAACATGGGAGCAACTGACCTGTGTCCACCGAGGGATGAACAGATAAGCAAAATGCAGCACACTTACCCAATAGAATATTCAGTCTTCAAAAAGAAGGAAATTCTGACGCGTGCCACAACATGGATGAACCTGGAGGATATTATGCTAAGGGAAATAAGCCAGTCACAAAAAGTCAAATAATGCATGATTCCATTTACACGAGGTACTGAGAGTAGTCAAAATCATAGAGACAGAAAGTAGAATGATGTTTGCCACGGGCTGGGGGAAGACGGGATTTGGAGAAAGTTTTCAGTTTTACGAGATGACAAGAATTATGGAGGGTGTGCTGGCTGCGCAGCGTTATGCGTGTGTTGAACCCCAGTGATCATGCACTTGAAAATGGTCATGATGATAAATTTTATGTTAAGTATATTTTACCTCAATAAAAACGTTAAAATTACAAAAAGAAATCTATGTCCCACGTTAGGCTTGGTAAAACGTCGTTGCAAAACATTGCATCATACGAGAAAGCAGCCAGTTTCAGCCCACGAGTAAAGGCTACAGAGATAAGGCTCTAATCAAACGTGTACACAGGACTGTGATTTAACACATAACTGAACATTAAGCACTAACTCTCCTTGTTCAGAAATCACCAAAGCTTCCCCGTCACCTAGGAAATAATATCCAAACTAGCATAGCATTCAAGGCTGCCCACAATCTGCTTTGATGGTCTGTAGCTGTGGACATCGTTATAATGGTAATGGACGCATTAACACATGTGCTCTGACCTCCAGAGCTTTTTAGTCCCTGGTGTTGGGTGTTTCAGAACCCTCCGATGTTTTGCCACGATGAACCGCGCTGCAAAAATGTCTTTGTGAATGAAGATAGCTTTAATTGTATTTTTGGATGAGTTAAAAACCGGAGGATTTTATTAAGCTGGGGAGGGACATAACCAGATTTGCTTTTTGGGAACATGGCTGGTGATGAGGTGGGGGCAGGGAGCTGCTGTGGTCTCAGCAAGTAGAATGCCGGGCCTCCACTCAGGCGGTGGGGAGAGGCAGGTATTTAGGAAACGTGACCGGCAGGGGTTGTCGATAGACACGGCCACTGGAGCTGGCTGCGAGGTGGCCCCTGGATTGCACAGTGAGGAGGGTTTCAGAGACACAGATCACGTTGGCTGGGTCTGGACTCTGGCAAACTGAGGACTGATGGGAGGTGAGGAAATGGGACAGAGAGGGCATGGCCATCTCCTCCAAGGTTTGCAGCGAGTGGGAAGGTGAAAGGGAGGAAGGTATTGTGTGTGGGAGGGAGGTTTTTGGGTTTTTTTTTTAAATATTTTTTTTAACATTTATTCATTTTTGAGAGACAGACAGAGCAGGAGCAGGTGAGGGGTAGAGAGGGAGGGAGACACAGAATCTGAAGCAGGCTCCAGGCTCTGGGCTGTCAGTGCAGAACCTGATGCGGGGCTCGAACTCACAGACCGCGAGATCATGACCTGAGCCTAAGTCAGACGCCGAAGTCAGACACTTAACCGACTGAGCCACCCTGGCGCCCCTGGTTTTGTTTTTAAGAAATGTTTAGGGGTGCCTGGCTGGCTCAGTCGGTTAAGCGGGTTAAGCATCTGACTTCAGCCTAGGTCATGATCTCGCCAGTCCCGAGTTCGAGCCCCGCATCGGGCTCTGTGCTGACAGCTCGGAGCCTGGAGCCTGCTTCACATTCTGTGTCTCCCTCTCTCTCTGCCCCTTCCCCACTCATACTCTGTCTGTATCTCTCAAAAATAAACATTAAAAAATTTTAAAAAAGAGAAAGGTTTAGGCATAGTTAGAAATGTGAGGAAGGCAGAGGTGAACACCGAGGAGGGAACAGGGATCCTTGAATGGCCTCAGAGAAGACAGGAGAGTAGATGCAAAGGGCACTGTGCATAATTGGCCCTGGAGAAGAGGCTTTGATTTCATTCATTCATTCATTCATTCATTATTCATTCATTCATCCTTCCATCCTTTTTTCCCCAGTAAATAGTTATTGAAAGCCTACTCTGTATCTGGCCCCCTACTAGCAGCTGGGAATATATTGGCGAGCAGGCAGAATAATTTTATTCTCAGAGCAGTTAGACTCAAGGGGAGAAACAGACATCACCTCTAGATTCACGTGGGTCACTGTGGATTTACAATCCAAGGTGAGCGTGTTGAAAAGTAGTGCTTCTTGAAGAGCTTATCAATCAGAAACCTGGTTTTGAGACTGTTGTCTGCAGAGACACTCCCATGATTGGGTCATGTGAGTCAAGATCCGGAGGAGGATAAGCTACAGAACAGCCTGTGCAAAGGCCCTCTGGTGGTGGGGGGGAAGAATTTGTATCCAAGGGCACGAGAGGAGCTCATACAGAGTGTTTGGCCTAGAGAGACGTGTCTGGTGATGCCACGGACAATACCTGGTGCAGACCACGCAGGGCTTTCTTGACACTGTGTCCTCAGGGCAAGGAAAAGTGTTGCTGTTCTGTAGGAAGTACAGTGAGCAACTGGCAGGAAGTTGAGTCAAAGCCACGTCTTCCCAGGATGTCACTATTGGATTGAGACCTGGGTTGATGATAGAGATTCCTGAATCACCCTGTCACTGGGAATTCGTGGATCGGCAGTGCCCAGAGCCTGTACAGGATGGTTCCAGGCTCCGAAGAAGCAGAGGGCTGTGGGATCTACTCAGCCTGCCATTCGCTGCCAGTTGCTGGGACCCGAGAGAGATGAACGATCCTCTGTCCAAATCAGTGCACGTGGGTGTTTGTTACTTCACCGTGGGGCCGGGGCTCTCGACTAGCACTGCACGGTGCATGAGGGACCCGCTGGGTCACAATGAATTCTGTGTTGTCATGTCCCAGGTTCATTACCTGGCTAGATTTGGTGGCGTTACTTTACAAAGTAGGCATAAATATCTGTCTTGAAGGAATCCTACAAGACAGCAGCGCAGGAAATGGGAAGCTTAGAATCGTTGCTCAGCCAGAAGCAGCTCCCTGCACATCTGCACCCCCTGCTCCCCCAAGACAGGCCCCAGACCCACCGGCTTGGTTGTGTTTGAAGCAGCAGGGAGGTAGCTTGCTGCTTCTGCCGACTTTGGGATCTAAATGGTTTCCCAGCCCCACGTCTAATGTCGCCGCACTTTTTATTTCCTTTCTGAAGAGCTTTCCTGTCTTATCTAGTATTCCCTATGACATGTCCATGGTAAGTCGGAAAAAAGCACGTATAGAAATACAGTGGCCGTGGAAGTACAGCTGGACATAGCCAAATAGCCAAGTGATGATACTTAGTTAAAGTGACAACAGTATTTGGAACACCACTGAAGAGCTCGGGTTCTCTAGGTCTGGCTAACCCGGTCCGAATCCTGACTGCGTCGCACCCAGTGGGTGACCTCCGCTCTGGCTTTGTCAGCTGCCACGGCTGGGCTGATGAGAGCGGTCCGTGTCCAACAGTCGTGGGATCTCAGGGAGGTGGTGTACTGAGCGCGGGCATGGCCAGCGCAGGCGAAGTCTCAGTGATCGCCGGCGGGGACAGTCCTCTCGCTCACAGGCAACGGCAGAGCTGGGCTCAGAGCAGAGAAGCCCAGGGAGCGGCAGAAGATGGTGTGTAACTGTTGAGTCTTCCGTCCTCCCCAAGTCTTAGCCCTGCCGCCATCCAGGTCGCACCCCCCCTCCCCCCAGTTCTCTCTGTCCCCAGAGTGGTCTCCCGGCTGCTGGGAATGAGAAGGGCCAAAATGAGGAGTGAACATTGGGAAGCTGAACCCAGCCTTGGGATGAGAATTTAGCTGAGGTTCAGAATCGGAGGCCCACACTGCCTCTTCCAGTCATGCTGTGTTTTACCACAAGGGGGGTTGGAGAAGTTACTCTTCAGTTTTGGGGGAGAGTCCGTGGGGTCGGCTAGGGACCGTGGGCACAGGGCCGACCCGGTGTGGAATGAGGTGCTCTGGAGTCTGATTATAAATGTAGAAATCCAAACCCAAGGTCTCGCCCACAGCAAACTGCTTTCAGAATAAACTTCCAAAACCGGCCTTTGCCTTCTGGCAGAGCACGTCGGCATCATACTCACACTGGGAGAATGCAGAACCCTTTTGTGTATATTAATCTTATTTTCACTGGGCCTCGAAGGCTAATTCCTGAAATCTGATTGCTTGTGGTTAATCAATTTATCAGTGTTTATTGATGTCCGATTTTAGCTCAACACCCATTCGGCACTGTGATGGGACAGAAAAGAAATATTAGATGTGGTTCTTTGCTCTGCTAGCAAAATCCATGGCGAAATCCATGGTAGCTGATTACAGTTTTCCTCCCTCCCCTCCTCCGCCTCCTCATGCATTTTGAAATCATCGGAAACATACCCTTTATTTGTGCGTGTGCAGAGGTAACACAGGAGAAAATGGAAATAAGTATTCATTAAAATCCGTAGTTCTTTCTTGGGAGATTGGAGAGATTCTAGGGACGTTTCTCGATTCTTTAAAGATAATAACGTACATTATTGAAGATTGTATATCTGGCAAATAAAAATACAAAACTGGGAAGGTTTCTGTTTATCTTCTAGATCCACAGTCGGCTCTTCTCATCTCCCAAAGATCATTCTGCTTGGGAAGGAAACGAAGGTCTTTCAAACCAGGTAAAGAGCTGGGCTCTGATCGGGTGACATTCCCGTTCAAGCCTTTATTTACTATCTCTCTCCTTTATTTTTATTAATAATGAAATGTGCTTTGGAGCCTTGTCTCCCCGCCCCCCCTCCCCAAACCCATGATGATAGCTCAGTGGCTCTGACAAGATTTGAAGCTGATTTGAATTTATAAACGCACAGGCTTTTAGGCTAGCAGTCTCTGAAAAAGCAAACAATGCACAAGAAATATTGGGCGCCGCAGGTAGCGCGTTCTGAAGCCGGAGTCCCGCAGCTGGCAGGGGTTCAGGCCAGCCTGGTGCGGGATTCCGCCAGGAATGAGTAATGGCACAAATGTGGAATATTCTCGCATCGGAGCAGGGGCGATTTAAATATAGGCATGGGATCTGCGCATCCCTAAGTCATTTGTTGTGAAGCTTCAATTCGCGGCCCCTACATTGTAACAACACCAGGAGGGGTGGTTACAGTTCATAACTTCTGTTAAGTTTGTTAACATAAGTGGTGTGGGAACGTTTGTTTTTCTCCCTTCTGTGAGAGAAGTTATATGGGTTTTGCTCACCTTTTTTGATGGTACTGTAGTAAGACTCTGAGGTTAGTAGAATATTTCAATTCAGAGACTCCAGCAGGAAATAAGTTCTAAACATGTTTTCAGGGCGCTTGGTTGGCTCAGTCGGTTAAGTGTCTGATTTAACAGGCTTTAAATTAAAACAAATTTTTTAAAGCATGTTTTCATGTAGCAAAATTTATCTTTTAAGATGTTCATTTATTTATTTTGAGAGAGACAGAGAAAGAATACAAGCGGAGGGGTGGTGTGCAGGGAGAGAGGGAGAGAGAGAGAGTCCCAAGCAGGCTCCCTGCTGTCAGCGCAGAGCCTGACGTGGGGCTCGATCCCACGAACCGTGAGATCATGACCTGAGCCGATATCAAGAGTCAGGTGCTGAACCAACTGAGCCACCCAGGCGCCCCGGCAAATTTTATTTTCGAATCCTCATCTCATTTTTATTTTGTAAATGTGGTAGATGAATTGGTATATATGGGAAAAAATGTATGTGTGTGTGCGTGTCTGTGCATGTGACTATACACACACACATTTATAGCTTCTGTCTTCCTTACCCCTTAACTCTATCAAAGGCATCAGGGACCTGAATTCATCTCCATAAAGGACACAGCTAACCCAGGACACATATATTATTTGAAAGAAGCTTTCCTAGTCTTACAGCTTACTCTTTAATAGTGGCAGATATTTAAATGGATCCTTTAAAAACCTAGCACAGAAATTGCTTGTGGTAAGAACACGGACCCTTTAAGAGACGTTTCTGGTGGCCTGAATGGCAGGCTCATGAAACACGTCTGGCCACCTGCACCCCACAGGGAGGCTGGGGACATGAAGAAGGGTGCCATGTTTTCCTTGGAGCGCTCAGAGGTAGCAGCAAGAACAGTCTGGCCCCGGTGACCCAGATGTGGACCCGCCAGTCTGCTTTTCTCCAGGACTCCCTTAGCTTGAAACAGGCCTGACAGGGCACTTGTGCCAGTGGATGCTTGCTCACGAGGTACTTAGTGGTTTAATGACACACAGACCCGGTGCATGCTGGCCCAGAGGCCAGAGGCTAATGGTGCAGGCTGCAGGAAATGTGCCCAAGCAAGCCTGGGTGAGGAGGGAGGCACCTGTATTCTGGCTGGCTGGCTTGCTTTTTAAATCTGTATCTTCCAAGTTCCAATTATGGAAGGATATTTTAGAGGTAGTCTGAAACCTTGGGCCTTCTCAGAGAAGGCAAGCAGCGGTTAAAGAAAAGATCATTCATGACACTTGTGCAAGAGGGTAAGGCAGATGTTATTCAGGGAGACTACTCCGTGAGGTCTTAGAGGAGGAAAGGGAGCCTGGGCTCCACTCCGAATATAAGGAAAAGGAGGCATTCACAGCTAAGGAGCAGGGCAGGGGTCAGTGGATGGAAAATTTCTAAGAGGTAAGGCGGGGGGGTTGACTAAATTGACTTGACAGGCCAGAGAGGAGGAATCTGATCTGATATCAAGAGTGGGGGATGTTTTTTTCTAAATGGAAACAGCAGAATTCTTTCTAAAACCAGGCTAAATAGGCCAAGGACAGAGCCCAAGGGTGAGGGCTTGTCACAGAGTTCTCGGAAAAGCCTGACTGTCCGAGTCAAGGTGTGACTGGGCACCTTACTTCCCTGGATGGCTGGGTCGGCTGGCTCCATGTGCCTTCCTGGGAGGTCATTCCCATCTGTTCAAGAGAAAGGGCACTATGGGGGCACCTGGAGGCTCAGTTGGTTAAGTGTCTGCCTTGGTTTTGGCTCACATCACAATCTCACGGTTCATGATTTTGAGCCCTGCATCGGGCTCTGTGCTGACAGCTCAGAGCCTGGAGCCTGCTTCCGATTCTGTGTCTCCCTCTCTCTCTCTGCCCCTCCCCTGCTCACTTTGTCTCTCTCAAAATAAATAAATAAGCTTTACAAAAAACAATGTGATTAGATGTCAAGGTTAGGGAAAGACTTGTTAAGCCGGCTCAGCAGGATTCTCCCGAAATCTGGACTCAATAGGATTCTTTGCTAAAACTGGGCCTGACAGGCCCCAAAAGCAGGCCCAGGATGAGGCCTAGTCGGGAAGAGCACTCAGAGGAGCCTGACTAAAGTTAGGTCAAGGAGGGCGCGCAGACACATCTTTTCTATGAAAACCGGCCCAAGAAGCCACCTGTGCCCCCAGGGATCTCTGCGGTCCTGGCTCAGTGCCTCAGGGAAGAACAGGACTTTGGATCCAGAATATGACTCCCTGCCCCGCCCGGCACAAGGATGAAATCTTCATCAGGCCTGGCTGTGGCCTTGGGAGACCAGAGAGCAGAGTTTTAGCTCAAACTTGGTGTCGGAAGGACCAAAACCACGCAAAAGGGAAACCATGGTCAGGAAGCCAGTGATTTCATGGCAGGAAGAGCCACCAGGTTTGCAGAAAGCACGAGCCCCTTGTTCGTGTCTGTCACTGAGCCTCTCAGGCTGTCATCTTAGGTCAGGAGGCAAGGTCAGGTGTTAGAAACATGGCTTCACAGGATCTAATGCTGTGCGTACCTGGCTTGCGGGACAGTGCTTCCAGGAGTCCAGGGGCAAGGCAGATGGAGCTCATGGAATCTCAAGTTTGGGAGGGGCCCCGAGGGTCCTTTTGCCCAGTTTCTCCCCAATGTCCCATGTCTGAAACCCTCCTCCTCATTTCCACGCAAAAGTGGGGGAGCCTCCAAGAGTAGGCTGACCACACAGAAGCCCATGGGCAGGGGGCTCACTCTATTTGAAGGTATGACCTGCTCACCCAGCCAGGATTGTTAGAAATCTTTTAGATTGTGTTGAGCCGAAATAAAATAAGTTATTCATTTGTTTTTAGTCTGTAGTGAGAAGGCAAAGAGTTGTTACAATTACATACTGAGTTGTTAGAATGTGTCATCTGATCCATGTTCTAGGAAGATGACTCCATTGTGCTTTTCAGGCAGGAGGTGATGTGCATTTGGTCCAGGACAGGAGTGGGCGTGCTGGAGGCACTGGGGCTCTGGGCAATGACCGAATTATTTACGGGGTTTCAGTAAGGGGGATGTTAAAAGGTGTTTCTGGGCAGACAGTGCCCAGACAGTAGTGGATGGGAATTCAGGGTTCGGGAGGCTCATAGCGTGAGGGGGGCGGGGCTAGTAGGAGGATCCTGAATTTTGGGGGTTTGGACCCCCTACTTGTGAGAGGCCACCTGCCTTCGATGTCCAGGACGCATTCTGCAGTATGGTTTTGAGATCGGGAGACAGATTAGGCTCATAGATCTCAATATGACCATCATTTACAGGCAGCGTATGAGAAACCATGAGAACAGCTGAGATCACTGCAAAGAAAATAGATGAGCCGGGAGGGGGGTGAGGATGCAAAACCCAAGGATCCCACATGGATGTGGAGCTTGCTGGGTGCAGGGGGCGGGTGGTGAAGAAAACCACAGACGTGACGTCAGGGTTTTGTTTTCTAAGGTGAAATATTTAGTGCCAGGGTTGACTTTGATCTCAATTAGCTCTTTATCTTTGGAGAAGTCTTTCCACTTGCTCAGGTTTTATTCTCTCAGACAGTGGTGGTTTAGGGTGCCGCGTCCCTCCCGGCTGCTCTAGGACTCAGGGACGTGGATGGTAAGCCAGCTCGGGGCGTGTTTGGTCCAGACAGGGTTCAGAGTGCTCATGCACGAAATTGGAAATGAACATCATCTCCGCATTTTCATTTTTGTTTCTTCCGCTTAACACTCGGCAACCATTCACTGCCTCAGTCCCTGGAAATCTCAGGATTGGGAAAGGCAGGGAGCTAATATCTTATGGTAAAATCGTCCCATTGGGAAGACCTTTGAAATCCGTTGGCCTGTGTAAAACTTCAGTTGACAGTGATTCATAGGTTCCAAACACTAAGGGCGAAAAAAATGTAGGAAGGGTGACCCAAACTCACATCTGATTTCAAAATCAGTGGATGGTAGGAAGTGAGTGCCTTTCAGATTTCCGTTTTGCGTGTTATTAAAAGATTCCTTTTCCCATTTCCCCATCACCGTGCTACCTGTCTGCAGATGAGACTGCTTGGTCTGAGGATTTAGCAATGATTAGGAGGATTTGGTGCTTAGTTAAGCCATTTCTGGGGACATCAGTTACGGGAAATGTATGGAGAGGTAATTGATGAAGGGTCACCTGGAATTTTTAATTGCTAATTCACTTGGTTTAGGAAGGAAGGTGGGACAGCATGAAATTTTCTCCCTCCTGATCAATTAAGCCCGACCTTTACAACTGTCAGTTTTTAAAGGGTGGGTCTTTGATTGATGAGTGGGATGAAGTAATTATATTTCACTTAAAACTCGAGGGTCACCGTGTTTCTATTCCAGCTTTTACAAGAGCAGTGATTCGCTACCTTGATTACCATAGTTTTGGTTTCATTTGTGCCGAGACAGTTAGTTGCCCCGACGCAACACATGCCCTTGACCATCCTTCAAGGAAGGATTGGTCTATCATCCCTTAAAAACCACCCTGAGATGGATGTGAGTTGTGTTTCTCTTCTCTACCAGAAGAAGTCCTTTGTAATTGCAGTTTCTCGCTGAGCGAGAGCTAGCAGGCACACCGTATTTATCTGTTTGTCCTCCCTGAAAAACTTGTTATTTTTTTTAATTCGGGCTCTAATTGTTGAAGTGGAAACACGTGGATTCTTTTGTATACAGAGGCCGGTTTGATCATGCCACATTGCCACCTGCCTCATTCTTACAGATTCCTCCCTGCCCATGCAGAGAATTCATCTATCGAACAGTGTGGAAGAGTGTCTTGAATCAATGCAACTTCTCAGCTGAACAGTCATACCAGTTCTCAGGGCAGAACTCCGCGGCCCAGCATTTGGGGCCATTCCACATGTGACTCCGCCCTTGCCCGGCTCTCTCCTGGCCCCTGGGGACCCTCCTGGAACCTCCTTCTGAATATTTCAGTCGTGAACATCCTTCCTTTCATCAGACACATCCCTGATTCAACCCGCCCACCCTCGGGGGTTCAGATTTCATTTGTTCCACATGATGGTGCTCCCTGCATTGCCTGGCTTCCCTTGTGGACTTGTCTTGGTTTTTTCTCTTCACGACTGGTGGCTTGGAGAGCAGGGACCTTGTCTCACTTGTCTCTGTGTTTGCAAGGTTAGAAGTATTCATGAGCTCGCACGGGATTATCTGTCTGTCTGAAGGAACCATGGGGAACCAGGTCTACATCTGGGGATCTTCTTGGACTCTCCTAGGCAAGCCCGCAGAGCAGGCTGGGAGTTGGATCACGTGACAGCACTTGAGAGCCTGTCAGGGAGAACACCTGCCTTTGGGTTTTTCCAAGTACTTTGCAGGACACATACCTGTCCTGCTACTTGACTTCCTTAGACGAGGGGACAGAGGCCTCCACCAAGGGGGCTCCTATGGAGTCTGCTTGGTGCTCGCTCTGCCCAGTTGTCCACCTCGCTCTGCAAGAGGGGAGTTGGGAAAAGGCAGCATAACTGCTCTGACCACCGGAGGAGAAAGAACATTTATCCCTGCGTTCTGCACAAGATGTAAAGAGACGTGTTTCAGTCTGTTAAACCCCCTTGCGTAGAACATTACTGGAAAGAAAACAGACCGAGTCGCTTTGTCACGGGGGCATGTGACAGTTCCCTGTTTGCCCTCGAATGGATAACCATTATGCTCACATCCCTTCCTGAATTCTGCCTCGTGGCTACCTGGGGCCTGACCCTCAGTCTTGTTGCAATCACCTGTAAGCAGTGCAGTAAGCCATGTTCCCCCTTCTGTGAGTTTCTGCCTCTAGCTTCATCTTTGCCCATCCCCTGGTACATCATCTAATTTTAAAAATAATTGGTAAAATGAGGTACTAAGCAAAGAGCACAGCTGAAGATTCCCCAGTCTGCATAGCTTTGAATCGGAAAGAAATGCATCCAGACAGATTTAGCCGTGTCCTCTCGAAAGCATGTGGGCTTAGTCATTGCCTCTTGTCTTAGAAATGAGGAAATCTGATGCTGGGGCAGACACGAGGTAGGCAGTCCGTGAGGGCCACCGTGTCTTATTCTTAGAGGGGAAGTGAGGGAAATAGCCGTAATTTCCAGTCATTTTCCCTTGAAGCCTATGAGCCCTTCTACCGTTCACGGGTGCCACGGTGGGTATTTTTGGGCATCAGTATTTTGGCCTGAACCAAGGGACTAAGTCTCAGAGACAGACATCCAACATTATGTGTTTGCTAGAAAGGAGCACCTTTCAATGCTGGCGAAATGGCATTAAGAAACCTAGGTCCAGGGGCACCTGGGTGGCTCAGTCCGTTGAGCATCTGACTGTTGATTTTGGCTCAGGTCATGATCCCAGGGTTATGGAATCGAGCTCCGTGTTGGACTCTGTGCTAAGCATGGGGCCTGCTTGAGTTTCTCCCTCTCTCTCTTTGCCTCTTCCCTCCTTTCCTCCTCATGCCTGCTCTCATGCTCTCTCTCTAAAAAAATAAAATAAAGGAGCATAAGTCCAATCTCTGAACAGCAATCCCATGCCATCCAGCATGGAGACAAGATTTTAGTGAGATCACAGTGCAAGGAAAATGGCTGTGCTCTAGCTAAAGTTGCCAAGTGGAAGAGGGCATCCAGTCATCCTGGAACCTAGAACAAAAACCATCTCCAGGCCCCACCCAGACCACAGCATCACAGTCTGTGGGTGTGGAGCCCAAGCAGTGTCCTGAGCATCCCAGTTAGAGTCGCAGCTGTGGGTCTTTTGGAGTTTTCTATATGTTTACCAAATAAACATGATTGTCAGTCCTTCACTCCCAGGAGTTACCCAGCATAGAGCTCGAACACAGGGGCTGTTATAATTGCCTCCTCTTGATCCTGTTGGTGATGGAGGGGTCCCCACGCCAGGGTTATGGGGGTGGCCATGCACAGCACCTGACCCAGGACAGATGAATCCCTAGCAGTTTATGAGTCACAGACACTCACAACCTTGGGGAGCGGCACACCTCCTGCCATGTATCACCTGCAGGGCCACGTGAGGATTGCACTCAAGAGCAAAGAGAGATGTGAGAGCAGTGGGGGCAGGCTTTGTAATATCAGGGGGGTGGGGCAACCGCTGGCTCCTGCAGGTGGATGTAATAAGATTGTTTGAGTAATCCTGGGGGTTGGAAGGGAAATGAAGCCTACTGCTCAGGGAAAAGCAGGAGCTGCCCCTGGACCCCATCATAAGGAGGGTCATTTGGCCAGGGGATCTTATTGGTGGGAGCAGGGTAGGAAGGGGAATTTGCAGTTTGGCCAGATGAAGCCCTCTCGATTGCACCAGATGTCACATCAGCACATGATATGGGGTCTTAATTGTAGGCCTTACATCATGAGGGCCTGGCAGGGACAGAGTAAAGATGTGGAGGACAGAGAACAATGAGATGGTCTGGGGTCTGGGGGGTTAACACACCCACTGGGGCAGGGAGAACAGAGAGAGAGCTTGGACCCAGCTTCCGAGGGTGTGGTGAGAGCCAGGTGTGGACACCAGCCAGGCGTGAGGTCAGTGTCAGGGACACACAGCTAGAGGACAGAGTGTCCTCAGATGGAGGAGGTATGTCTTGGTACCTGGGAATGTAGAGTGGGGGCCACATGGGGGCCATGTAGGGAGAGAAAGTGTGACTGGATCCGACTCAGGAGAGGTCCTTCCCAGAGAGCCTAAGGCCCAGCATCGGGTACAAGAATTGGGTGCAAGCCAGGCACTCACTCCCCAGCAAGGCAGAAACCCAAGTTCTAGATTGGGTTCTAGATGCATCTCTCTAAGCTCAGGATTGCTGTCCCATCCCAGGAGTGGCACCACCATCCATGTGGCTGGCCAAGCTGGGAACCTAGACATCTCTCTGCCTCTGCTACACCTCGGTGTCTAATCCATGACTACGTCCCTCTGATTTTCCTTCTAGTCGTCTCTGGGATCGATCCTTGCCGCCATGTTGGCCTGGACTACTGCAATAGTCTGTTTTCTCTGTTTGGTCTCTACTTACAGCCAGAATGAGCTGTGTGGGCTATGCCATCCCCTACTTTAAAACGCTTCCAGGGGCACCTGGGTGGTTCAGTCAGTTAATCAGCTGACTTCGGCTCAGGTCATGACCTCGCGGTTTGTGGATTTGAGCCCCGCGTTAGGCACTGTGCTGACAGCTCAGAGCCTAGAGCCTGGAGCCTGCTTCGGATTCTGTGTCTCCTTCTCTCTCTGCCCTTCTGTTCATGCTCTGTCTCTCTGTCTCTCAAAAATAAATAAACATTTAAAAAAAAACCCCTTCCATACCTTTCAGTTGCTCCTAAAGACCGTTCTTACTATGGTCTGAGAGGCTCTGGGGGCACTGGTCCCTGAGCCCCCACCCTTCCTCTCCCTCTCTCTGCTCCACCCCTGCTCTCCATGTGCTTCCTCCCTCGGGGTCCCTCTACAAGCTGATCTCTTTGCTTGAACCTTCCCTCTAAGTAACCTTGACGTGTCCCGCAGACCCTCTCCCATACATCCTAGGGAAGCATCCCTGATCTCAAGAGCAATCTCCACTTTAGGCACCCGGAGTCCACCTTCCTATTCTTTGCTGCACTTGTCACCTTACGTTGATTTGCACTTGATAAACATCTGCTCCCCGATCCAGACTGTAAGCTGCACGAGACCTTGGATTCTGCCTGCCAGCCCCTGTCCCAAGCCACGTGCTCCAGAAACAGCTGTGGGGAGAAGGAGCTATGTCACCCGTGGAGCCTGGAGAGACATGGGGACAGGGGATCAGGCTCCTCACTGTGGCTGACTCCAGAAGGACTTTGAATGACACCCTGGGACACTGTGTGCACTTCCCTTTCTGCCCTGTCTTCTTTCTCCTCTCTGAACGGCTGCGACCCTCCCTTCCAACCTCGGGCTTCTCACGCTCCTTCCTTGAACTTCATTAACCCCTCTCCTAGCTACTTTGCCTGCCCCAGAGCCACGAGCCCCAGAGCTTACGCATTATTATTGGTGCGATTTTAAGCTGCTTTAAGTTGAAGAGGCTCATCGGTTTCTACTTCCTTATTGTTAGTTGTGTGTCCAGAGCCCTCAGAGGAAAAGAACACTTACCAGTAATTGTCGAAGTCACACACTCCTTGCAAAGGTTGATGTCATTGGGGAAAGACTGCAAATAGAAGGCAAACCCCAAACTCCGTGGGCCCTGCTGCACAGAGTGCTGCTATTTGGACGAAATACTGTTAATAGGGCGTAGAGAGAATAGACTTGGTTGAAAGCTGAACTGTTGTATTTTTGAGTGGCTTTGTGCCCAGCTGGCCATCCGAAGATAAGATTCTCTAGAAGGAAAAAGTATGTAAGCAAAGGAAACACAAATTGAAAGTGACACATGGAATTAAACGTAGTTTTGAAGCTTATCGTGTTATTTGATATAATGGTCCTGTTAGCGTCCGGCTGGCCAGCAAGGAGAGGAAAATTCCTCTGGCAGCTGTAATGTGGCTGAGCCGAGGGGACAAGAACCCTGAGTAAAGTGCTCCCTGAAGAAAGCAACACCATATACCCCCATCGCTTATTTCACATCTTGGTGGAAACACCAGTCCTGGCCATGAGATCTTCTCATAAAGCATCTTCTTTGGAACAGAGTATCTCCTGACTTGCTTCCTCCTCTCTTGCTTCCTGAGAGTGGTCTCTCTCTCCCTTCCTGGGTGTGTTTTCTGGAAAGGAGCACCTGTGGGTGAAATGCCATGAAGAAGCCTAAGTCCAGGGGCGCCTTGGTGGCTCAGTCAGTTGAGCACCCGACTTTTAGTTTCGGCTCAGGTCATGACATCACAGTTTGGTTCGTGGGTTTGAGCCCTGCTTTGGGGCTGGAATTCCTGCTTGGAATTCTCTCTCTCCCCCTCTCTCTGTCTCTAAATAAATAAATAAAACTTAAAGAAAAAGAAAATTAGGGCCCATACCCCCTTCCAGCTTCCTGGGGAGTGCAAAGACCTCTCCTTTGCTGGTAAAAACTGCATTTCTGTGTTTGAGCAATTTGACAGGTAAGATCTGGCCTCTGTGTTCAAAGATGCCATTGTTCCTACAGAGCCTCCGCTTCCTGTCACATGCCTACCTTGGGCACAGGAGGAGACCTGATGTTTATAGAACCTTCTGGAACATTTTCTGCCTAGGCTGGCATAGGACGAGGCTGCCGCCTGACCTCTATGCTGAGCAGCAAGATCCCGAATCTTATTTTAGGAGCTTCTGCTGAGAAGTTTCTGTTCTGCACAAACTACCTGGACCACGGAGAGCAGCTTCTGTTATTTTTAAATGGACTCTTTCTTAAAACAGAATCGTATGGGAAGCCCGTTGGGGAGACAGCAGAGGTGCTCTGGCTGAAAAGGGACCCTGGGCACTCATGCACCTGTCCCCCTGGGGGGGCTTCGCAGGTCCAGCCGTGCCTCCCAGCAGGATTTGAAAGCCACCCTCCGCAGGACTGGAGGGAGGGCAGAGGGCATTTGAATAAACATAGATTGCTTTCTCTTTGAACTCGGAGACTCCACATGGTTAGCCCAGAGCCCCGTGGAATGAGCAGGTTATCACGTGGGCAGTCCATGTGCACCTAGAGACCCCCCCCTTCCATATCGATCAGCCCTCGAGTTCCTAAATCCTGCTTAATTTAGGGCTCTCCTGAAGGTGTTTCTCTTGGCACCTTTGAGCTGGGGCTGACAGGTTCTCCGGGGGAGGGGGCTGCTCCCAAGGCCGAAGAGGTGGGAATGTGTCCTGGGTTTCAACTGGAAGATGGGATGAAGCCCAGTCTATCATAGGACTATGCTTTTTTTTTTTTTTTTATAATTGTTTAATGTTTATTTATATTTGAGAGAGAGAGTGACAGAGTGCGAGCAGGGGAGGGGCAGAGAGAGAGGGAGACACAGAATATGAATCAGGTTCCAGGCTCTGAGCTGCCAGTGCAGAACCCGACACAGGGTTCGAACCCACGGACCGTGAGATCATGACCTGAGCTATAAAGTTGGATGTTTAACCAACTGAGCCCCCCAGGCATCCCTAGGACCCTGCTTTTAAAACCCCCTTCCCTTTCCGGTATTAAATGGCTTTGCTTTAATGACCCTCAGCTCCTAGTTGCTTTCAGATCCTTCATACGGGCCCTGGCTGGACTCCAGCTCTTTACTCCGCTCCGAGCGTGGCTTTCTCTAATGCCTTGTGTGCGCTTCAGTTTGATGTGTCCTTTTTACGGGACGTAAGAGACAGTCTCTGAGGGTGATTAAACACCGAGCCTGGGGAGGGGGGAGCCTCGTTCCCGGACAGCTCTGGAAACAGGTCCCTGGTGGTCAGGGGCCTCTGTTCCAGGACGCTGTGCAGGTGATGGGAGCTTGGGTTCAGAGCACCGGGTGCTTGAGCGTGAGTTAAAGTTTGGATCAGAGGATGATCTTCCCACCCTCGGAGACGAGATTGGAGTCGGTGTTATGGGGCAACATGGGGGGCAGGGGTGGCTTTGGGCAATCCCAGCCCCTCCACCCTTCACCCTGGGACTTTGGATAACTGAGTACCGTGAGACTTAGTTTCACCATTTGTAACCTGGGAGTGATAATACCTACCTTGCATCATTGTTCAAAGGAGTAGTTATAATAGCCAGAGGACACTAATCCCAACCATTTTTTAAAACTTTATTTTATTGTGGTCAGAACACTTAGTGTGACATCTACCGTCCTAACAACTTTTTAAGCCTATACTGTTGTGGCTGATCATGGATACAATGTTGTACAGGGATCTCTAGGGCAACTGCTTAACTGCAAAGTCATGTCCATTGATGCGTAATTCCCCAGCTCCCCCTCCCTGTGGTCCCTGGCCACCACCATCTCAGTCTCTGATTCTAGGAACCCACCCATTTCATACACACCTCATGTAAGTGGGATCGTGCGGAGTTTGGGTTGTGTCCACGTCTTGGCTATGGTGACCGTGGGGGTGCCGGGATCACTTGGAGATCCTGACTTCAGTTCTTAAGATAAATACCCAGAAGTGGGATTTCTGGATCACATGGTAATTCTGATTTTTAATGTTTTGAAAAACAAACAAAAAACCCCACCATTTTCCATAGTGGCTGCACAATTTTGTGTTCCCATCAATAGGATACAAGCTTTCCAATCTCTTTACGTCCTTGCCAACATTTGTTACTTTGGCTTTTTTGATGACAGCCATCCTGAAAGGTGTGAGGGGATCGCTCATTGTTTTGTGTTTTTTAAAAATTTTTAAAGTTTATTTTTGAGAGAGAGGGAGGGAGAGGGACGGGCAGAGAGAGAGGGAGACACAGAATCGGAAGCAGGCTCCAGGCTCTGAGCTGTCAGCGCAAAGCCTTGTGCGGGGCCAGAACTCACAAACTGAGAGGTCAGTTGCTTAAGGATGGAGCCACCCAGGCGCCCCTCTCATTGTGGTTTTGATTTGCATTTCCCTGATGATGAGGGACTAATCTTAGTCACTGATATTTAAATCAGCATTGTATGCTCTCAGTGCCCCTCCCCACCCCCACTGCCAGAAATACACTGATGCTTAGCAGGCTATGCTCTTATTTTCTTTCTGGAGCATTCTCTTTGGGCTGCTCCAGGAGAGAGGTGAGGTTGGGGGCCGCAAGGGGGTGGGGGTTGAGGTGGAGCATGGGGACAAAGGGACAACCCGCCAGCCCCCTGAGGGCTCACAACTGGACAGTGGGCCGCTCTCCGTCTGTAAGTGACACACACAGTTGGCCGCCTGTCAGCCTGTCCCCTTGCCTTCCTGCCTCTTTATCCCCACAGCTTTATCCCAGACGAGGGGTGCTCTTCTCTCAGCTTACCACAGAGCCTTCTACCCCACTCCTTCCCCGGCCGGGAGCCCTGCAGCGGTCAGCTCTGTCCCTGTCCCTGGCCACCTTGGAAGGCCACCCCCAGCACGGATCAGGCTACACCCCTGGCCTGTGCTTCTAAGCCCTTGGGCAGGTGTCTGCTGACCTCTGCCCTGCGCGCTGCTCCGTCTCAGGCAGCCACTGGCGGACCTTCCCCAGGGAATCTCCCAGCAGTTTGTGGGCTATCCCTCCTCCTCACTTCCGCATTTCCTGCCCGTCCGCAAAATTCCTCATGGGTCCTCACGGTCTTAGGAGTCTCTGGGCAATTACTGGAGAGATGATGGAAAATGGCTCCGGAGATGGGATGCTGTGCCCTCCCCGGCGGGTCTCCTCCTGCGGGCGGCAGCGGTGGGGGCCACATCTGGGTGTTTGGCAGCAGGGCCTGGAGTCAGACCACGCTTGATGTAGATCCAGAAATGCCACTTTGTCAGAGGGCCTGGAGGGGGGTAAGGTATGAGGACCAGCGATGGGACTCCTGTGGCCGTTGCCAGAGTGATGCCAAAAGCTACCCCATATCCCAGACTCAGCGGCTCATAGAACCATAAGCGTTTCTTCAGCTCTTGAAGCACAGGTTGATGATTTGGGCTGCTGGTTCTCAATGTCAGCTTTGCATCTTGCCAGTTTATATGCCTGGGGATGCTGCTGCCTGGAGTCCTCAGGGATTCCAGCTCTCCTGGGGCGCCCGCCTCTGCACAGACCAGGACAGTGCATGGTCCCCAGGGACGCCTGCCCCAGTGGCTCTTGCCCCCAGGCAGTGGCTCCGTCCTTGGCCCGCTGAGGAAGCAGCACCTTGTGGCTTCAAAGCCTTCGAGCTCCTGTTTATACATCTGCTCCTTGCATCTTGGCATTTACGCTGCAGGTCCTCCGTTTCAGTCATTCCTTGTTCAGATCCCTACCATCAAGGACGGTCGGAGATCTCAAAGCCCTGGAAGAGAGAGATCGGGCAAATCAGGATGGCAGCCCCCCTTTTACTGCGCCCGTGCCGTGTGCCGGGAACTGTGCCCTGCACGGGGTACGCAGTGTTGAACAGGACATCGAGGGAACGTGCCCGCCGGAGATTTGTATTCTAGAGGCTCAGGACGGGCAAATATCAAGTAAACAAATGAGAAAAGTTATTGTAACAAGGGGATGAGAGAGCGGAAAAAACAGACGGGCATCTGCTTCAGGTCAGGAAAGTTGAAAAGGAGTCTGCCCCCCCCAGGAGCCCGGGTGGGGGGCAGGAGGGGGAGGGGCTGTGTCAGGCAGAGGAGGCGGCATGTGCAATGTTCCTGAGGGGGGGAGGGAAAAGGAAAGCTGGTGTGGCTTGAGGAGGGCCAGGGGTAGCAGGCGTGACTGGAGAGGTGCCCGGGGGACTGATCAGGCGCAACCCCGAGGGCCGGCCAACAAGGGGGGGCTTCTGTGTAAGGTGGAAGCAGCCGAGGGGTTGAAACTTCGATTCCTGATTCATTCGGCTTTGTGAGAAGGCCACCTGTGCAGGGCAGACTTGTCTGGGAAATGGGGTACAGGGTGGCAAGTACAGCTGCTGGGCCCCCGCTGGAGACGAGGGAGAGTGTTCAGGTGGGGGCTGGGAGCCTACAGCTCTTTCCACGCCATGTGGGGCCCCTTGGTGGCGTGGACTGGGGGGCAGGCATGATTGCAGGGAGGCCAGTTGAAGGCCCGCAGCAGCTGTCCAGAGGGGGTGTGTGACGAAGGTGGTGGCCTCGGACCCCTGGCAGAGGTCAGATAGGTGTTGGAAACAGTCTTAACGATCATGGGCCGCCTGAGGGGCTCAGTTGAACGTTCGATTTCAGCTCAGGTCACGATCTTGCAGTTCATGGGTTTGAGCCCCATGTCAGGCTCTGTGCTGACAGCTCGGAGCATGGAGCCTGTTTCGGATTCTGTGTCTCCCTCTCTGTCTGCCCCTTCCCCGCTTGCACTCTGTCTCCCTCTCTCAGAAATAAGAAAACATTAAAAAAAAAAAGACTTAAAAGAAAGAAGTTGGTGAATGCAAAAGGAAGGCTCTCTAGCAGTGAAGTTCATAGACAGTCTTTGGGTCTGAGACCCTCCCCCCACTCACCTCTCCTTGCATGTGGCATTCATCAAACCCCACACCGCCTGGCCCCGTCCCTGGACAGAGCCTTGCAAGGCTGGTGGCTCCGGTCTTCCCTGAATACAAAGGATGTGGGTTTACTAATGGGGAAGGGTGTCATATCTGCCCGGAATACAAAGCTTGTGCCCTATTATTTATAAGCCCGTTTTTCTGCAAATGGCTCCGCATCCCTTGTGAGCATCAGCTCTTCTGATAAAGTTTAACTAAAATTTTAAGTGTGTGGAATTTAAAATCACTTTGAAAACTTCCCCCCCTTTCAAGCCATCGCATAAAGAACAGATCCCTTCAGATGTCTGCATCTGTCAGGCAGCTGGAAGCTGTAGCTCCTGGTCGGGTTGTTGGCACCTGCCATTTGTCTGTGTGCTGGCTTTCCCCGATAATTGAGATGTGTTGTGCACAAAGCAGGGGTCTTATTTGAGGATGCCGAAGATGGTCTCCGGCCAGATGTTTTCCCTTCATTAGAACATGTCCATCAGACATCTTTGCCAGAGGGTGTCTGCCTCCGCCGTCCTATTAGCCCGGATAAGCTGGGCTCTTCTTCCCGCACCGAAGAGATGGAATTAGCATTTAAGAAGCTGTCGTCATAAAAGTTTTCACCCTTCGCAATTAATGCAAGAAGAGGTCAATGATGGTAAATTAATGCTGCAGAAATCAGCCTTCATTGTTCGTGAGCAGTTAGGGCCCTAAATGCCACCTCGGAAGGCTGCCTCTGCCTTCCAATCTCAATGAGGATGTAACTCTACGGAACACAGGCTTGTGTTTGGAATCTTAATGTCTGTATTGGCAGTGTCGCAGGCAGCCCTGGTCAGGCCCCAGAGTCTTACACACGGGCCATTTGCAGGTCTCTTCAGAGACCTCGGTGAGGGATGGGATAGAGCAAATGGTGAATCGTGGGTGCTGCTACCTGTATGGTCATGGGTGGGGGGCATGGCAATGGTGGGGCATGGAAGGAGCTCCGTGTTTGTAAGGACCGGTCCAGTCACAGCCCAGCCCTCCTGTGAGGGAAGTGGAGAGTGAGTGGTGGGTGGGTAAATCTGGTCTTGGAGAAGCTGCAGGGACAAGAGGAAGGACAGGAAGGTGATGTTACATGGCCAAGGAGACACCCAGTGTAGGTGTGGTGACTGCCAAGGATTCAGAACTGTCCACTCGGCAGATTGGTCGCAAATTACTTATTATTGACCGGTTCTCCACGCTGAGAGGCAGGAGCCAATGAAACTCACCCTGAAGGCTGACCTCCAGCAAAATCAACACCCCTCGGCTTGGCTCAGTGCTCCCAGTGACAATTGAAACTCAAGTTAAGGGCTCGTTGTGATTGCTGGAATTCTCCACAAATAAGGAACAAATGAATTAGTGACAATAAAAGCATCTAGTCACCCAACACCATTTTTTCCTTTCCACCAACCCTCCCTTCCTCTCTTCCTTCCTTTCTTCCCTCCCTCCCTCCCTTGATTTTTTTCCATCCATCCATCCATCCATCCAAACTTCCATCCTTCTACCCTTCCATCCACCCTTCCATCCATCCCCCCAGCATCTAATAGGCACCAAGTTTGAGAAAGGTCCTGAAAATACATAAGTAAGATGCAGACCTTGGCATTTTGAATTTACTACAACAGATGGACATTTGGGGACCCCAAGGACATGAAAGCCAAAGAGATCTTTTGGGGACCTCCTTGCCCTGTTGGACCAATGAGAACACCAATCACAGAACAGATGAGTGACTGATCAGGTGGGGCTGGGGTCCTGGTTTCATAACCACTGGCCAAAGGAGTCTGCATGCGCCACACTGAGGTCCCCATCTTCATGATAAGAACCAACCTATGCTTCATAGATTGGGTGAAATTCCATACGTTTTTCTGAGAGACCACTGCTCGTTTGGACGAGGAGAACAAGCAGGCCCCCTATTCAGAGAACTGGCCCAGCATGCCGGGAAATAAACCAGATATTATTCATGGTGATGTGAAACCATGCTCTGCTGAGCAGCTGCGATCTGAGCTTTCTCTTTGCTGGGGATCCCAAGACATAATGACAGTACATGGCCTGAGCCTGTTAGACTTCTCCCTTCTTACCTGTAACTGCCAGACTAGCAGTGATTTTTCTCTAATAGATTTCCCTCTATCCCTTGCCTTGCCGCCTTCTTCTCCCCCTCCTCCTCTTCCCCCTCCTCTTCTTTCCCCTCCTCCTCCCCCCTTCCCCTCCTCCTACCCCCTTCTCCTGCTCCTCCCCCTTTCCCCTCCTTCTCCCCTCCTCCTCCTCCCTCCCCTCCCCCTCCTCCTTCTTCTTCTCCTTCTTCTCCTTCTCCTTCTTCTTTTTTAAAACCATGGAGGAGCCAAATTTCTGGAGCTTCAGTCTGGCTTCAGGACTGGAGGCATGAACCAGATAGTGACAAGGTTCTGCTTTAGGCAGCACTCTGGGCAAATCAGATGCTATGGTGTTGCCATTTCACCCACATGGACCACCGTGAGGCTTTCCTAATCATCCACGAGGTATAATAGAGTGGAACTATTCCTTAGAAATGAATATAACTGGTTTATCTCCATTATTAAAGAAAATCACTGCTTTTACATGACCACCTGGTTTCACTGAACTTGATTTCAGTTTAGCAAAGCGGCCTTTGTCAGAGCAGCTGGGATCACTTGCTAGATGGAAATGTCCTTGCAGACAGCCAGAGACAAGTTTGGAGGTGTTGACAACCCCAAGGACAATTACACCTTGACTTACAAATCAAGGTTACATGGTCCTGGTTGAAGTGGTTTTAAAGGCAGCCCCGTTTCTTTAATTGCCAGCACCCGCCTACCTGGGAAGCCTTCGGTGCCACCAATATAGCTCAGTTTATTGATCTCTGTGATTCAGTGTTTCTGCTCAAGGCATATTTTAGCGCTTTTAACAGATCAGCACAATAGTTCAAGGATCAATCATTATTTCCTCCTACTGATCCATTTTAATTGTGATATCAAAGATGCAGTAATCCTTTCTTAAGTTGGAAGAACATATCTAAAGCCAGGATAAGGTTTTATTATCATGGTAATGAGCCTTTCCCAGGCGAGGCAAGGGAGGGGGGTCATCAGTTCCTGAACTGACCGCAAGCAGCCACATCCCCGAGCTTATCCGAAGCTGCCTCAGTCAGCAATTCAGCCAGCCAGGTGACCTCTTTCCTCCCTGGGACAGCTGGGGTGCTGGGAGGCAGACGCTCTCTGCAGGATTGGCCTGGGCTAGGCACAGGATGGGGGGTCGGGGACAGACAGGGAGGTTGAGGGAATGATTCACTTTCCATGATAACCTGTCTTTACAGAGGAGAAGAGTAGGTTGTGCACCAGGGAGAGAAAGGCGTCTGAGGCGTTGCCACACTTTGAGAAGTCATCCAGCATTCCGTGGGAAATCTCCAATCTCAAACCCATCCGGTGTAGGAATTAAAGATTGCAGTAAAAATGCTGGCCAACAATGTAAAGAAATTAAGTGACTGAATTGCCATCCTCAAGTTAATGTCTACTTTGCCCACTCTACTTCATTTTGAGTCCTTGATACATTCAGGGAAATTAAAGAATTGCCCGGACAAGGTTAGCCTGCTGAAAAAGAATGGGCACTGGCTCTGTCCAGTACTGCTTCCTGCCACACTCCTGCCCTCTCAGTTTCTCTTATTTCTCAGAATACATTGGAACCAATGATATGTGAGATGGGTGATAGGGGAGACACAGCCTAAAAGACCATCATATTCTGGGTCAAGTTTCCCAAGTGTTACTGGTTACCAGTTAAGTAGGATGCTAGATACTTGTTGTAGTTTATAAAAACACCAGTTGGTCAAGTTCACTTGGGAAACACTAGGTTACTAAGGTGAACTGTTTTCTTTAGTGAGGGCTTTTAGAGCCCCCAGTATGCCCAAGGCATGTCTGTGCACTCTCTGGAAACCTGCTTGCCCTTTGTGTGGTGAGCATCTTGGAGGACAAGTGTCCTGTGGAACATGCATTAGGAAGTGCTGGTCTGGCTCAAGGGCTCCCGAGACATTTCCTGAATGCCTGCGCTAGAAGGCTAGACCCTGAGGCCCCATGGGAAGGGATAGACCGGTGTCTGTTTAGATATAATCTCTTTACTTCCAGTAAGGAAGAGTGTGGGTGGGAGCCTATAGGGTCTCATCAGGCACCCTCCTGGGAGACCCTGGAGCCCTCTGCATCAGCATGGCCATCGGGGCCACTGACCTTGATGTATCTGTCACCTGTGATTGAATAATAAACAACTGTAAGCTCCTTGAGGGCAAAGTCAGTGTAGGTGTTTGTCCATCTTTGGCTGCCCAAGGCCCCTTTCTGTCTCTTACCAGTGTGCCATGTTCTTTCTTGGAAAGGCCTGAACCCATTGCACCCAGCCTTGTTGGGAATAACTATGGATGCCTGTTCCCTACCATGAAAACTCAAGTGGCCTCTAGAGGCAGATTTCCTGCCAGCCTCTTCCTCTTCCTGCTGCATACTTTTAGCACAAATCCTAAAGGTGACCCACCAGATTGTCTTTCCTAAAACTTTGGCCCTGGAATGAGAAACAGAAGGAGAAGAGAAACCATCACAGGTCACATGGCCCGAAGTTCTTATCTTGATGTGTGTCCAGCTATCCAACCATTCCTGACTCTCTCTGCTGTTTAGTCCCCAGGAGCCCACTTAGTTCCTGCCATGGTCCATATTCTCAGTCTGCTCAACAATTCTGCGAGCTCCCCAAATGCCATCGGCCTAGGTTAGCCAGGGGCAGTTCCTGGTGAGAACTCTGAATGGAAAACAAAAAAGGACCCAGCTTTATTACCTTGCAGTCATCCTCCAGGGCTTGCGCTGGTGAAAGGCCTAGTAAGATTTTAATACCTACCTGCTGAACTGACCAGGGACCTTCCTCACCTCTTTGGGTTATGGGGGTAGACCTAAAAGTGCAATAATGGAGCTATTCGTTCAACATTTATTAGCTAAACGCTGTTTTAGAAACCATCCTAGGGGCTGGGACTATAGCCGTGAACAATCAAAGACCTTGCCACATGAAGCCCTCGTCCTACTTGGGGAGATAGACAAAGAGAGAAAATTGCCCCGTGGTGGTGTGCTCTGTGAAGACATATAAAGTGAAGGAAGGTGGTAGAGAAGAATGGAGGTGAACTCCCTTGTATAGGTGGTCAGAGAAGACTTCTAGGATAAAGGGACATTTGAGAGACATGAAGGAAGAAAGAAGTGACTATAAGAAATTTGGGGAAAGACCCAAGTCCTGAGTCTGGGACATGTGTAGAGTGTTCGAGAACAGCACTGAGGCCAATCAGGAGCTGATGAAAGAGGGGATAGTGGGACATGGTATTGCAGATGGGGAAGGGCTGAAGCCATAGTAATTTAAGTGGACGTCGGGAGCCCAGGGGAGGTTTTAAGTAGGGGAGGGCATGCCTTTGACTTGGGTTTTTAAAGTATTATTGTAAGGTCTGCAGTGACATCCAGCTGTGAGCTCATCCAACAGCTCTTGGAGTTGCTGGTCAGGTAGGGATAGAGCCTGAGGCCTTGAGCTGTGCTGTTGGCTCGAACTTCTGTGTCTCCCATGGAGGACAATTGCATAGTGAATTTTGAAATCAGATTATGTTGTTAATATTTCATGTGAGCCTTTCCAATATTGCTACTTAATTTGCAGCAATGGTAAGTATGTATGAAAATATGTGCTTGCACATGTAAATTAAATAATTTCATGTCAAGTAGCTATCTGAAGGGTTGTTGAGGTTTCTTTGCATAATGGGAGTGTGTGCACCTTTCCCACCAGAGCATGGTTGGCACTGTCGGCGCCAGGGACCATAGCTGCATGCCGGGGCATTCTGGCCACCTCTAGTGAAGTCCTCTCTGTCATTCAGGCTTCGGGGAAATGGAGACTGCTGAGTGGTGGCAGATTGGAGTGCTGAAATCATTGGGAAGGCTTTCTTAGAGCAGAGTTTGCCAGCCTCAGCACTACTGACTTTGCGGCAGATAATTCTTTGTGGTGGTGGCCATCCTGGCCTTGTAGGATGCTAGCTGCATCCCTGGCCTCTGCCTACCAGATGCCAGCAGCACCTCCTCCCCCAAGTATGAAAACTAGAAATGTCCCCAGGCATTGACAACTTTCCCCTAGAAGTAAGATGGCGCTAGCTGTAAACCACTGTTATAGAGGGTTCAGACTTAAAAACACTAACAGAAAGAGGAATCTGGATTTTTTTTTTTTTTTTGCATAAAGAAAGTAAGCTCTGGGTCTCCTTTCTAAGCCTCATAAAATCATTCATCAGCTGAGCTAGAGAAAGTTGATATCCATGGATTTTATTTCAATGGTTTTCATTCACTCAACAGTAAATCCGATGGCTACTATGTTCCAGGGACTGTGTGGGTTCAAGGGTGAACTGGGAGTGATTTTGCTTTAACTCATATACGAATGAACCAGACACAATCCTGCAGCAAGTATAAGAATGAACCAGCCATAATGGCCCCTATATCATAGCGGGAAGCGTGTGGGTTCTAGGAGGAAATGGGGAGAAACACCCCACTGAACCCATGGAACAGAGATAGGGGGAGGATGTTTTCCAAACTGGGAATCTGAAGGAACTGAGCATAAAGGCATGATAGGGGATGGAGATGGAACAGGGTGGCAGAAATGGTGGAGAACAGCACATTCAAGGCCAAGAAGCAAGAGCATAGTTTGTTCAGAGGACTGTAGGTAGTTCAATGTCACTGAAGCGCACAATAATTGTGGAGTGTGAATAGATGGGTCTTGATGAGTAAAGTGAAGTCAGAGAATTCTCTCTAGATTTTCCTATTTTTACTACATTAATTGTATGGAGGAATTTTTATTAATATCAAGAAGTGAAATGGTCTCAGGAAAAACAATCCGTAAGACTGCCATACTGAAGTAACTAAATTGGGGACTCTTATTCATGACAGATGCCACTAAAAAGAAATACACCATATGTCATCATTATCATAATAAACAATCAACATTTATTAATTCTTTCCATGCACAAAGCACAGATGGCAACAATAGATCGGGAAGAATGCTTGAAACAAATATGACTTCATTCACTCAGCAAATATTGATTGAGCACATGCAGTGTGCCTGCAGTGGGCCAGGCACTGAACATACGTAGATAAACTCCATGCCGTCCCTGACCGGAAGGAGCACAAGGTTTAAATACAAGACAGCTACTATTTTTGTCATCGAGAGATGTGTCACACAAGTGGAAAAGGAACATATTAAGACCTCACTAGATCAACACACAAGGGACAAAAAAGGAGATGAAGCTAAAAAATACATAGGAAAATATTCCATCCCATGAAAATGTAAAGTAATTCACAACGTGTATGGTAACACTGAACATTGCCTGTGGTCACATAAAGTAGTGAACCCAGGGGCGCCTGGGTGGCTCAGTCGGTTAAGCCTCCGACTTTGGCTCAGGTCATGATCTCATGTTCGTGGGTTCGAGCCCCACGTTGGGCTCTGTGCTGACAGCTTGGAGCCTGGAGCCTGCTTCCGATTCTGTGTCTCCGCCTCTTTCTGCCCCTCCCCTTCTCATGCTCTCTCTCTGTATCAAAAATAAATAAAACATTAAAAAAATTAAAAAAAAGTAGTGAACCCAACTGGGAAGATGTCATTTAACAGAAAGGAAACAGCCCTATACTTGAATATATCCATTGTAGTAGTATCTGTTCTAAGGAAAATCAGAAGCAACCTTGAGAGTAGGGAAAAGATTGTGTACATTTTGGTAATTTACAATGGAAGTTATGAATGAGTTGCAGTAGTGCCAAACGTGCAAAGTATTTTCCGTCCCTGCTGAGGGCTTTTCCACAGAGGGTGGGAAGGGGCCTCATTCATTATGGGCACTCAATAAATAGTAAGCAGAATGCCTTGGTCAAATTAAAAAGCAATGACTACAGGGCACCTGGGTGGCTCAGTCAGGTCATGATCTCGTGATCCGTGAGTTCAAGCCCCGTGTGAGGCTCTGTGCTGACAGCTCAGAGCCTGGAGCCTGCTTCAGATTCTGTGTCTCCTCTCTCTGCCCCTCCCTTGCTCATGCTCTGTCTCTGTCTCTGTCTCTCTCTCTCAAAAAATTAACAAAAATTTAAAAAAGGCAAAGACTAATTAAGCACGTGAAATAAAGACCTGGCAGGGATATGTTAAATTTATAATTGTTGTTTGTGACAATATGGATGGACCTTGACAGAGAAAAACAAATACTGTACCATCTTATTTGTATGTGGAATAAAACGACAGCCACCACCAAACTCATAGAAGATGAGATCAGACTTGTAGGTACCAAAGGTGGGGGCGTGGGTTGGGGACGGGGACACTGGAGGAAGGGGTCAAAAGGTACAAATTTCCAGTTGCAAGATAAATAAGTTCTAGCAATGTAATGCACAGGGTGATTATGGCTAACGTCACCCCTGCAAGATGGTGTATAGGGATGTTGCAGAGACGGTAATTCCTAAGAGTTCTCATTACACGGAAATATTTTTTTCTTCTTTCATTTCTTTTTATTGTATCTATATGAGAAGATGGATGTTAGCTGAACCTATCGTGGTGATCATTTCGTAGTATATGTAAATCAAGTCACTATGGCATAGACTTGAAACTTACACAGTGATGTATGTCAATTCCTTTCCTATAAAACTGGAAAGGATTTGTAATTGTTGAGTTCACTAGGAATATGGATTATTCCCCTCCTTTCATTTACTGAAATTTATAAAATATTTATTGGCTTCTATAAGTTTAAAACCAAAGAAAATTAAAACAAATGATTAACAGTGAGTCTTTCTAGCTTTTCCTCCCCCCCAACCAGTCAAAAGACTATAGATTTGCTGAATTTGTCTCCCTTCTGCCCCTCCATCTTCCAGGAAGGGTCTTCTATCTTTTCTGACTTCTATAATGGGAAATAGTAGAGTGGCCTGAGGTGGGGAGGAGGAAGGTGCTCCAGAAATACAAATAATGTTGTTGCATTATTTTAAGATTCCTTTAGTCTCAGTGAACTGTGTTCTTTTGATCAAGATACTGTCCTGGGGATGAATCACATGGGTGACAATTTTATAACATAAATTTTTAATGTGGCTTAATTTTTTTTATTAATTAAAGCAATAAAGCTAAAGTAGTCAAGACAGTTTAGAATTGGTAAAAGGATAGAGTGCAGAGCCCAGATATAATCCCACAGTCGCCTGAGGAGTGACAAAGGGGCTAGAGCAATGACATGAGTAAATTGTATACAAATTCAGTTCCAGGTGGCTTGTAAGGTGTTTTACCTAAATGTAACAGACAAAACAGGTAGGCTTTAGAAGATAACACGAGAAAATATTTTTCTCATGATGGGATAGGTAAAGCATAAAAAACTAACTATAAAGGAGAAGATTGTGCCATTGGATTATTTTTAAATTAAATTAAAATTGAAGAATGCTGCTCATCAGAAGACACTGTGTAAGACAATAAAAAGGCAAGCTACAGAGTGGCAGAAGATAATTGTGATAGATTGATAGATTGATAGATCTAAAAAGGGTTGGTAATCAGTATTAAATATATATAACTTTCTATAAATTCAATAAGGGAAAGCAATGCAATTTTTATTTTATAAAAAAATTTTTAAATGTTTTATTTATTTGGGGGGGGGGTGGGGCAGAGAGAGGAGGAGACACAGAATCCAAAAGAGGCTCCAGGGTCTAAGCTGTCAGCTCAGGGCCCACTGCAGGCCTCGAACTCACGAACCATGAAATCATGACCTGAGCTGAAACCAAGAGTTGGACGCTTAATTGACGGACCCATCCAGGCCCCCCACAATGCAATTTTTAAAAGGGCCAAGGACTTGAAAAGATCCTTCACAAAAGAGAATATTCAGTGGCCAAAAAATATATGAAAAGGTTCTCAAGATCATGAATCATCAGGGAGATGCAAATTAAAAGTGCAATGAGATATCACCCACCAGCATGGCTGAAATGAAGTAGACACGACCAAGTGTTGGTGAGGGTTTGGAGCAGTGGGAGTGCTCACGCGTTGCTTGCAAGACCATGAACTAGCGCATTGACTTTGGAAACCCTTGAGTTTTCAGTACTCAAGCTGCACATACACATGCCCTATGGCTAATTATGTATATCCCCGAAAGGAACGCCTGCCTCTGTGTCCTAGAAGACGTGTACAAGAATATCCATGACAGCGTTATGTGTAACAGGCATTAGTGGGAAACGACCCAGATGTCCCTCCAGAGTGAAATGGTTAAATATGTTGTAGAAATGAAAAGGAACAAACTACCGCCGCCCACGGCAAGATGGTATGCATAATTTAAGCAAAAAAAAAATGCAAAGGATTATATACAGAGCGCTTCCATTTCTACACAGTTCAAAACAGACCCAACTCATCTCTGGTTCTGACTGAAGTCAGAATGATTAACTTGGGGGTGGATGAAAGGGTAAGGCATAAAGGAGGCTCATACTTTTTAAAAATCAGAATGGTGATTCTAAAGGTGTGTTCATTTTGTAAAAATTATCAAGCTATACGTTTGTGATTTGTTCCTTGTTCGTGTGTGTATGTCATACTTCCATAAAAAGAAATTGAAATTGTTTGACTTATAGAAGAAATGTTGGGGTGCTTGATTCTTGTCTTTAAGCAAATACAGGGTTGTATTTAAAATAAGGAAGGGGCGGTCTAGCTTATATTCAGGTTAAGTGGAAAAATCAAACGAGTGTAAGTTAAAGTAAGAAAGGATCTCACAAGGCAACAAGAAGGACTTGTTGAGAATAAGGTTGATCAAATAAAACAATGGTTTGTGGGCAGATGGGCATCCTCCATCCTAGAATCTTCAAGGAGAAAACAAACGGTGTCACAGCACCAAAGAGATTCCATGTCAAAGTCATGAACAAAGCCAGATAAAATAACTATTTGTTTGACTCTAAGATGCAAATTTTGTCACTTTTTAACACTTCTGAGATCTAGATGCATCGTGGAGTCCACAGCACTTTGCAATTAATGGTAGGGTCTGTCTTTCTCAGGTCCAGGAAATGATGGCACATCAATATAACATTGTAAGATTGAAAGGCACCTTCAATTTGATGAAATATGGTAATAAAACCCCTTCTAGCTTTAAGAGTCCCTTGCGAGCCTCACAGTGAGGGAGGCTTATTCCCTTAGGAAAGCATTTTCTATTTCTCCTGAGGGCTGTTCCACAAAAGGGTCAGAGGGGCCTCATCCATTATGAGCACTCAATAAATATTAAGCATCAGCCGTGGCCCACAGCCAGCTCTGAATAAAAATTGGCATATGTTAACATTTATTGCTCATGGATTTTGTGACTGATGATCTCTCTCTCTCTCTCTCTCTCTCTCTCTCTCTCTCTCATCCACATTCATAATGGCAACCCCTACAAGGTAGAACAGAAGGAGAGCCCATGGTGGATGATGCTTTCCTCTGCAGAGATAGAGGGTGGGATGAGGGAGATCAGCCTGGAAGACAGAGAGGTGCCCAGGACAGAGGCAAGGACAAGAGTCTTGATCACAGAGCTTGTTGCCTAGCAAAGATCTCAGAAGCCATTCATGCAGATGAGATGCACTGTTGGGGAGTGTTTCTCCTGCAGAGAATGAAGGCAGAGGCTTGCATATCAATGTATGTCCACACTCAAAGATTGAATGTTCACCCCTGATATATACACCTGCTAAGAAGACTGGCTTTGAGCTGGAGAAGTGCAAGAACCCAAGCCTTGATGGCCGAAGAACCCAAACCCGTCACTGTGAGTGGAAGGCAGAGCGTCTGTGTGTAGGTATCTGGACTTGTGGTATTGTCTTGCTGGGGTATTGTCTTGTTTTTGCCAATCAGCAAGCAGAACATTGTTTTCCCCGGCACCCTGGGGAAAGGAGTAGAGATCTTACGTCACTCTCTGGTTGGAGATCAGATTGGAAGGAACACCCCAAGTTTTCTCATTTGGTGTTGGGTATCGATGTATAGAGTAATTGGGAAGTTAAAGAGGAGGCAGCTTAAAGGACATTAGCTTGGCGGATATAGAGACGTTTGTACCATTTAATCACACAATGTGTTTTCTCCTGTTTCTGTGGGTGGGAAAGTTTCTAGGGGTGGGAATGAAGTCAGTTCAGTTTTTGACAGCAAATGATACCTGACAGATTTAGTAGAGACACCATCAGGAATCTACATCTCCCGTTGTCTTTTGAGCTCTCTTAAACAGCTCTGGTTAGGAAAGGGAGGTGCAGGAAGCAAGAATCCGAGTCGCGTCAGTGCTGCAGGCCCTACTCTGCCAGGGCACTGGAGGTCACTGAATCAAGAAGGGGAGGCTAGCTGTTATTTTTCTTTCTGCCTGAGATTAGGTTATAAGGAGACAAGCAAAGAGCAAAGATCAAAGGTTTTGCTCTTCCAGTGGCAGGGATTGCCCCAAGCTTGGCTTTAGTCATGAATGGCTGTTAATTAAAGAGATGGATTGCACAGACCAGAAAGACAAGGCTCAAATACCTAAAAGCCCTGCCATGACCTCCAGAGTGAAGTTAGTGGACAAAGAGCCACCATGTTGCTTCCCGAGGGGTGGCTAGAAGCTGCCAGAGAATTCGTACTGGGTGACCACCCCTGTGCCTTTGCCCCATCAACAGTGCCTTCCTGCCTTTTGAAACCCTCCCAAGGTCCAGCTCACAATTCACCTCCTACCAACAAATGACCACTGCATGCAAGACTGTCTGGTAGATTCTGTGGGATGGGTGGGATCATACTGGAAGGATGACTTTGTGCATGTCTCCCCCACTTTCTCCTCCAAGACATTCAGGTGACCCCGGAAAACCTTTCCCCTAGGAAAGCTAGACATGGGTCACCCACTGCTTGTTGGAAGAGCGTCACTGCCGAAATAGTAGCATAGATGGTGGAAACTACTTGATTATTAGGTTCCATAGCCATTGGTTTAAGTGTAAGGCAGATAGATTTGGGTGCATATTTACAAAGTTGGCTTATTCTACTCCCAGATTAAAGAGTTACAGGCTTTGAAGGAGGACACATTCAGACAAGAACAAAAAATCAAGAGACTATCAGCTTCTGACAGACCACAAGCATCAGCAGTGGGGGGCCTGTGTATCTGTTGTCCAGTGCTCTTTTGTGCCCTGAGACCCTGCTCAGCCCCACATCCAGCCATCCCAGAGGACAACCCTCTGTCCAGTGGTCTGGAACACTTGGAAGTCTCCTATCACTGAAACCAATAAAGGTGGTAGTGCCCTAGTGGGAGGTCCCCAGCATATGTCTAAGTTGGAATTAGATGGAGCTTGTTAGGAATCTCATGAAGTTACAACAACGAGGTATGCATCGAGCCTGAGCTTGACTCCATTTGGACTTTCCTCTGCCTCTCTACTCTTGAGATGTTTTCCTTCTCTCTTATGATAAATATTACAGTGATCTGGGTAGAGACTCTATCTCTCCCAGTAGGGAAGAGATCATATTCTACTAATCTTTGGACCTTCACCATGCCTTATACATCATAGGTACTGGGGAAAAAAAGATATTTGCAGGAAACGGAAAGAAATCTTAAGGAGATTTGGTTAGAGAATAAAATAGAAGGAAATTGAAAGTATGAGTCAAATCAGATCTTCGTATTTAGTTTTTTTTCTTAAAGTTTATTTATTTTGACAGAAAGAGCAGTGCAAGTGGTGGAAGGGCAGAGAGAGAGGGAAGAGAGAGAATCCCAAGCAGGCTCCATGCGGGTTTGAGCCCCGCATCAGGCTCAAACCCACGAACCATCATGACCTGAGCCAAAGTCGGACACTTAACTGACTGAGCCACCCTGGTGTCCCTGTATTTAGATGTTATATTCTGTAGTCTTTTTTTTTTTTAATTTTTATGCCTTTATTTTATTTTGAGAGAGAGAGGCAGAGAGCGAGTGGGGGAGGGGCAGAGAGAGAGGGAGACACAGAATCTGAAGCAGGCTGCAGGGTCTAGCTGTCAGCACAGAGCCCAACGTGGGACTCGAACCCATGGACTGTGAGATCGTAACCTGAGCCGAAGTTGGACGCTTAACCAACTGAACCACCCAGGCGCCCCTTATATTCTGTAGTCTTGCTGCAAATGCATCTTCTTTCACAGGTAATGGTTGCTGAAGTCATATTATGAAATATTACTAGTAAGTCTAATAACTTGGCTTAGATACTATTTCATTCTTATCGACATTTCATTCAACAGAAGAAAATGAAGCTTTGCTGGTTTATGGCACATCCGGGGTAGCTTGTTACAGATTGCTGCAGAAATGACCCCCAGTTTTGTGCCTCCCTGTAGCCACGCCCTTGGGTAGCTCCTCTCATCTGACTATGGGATGGGCCATGTGACTTGCTTTGTCCAAAAGGACATTAACAGCTATAATGCAAGCAGAACTTGCCCCTTGTGAAGCAGGGTTCAGCCCCTCTAGTTTCTGGGAACTTTTGTGCCTCTGTGTGAAGAAACTGCATGTAGCTTCCTAGAGGAGAACGCTTGTAGAGAGAGCCCCAGGGATCCCATGTGAGAACGCAGACATGAAAGTGAGGCCATTCTAGACCATCAGGCCTCTGCCAAACCAGCCAAGAACAGAAGCATATCCTGTCAATATACAAAATCCTGAGAAATAATAAATATGTCATAGTTTCAGGACACTGAGTTTTGTAGCACTTTGTTGTGCTGTGCCACCTGATACAGAATCGAACCCAATAGTTGGTGTAGATAAAACGGTATTCCTGCTGTTCTATTTCACAGATGATTTCAGATACTATCAAAGCATGTAAATATATTATATAGAAGCTAATGCCATGTCTCTTCCTGGTTCTATGTCACGCCTTCTAGAGGAATGATGGCTTGCATGGTCACTGAGCAGTGCTCCTTCCTACTGACCTATAGTCATCAAGTATGAACCTTCACTGATGTTAGAAGGCTGAGCTGAGGATAGGAAACTGGAGGAGCATCAGGCTGGGACCCACCTGAAGAATGGGACAACTGGTGTTCTCTCCAAGTCCCTAGGGCCCATGTCCACCCCCACAGAATAACCTCAATCCCAACATGGGAAGGAGCTGATCCCTTAGCCTTGGGATTAAGCAGAAGGCATTACAAGGCTCTACCGACTTCATGTCCCTTTCTCTAGCCCTGAATCCAGTCATCAAAGACAAGTTATGCCTACCCTGGCCCTTGTAATATTCTTGGAGGTGCTTGTCACATTTTGTGAATGTTTTTATTCCCTTTATGGTGACCAGATGCCTCGATTCCCTTCCCACCCCAAGGACTTGAAGTCAGTCATTAAATTTCTATGGCCTTCTCTGTAAAGAGAAGGGATGGTGAGACCCTACCTCCTCAAAAGTGAGCAGGTGGAACCATGGGCGTCCAGTGACATGATCTCTACAGTCTCACAGCTTTCTCTCTGTCCCTAAAAGACTTTCGATTGCACCCACTCTTGAATCTGCTTCACAACTACATTGAGTCAGCTTGATAGCTTGCGCTGCTTTGGGGACCCACAGCACAAAGAGAATCGATGTGTGATGGGACTACAGGACCTGACCATGTATAATATAGAACTTAGGCTTTTAAGGAAGGAGAATGGCACCAGTGGAGCCCATGGTCTCCTGACCGCCTTCAAGCGGGCACGGGGCTAGGCTGCCCATTCACTTTTACTGAACAAGCGAACATGGACATCAGGCCACGACAGTCAGCAGCTTCTCATGGGGCACCATATATTCTGTTTAGATGTAAGGCATTGAGAACCATGGCTCATGTGTAAACTGGAGGCTCATATCCAGAGAGAAAGAGTTCCCCAGACACCCTTCAGTCTTTGCTTGAAGATCGCATAGTTGTGAATTGGATTTATCCTGATTGAGAAGTTACGGGTTGCTTCCGTAAAACAAGATGTGGCAAGAGCTGATCTGTCTACAGTGATTTAAAGGGGAGGAAAGCTCTGGGAAGAACTTGACTTTCAAATTGCTTTACGTAGTTTTTTATAATTGAATTGGTAATAGCAAACTTTTGTATAAGTGGATTGAAATGTTCACCTGGAGCTTTGGTCCCTGGACATCATTGAACTTATGGCAAAGTGCAGGATTATGGCTTTAGAGACACTGATATATACAAAGAGAAAGGGGTATTTGCCTACCTTTCAAGGTATAATGAATATACTCTTTGAATGTTAATAATAATATAGATGTGTAAAATCCCACATTTGGTATGCCCCACCACGTACCAGCCCTCAGAATTCAAGGCCAACTCTGCTTTAGTATGTAACACGCCATTGATGCTTTGAGGGCAAGTTTTTTCTCCTATGAGCCACTTGGTTAACATTTTTAACACGCTGGAAGCTGAAAAGTGTTAATTAACTGCTAATTATTAATAGCACATACGCAGCAAATTCTTTGTTTTAGAAATGCATGGATATTGGCAATCCTTTACAGAAGAGTTTTCAGAAAGAGATCATTTTAGATGTTAAATATTTCTCATCTGAGACATTGAGGTTTGGGTAGTTGGACCTTAAGGAAAGAAAAGAAAGAATAGCTCAAAGTTGTTGAGCTGATTGGGAAACATGGTAGCCCACCTATAAGGTCTCAAGGTCAACATTTCTGCATTTGTACATCAAATTACACATCCATCTCTCTTTTCTAAGAATTCTGATCTTGGTTGACTGGAGAAATGGGAGTGTATGTCATGAGGTGTTTAAGTGAAGGGGGTCTGGAGACAGAGCCACTGCAATGAACATTTCTCACAGAGTAGTGATGTGTAGTGTCTTTTGTCTTTCCTCTTTAGTGCTATCCAACAGAACTTTCTACAGTGATGGAAATGTGCTGTATCTGCTCTGTCCAATACAGCTATTGAGCACTTGAAATGGGATCAGTGTGATGGAGCAACTGAATGTTTCATTTCATTTTAATTAATTTAAATTTGAATAGCCACATATGGTTAGTGGTTACCATATTGGACAGGACAATATGGTAGAGCATGAAGAATTCATGCCACTGTGGAATTTGTCTGGACTCTGAATGTGCTACCTGGAGCCACATCGACTTAGTGCTCTTGGAGCCTGGATAGGACTCCAGAAATTGTGCTGGGGAGGCAATTCTAAAACAACCCTTTATACAGGATCATTTCAGTAAGGGGCCTAGAGAGCTGATTGAAGCCACATTTAACAAAAATCCCCTCTCCTGGAAATGTTTAAGAATAAGTATAGAGCTATCATTTAATAAAAAAAAGATAACACCATGTGGAATGTGGAGAAATTAGAAGCCTCATACACTGCTGGTGGGAATGAAAAATAGTGCAGCTGCTTTAGAAAACAGTCTATCCCTTTCTCAAAAGGTTGGACATAGAGTTACCATATGACCTAGCAATCCTATCCAAGAGAAATGGAAACCCATGTCCACATAAAACTTGTACACTGTTCATAGTGGCATGATTCATAATAGCCAAAAAGTTGGAACAACTCAAATTCCATCAACTGATGAGTGGATCACTAAAATGTGGTGTATCCATACAGGGGAATATTATCTGCCAATAAAAAGGAATGAAGTCCCAATATATACTATAGCATGGATGCATCTTGAAAATATTACGCTAAGTGAAAGAAGCCATTACAAAGGACCTCATGTTGTATGATTCCATTTATATGGAATGTCCAGATATAGGCAGTGGTCGCCTCGAGCCTGGGTGGGGGAGTGAGAGGGAAGTAGGGAGTAATGGGCGTGGAGTTTGTTCTGGGAATAATAAGTTCTAAAACTGTGGGTATGGTTGAACGCCTCTGTGACTACACTAAAAACAATTGATTTGTACACTTAAATGGGCGGATTGTATTGTATGTGAGTATGTGGGTTATATCTTAATCAAGTTGTTACACTTAAGAATATCATAAATGAAGGGGTGCCTGGGTGGCTCAGTTCATTACCTGTCTGACTCTTGATTTCAGCTCATGGTTCTCATGAGCTTGGTTCGTGGGATCGAGCCCCACATCAGGCTCTGCACTGACAGTGCGGAGCCTTCTTGGGATTCTCTCTCTCTTTCTCTTTCTTTCTCTGCCTCTCCCCCAATTACACACACACTCTCAAATAAGTGAGCTTAAAATTTAAAAATATCATAAATGAAGTTAAAAGGCAAATGGAATCAAGCAAATAAAAACAGAAAAAGTAGAGACTCCCACCACTCCCCCAGACACAAGAGTGTGTGCAGAGTCCTAGGTGAGATTTCCAGATGACGCTTCATTTGAGCTCTCCTCTCTGCTAACTTGTTATGTGTCGGTTTTCATTTATTAACTGTGGGTTGGTAGAGGTTTGATTATAGCTATGGATTAAAATAATGACTAGGAGAGGCAATTAATTCCTAATCTAAAGTGTTTTGAGGCTCTTGATTTAATATGTGGACAAAATTAAAATGAAAATTCATTTGTCATTCACTCATCCAGCAAATAGTTAGTAAGTGCATACTATGTGCCTGAGACTCTTCTCAACCATGAATAGCCATGAACAGGACAAAATAGCCATGAACAGGACGGAGGAGATTCCCGCCCTCCCTGAGGGCAATCCAAACTCAAGGTGCTGGGTTGGACCCATGGGAGTCCATTGGTCAGGGCCCTGGAAGGAGACTGATAGCACACTCCATTAGGGTAATTTTAGGAGAGTTTTAAAAAGGGTCGTTTATAGCTTGTGAATGGGGGATGGTGTAGAACCCTAGGACCTGTGTTAGCAGCCTCTCCCAGCCAGAGGTGGTGAGAGGAGACCAGGTTGTGGATGGTGGAGAGTAATGGGCTGAGTGGAGAGACAGGGCCACCTGCAGGTACTGAACTCAGCTAGCCCATAAAGCGCCCACAGGGAGGGGCCAGGGGCTTCAAAACCCAAGATTCCCTCTTTCTACGTCCCACATGTGGTCCCTTCTGGATGAGCCCAGCTGGAAGCCAGAGGGAAGGGACCCCTGTCAGCACAGTCCATGTGAGTCAGCCTGCCGTGGCACAGCACAGACGGAGAATGATGGGGTGGATCTGGAGAGGGGGATGGGTGAAGTCCAGTATCGGGGGGCCCAAGGCTGAGAAGGCTCCGCTTCTAACCCACACACTTGAGATCTTTAGGGCTGATGGAGATGAAGAGTTAACATATTTCATGGCTTCTGAGAAGACCCCAAGTAAGGGTCCAGTGTGAGCCGTCCTTGAAAGGTTTTCCCAGGCAAAGAGGGCAATTCCAGGGCACATATCACACTGTGAGCTTGTTAAATGGGTGATCAGCTCAATCATACCTCAACGTCTCCAAAGCCTTACATCTCACTCAGAATGTACCCAAAGTCTTGCCAGGGCCTCCAGTGTCCCTCATGGTCTGTCTCACACCCTCCCACTCAGATCTGGTCCCCTGCTCTGGCTCCCTTGGCCGTGGCCCAGCCACATGGGCCATCAGGAGCCATCTGGTTTGATCCCTTATCTTCTCTGTCTTCACTCACACCTACTTCTTAGCAACACACTCCCCTCCCCCTGCTCTGCACCAGTGCTCTGTGTGACACTCCCTGTCCTTGTTCCCTCCCTTGTCACACATACTCTACATTTTTACCTATGTACTTGGTTCACCGTCTGCTTCTCTTGGCAGAATGTGAGAACTCTAGGGCTGGGGGTGTTTGTCTCTTTTGTTTGCTGTTGTCTTCCCAGTGCCCAGAACAGTCCTGGCACTTGGTAGATGCTTGGTGAATAGTTACTGAGAAAGCAATAGCAGCTAACACCCACGGAGGGTTTACTATGGGCCAGGTGCTGCTCTAAACAATTTTACATTGTGTTATTATTACCCTCATTTTACAAATGAGGAAACAGAGGCACAGAGGATTAAGTATTTTGCCCAAAGCAACTCAGCCTGTAAGTGGCAGAGACAGAATCTTTTAAGCTAGTAGTTCTGGAAGTTTTTGGTTAGGACTGCTCTACTACTCCCTTCAAAATTGTTGAGGACCCTTTTGTTTATGTAGGCTATTATCTATATTTATTGAATTAGAAATGAAAACTAAGAAAAATTTAAAACATTCATTTACTGAATCATTTAACAGAACAGTAATACATCTATTACATGTTGATGTAACATTTTTTATTAAAAATAACTATTTTTGAAAAGTTATATGCATTTTTGCATATTTCTGTAATGTCTGGGTTAATAGAAACTAAGTGGATTCTCACATCTGCTTCTCCATGCAATCTGTCGTACTTTGTTGTTTAGATTGAAGTATGTGAGGAAAAGCAGAGGTAATAGAAATGCACAGCTGGGAAAGGAGGGATATTTTAACAGCTTTTTCATGTAATTGTAGATAATCTTCCTTGATACTATGCTACAGCTTGTCAAGTGGTGGTTTTCTAAAGGTTAGCTATCATGTGGAATAAATATAAAACCATATCTGTGAACTTTTCTTACTTGGTTACTTTTTTTTTAAGTGTCTACTTATTTTTGAGAGAGAGAGAGAGACAGAGTGTGAGCAGAGGAGGGGCCGAGAGAGGGAGACACAGAATCTGAAGCAGGCCCCAGGCTCTGAGCTGTCAGCATAGAGTTTGACACCGTGTTCGAACTCGTGAACCATGAGATCATGACCTGAGCTGAAGTCGAACGCTTAATCGACTGAGCCACCCAGGTGCCCCACTTTGATACTTAGAACAGATTTGTTGGTCTTACACTTGAATGGATCTTTTATCCACATATGATTGTGTAACATCATGCATGGGTGATTGGGAAAATACTGATTCCGAGTTATACAGATCTTCTAAATGTTGGCACATTTTGTTTTACAGTAGCAAAAATGAATTCGTTGATATCACCACTGATTTCATCAGAAAACTCTTTAATTATTGAGAAGCTGTCAAGGTCAAGAAGGCACATACAAGTTTTCAATATTCTAGTTTCACATGAGAGTTCCAATTTTGTCATTGGCGACTAAGATTATCAGTGGTTTTCCTTAAAGTAACAGGTAAAGTTTGTTCATTAAGAAAAAAGTGTGGGCTCCTGAGTGGCTCAATCAGTTAAGTATCCGTCTCTTGGTTTTGGCTCAGATTATGATCTCACGGTTGGTGAGTTCAAGCCCCACATTGGGATCTGTGCTGGTGGCTCAGAACCTGCTTGGGATTCTCTCTCCTTCTCTCTGCCCCTTAACTGCTTGTGCTCTCTCTCTCTCTCTCTCTCTCTCTCTCTCTCTCTCTCTCTCTCAAAATAAATAAATAAACTTATAAATAATTGTGCCTAAAAGCTATAGTTTGTCAGTCGTGCATTCAAATTAAAATGGTGTCTCATGCAAACAATGGCTAGTTCCATTGACAACTACAACAGTTCATTGTACAGGTGTTTTCCTTGGGACGACCAATGCACTATAGCTAAAGTGGACTCATTATGTCACACAGAATACTAAAAAGTGAGTCCCCAAGGGTAGCTACATAATAAAATCAGTAATTTTTCTGGTTTCATCAAAAACATGCTAAAGGACATCGGTGTTTTCTGTTCATGTTCTGAGGATGTGGTGCTGAAGGGCAAAGTGACGCCAGCAGACTTGGATGCCACGGGCTCCACGCATGTTAGAGAGCCAGTTGTTGTATCCACCATTACTTCTGACCATCAGTGCAAATGTCTACTCAGTGGGGAAGGCAAATAACCTCTTGGTAATGTTATAGAAATAATTTAAAAATGTGGAACTCTAAAAGGATCATGAGGAACCACATAGTTTTGAGAACCACAATTTTAAGGGATGCCTACTTTTAAATAGTTCCTCTTGAAGCAGTTAGGTCATTGCCTTGAGTATTCTGATGGCTCTTTCTCCAGATTATGTTCTTCATCAGATCATTGAATACGAGAGTTAGAAAATGAAATCCAGCGCTACATGGCTTCTCCGGATCTTGTAGGTTTATTGTGGAAATGCTGGGATGTCCTTCAGTATGCGTACAAATAGTCCAAAATAAACACCCCAACCAGAACAGCTATGTCTTGAAATTTTTGAACCTGATTCAGCTAAGAGTTACGCAAACCGTAGTCCTGCTTCCATCTGTCCCCTCACTCCCAGATTCAAAAAGGATATTACGCTGCTAACCTGCATCCTAACAACAAATCCTTAGAGCCTCTCAATGTTCTTGGGAGTAAATGACATAGCAGGTGGAATGCCTAGATCTCTTTGTTTTCTTGGTAGTAGTCGGTCTCCCAATTTTACTTGCCAAGAAAGTCGATACTGGTTACCCACCCCAGAACAACCTTCAGAAACAACACGGATGGCCTGTAGTATCTTGTTGCTCAAAGACAGAGATGCGATAGTCACAGGTCACAACCAACACAAGGCAGCCTGCGGCCACTAGTTAGAACCAGACTGCCCGATGATGTCATGATAATGGGCTACACTTGTTTTCTCCCCCACGTGTTCTAAGACCAAAATCATTTCTCATACTGATTATAACCCACAAGAGTGACATTATTCATTTTTTAATTTCATTTCATGTCTCAAAGGACATTCTTTTAATCATGACATCAGTACAATCCCTGATGAGTGTTCTCCTGCCTTGAAAGTTGCTTTACGTACCTGCAGGCAGAACTCTTGGGAAGCTGGGGGGCCCCCCTGGACCCAGTGTTCACGTACTCTCACCCAAAACCACTTTGCCCCTGAATTGCTACTCTGTAGTTCAAGCTATTTCTTCCACTCAATTTCAAAGCTACTGATTTGGGTCTCAGTAGTGGCCACTCTACTCGATTTATAGATGGAATTTTTGAATTTAAGGATCACATTTAAAGTCTTTTTAAAATATATACTGCGATTGAATTTTATTATTTATCATTTTAAGTTTTCCTTTGTATCCTCTTGCAGCTCTGTTTCCTAAGGAGCCACATTCTCTGGGTTTCTGGTGGATCCTTTCTTCTTGGATTGTTGGGTCTTCTCATCCCAGGCCCTAATCATTTTTAGGCTCTGAGCCCAGAGGCAGCCGTGTCACAACTGGCAGGAGGCTCCATCTCTAAGGGTAGGTGTTGCTAAGGCACCAGCAGGACACCAGGAGACCTGGCAGCCTCCCTTTCTAGCTATGGAGGCTGGGTTAGGGTGCTCTTTAGGGCTAGGATCCAGTGTGGGGGGGGGGTGTGCAGCCCATCTTTTCCCTTCTCCTGGATGTCTTCCTAGGGCCTCTTATACAGGCTACTCCCACCAGGGATCCAGGGATCGCCAAGGAGCAGGAACATTGGGACCTTTCCAGGATCTTCCACAACCAACCTCACCTCGTATCCTGCAGGGCTGGCCCTGCCCATCCCCCCGAGACCCAACAGCGGGGCTTTCAGTGGAGGGCACTGAGCTTGGCCTGGAGTTGGAGGGAAGAGGGCTGGAGTCCACGAAATGCCTTCCCTCCACTGCATCGCCTCTGGTTTGGCACCTCACGGTGCGTGTTTCTTTGGGTGTGTTTACACTCATCCATATTCATGACTTGTTGGCCCAAATTCTGTCTCTACTTGGAATAAATATGAAGCCATTTTTCAGAATGAGGGGTTCCCCCCCCATGTCTTGGTTATAAGGTTAACAATGGCCATTAAGTGATCAGTGTGACTGAAGTCATGAACACACATCCATTTGAAAGTCGAGTTCTCTTGAATGTGTGCAATCCATTTTATTATAAATGTCCTTTACAGCCCAGCTTTGCCTTTTTTTTCTGAGCTTTCCTGGTGTGGCACCAGATCATAAGGGTACGCTGGAACGAAATGTCTACATTTTATGCAGAGGCCGCGCGACCAGATCCCAAGATCCATTAATGGAAAAGTATGCATGCCTCTTGTGCCCTATTATGAAAATGTGCCTTATCTTACCTGATTAAACTGTCAGCTCTTATTAAAATGGATTCGTGTAGCGAGAGATACTCAAGCTTGGTGGTACTTGCAGAGAAGTCTTGATAAATTGTTACCTCAGCAAAATCTGGGTCTATTATCAGAACTCCAGCCTGCCTGACCCTTAGGAAGAGGAGCTGGGTGGCAAAAACCAATTGTCTCGCTCTGTGGCTTCTGAGGAAAAATTTTAAAGTGCCCTACATGAACTTTGCTAGTCGTCTGGGGAAAGGGGAGGAGACCACATGTTCATCTGCATTTCTGTGTTTTTATAGATTATCTTTCTTGTCTTGAATAAGAGAGATGAGGTTCTCCCTGAAGACTAGAGACTTCTTTGAGCAATTTTCTCTTTTAAAAATGTGCATATATCCAGGGTTCCCCCCCACCCTTCAACTAAAGATCAAGTCTGAGAAAGGAAATAAAAGATCAAGACAGCCAAACACTCAGGTGAAAAATATTGGATAAATTACTTGAAGGCTTTTGATTCTTTAAGTTGTGAGAATGTGGTGCAGAAGAGGGCTCCCAGGTGACCTAGAAGGTTCATGTTTTCCCTCGTAGCTCAATTTTGCCTAGACGTCAAGGGATAGTCAGGCAGAAGGTCAGGACCAGCTGCCACCAGGAGAGCTGAGACAGGCCACCTGTCTTCTCTGAACCTGCATTTCTGGAAGGAGTCTGGGCTGGCTTCAGCGGGGGGTGGAAATACAAACATCATGAGGGAATTGAGTGCCGTGGAAAGCCGTGTTTGGGGAAAAGGAACACAAGCATTTCTTCTCAAGCTTTAATTTTATCTCAGTCTTTGTACTCACCCGCCCTTGACGAGCCTGTGTCCCCCCGCCCCCCACTTTGAATCCAGAGGCGAGGTCAGCCATGAAACAGCCTCTGATGTCAGACTTTCATGGACCCGCTTCTTGTCCTTCTGGCACCTTCCTCTGCTTCCAGTTCTTTCTGGCATTCAGCAGAAGCTTCCCCCAAATCCTAATAATGTGTGGCTCCAACCACACTTCTGTGACTGCCTTTCAGGTCTGGAAGCGGTAAAAGAATTTTTTCTTTTCTTTTCTTTTTTTTAGTGTAAGATTTTTTTTCAAAGATAAAATACAGACGGATGCCATGTAGGAATAATTGCTGAGGGCTGTTTTCAGCACTTACGAATGCACTTAACCTTCACGCTAGCCTGGGGAGCAGGTGCTGCTGTTAGACTCCTTGTACACATAAGGGAAAGTGAGGCATAGAGGGCGTAAGCAGCTCATCTAAGGTCAGCAAGTGGGGGCAGCCAGGAGTCAAACTCTGGTATATTGTCTTATGCAAGACATCCGATGACACGGCCGATACCCCGACTTCCACCTCCAGGCTGGAGCTCCCCTCTGTTTCTCCAACGTGATTGATGTAGCACACCACCCCTCTCCCATCTCCTACTTACAAGCCTCTTTGGTCCCCCACTGTGGCCCGCTCCCCAGGGCTACAGCGTTCCTATCACCGATTGTTTGTTATTCTGAATCTTGAAAACTGCCCACTGAGAAAGCATTGTATTTAGACCTTACCATGTTTCCTCAAATCCAAGGTCCACTGATGGTAAGATGCACCGTTATTTTATGTGCAGCTGAGAAAGACCAAAAAAGAAAACCCAAAACATGTCAGCTTAACTATGACACACCATCCCTTGGACTTCAGAGAGGTCCAGTTGCTTCCAGCGATTTGGGCTACTTTGCTGATAAACAGCATCCCAAGCCCTTGTGTTGACAGATGTCTGACAAACGGGGGAAGCAGCGATTGGCTCAGCCCCTGGGGGCCTGTATGCTCCGGGGACCCCACTGTGTGCATGTGGGAACAGGGCTCTGCAGCCAGACCTCCCCGGTTGAGACCCAGGTGGGCCATCTCACAGCCAGCTGAGCCTGGGGTCTTGCCCTTGCTCCGCTTTCCCCTCGTGGGTATGAGATGAGAAATTCTGAGCAAAGCACGGGGCCAGGAGCAGAAGAACTGCTCACTACCTGTTAGTTTGCATTTTTGGTTTATGTTAGCGCTCACAGTGTTCTGCTCAGCAAGGTGGACGCTCAGGGGTAAAGGGAGGAGGGTCCCAGCAGCACCCTCATCTCGCTGTAGCTCAGCACCCAGGAACCGCTGTCACAGCTAATACCTCTGCCCGAGACGTGATTCATCAAAAGGGCTCGTCCTGGAAGGTGAGCAGACAGTCCAGGGGACATTTTATCCTGGAGCTCCGTCTGTGGGCCTCATTCAGAAGAACACATCTGCTCTCCAGTTTGGAGGAGGCTGACTGTGGAGAGGACATTTGCTAGCAGCATGAAACGTGGCTGCTTAGCAATGCATTTTGCTTCTGCGAGGTGCGTGCTCCATGTCTGTTTGGCCTGTAGGAAACTTAGTGGCATGTGGAGTTGACACTGGTTTCGCATGAGGGCGAGCTGGGGGTGTGGGAAAGTGGGGTGTGTCTTCCCAGGCTCCCCGAGGCTCTTCCCCTGCCTGGTGAGTGAGATGCCCCGGCCTTGGCATCATCAGATGTCCTTGTGGTTCCTGAGGAGGGCAGCTTGCTGCTTATTCTAGGTCCCCCCTAAAATGTCTGTGTGGTGGGAGGCTTAGGACATGGAAGTTTATTCAACCTCTGAGTTCTAGGGTGTAACTAGAACAGTCATTTTATTAACATTTTAAAAATTAGTCGTTTACAATTTTTTAAAGTTTATTTATTTTTGAGAGAGACAGAGACAGCACGATCAGGGGAGGGGCAGAAAGAGAGAGGGAGAGAGAGAATCTCAAGCAGGCTCCGTGCTGTCAACACAAAGCCCGGTGACGGGCTCGAACTCACCAACCCGTGAGATCATGCCCTGAGCAGAGATCAAGGGTCGGATGTTTAACTGACTGAGCCACCCAGGCGCCCCTAAAAACTTAGTTGTTTAAATCAAACAAGAGAGTTGATGTGTAAATGCACCAAAATGGCAAGAAACTGGTCGGTTGAGCTCAAGCATTATATATGATGCTTTGGGAAAGAAATGGAGAGAAACACTAGCAGCTCCTAACTTTAGCGCCCCTTAATTAATGTAAGACATCGCATTTAAGCACAGACACACACATGCACACACTTTCTGAGTGTGCAGCTGGGCCTGCAGTACATCTTATCGATTTTCTGGTTTGAACAGAAAGGAGGATGTAGGTATTTTTTTTTCCCCCTCTTGGTTTGAAATTCTGTGAGTGAGATGCATTTTCCCTAGTTGGGGGGAGGAGGTGTTTCTCGCCTCTCCTGGGGCCTCCTGAGGCTAGGTGCTGCTTGGCTTTGCTTTGGTTGCTGTGAGTTCGCCCATGAGCTTCTCGCCGCATCTTTTGTTCCCTGAGTATGTCTTCCCCGCACACAGCACAAGTTTCTGCACGCGCCAGGGCTCAGCGGGTGTATTCGTCTGGCCACAAGAGGAGATAACAATATTGCCCTTGGGATTTTGCTCAGCATCTTCCTGGGGGAGCGAAGACCCGCAGGGCTCCGAACGCCTGTACTCAGCACGCCAGCTGTAGTGCGCTGGCCACCTGCTGTCCCTCTTGGCCACAAGGAAAGTCACCCACCTGCACACACATGCCCCTACCCATCATGGCTCCCATTAGCTGAGCCCTCTTTGTGGTTTAATCCAAATAACTTGACTGTAGTGGCCCATGAGACAATTCTTAGGGGACGTGATAGGCAGTTACGCCTTGGAACTTTAAAAATATCTCATCTACGAAATGGTAAAAAGAGAGTGGTATTCTCTTCCTCCTCCTGTATTTCCCATCCATCCCCAAGCTTTGTTCTGAGAATGAAAACAAGCGCCTAATGCTTTCTTGGATGGAAAAACCACGCCAATGTTACCTTCCCAAACCGCATTCTCTGGCTTGTCCTTTTAAAGGAGTATGAGTGTTTGTTGCATAATGAAGGAAAAAAAGCACTTTAATTAATATTAACAATTGGAGGGGGATTAGTGCCAAATCCCCTATTACCAGCTTTTCGAATCCACCTCTAATTGTGCACGCGGCTCTCAGGGAAGCACTTAAAACCCTACAAAGCAGAGGGAACAGCCAGGGAGTAGGGCTTATCCCCAGCGTCTCAGAGGAGTGCAGCTGGGTGCCAGCCAGCCTCTGTCTCCTGGTCTTTCCAGAAGGCTGCGTTTCCATCTTTTGACCGGCTCCCAGAGCTGCTTCCAGCCATGGCTTTCTACCAGCGGAACTCCAGCGGGGCCCCAGCATCCTATCTCTGTAGTGCATGGAGTTCTAATGTTTATTTATTTTTGAGAGAGAGAGAGAGAGAGCGAGCATGAGAGTGGGAGGGGCAGAGAGAGAGAGAGAGACACAGAATCTGAAGCAGGCTCCAGGCTCTGAGCTGTCAGCACAGAGACTGACAAGGGGCTTGAACCAACAGACCATGAGATCATGACCTGAGCCAAAGTTGGATGCCTAACGAACTGAGCCACCCAGGCACCCCAAAATGTCTTCATGTTTCTAAGTTATGGCCAACAAAATACTGACTTGAAGTTTGCCAGCAGATACACATGAAGGTTTGTTTCAAAGACAGAGCACAACTGAATTATAGACAACCGCCACCAGCAAATCCTTCATCATTTAATTAAAAGGAAGAGAGAGAAAGGGAGGGAAGGAGAAAGAGGAGGGTGAGAGGTGGGGTAGTGGGGGGAAGGAAGGAGGGAGGGATACAGGAAAGGAAAAAGGAGAAACACCCACCTCCGCACCCCGGTGCCAGAGCTGGGAATGCTCCCTGGTAAACTCATTAATTTTGCTCAGTTTTGACAGCCTGCTTCAATGTGTTCAGAAATGCCACCGCTGAATAAGCCCATCCACGAGCTGATAACTGCTTCCTTCCTAAAGACCAGCTCACATGCCAGTTGCAAATGAGACGGTGTGCTGAAACAGTAGCTTAATTACAGGTCTGGCAGGGTAGGACGCAGGAAACGTGTGAGAACCCAGGGAGTGCGGGAAGGGGCGGGATGTCGCGCATGTGTGATGGATGTTTAAATCATAACCTGTTGGACGGCATAGCTGGGGGACAAGGTGGGTTTTGTTCTAAATATCTGCTTCCAGTGGACTTGGGTTTGGAGATAGTAATTCCCATATGGCCAGATTATAGGATGCTCAGGAAAGAAAGATGTCAAGAGGGTATTTGCTGTTTCTTTCTCTCTTCCAAGAAAAGCACACCGGATGTAATTACTCACCCGAGTTTCTAGCACAATGCGCAGAAGGGTCAAAGGCCAGTTCTGCCCGATCGGTCGTCTCCGTGCTGGATCGAATGGTGCTCAGTGTCCTGTGTGCAGGACTAGCCCTGTCATTGGCCGGTGACGATGCACGAAGACTGCAGACCTTGGAGGTCTCTAGGGTGCCGGGCTGGGTTACAAAGGAGCAAGCCATGTCATCCTACCCTCCCTCTTTTTCTGATGCACTTTTATGAGAGCAGCAGCTCACAGAAATGCCCCGAAAGTGAAGCATCTGGATGTTTATGAGGCATCTGACCAGGTCTTTCCTGATGTCAAGGGACAGGCAGAGAAATGTGGTCTGGGTGGATTCACGGTGGAGTGAAGAGCATTGGTCCAGCCCAGCCCGGAGGAGGGGGGCTCTCGTGCTGTAACGCACCTTGTCCTGTTTCAACATTGTGGCAATGACCCCGATGACACGGTCTCTGATCAGATTTGTGAGGAACTGCTTATGTGCTGAGTGACGTGCTGGATGACGAGGGTTTAAGAGGGAGAAGTACAATCGTTTCTCCAAACCTGGTCAGTCGTTAAGTTCTGTTGGTATGTTCTCTTAGGACTCGCTCAAACGCACCGTCATTGCCATCATCACCACTTAGCCCAGCCATTGCCGTCGGGTGTCAGCTTAGCCGGTCTCTCCTCCTCTCCTCCTGCCCCTTTCCAGTTTCTCTCTTTGGGGCAGCCAGCTGTCTTTTAAAAATGCCAATCTGGTGGAGCTAATCAGCTGCAGCACTTTTCCCGCCCGCAGAACAAATCCCGGTAATTAGCACTGCTCCCCAAGGCTGTGTGGCATATGGCACCAGCCTCCTCCCAGCCTCCAGGCTGGCTGTCCTCTGCCTCTCGGACCCAGCCATGCAGTTTTGCAACCCACCGTGTTCTCTCACCTCCAACTCCTGAGCACCCAGATGCTGCCACCTCAAATGCCCATCCACTCCTTTTTATTGCTGAGTAATATTTCACTGCATGGATGTACCACTGTTGTGATGAATGCAGTTGTAGACATTTTGATACAAGTCGTTCTATGGACATACGTCTTCTTTTGGGGAGGGGGATAAATCCCTAGGATTGAAATTTCTGGGTAGTGTAGGGAACGTTTGTAGTTTATCCTTATAAGACTTTGTTTTCCCAAGTGAACGGTACCATTTTACAATCCCCACAGCAGTGTATGAATGTTTGCATGTCTCCACATCCGCACCAACACGTGATATTGTCAGTATTTTTAGTTTAGGCCATTTTTTATAGGTGTTTAGGGGTATTAATGTGCATTTCCCTGATGACCAAGATGGTGAGCATCTTTCCACGGGCTCATCGTTTTTATCTATTTATGAAGAGTTTAAAATTGAGTTGTCTTCTTATTGAGTTCGTTACAAAAGTTCGTTATAGAGTGTGGGTGCAAGTCTTTGGCCAGATATAACTAGTGCAAATATTCTCTTCCAATCTGCAGTTTGCCTCTCCATTGTCTTAATGGTGGCTCTCAAAGAACAGATTTTAATTGTGATGCTGTCCAATTAGCATTTTTTTTCTTTTATGGTTAGTATTTCTGGAGTTCTAAGAAATCTGTGCTACTCCAAGGCATTAAGATTTTCTCTGATGTGTAAGTTTTATGGTTTTGGCTTTTATATTCAGATCTATAATCCATTTGCAATGAATTTTTGTGTACGCTGTGAACTAAGGGTTGAGGCTCATTTTTTTTTCTAAATGGATAGTCCGGTGGGTTATTTTCTTTTTTTTTTTTTTAATTTTTAAATGGTTTTATTATTATTTTTTTTTTTGAGAGACAGAGACAGGGCGCAAGCAGGGGAGGAACAGAGAGCGAGGGAGACACAGAATCTGAAGCAGGCTCCAGGCTCTGAGCTGTCAGCACAGAGCCTGACGTGGGGCTCGAACCCACAATTCATGAGATCATGACCTGAGCAGAAGTTGGCCGCTTAACCGACTGAGCCACCCAGGCGGCCCCCTGTGGGTTATTTTCTAAATGGTGCTATCCAGTGAGCTTGAGGGTTCCCAGTGCTTCAGATTGGGAGCCAAGCTGGGATAGATGTGTTGGACAGGGGTGTTGGGGTGGGTCTTGGGGGGACCCTGGATTGTCCCCCAATCCCAAGTAGGACCCCCCCACCTTTGTCCCTGCCTTCACTGGTCTTCTGCATAGGGTTCCATCTGAACAAAGTGCTCCACATCTAACGGTGTTGGAGTTCTGCCTACTCCCTAAGTTACAAGATGGGGAGAGGCTGTGGTTTGGTCAGGTGAGTCTGTGTCAGAGCGGAGCTGGGGGCCAGTGCCTCCTGCCACCCGCCGGCACCTTCCCCGCCCCACCTCCGCGCTGCCCTGGGTTCAGAGCTGCTAGAGAGCCCACAGATTCCTTCTTTGCAGTTTGCCTTTTCAGCATTTTAAACATTGGAAACGGGCAACCCGTAAAGCTAAATAATTTAGATCCTCTTTTTCTGATGCCGTCACTTGCGGGGGAGATAAACGATGGCTTTGTCAGGAGGGGTGGCCGCCGTCCAAAGGCTATGCAAGCACATTCTGAATCTCAGTGGAAGAGCCCAATCTATCAATCAATGGGGAGCAGAGGTCAGCTTCGTGGGTATCAATTAGAATTTTTTGGTCCACTTGGTGAAATGCAGCCTGACATTCTAATGATCCGCTAGGGTTTCCAAAGACTCTGTATTCTTGCAACCTAACTAATAACCATAAGTGCAGGTGGAAGCACAATGAGGGCTGAATTCCACAGTTCAAGGACAAGGCCAGAGAATTCCGGGAGCCCTTAATGAGGGCTTTTCAACGGCAGATGAGAACATGATATGTTCTCTTTGCAACCCGTTCCAACCCCGATCGTTTCCCTCCCACCACTGAACCTACCATTGTCCCGGGCATCAATGACGGCCATGTTGTCATATCTCTGCCTCACCGTGCTCCCCCGCTCACGAGCATCTGGGACAGCGGGTCACTTTCTTCTTCCTGGGCTCGGTTCTGCTCTAGCCCTCAAAGCTACTCTGTCATCTGACGCTCCTTTTCTTTCTCTGTCTTCCTTGAAGGCTCCCTTCCCCTTGCTCAGACTCTAGGTCTTGGCATGTCCCTGAGCCCCATGCTCTTATCTACCTGCTTCATCTCTCCAGGGGACATCATGTCACCCTATAGATGGAACACCCTCTGGGGCTGATGACGGCTTCCCTTGTTCATGGCTTCTGTCTGAACCTTCTCCCGTATCCTGCCCCCGTCTACAGGACCTCCAACCTGCATCTTCTCTTGGATGGCACCTCTGTTGATTTTCCCTCCTAATCTTGCCCGCACTCCCTGCCCCTCCCTCCCCAGTCTGACCAATTTCAACAGTGAAACTGCCTTCCACCAAGTCGATCAGGCCTTCATTCAAGGGATATGGTCAGTCTTTCTCTTTTGCCACATCCCACAGTGAATGCATGCTTAAGTCCTGCCAAAATGTCCTTCAGAAATAGATTTTGGAGACCACTTTATGCCATGTCTATTACCAGTCCCCCTGGCAAACCATGTCACTCCTTGCCTTGGCCACTGGGATATTTTCCCCATGGGACTGCCCCCTGCCTCTGTAGCAGCCATTGGGAACTTTCTCAGCACAAACCTGACCGTGTCTCTTCTTCACCACCTGAGAACTCTCCAGAGACTTCCCCTGTCACTTAGACTACAATCCAAGCCCTTGGCCATACTGCGATGCTCCTGTCTACTTTGTGGGGTTTTCTTCCCACCTCTCTGTTCACTATGCCCTGGCCACTGGCTCTATTTTATATTCTCTTATACATGGTGAGCTCTCCTAGTCCCAGGACTTGGCTTTGGTTGACCCGCTTCCTTGAAATGCTCTTACTCTGAACCTGCCATGGGTCTCACTGTCCTTTAGCTGCTCAGAGAGGACTTTGCCACCCACCTGCCATTCTCCATCATGTACTCTGTTCTCTCCATAGCCTTGACCAACACCTGATTTTACCCATTTGTGTGTTTGTTTATTGTCTCCTCCCACGTGAATGGCACTGTCCAGAGGGCCCCGTCTCTCCATCTGGTTGGCCTCTGCACCTAGCAGCGAGAATGGCAGCCAGCACAGACAAGGTGCTGACGTGTGCCGCTTGCTCTGAAGGAGTCAACAACCTACTCGCAGCCCTCATCTTCCCAATCCAAACCCCCTGCCCTGCTGTGGTCACTGCTCACATGTTCATGCATTTCCTTCCAATCCTTTTGTGGACATTTACACATGTATATATGTACTTCTATTGGACACACACACAATTTGTGTGTTTTGGGCTTCTTTTCTTGTTTTCTTGTGTGATCTTTCCATCCATACTGTCCTGTAGCTCGCACTCTAGGAATGTGCCGCGGGGAAATATATCTGCTTGGGCACCTAGGAACCTACCTCATTCTTGGTAACATCTGCCTGGCCTTCTACGATTAGGTTGCTTTCTGCCTATCAAGGATGGGCAGACTGTTTCTGCTCCTGTGATGCCCGAACTTCACCAGCACTTCCTTCCCTGGGTTGATGCTGCTTTTCGGCGCCCATTTCACCTTTCCCTGGGAAGCTCATTCACAGTATAGCCCTCCTGCAGTCATTCCTACCCTCCCCACGCAGAATCAAGGTGGATGATATCTTGCCCGGAATGCCAAGGATGCTATTCCTAGAACGTAGATGTAACACCCGCTCTCCCAACACAGTATTTTTAAACATAAAAGGATTTTTTTAAGACTACAAGGTAGCAGAGAATGCCATGTATGGTAGGAAACGAGTAAGAACAATCTAGAGCTCAGAAAACACCATATTCCTGATGATTTTGTGCTCCCCTGACACTGACGTCTTCAGCCCCTTCCGGCGTCCATGGATAGGGAGCACGTAGCTCTCCTCTTGCTGACACTTGCTTGTCCCTGGAAATCCTCTGTCAATCCTCTTGGTAACTCATTTCCTATGTAGACTGGGGAGTGGGGTGTGTCACATGCGATCACAATTCACAAGGACCTTTCCTTAGATTCTGTAGCCTCCGTACTTCAGCCGACTGCTTTTCAGAGATCTGTGAAATGGTTGGGGCCTTAAAGAACCCACATTTTGGGGGCACCTGGGTGGCTCAGTCAGTTAAGCATCTGACTTAAGCTCTGATCGTGATCTTGTAGTTCATGAGTTCGAGCCCCACATCAGACTTCCTAATGTCAGTGCAGAGTCCGCTTTGGGTCCTTTGTCCCCCTCTCTCTTTGCACCTCTCTTGCTTGTGTTCTCTCTCTCTTGAAAATAAAGTAAAAACATTTAAAAGGACCCACATTTTAGTGGCTCCAAGATGTGGAAAAAAAAACTATAAAATTAACGAATGTCTAATTAAATGTCTACAAAACATCGCATTGCGTCAACTGGTTAACCACATCTCCACTTAACTCTTAAGGTTCTGTGGGGGTGTTTTCTTATGTTTCCTAGGACGTCACTCACACAGTCCCCTACGTGCTCTAAAACACTAATTATCCAATAAAATATAAACGTGGCCAGGAAGAGTGAGGCCTCCCTGATGTCACTGCTGCGGTCATTGGGCTGTGACATCACAGCGGTCCTAGATGGTGGTTTCCATCTTCGGGGGGCAGGAAAGCTCACAGCTGGCCCATCTTTGGCCATCACAGCAGTGTGAGTGTAGTGGGGATGATCATAGACTCATCCTTGGATGGGTGCTGTTGTTCTGATGCTACTGACAGCCAATACCTCCTCTCCTGATGGAGAAGGAGCCGTGGGAGGTCCCTTCCTCCTGGCCTCTGAGAACCCCTTCCTTTTGGACTTTGGTCCAGAGTCCGCTTCCCGAGAGTTGGGGCGAGAGGTATGGTAATGGGACATTGCTGAGGAGCAGATCCCCCCCCCCCGCCCCCGCAAGCAGGACACAAGCACAACATTTTAAGTTGAAGAGCCTTCCCACCGAGCCAGCATTCCCATCTCTGTCTTGATGTTTTTCCCTCTCCCCACTTTTACCCAGGAACGCGGTCTCCAGAGTCTCACCCTCCGCATCTGATACTTCCTCCGCCTAACTTTTGGGGATTAGGCGGCCCAATTAAGAGAATGTTCTATAGACAGTCTCCAAGCCGCTTGTGAAATGTAAGACCTGTAGGAAAGAAACAGATGCCAATGGCCATTGTGAAGGTGCTGGACCGCCGTGACTGAGCTGGTGTTTTAATCTGTTATTTTGTAAACAAGACAGAAGGCAAAGACACGCATCTCCGGGCAGTGGCACAAACGCTGAATTGACTCGTGTTTGCCCGGAACACCTTCTGCCTGGTTTTCTCGTGCCTGACCTCTCGTGTCAGCGCCTTGCAGGGCCGCCCCAGCCCCCCTCCCCAAAAGCTCCCTTTTGCCTAATTAAAGCCAAGGTCTCCGAGCTGCAGGAGCCGAGGGACGCTAAGGGCTTTGGTTTCAAGACAGCATCCTCATATCTTTTCTCCTTGACCGGCTTTCCTGTGGCTCTTAACCCTCACACCTGGAGAGCGCTCTGGTGTCAGCACTGAAAATATTACGGTAGCAAAGCCATCCCTGAGACAGTGAAGGCCGATGTCAGGAAATGTGCTGCAGGCAAAGGTGGGGAATTCTGCACTGAAGCACTTACACTCTGAATTTGCCATTGGTATTTTGAGAAGCTGAAAAAAAGCAAGTTGCCTTTGTTTTTAGGACAGCGTTAAGTTGCTGATCTGCTCAATAACCTTCAACGACTCCCTATTGCTTGCAGCAGTGGGTCTCAAGCTTTAGCGAGCCTCAGAGTCACCTGGGGGCTTTCCTGAAACTCAGATGAGAGGGCCTCATGGCAGGGGTGTCTGGAGATAGGAGGAGGTCGCTGGAGAATTTGCATTTTTGTCTAGTTGCTGGGTTAGGCTGCTGAAGCTGACGCTGATGCTGGGGTCTGGGGACCCCGCTTGGAGAAACAGAGGCTTCTAGCAGGAGGTCCAGGTGCCTTATTGGGTGCTGAGCTCTCTCCCGTATCTGGCCCCAATTTGCTTCTCCAAACCAAATGGTCTCCAACTCACAAATCCTTTATTTCAGTAAAATAGAATGCTCCCTGGCCTTTGTACTTTCCCCAAACATGTTGATTCTGACCATTCTTCTTTCCCTTCCCTCCCCTCCACTCCCCTCCCCTCCCCTTGCCTTCCCTTGCCTTCCCTTCCATTGCCTTCCCTAAGCCCCTTCCCCTCCCCTCCCTCCCTTCCTTCCTTCCTTTTCTTCCAATGCTCAAAACCCACCTTCAAAGACTGAAACATCACCCTAATACCTATCTTTGTTATCTTTGTCCTGAGCCTCTGGATCGTGCCTGCCAGCAGCAATCCTGCCTCGGGTCTGGTGCTCCTCCATCCTACCTCCTTGCCGCTGGGAGGAGCACCTCCCAGATCGAAATCCAACACCACGTGTGCTCCTCTGCTCAGGCCCCTCCAGAGGCTGCACTGGCCACAGGCAATGTTTGCCATCCTGTAGGGGATTGTGTGTGTGTGTGTGTGTGTGTGTGTGCGCGCGCGCGCACATGTGCACCTGTACAGGATGGGGAGGGGTAAGGGGCGTCTTGTTAGACCCACCAAGGGGACTTCCCAAATGCACAAACATCATACAGTGTCTCTCAGGGATTGAGGTGAATGGTCATGAGAATTATAAAAAGTCTAAGAAATGAGGCGCCTGGGTGGCTCAGTCGGTTGAGCATCCAACCAGCTCAGGTCATGATCTCACAGTTCATGAGTTTGAGCCCCATGTTGGGATCTGTGCTGACAGCTTGGAGCCTGGAACCTAGTTCAGATTCTGTGTCTCCCTCTCTCTCTGCCCCTCCCCTGCTTGTGCTCTGTCTCTCTCTCTCAAAAATAAACAAACATTTAAACAATTTATTTAAAAAATTCTTAAAAAAAAGTAATACTATTCTAAACTTCAAAAATAAAGTAAAATTCTGGATTTCTTAAATTTTTTTGTTTATTTATTTATTTTAAGAGAGAGAGAGCAGGGGAGGGGCAGAGAGAGAAAGAGAGAGAAAATCCCAAGCAGGCTCCACACTGTCAGCACAGAGCCCGACGTGGGGCTCGGACCCATGAACTATGAGATCATGCCCTGAGCCGAAACTAAAGAGTCCAACACTCAACTGACTGAGCCACACGGGCACCCCTAAAATTCTAGATTTCTAAAAAGTAGTAATAACCCTCGCCCGTCACCTCTGGGTTCCAGGAGTGTCAGGTACCCCCAGCTCAGCTGGATTCTGCGGGTAGGCTGCGGGGGTATCTTGTACTATTATGAGGAGAGAGGCAAAACTTGGGACAAACAAAAGTAATGCATGGCTCCTACAGGCAGGCGGGTCCAGGTGGCTTCGAGTGGCATTTCCCACAGGGCCCCAAGCATGGTCACAGCGTGCTCACGACTCTGTTCTTGTCCTGGGCCTCACCTGGCAGGTGGAGACACTCACCAGGTGTGGTGGACAGACCTACAGAAGGGCGGCTGTAGTTGCCGGCGGGGGGGAAGGGGGTTCCCTTCCGGGTCCGAGCATTGAGTGGTTATCCATGTGGTTGATTGTTCCCACTAGCCTGTGGGGCACAGGGCAGGCACACAGCTGGGCTGTCTTTCCTGAGTGTGTCACGGTTGTGAGAGCTGGGAGGACGTCGTTAGGGACTCTGGCCAGCTGTGCCAAGTTCAGGTGCGGAGCCAGCTGGAGTCCTGTGTCCTTACAGGCCTCACTCTTTGACAGGCCACCGCTCCCTGCAGACGCCGAGAGTGAGACTGCCCACCGTGCCAGGCTCCGGCCTGAGCAGAATAATGCCAAGAAGTGATTATTTAAAAGGACAGAACTGATAATGCCCGGCCTTATAAATATGAAACAGAATGAAATCTAAGAATATAAATGTGATGCTTTTAAGACTGAAATGTAATGTTGGATAAGGGATCTTTTTAACAACCCAGATTCTGTTTTCGACATAAAATCTCAACTAGAGGGAGATGACTTTGAGGTTGAGAGATTTTTGAGCTCTTTGTATTCGAATTCATAGTGATTTTTCCTCTCTAAATGTTTCAGAGATAAAAGAAAATTACCTTGAGATTTAATGTACAACTCTTGGGTTTTTGGCTGAAAAACATTATTCCTTAAGCTAAAACACTTGTGTACGTACATACACACACACACACACACACACACACTTCCATACTTTTATGGCAAAATGGCCTATTATTTCTGCCTTTGGAGCAGTAGTTCCAACGAGGGGTAATTTTGTCCCCAGGGCCTATGTGGCAATGATGTCTGGAGATATCTTTGATTTTACAATTAGGGGCTGGGGTCCCAGTAGGTAGAGTCTTGGGATGCTGCTAAACGTTCTACAAATGCCCAAGGAAGCCCCCACAATGGAAGGTTATCCAGCCCCAAATGTCAGTAGTGTCAACCAAGGTTGGGAAACCCCCCTGTAGAATGACAGTGAGGGAACAGCCTCTTGATCTGTGATTCTGTGGTATCAGCACCTCTTTCTAAGCGTCATACATGGTACATATTTTCAGGTTTTAAGTGGTCCAGCACACCTTTTAATTCAAGACTTTTGGCTCACTCCTTGATATCACGGGAGGTACCATGGGATACCCTTGGTTATGGCGTTTTTATGATGTATAGAAAATAGGAAAGACATACAGTCATGAGAAGAAAACAGAGTAGCAAATCAGAAGACACACATAGCCTCCTTCATTTCCGTAGGTACGTTGTTATATATGTGCCCTCACCTCGCTCATACGAATTGAGGGGGTTTGTCTCACTTATAACTATGGAAATTAATATGGAATCTGAAGATAGCTGCCCCCCCCCAATTCTACAGCAGATACTTTGCACAGGGAATGCTGGTGTTTTGCACGAGGCTGCACACATGCACACCCACACCCTGTTGTTTAGCACACCTTCTATGGCAGCCCTAGTAAGTGTCCTTAGATTTCATCAGAATTATTGAAAAGGATAAAGAAAATCAATAGTGATCCGTCAGGGAAGCAAAGTAAGGTAGGCAACAGCGTGCTTCGAATCAAAAGTGTAGAGGCCGTTGGGGACATGGGGATAGGGAAGCAGCCCCATCCTTTAAAAACACCCTTAGCACACACTCAGCCCAGACCTGGGGAATTGGCCAGGGTTCTTAGTTGCAGACTGCAAAGTCCCCAGCTGCCAGTTCAGGGGCCTTATTAAGGGACATCCCCCGAGGAGCCCTGACAGCAGGCTGCAGGCTGACTCCAGGAACAAGTTCTCGAGACCCCAAAAAACAACCTGGTAGAGGAGACGCAGCTGAGCCAGGACTATGCTGCCCCTACCACGGCCAGGAAGCTGCTGTGTCCCCACACCCCCTCCCGGAGCTCACTGTCCCCGCTACCGCCAGACGTTGGCACTACTGCTGCCAACCTCAGGATCGCATGGCCCTCTGAGACTGGGATGCTGCCCTGTGTCCCAGTAAGAGGTCCCTTGAACTTCATCTGTGGTGGTTTCTGAACCAAGATCCTGCAGGGATCTGATTGGTGGTCCTCCGAGTCACATGTCTGCATCCTAGCAACAAAGCATGCTGGGGAATGTAGTTTTGACTGTTTCTGTAGTAAGGTTCTATGCAATGAGTGTAGGATTCACAACCTGGGGAATTTTCAAAACTTGAAGACGGTGTTTACCATATTTTATGCTGCCACATGTGCTAGCCGTCCACAAGTCCATGTGTAACCCTGGCACATGAGAGCTCCTGTTCGTTTTGAACCCTGGCCATCAGTTTTGTGCCCATGAAGAGGATGATCAAACCATCCTATGAAAGAACAGAGGGCAAAAATCTGCCTGTAAGGAGCGAGGGGATGAGTGACATGATGAAGGAGCACCTGCGGAGAGCACCCCACACCACCTCCAGGGCTACGCAGTGTAGACAGAATGCTCTGGGGCAAGACTGGCTGGCCTGGGATTCCACAACACAGGACACACCTCTGACAGCCTTCTCTCCTGGCAATCCCAACAGAAGGATGTGATCCTAGGAAAATGGCCAGTGGGTCTGTCTATCTGCTCATCCCTGGTGCACCCCTGCTGGCCAAACGAACTCTGGGGCCGGAATTCCCACCATAATAGGGCTTTGTCTTTTCAATTCCTTTGAGTTCTTCAGAAAAAAAAAAAAAAGGACCCTCATGAATATTCCTGTTCCTTTCATTTTGCCAAAGGAACTATGTGAGGCAGAGGAGGGAGAAGGCTGAGCTAGTATGATCCTAGCTAAGCAAGAGCAGAAGATGCAGCATATTCCGAGGGGTTTCACTCTGCAGTGTAACTAGTCTGAATGGGTTCATTGTCAGCCAAGTTGTGAAGGAATTCTCTGGCCGACACCTGTGTTTTGCCTCGTTAGTGTACATTAATGCCCCTCTGGTAACAACTGTAAATGTCAGGCGTGACTTTTGGAAAAATAGGATGGAGAATGTGGGAGAAGATGGACAATGTAGCTAGCTCCTTATAGATGGGACAGAGGGAGGGTGGAAATCTGTCCAGAAGTACTTGTGCCCGGACACACTCCTGTGCACACGCTCACACACACACTTCTTGTTTATACCACGGGCAAGTGGAGGATTAGCATCTTGTCTTAATAGTCTTTTTCTTTTATCTTTCTTCATTTTCTTTCTTTCTTTTTCTTTCTCTTACTTTCTTTCTTCTTCCTCTTTCTTTCTTTCTTTCTTTCTTCACTGCAGTGAGAGAAACCAACTTGAGTTAGGTTTTGGAAAAATAGGTTTATTAGAAAAGATAAATCTCTTAGGATCTAAAGAAAAAGTTGCAAACATAGGTCCTGGGAAGAGAGCTAGGGCCTCCTGGGACCCCAGCAGTAAGAATTCAGGTAGGTGTTCGCTTTAATGCATCTCACTCCCTCTCCTCTTACTTGCTAGCTTTGAGATCAATTATGGATGCTGGCCAGCAAATGGATCCGTTCCCACCGATCAGGTGTCTCCTCCTAGGAAATCTGCCATGGTCCGGGAGGAGCGTCTTGATGCAATGCCCAAGACCCACAGACTCACTTTTGTGGGGAAAGATTATTCCCAGGTAGAATCGTGAGTACAGGAGCCAGGCACCTGGGTCTGACTCTCAGGGGCTTCATGTAGGAGATTTGTGATTGTAAACAAACCATAACCACTCAGGTTCCCATTCTGTAAAATGGAGCTAATGGTAGCCCTACACTATGGGGGTATCCTCAGGACAACTATGGGTTCATAGTTGCAAGTGCCTGTGACTACGCCTTCCATACGAGCGCTTGGTAAGAATCGGCTCTTTCACCCATTACTTCACCGACATATACTTGTATGTGAAATATCTTGCAAACAAATGAGGATAGATTTCAATAAGAGACCACTCCTGAAAAACTTGTGTTGTTTTTGTCATCACTAGCTGTGAATAACATGCATGCTAAACTTTTTACAAGTTTCAAACCGTCTTTGCTTTGAACAGAGTTCAGTGAAATTTGCTTAGTGTAAAATTGCATCATGAAATACAGATTTATGAAACCCGTTCAGAATGAAGGCTTACTGAAACACCTGTATGTGAGGAGCTGATAAGTCTGACCTGGTGGCACTGCCTCCTTAGAGAAAAGAATGTAGGGTATGTGGTTGCTACCTGGGCAGCTGGCACTAAATACCTCCCAGTAAGAGCAGAATGGACTCTTTTTAAAAACTTCTAATCGAAGTGTGCTATCTATACATAAAAACACACATAGCATAAGCATGCAGTTCCCTGAATTTTCACTAAATGAACACACCTATGGAACCAGGACTTAGATCAAAAGGTAGAACCTGACCAGTCTCCTGGAAGCTCCCTTGTGTCTCCTTCCTGGGACCGAATGGTTGGCTTGTTTTCACTTTGTGCCCATGGAATTTCGCATTGTGTACTTTTCATGTCTGGCCTCCTTCACACACTGTGTTTGTGAAACTCATCCATATTATTGCATGTTGTTGTGGTTCCCTTATTCTCATTGCTGAGTAGGATTTCTTTGTGCAAATGTATAATTTATCCATTCTATTGTTGCTGGGCATTTGAATAATTTCCCATTTGGGGCTATTTTGAACACACTTATACATGTATGCATGTCTTTGGTTAAACAGATGTGAGGATTTCTTGGAGCATATACCCCGCAGTGAATTGGCGGCACATAGGGCATGCCAAACAATTTCACAAAGCGATTTTACTCATATACACAACCAGCATCACTGTGTGAGAATCCCGGTGGGTTATGGACCCCATGGATATGTGGCATTCTGCAATTGTGTTCCTTTAGCCATTCTGATCGGTGTCTGGTGGTTTTGATTAGCCTTTCCTTGATGATTAATGAAGTTGAGCACATTTCCCTTTGTTGACTAGCCATTAGGGTATTTGCTTTTGTGAAAAGCCTCCTTAAGTCCTTTGCCCATTTTAAATTGGGTTGTTTGTTTCTTACTAATTTGTAGGAATTCTTTATCTACTCTGGACACGAATTCTTTGTCGGATATATGTATTAAAATTCCCTTTCCCACTCTGTGGATTGTATTTCCACTCTCCTACTGGTGTCTTTTCATGAATAGTTCTTAATTTAATATGGCTCAATTTATTTAAATTTAATTTTTTTAATGTTTTATTTATTTTTGAGACTCAGAGAGACAGAGCATGAGCAGATAAGGGGCAGAGAGAGAGGGAGACACAGAATATGAAGCAGGCTCCAGGCTCTGAGCTGTCAGCACAGAGCCTGATGCAGGGCTTGAACCCACAAACTGTGAGATCATGACCTGAGCTGAAGTTGGATGCTTAACCGATTGAGCCTCCCAGGCGCCCCTAATATGGCTCAATTTATTAACGTCTTATGCATCACAGATGCATTACAAATAATGGAGTTATTTCTTGCTTGTGACATTTTTGGCCTACTCTGATGTCACAAAGATGTTATTACCTATGTTTTCTTCTAGGAGCTCTGTTTATTTATTTTTACCTTTCACATTAAAGTCCTGACCATCTGAAATTGATATAATTGTGATATAATTGATTGTGTGATGTGAGGTAAGCATCCAGATATATTCACCTAACCTGCTTGGATATCCATTTGAACTTGTCCCTTTTACTGAAAGACCATCTTTCCCCCCACTACATTATGTACCACATTTGTCATAAATCAGGTGATGGTCACTTTCCAGACTGTTCATCTCCACTGGTTTGCTCATTCTTTCATTAGTATCACTGTCTTAATTTTTGTTACTTTATGATGGGTCTTTATGTCTGATAGTATTTTGTCCTTCAAGATTACCTGGAATTTCCATATGAATTTTAGAATCAGCCTGTCAGTTTCTAAAAAAAAAAAAATCTTGCTGGAATTTTTCTGGAATATTGATGGGATTGTGATGAATTTTTGGATCCATTCGGGGAGAATAGATATCTTTAAATATAGGGTCTTGTGTTCCATGAACATAGTATATCTCTCCATTTATTAGTGTCTACACTATTTCAAAAATATTTAAAAGTTTTTAGCCCAGACATCTTGCACAGATTTTGTTAGATTTATTCCTAGGATTAAAAATATGCTATTATAAATAACAATTTAAAAAATTTGTTTTCTATTTCTTTGTTGAAAGTAAATAGAAATACAATCACGTTTTGTATCCTGCTCTCTTACAGTCAGATACTAGGTTCACTTATTAATTCTAATAGTATTTTTTTAATTCTTTTGGGTTTCTATACATAACCATGTTATCTGTAAGTAATTAGAGTTTCCTTTCTTTCTAATCTTTTTGCATTTTATTTCTTTTTCCTGGCTTATTTTATTGAGTTGGGCCTCCAGTACCATGTTGAATAAAGGTGGCTGTAGGAGGCACGTTTATCTCATTCTGATACTCAGAGGGAAAGAAAGCTTCTACTATTTTGCCATGAAGAATGAAATTTGCTCTGGATATTTTTATACCACTTGTCACTTTATTTTTACATCTTCAAGATGTTTGTGTTTTCTCTTTTTTCCTTTGCAAATACTGTATATTATATAGATTTATTTATTTTTTTAATTTTTAAATGTAGATTGACTTATCAAATGTTAAACCACATTTGTATTCCTGCAGTAGACCTCACTTGATCTTGATGTATTATTATTATTTTTTTTACATATCACTGGCTTTGATTTACTAATATTTTGTTTAAGATTTTTGCATTTATGTTCAAGAGAAAGACTGCTCTCTAATTTTCTTGTCCTGTAATATTCTTTTCAGGCTGTCATAATGTGTATTTCTTTTTTTATTGTGAGGCTAAACATATTTCCATATGTTTAAGAGCCATTTCTAATTTTTTTCCCTGTGAACTACCCATTTATGTCCTTTGTCCATTTTTCTCTTTGCTTTTGATCCCTGTCTTATTGATTGTAGGGCCTCTTTATGCATTAAGGAAATTAATCTTTTGCCTAATGTATGGATGTTCAATATCTTTCTGCCAGTTTGTCACTTATCTTTTGACTTTGTTTATAGTATGTGTTTTTGTCACCATGTAGCAGAACATTCTAATTTTTCATATTGTCCAAGTTTTCAGTTTTTCATGACTTTTGGATTTGGGGTCTAACTTTGAAGGGTGTTCTTTCTCAGATCATTAAAATATTCCTCTTTTCCTACCTGTAAGGCTTCATTTCTTACTGTTGAAGTCTTTGATTACTAGCATTTGTGTGGAACAAGGAACATAATGCATTTTCACTAAAACAAAGTGACCTATGGTATATCTGGATCTAAAAAAAACTAAAAAAAAAAATAAGTTCTAGAACAGGACTGAATTCCTTTTCTTCATGACCCCATCCTCATAACTCTGCTTCTATCAGGTAGAATTTGAACAAATTTTTCAAAATGGCAATCACTGTTTATTAAGGGTTAGGAAGGCAACATTTAAACATCCTTCTGCTTATGAAATACTTTCTTTAAAAAAATTTTTTTTAATATTTATTTTTGAGAGAGAGACAGACAGACAGAGCATGAGCAGGGGAGGGGCAGAGAGAGGGAGAGAGGGAGACACAGAATCTGAAGCAGCTCCAGGCTCTGAGTTGTCAGCACAGAGCCCATGCGGGGCTCGAACCCACGAACCGCGAGATCATGACCTGAGCTGAAGTCGGACGCGTAACGTACTGAACCACCCAGGCGCCCCTACTTATGAAATAAATACTTCCTACGTGCTTCTGTGTAAACTTGGTATTGGGTGCTTAGGACAGGAGGAGGTTCCTGGGCCAAGCTATGGGGAATTCCGGAGGGAGTCACTTTCCCTGAGATGCCTCGGAGCCAGAAAGGGGAAGCAGGAATCTGCACAGAAGATGCCCATGGAAGAGCTGTCAAGGCAAGGACAAACTGGGACTGTGGAAGTCCCCTGTGTGCTCAGAGGTGGACAAAAACATAGTGTGAATGTAAGTACTATGGGATATTTCTGGAGCTGTGGCTACTGACAAAAGAGGCCAGATCACAGTGCTACTCGTGTGGCCAGTTGAGGTTGGCCTGTCCACCATCTTAAGCCAGGTCTTCCTCTGAGGGGACATAGGTTCCAGATGCTCGCTCTCCAGCCAGGACCACACAGGCCCGACTACTTGTGCTGATGGGTGTGCTGGGTGCCCCCATGTTCTGGTAGACAGAAGCTTGAAGTCTTGGGGTTATTCGTGCCTGGGGTCCCAAGTCTCTCACCTCCATCCCCATGGTGGTGTTCCTTTCAAGTGGCTGGTAGTGAACCACCGCTATGGTGGGTGGAGGGTCAACCCAGGTGTGGGGTCTTGCCATCACAAGTGCCCTAGCTCATCTCCAGCCCAGAGAGCAGAGACTGCCCTCCTCCTTTTAAGCCAAGAAGAGCAAAGGATACTTCATGTGCATGGTTTGAAGAGAATGCTCTCGCTGGGAGGCGAAAGCCTGTTCATTATTCATGTGCTGCCTCCCACCTGGGCCTCCTCCAGGCTGAGGCACAGATGATTCCCTGCCCCACTGCCCAGAGTCTGCAGCGGGAGCATCCGGTCAAGCCCCGTCCTGGGTGCCTTGGGTCCCAGGGCTCCCCACCAGCGCTCCTGAGACAACCCTCGCCCTGGTGAGTCTCATCTGCCCTTTGGTTTGCAGTGAGGTCGTGGGGGGTCCTGTCAGGACTAAATGAAGGACTTCTGTCTCTGAAAAGTGAGCACTCACCCTTGCTTCAAAAACAAGTCCCCAGAAGGACGTTGCAGGTCCGGAGCCCGATGCATTGAGCTCACTGGTTGCGTCTTCAAATGGCCTTTACATTTCTGATCCAGACTTCTTTCAAAGGGACTGGCGCCAAACCCAACATATATTTCCCTGACAATCTCCTGCAGGCAAGCACATCTATTTTAATGCAAATAGATAAAGCTGTGGGCCAGGATTGGGTTTGTGTACAGGGAAGTCTTGGAAATGGAATCGGAGCTGCTTTCTCTAGCTTTGCTGCAGAAGATCCGGTGGGACGATGATGTTTCTGGGGTCTTGCTAAAGATTCTGTTACGGCTCAAATAGTTTTACTCTTCTTTCCTTTGAAATGAGATCACGTTAGTTTGAAAAAGAGAAATGGGAAGGGGGGAGAGGAACACAACTGTGTCCGGTGTAATGAAACAGAGAGGATGCGCAGGCACCTCCCCGAAGCCCACGGGAGTGAGACAGTAATACAGATTCGCCTCTCTGGAGGGACAGGGCTTCTCGTTCGGTTTCTTATTTCTTTTCAGCAAGATGCCTTTGGTGCAACCGTAAGAAATAGTACCCTTGAGAATGATTTTACAACAGCCCACAAAACCCTTTCCGGGATTTCCATTAGATAAATCTCAGGAATATCAGTGCATGCGTCCAAGTTTTCAGAAATTCAGTAAGAATCCTACAGAGTCTCTAAATTTTCCTAATTAAGTTTTAAAGTAACTCCTTTTATTGCCTAAAAATCATTGAGCCTTATATTATAGTACCATGAAATTGTGCTAACGGGGTAATAATATATTAACTTCTGGGGGTCCATTTCGATGCATCTGATTTCTGAATCTTAAAGAACAAGCAGGCCTGGTGGGAAGTTACAGAAGGAAAGGCAGGCAGTGTATAAAGTTCATGGTGCTATTGAAAATGCACATAACTCTCCCCTGATTGACCCAGACCTTAATGAAGTCCCTGCCCTGAGGACTTTCTGAGTCTGCAGGCATAAAGTATGCTGTGCCCAGGAATTAAAAGAAGGGAGATAATGCAGCATAAACCAGGGTCTGCAATGAAGTAGAATATGATTAGTGCCGAGCTCGGCATGCAGGGTACCACCAATGCTCGCAGAGAGCTTTTGCTTTATTTAATTTTTAAAGAAATATTTCTTCAGATGCATGCTGTTGTCTCTGGTTCGCAAGAATTACAGTGAATCACCGAGCACAGCCACCATGCGATGGGCTGGGTTACCACCTAGAAAGAAGCGTCGCTTTCCTTTATTTTTATTTTTATTCTTTTTGGTTTCTTGCTTTTTTTTTTTTTTTTTTTTTTTTTTTTTTTTTTTTTTTTGCTTTTAAAGTGTGCAGGTGGCACATATCTGCTTTTTCTGTGGTTCAGAAATACTTCAGGCGTTTTAGGGTTCCTTCTAAAGTTGAATCTCATGTGCCAAGGGTTGATTTTTCGTGGGGACACTGACGAGACTGTCCCTTGTGATGTCTTGGCGAAGTGTTTGGAACAGTCAGCCTGAGCATGGGTTGGCCATCGTCACCCAACACGTTGTCCCGCAGCATGGGGTGCCATGCCTCCAATAAATCCCCCTCACTTGTCATTTTCCCAAGGCACACGCTTCTCTCTGCTCACCCTAACTTTTTATTTTCATGCCTTTTCCCCAAACTTTTTGCCGGGATACATACTTGGTTCATAGCCCCCCGTCGCGGTCTGTGGTGATCTGACGAGCACTGTGATGATCTGAGGTCAGTGTCCCTGTTCCCTCTGTGCCTGACAGAAAGCATGGCATGGGGTCAGGGTGGGTGGGCTTTCCAGGTTATAAGAACAGAGACCCACTCAGTTTCCTTCACACAAAAACAGTTTATTGTAAGAATTCGTGTTTTAGTAAAGGAGGCAGGAGTCTCACTGGACCCCAGGAAGAGCTGATTTTTTTTTTTTTTTGCATCAGGTGCGCTACTATTCCAGAACCCCGTTTCTTCCTCTGGCTGCCCTGCCCTTCTGCTCCCCTGTGGCCATGACATTTCCTCTGTGCCATCACCCAAGCTGGGGACCCCTCTTGCCCCACTATTGCTCCCAGATGGTTTTTTCCTCCCTCTTTGCAAAGCCTGGCTGGAGTGAAGGGCTTGCCACTTGGCCATGCATCACTTTCTCCAGCTGCCAATGCCCTCGACACCTGTTACACCCTCCAAGTCAGCACCAACCCCAGCACTCATCCTGCCGGGGGGGCCCTTCAGTCTTCCACCTTCCCGTGCTTGCCCCTCCAACTTCCTCACAGACAAACGTGCTTCATGTTACACTGGGAAATAGACACTGTGAGCTGCAAAATCTCACTCTTCCCCACTCCAAGCCCCCAAATACGCTTCTGCCCTTCTCCGTCTTTTCCCTGTTTCTGTGGGCAGAATACCAAGATTGCCATCCCCCTGGATACATGCTCTGGATGATCCCCATAAGTGTGGGCCAAGCCTGCGAACAGGATGGAATATCACTGCCATGATTAGGACTGATGAGTTGAATTCGGGTGAATCAAAAGGAAGATTGTCTGGATGGGCCTGACCTAATCAGGTGAACCCTTGGCTCTCCCTAAGGTCAGAGGCATTCTAACGCGAGGGAGAGTCTCTGTGCTGACTTCGGAGATGAAGGGGCATTGTGGTGAGGACCTGAGAGCCTCCCTCAGGAGCTAAGAGTGACACCTGGCCCACAGTGACCTCAGTGCTACTACCACATGGAACTCAAGCCCTTTCTCTTCCAACCTGAGTGAGCTTGGAAGAGCAGCTTGGGCTCCAGATGAGAACATGGCTCTGGCTGACCGTGACTTCAGCCTTGGGAGACTGAGCAGACAGCCCGGTTGAGTTCAGCCCAACTTTGCACTTGGGCAACTGTGAGCTAATACACCACCATTCTAAGGGCTACGCTTGTGTTTATTTGTCACACAGCGACAGGAAACTAGCATATTCTGTATGGCTGTGGCACTTTGCCCATCTCTCATCTAGGGCCTACGCCTCCACTTGGCTTCGCTGCCACCTTGTGAAGAGTGTCTCTCCTGCTGCTGCTTCTACAATAGCTCGTACGCCACTCATCAGACAGCCGTGTCCCATTTAAAAGAAGATTCTTTCTTGACCACACATCTCTCCCAAGATACCACTCCAGTGCTGTGCGTCCCCTTGGGCAGAAGTGCACGCCGCATGCTGCCCCTGCTGGCATGTGCTCTTGGCGAGGCCAGCGATGCACACCACTCCACCCCGATGTTGCCTGACCTTCCAGCCTCAGAGGACAGTCATGGAGGACAGTCTCCTTTGGGCTAAAAAACTTTCTCCTGGTTGGTTTTCCTCACTTCCCGGCAACATGGCTTTTGGGGTCTGCTTTGCTGGTCAACCTCCTTTCCCCGACCCAGCCCTGACTCTGTTCTCCTCTGTGTCTCTCACACACTCCCTTGGGTATCGTGTCCCCTTTGTGCCTAGACTCCCAGGTACTTCTGTCCCCCGGGCTCTCCTCTGGGCTGCACTTTCTTGCACTCAGTGCCACCTTAGGTCGGGTAATACGCCTCTCAGTCTGCATATGTACGAGTGACGTTTTCCGCCCCCTCTGTCCTGCCTGTGATCATCTCTCCAGTCTCCTGCCTCAGTAGGGAACCTGGAGGTCATCTGTCTTTCCTTCCCTGCGGTCCTCCCTGTATGTGCTCCCTGGTGCCCTTCCCCCTTTCTACTTCAGCTGAGCCCTTCTCGCCTTTCAGCTGGCTCTTCAGAGAGGCCAGCCCTGTTCTGGTCCAGTGGGGCTGCCTTGTGGCCTTTATTTCAGCCCCTTGGGATTTAGCACTTTCTGAATCTTAATGGTAATTCTCACGTTTTCCCGTTTTTTTTTTTTTTTCCTCTTGCTTCACGAAGGGCATGGATTCAGTCCAATCTCTTCACTATTCTATCTCAGCACTGAGCAGGATGCCTCAATTAATATTAGTTGAACTAAAAAAATTATGAACAACATCAATTGCTGGCTTGCTATCTTTCAAGCACAGATATTCCATTCGATCGGCTCAGTAAGCCCATCACGTAGGTATTATGATCATGAATATTTAAAAGGTAAAGAAGCCAGACCAGAATGGGTGAAATAATCTCCCCGAGGTCACGCCTGCATGAGCTCTGGAGCCGGCACCAGGACTTGAAGGCAGGCAAGCTGGCTCTGGGCTGTCTCGCGGGCCCGCATCTGGCTGGACAATTCATCCATGGCAGGCTATTGAGGGGAACGTGATAATGACTGCTGAGTACTTTGAAAGTACGTAGACACACAGAAAAGGAAATGGCCTTCGAGACAGATGTTGAAATGGTAGGTAGGCATGGAGGGGCGAGATGTATTTTAACCAGAGCCTCCTTCGTGGCCGCAAGACTGCTTGCGTGATGAGGCGAGTGTCTGCAAGGCTGGATGTGCTCACACAACAGGGGAGGCTGCTGGGACCAGTGTCTGGAGCCTTCAGGGAGGAATGTGGCCACAGGGCCACATCAAAGGCGGCCAGGACTTGGCTTCCTCTCCGGAATGGAGAGGGCTTGTATGGGGAAGGCTCCTTTCTCATCCCTTTGTTTTCTGTTTCCAATTTGTCCGAATGACAAGGGGCTTTGAAGTCTCTTAAAGCAGCCCAGTGCAGGGCCTGGGAGCGCTGAGTGGTGAGAAGTTTCTTGTTTTGCTGGAGACATGCCAGTTTTCCAGATGCTGATACAGAAGGACAGTTTTTAAAGCAGAGCTTGGGGCTTCTTACAGGGGTCCTGTTTTTAGGGAGAGTGACAGTAAATTGATTGATATACTTAGTTTGAAAGATATATACCTCTTTCGTGTGTGTGTGTGTGTGTGTGTGTGTGTATGTGTATGTGTGTATGTATACACACGTACTTTTTTTTTAAACTTTGGGTCTAGAGTCTTATTCCTAAATTTATAATTGAGGCAATACAAAGATATCTTCACTTTGAATTGGGTGACTTGGTGATGCCACTTAGCAGTCATGCCACACACAAGTGGGAGGCAGAGGAAAGCGAGAACAAAGCCAATCGTGTGCCCAAGCGGACGTGGAACAGGACTGGCCATTCCTATGTGAGATGGAGGAGGTTTGCTATGGTTTCCATCAGCCGACGCCTCCAGGCTGCAGAAAGCAGACGTGTTCTTTCCTGTTGGAGACAAGAGTTCGGAGTGTGTGCAGAAGGCCCTTCCTGCAGAGGTGAGGGTGAGGAGTGGGTGGTAATCTTCACCTTCATTGGGCACCACCTGTCCATCACCTCATTCCTTAGCGGGAAGGCATATGGTTTGGGGTCAGGAATGTGGGCTCTTGTTACATCTCATTTCCAGCTCTGGCTCTTTCTGTCTGTGGGACATTGGTAGAGTCACTTACACCATGGATAGTGGTGGGAATAACCCCATACCTAGTTCATAGAGGGCCTCGGAGACTAGAAACAATGACATTTTCAATACCCTTGGCCCAGCTCCAGCCCTTGGGAAGTGCTTGATGGTAGCAGCCATTGGGTGTCACTGTCATTTTCCCACTTCCTACCCTTGTTTGCTGCTGACGTGTTCTGAGAACTTGGGAAAGTCACTTTTGGAACCTCAGTTTCCCTGTCTGCTGAGCAAGGTGGGAGGATTCATTTAATAAACACTGCCTGTGTGCTGACAGCGAGGCAGGCACTGGTGGGCGCCTGGGACACGAAACCTGGGTGACCCAGCCTTCCTGTGGCTGGGACAAGCCTGTGCCCCTCCAACAGCCAGGCTCCTTGCTCATTAATGGTTTTTAGGCTTGATTGTTGGCTTGTGCTTGGGACGGAGGGAGGCAAATGGCACCTGTGGAGGGGACTTTGTCCCTGCTGCTACCTCAGTGGAGGCCACCCTTGCTGCCGGTAGGACTTGGCCTTTAGAATGCACATCTGGTCATCACCTCTGGACCATCTTCCTATGCTCACTGCAGTCTGGTAGGGGTTTCAACCTTGTTACTCACAGGGATGTTTCCAGGGGCCAAATGATACAAAAGTGCTCAGTTTGGGAAGGAATGTCACCACCAACACTTGATGATGTACTTCTGGATTTCTCCTGAGCATGGAGCTCTGCGGAGTGTGGCGCTTTAGAGCCCCGCCCCACAGCCGCTGGAGCAGACGGCTGTCTGTCTAAACCATGGTTCTCCACCAGAGTGCATTTGCCTTTGTCTGGAGACAGTTTTGGCTGCCAGAACTGGGATGGATGGGGGCCGTCACTGGCATCCAGTGGGTGGAGGCCGGGGAGGGTCCTGAGCATCCATAGGCACAGGATGGCCCTGCTCAGAGAACGCCCTGGCCCAAAGGTCGGCGGTGCCGTGGTGGAGAAAGCCCGTTCTAAGCTTTCCTGCTCTTGACTCAAGCCTTCTGGCCCCTGTGCTGGATGGTGAGTCACCTGAAGCAGGGACTGTATCTGGCTGATCCTTAGCCAGCGTCAGTGGCACGAATAATAGTGTGCATCTTAGCGTGTCAGCTGCTGCAGCCAACTGCTCTGGTCTCAGGACCAAATAGTGTCACTGGAGGCAAAGGAGCGAGGACTTGGTTCAGCAGGACACCCGAGGCTGAGTCCCTTCTGTTCCATGCTCACAGATGCCCCGGTGGTGCAGGCTGGCAAGACACCCTGTCACCGCAGCCCCCTCTGCCACACCCATCAATGTGCCCTGGGCACAGGGCCACATGCTAGCTGCACAGCTGCACATTAAGTGATCGCATTTAGCCCTCACAACTGCCCTCTAGGGAAGGGACCGTGAGCGCCCCCCTCTTCTAGATGGGGAAATGGGCTCGGGAGGCCACAGCTCTTCTGTCCACAGTTGTACATCTAGGGAGCACGGGAGCCTTGCATTTGGCCGTTTATGGCTCCTGGTAAAACCCTAGTGAAGCCAAAGCAGATCTCTACTTGTGCTGCCCTGGATCCGCTTGTTCATGTGGGGTGAGAGCTGGGGCCTCGGGGCCAGTTCTCTCATATGGTGGATGGAAGGCATGGAGGCATGTGGCACACGTGCTGTGGGCCAGGGGCTGCAGTGTTTGGCCACATACAGTCATGCTGCTGGATGAACTCTCTCCCCGGAGTGTACCGCGGTGGCTGGACAGTCAGTGCCTAACAACCGGCGAGAGGGAGGAGTCACCCTGAGTTGTAGTGTTTGCCCTTTCTGTGGTGCGAATGCTGCCACCATGGCAGGTTC